>OU895877.1:33355927-34065310 GCA_917627325.4 Chironomus riparius
TTAAGTTTTAAGCATATCTAAAACTTGGAAACAAGAGCTGGTAAAGTTTCAATCATGTCTGCACCAAATTACCAAGATCCAGTTAAGTTTTAAGAATTTCTGAAACTTAAAACCGAGAACAAGTAAAGTTTTAATCATGTCTGCAACAAATTATCATTTTGATTATTTTTGAAACTTGGAGCCAAGATCCAGTAAAGTTTTAATCATGGCTGAAACTTAAAACCAAGATTCGGTAAAGTTTTAAACATGTCTGCAACAAATTACAATGATCCAGTAAAGTTTTAAGCATGTCTGAAACTTGAAACCAAGATCCAGTAAAGTTTAAATCATATCTGAAACTTAAAACCAAGATCTAGTAAAGTTTCAATCATGTATGCTCCAAATTACCAAGATCCAGTAAAGTTTTAAGAATGTCTGAAGCTTAAAACCAAGATTCAGTAATGTTTTAATCATGTCTGCAACAAATTATCATAATTCAGTAAAGTTTTAAGCATGTCTGAAACTTGGAATCAAGATTCAGTAAAGTTTTAATCATGTCTGCAACAAATTATCATTTTGATTATTTTTGAAACTTGGAGCCAAGATCCAGTAAAGTTTTAATCATGGCTGAAACTTAAAACCAAGATTCGGTAAAGTTTTAAACATGTCTGCAACAAATTACAAAGATCCAGTAAAGTTTCAGGAATGTCTGAAACTTAAAACCGAGATCAAGTAAAGTTTTAATCATGTCTGCAACAAATTACAAAGATCAAGTAAAGTTTTAATCATACCTGAAACTTAAAATCAAGATCTAGTGAAGCTTTAATCATGTCTGCAACAAATTACAATGATCCAGTAAAGTTTTAAGAATGTCCGAAACTTAAAATCGAGATCAAGGAAAGTTTTAATCATGTCTGCAACAAATTATCATTTTGATTATTTTTGAAGCTTGGAGCCAAGATCCAGTAAAGTTTTAATCATGGCTGAAACTTAAAACCAAGATTCGGTAAAGTTTTAAACATGTCTGCTCCAAATTACCAAGATCCAGTAAAGTTTTAAGAATGTCTGAAGCTTAAAACCAAGATTCAGTAATGTTTTAATCATGGCTGAAACTTAAAGCCATGATTCAGTAAAGTTTTAAGCATGTCTGAAACTTGGACCAAGATTCAGTAAAGTTTTAATCATGTCTGCTCCAAATTACCAAGATCCACAATTATTCAGAATCTAAAAAAAATGTTTAAAAATTCAAAAATTTCATGTTAATTAAACTTTGTCTTTTAAATGCCAGATTAAGGATCTAAACTTAATGCATGTTCAGTAAAAATATCTCGTTCCTAGTTGCTGTCTAACTCCAGAAATCATTATTTTAATCTCACCCAAAATTTGTTTACAATTTGAGTGTGAAAAAAAAATATGATTTTTTCTACTTTAAGTTGTTATTTGGATGTCTTGGAAGCAGTTGCTAGCTAATTTAAGCTTAACTTTACATATTAAAACAACCAACTCAATAAAAAACTGCTTATTAAGTCTTAAAAGTCCAATTGAAATCTGAGTATTTTTACAAAACTTAAACTTTTCATAAGTTAAAAAGTCTTCCAAAGACCTCACTGAAACCTATATAAATCGATCAATTAAGCTTAAATCTATCTCCCACATTGATGTGGACATGCCGTTTGATGCCGATTTCGAGATATTTGCGATCAAAGTTTACATAAATTTTCATACAAAATTAAATCATGCACAATATTTTTTGATAAACTTTTACAAACTTTTGCTAAAAACCTTTATATTAAGGACCGATTTTTTGAGCAATGAACGAAAACATTATGTAGAAGATGCTAAAAGAACCAAATTAAGATAAATTTTTCAGAATTTTTGAACATTTTTTCCGAATCTGAATCATTGTGAGATCCAGTAAAGTTTTAAGAATGTCTGAAGCTTAAAACCAAGACCTAGTTAAGTTTTAATCATGTCTGCAACAAATTATCATTTTGATTATTTTTGAAACTTGGAGCCAAGATCCAGTAAAGTTTTAATCATGGCTGAAACTTAAAACCAAGATTCGGTAAAGTTTTAAACATGTCTGCAACAAATTATCATTTTGATTATTTTTGAAACTTGGAGCCAAGATCCAGTAAAGTTTTAATCATGGCTGAAACTTAAAACCAAGATTCGGTAAAGTTTTAAACATGTCTGCAACAAATTACAATGATCCAGTAAAGTTTTAAGCATGTCTGAAACTTGAAACCAAGATCCAGTAAAGTTTAAATCATATCTGAAACTTAAAACCAAGATCTAGTAAAGTTTCAATCATGTATGCTCCAAATTACCAAGATCCAGTAAAGTTTTAAGAATGTCTGAAGCTTAAAACCAAGATTCAGTAATGTTTTAATCATGTCTGCAACAAATTATCATAATTCAGTAAAGTTTTAAGCATGTCTGAAACTTGGAATCAAGATTCAGTAAAGTTTTAATCATGTCTGCAACAAATTATCATTTTGATTATTTTTGAAACTTGGAGCCAAGATCCAGTAAAGTTTTAATCATGGCTGAAACTTAAAACCAAGATTCGGTAAAGTTTTAAACATGTCTGCAACAAATTACAAAGATCCAGTAAAGTTTCAGGAATGTCTGAAACTTAAAACCGAGATCAAGTAAAGTTTTAATCATGTCTGCAACAAATTACAAAGATCAAGTAAAGTTTTAATCATACCTGAAACTTAAAATCAAGATCTAGTGAAGCTTTAATCATGTCTGCAACAAATTACAATGATCCAGTAAAGTTTTAAGAATGTCCGAAACTTAAAATCGAGATCAAGGAAAGTTTTAATCATGTCTGCAACAAATTATCATTTTGATTATTTTTGAAGCTTGGAGCCAAGATCCAGTAAAGTTTTAATCATGGCTGAAACTTAAAACCAAGATTCGGTAAAGTTTTAAACATGTCTGCTCCAAATTACCAAGATCCAGTAAAGTTTTAAGAATGTCTGAAGCTTAAAACCAAGATTCAGTAATGTTTTAATCATGTCTGCAACAAATTATCATGATTCAGTAAAGTTTTAAGCATGTCTGAAACTTGGACCAAGATTCAGTAAAGTTTTAATCATGTCTGCTCCAAATTACCAAGATCCACAATTATTCAGAATCTAAAAAAAATGTTTAAAAATTCAAAAATTTCATGTTAATTAAACTTTGTCTTTTAAATGCCAGATTAAGGATCTAAACTTAATGCATATTCAGTAAAAATATCTCGTTCCTAGTTGCTGTCTAACTCCAGAAATCATTATTTTAATCTCACCCAAAATTTGTTTACAATTTGAGTGTGAAAAAAAAATATGATTTTTTCTACTTTAAGTTGTTATTTGGATGTCTTGGAAGCAGTTGCTAGCTAATTTAAGCTTAACTTTACATATTAAAACAACCAACTCAATAAAAAACTGCTTATTAAGTCTTAAAAGTCCAATTGAAATCTGAGTATTTTTACAAAACTTAAACTTTTCATAAGTTAAAAAGTCTTCCAAAGACCTCACTGAAACCTATATAAATCGATCGATTAAGCTTAAATCTATCTCCCACATTGATGTGGACATGCCGTTTGATGCCGATTTCGAGATATTTGCGATCAAAGTTTACATAAATTTTCATACAAAATTAAATCATGCACAATATTTTTTGATAAACTTTTACAAACTTTTGCTAAAAACCTTTATATTAAGGACTGATTTTTTGAGCAATGAACGAAAACATTATGTAGAAGGTGCTAAAAGAACCAAATTAAGATAAATTTTTCAGAATTTTTGAATATTTTTTCCGAATCTGAATCATTGTGAGATCCAGTAAAGTTTTAAGAATGTCTGAAGCTTAAAACCAAGACCTAGTTAAGTTTTAATCATGTCTGCAACAAATTATCATTTTGATTATTTTTGAAACTTGGAGCCAAGATCCAGTAAAGTTTTAATCATGGCTGAAACTTAAAACCAAGATTCGGTAAAGTTTTAAACATGTCTGCAACAAATTATCATTTTGATTATTTTTGAAACTTGGAGCCAAGATCCAGTAAAGTTTTAATCATGGCTGAAACTTAAAGCCAAGATTCGGTAAAGTTTTAAACATGTCTGCAACAAATTACAATGATCTGTTAAGTTTTAAGCATATCTAAAACTTGGAAACAAAAGCTGGTAAAGTTTCAATCATGTCTGCACCAAATTACCAAGATCCACAATTATTCAGAATCGAAAAAAAATGTTTAAAAATTCAAAAATTTCATGTTAATTAAACTTTGTCTTTTAAATGCCAGATTAAGGATCTAAACTTAATGCATATTCATTAAAAATATCTCGTTCCTAGTTGCTGTCTAACTCCAGAAATCATTATTTTAATCTCACCCAAAATTTGTTTACAATTTGAGTGTGAAAAAAAATATGATTTTTTCTACTTTAAGTTGTTATTTGGATGTCTTGGAAGCAGTTGCTAGCTAATTTAAGCTTAACTTTACATATTAAAACAACCAACTCAATAAAAAACTGCTTATTAAGTCTTAAAAGTCCAATTGAAATCTGAGTATTTTTACAAAACTTAAACTTTTCATAAGTTAAAAAGTCTTCCAAAGACCTCACTGAAACCTATATAAATCGATCGATTAAGCTTAAATCTATCTCCCACATTGATGTGGACATGCCGTTTGATGCCGATTTCGAGATATTTGCGATCAAAGTTTACATAAATTTTCATACAAAATTAAATCATGCACAATATTTTTTGATAAACTTTTACAAACTTTTGCTAAAAACCTTTATATTAAGGACTGATTTTTTGAGCAATGAACGAAAACATTATGTAGAAGATGCTAAAAGAACCAAATTAAGATAAATTTTTCAGAATTTTTGAACATTTTTTCCGAATCTGAATCATTGTGAGATCCAGTAAAGTTTTAAGAATGTCTGAAGCTTAAAACCAAGACCTAGTTAAGTTTTAATCATGTCTGCAACAAATTATCATTTTGATTATTTTTGAAACTTGGAGCCAAGATCCAGTAAAGTTTTAATCATGGCTGAAACTTAAAACCAAGATTCGGTAAAGTTTTAAACATGTCTGCAACAAATTATCATTTTGATTATTTTTGAAACTTGGAGCCAAGATCCAGTAAAGTTTTAATCATGGCTGAAACTTAAAGCCAAGATTCGGTAAAGTTTTAAACATGTCTGCAACAAATTACAATGATCTATTAAGTTTTAAGCATATCTAAAACTTGGAAACAAGAGCTGGTAAAGTTTCAATCATGTCTGCACCAAATTACCAAGATCCAGTTAAGTTTTAAGAATTTCTGAAACTTAAAACCGAGAACAAGTAAAGTTTTAATCATGTCTGCAACAAATTATCATTTTGATTATTTTTGAAACTTGGAGCCAAGATCCAGTAAAGTTTTAATCATGGCTGAAACTTAAAACCAAGATTCGGTAAAGTTTTAAACATGTCTGCAACAAATTACAATGATCCAGTAAAGTTTTAAGCATGTCTGAAACTTGAAACCAAGATCCAGTAAAGTTTAAATCATATCTGAAACTTAAAACCAAGATCTAGTAAAGTTTCAATCATGTATGCTCCAAATTACCAAGATCCAGTAAAGTTTTAAGAATGTCTGAAGCTTAAAACCAAGATTCAGTAATGTTTTAATCATGTCTGCAACAAATTATCATAATTCAGTAAAGTTTTAAGCATGTCTGAAACTTGGAATCAAGATTCAGTAAAGTTTTAATCATGTCTGCAACAAATTATCATTTTGATTATTTTTGAAACTTGGAGCCAAGATCCAGTAAAGTTTTAATCATGGCTGAAACTTAAAACCAAGATTCGGTAAAGTTTTAAACATGTCTGCAACAAATTACAAAGATCCAGTAAAGTTTTAGGAATGTCCGAAACTTAAAATCGAGATCAAGGAAAGTTTTAATCATGTCTGCAACAAATTATCATTTTGATTATTTTTGAAGCTTGGAGCCAAGATCCAGTAAAGTTTTAATCATGGCTGAAACTTAAAACCAAGATTCGGTAAAGTTTTAAACATGTCTGCTCCAAATTACCAAGATCCAGTAAAGTTTTAAGAATGTCTGAAGCTTAAAACCAAGATTCAGTAATGTTTTAATCATGTCTGCAACAAATTATCATGATTCAGTAAAGTTTTAAGCATGTCTGAAACTTGGACCAAGATTCAGTAAAGTTTTAATCATGTCTGCTCCAAATTACCAAGATCCACAATTATTCAGAATCGAAAAAAAATGTTTAAAAATTCAAAAATTTCATGTTAATTAAACTTTGTCTTTTAAATGCCAGATTAAGGATCTAAACTTAATGCATATTCAGTAAAAATATCTCGTTCCTAGTTGCTGTCTAACTCCAGAAATCATTATTTTAATCTCACCCAAAATTTGTTTACAATTTGAGTGTGAAAAAAAATATGATTTTTTCTACTTTAAGTTGTTATTTGGATGTCTTGGAAGCAGTTGCTAGCTAATTTAAGCTTAACTTTACATATTAAAACAACCAACTCAATAAAAAACTGCTTATTAAGTCTTAAAAGTCCAATTGAAATCTGAGTATTTTTACAAAACTTAAACTTTTCATAAGTTAAAAAGTCTTCCAAAGACCTCACTGAAACCTATATAAATCGATCGATTAAGCTTAAATCTATCTCCCACATTGATGTGGACATGCCGTTTGATGCCGATTTCGAGATATTTGCGATCAAAGTTTACATAAATTTTCATACAAAATTAAATCATGCACAATATTTTTTGATAAACTTTTACAAACTTTTGCTAAAAACCTTTATATTAAGGACTGATTTTTTGAGCAATGAACGAAAACATTATGTAGAAGATGCTAAAAGAACCAAATTAAGATAAATTTTTCAGAATTTTTGAATATTTTTTCCGAATCTGAATCATTGTGAGATCCAGTAAAGTTTTAAGAATGTCTGAAGCTTAAAACCAAGACCTAGTTAAGTTTTAATCATGTCTGCAACAAATTATCATTTTGATTATTTTTGAAACTTGGAGCCAAGATCCAGTAAAGTTTTAATCATGGCTGAAACTTAAAACCAAGATTCGGTAAAGTTTTAAACATGTCTGCAACAAATTATCATTTTGATTATTTTTGAAACTTGGAGCCAAGATCCAGTAAAGTTTTAATCATGGCTGAAACTTAAAGCCAAGATTCGGTAAAGTTTTAAACATGTCTGCAACAAATTACAATGATCTATTAAGTTTTAAGCATATCTAAAACTTGGAAACAAGAGCTGGTAAAGTTTCAATCATGTCTGCACCAAATTACCAAGATCCAGTTAAGTTTTAAGAATTTCTGAAACTTAAAACCGAGAACAAGTAAAGTTTTAATCATGTCTGCAACAAATTATCATTTTGATTATTTTTGAAACTTGGAGCCAAGATCCAGTAAAGTTTTAATCATGGCTGAAACTTAAAACCAAGATTCGGTAAAGTTTCAATCATGTCTGCACCAAATTACCAAGATCCAGTTAAGTTTTAAGAATTTCTGAAACTTAAAACCGAGAACAAGTAAAGTTTTAATCATGTCTGCAACAAATTATCATTTTGATTATTTTTGAAACTTGGAGCCAAGATCCAGTAAAGTTTTAAGCATGTCTGAAACTTGAAACCAAGATCCAGTAAAGTTTAAATCATATCTGAAACTTAAAACCAAGATCTAGTAAAGTTTCAATCATGTATGCTCCAAATTACCAAGATCCAGTAAAGTTTTAAGAATGTCTGAAGCTTAAAACCAAGATTCAGTAATGTTTTAATCATGTCTGCAACAAATTATCATAATTCAGTAAAGTTTTAAGCATGTCTGAAACTTGGAATCAAGATTCAGTAAAGTTTTAATCATGTCTGCAACAAATTATCATTTTGATTATTTTTGAAACTTGGAGCCAAGATCCAGTAAAGTTTTAATCATGGCTGAAACTTAAAACCAAGATTCGGTAAAGTTTTAAACATGTCTGCAACAAATTACCAAGATCCAGTAAAGTTTTAAGAATGTCTGAAGCTTAAAACCAAGATTCAGTAATGTTTTAATCATGTCTGCAACAAATTATCATGATTCAGTAAAGTTTTAATCATGTCTGCTCCAAATTACCAAGATCCACAATTATTCAGAATCGAAAAAAAATGTTTAAAAATTCAAAAATTTCATGTTAATTAAACTTTGTCTTTTAAATGCCAGATTAAGGATCTAAACTTAATGCATATTCAGTAAAAATATCTCGTTCCTAGTTGCTGTCTAACTCCAGAAATCATTATTTTAATCTCACCCAAAATTTGTTTACAATTTGAGTGTGAAACAAAAATATGATTTTTTCTACTTTAAGTTGTTATTTGGATGTCTTGGAAGCAGTTGCTAGCTAATTTAAGCTTAACTTTACATATTAAAACAACCAACTCAATAAAAAACTGCTTATTAAGTCTTAAAAGTCCAATTGAAATCTGAGTATTTTTACAAAACTTAAACTTTTCATAAGTTGAAAAGTCTTCCAAAGACCTCACTGAAACCTATATAAATCGATCGATTAAGCTTAAATCTATCTCCCACATTGATGTGGACATGCCGTTTGATGCCGATTTCGAGATATTTGCGATCAAAGTTTACATAAATTTTCATACAAAATTAAATCATGCACAATATTTTTTGATAAACTTTTACAAACTTTTGCTAAAAACCTTTATATTAAGGACTGATTTTTTGAGCAATGAACGAAAACATTATGTAGAAGATGCTAAAAGAAACAAATTAAGATAAATTTTTCAGAATTTTTGAACATTTTTTCCGAATCTGAATCATTGTGAGATCCAGTAAAGTTTTAAGAATGTCTGAAGCTTAAAACCAAGACCTAGTTAAGTTTTAATCATGTCTGCAACAAATTATCATGATTCAGTAAAGTTTTAAGCATGTCTGAAACTTGGAATCAAGATTCAGTAAAGTTTTAATCATGTCTGCAACAAATTACAAAGATCAAGTAAAGTTTTAATCATACCTGAAACTTAAAATCAAGATCTAGTGAAGCTTTAATCATGTCTGCAACAAATTACAATGATCCAGTAAAGTTTTAAGAATGTCCGAAACTTAAAACCGAGAACAAGTAAAGTTTTAATCATGTCTGCAACAAATTATCATTTTGATTATTTTTGAAACTTGGAGCCAAGATCCAGTAAAGTTTTAATCATGGCTGAAACTTAAAACCAAGATTCGGTAAAGTTTTAAACATGTCTGCAACAAATTACAATGATCCAGTAAAGTTTTAAGCATGTCTGAAACTTGAAACCAAGATCCAGTAAAGTTTAAATCATATCTGAAACTTAAAACCAAGATCTAGTAAAGTTTCAATCATGTATGCTCCAAATTACCAAGATCCAGTAAAGTTTTAAGAATGTCTGAAGCTTAAAACCAAGATTCAGTAATGTTTTAATCATGTCTGCAACAAATTATCATAATTCAGTAAAGTTTTAAGCATGTCTGAAACTTGGAATCAAGATTCAGTAAAGTTTTAATCATGTCTGCAACAAATTATCATTTTGATTATTTTTGAAACTTGGAGCCAAGATCCAGTAAAGTTTTAATCATGGCTGAAACTTAAAACCGAGATCAAGTAAAGTTTTAATCATGTCTGCAACAAATTACAAAGATCAAGTAAAGTTTTAATCATACCTGAAACTTAAAATCAAGATCTAGTGAAGCTTTAATCATGTCTGCAACAAATTACAATGATCCAGTAAAGTTTTAAGAATGTCCGAAACTTAAAATCGAGATCAAGGAAAGTTTTAATCATGTCTGCAACAAATTATCATTTTGATTATTTTTGAAGCTTGGAGCCAAGATCCAGTAAAGTTTTAATCATGGCTGAAACTTAAAACCAAGATTCGGTAAAGTTTTAAACATGTCTGCTCCAAATTACCAAGATCCAGTAAAGTTTTAAGAATGTCTGAAGCTTAAAACCAAGATTCAGTAATGTTTTAATCATGTCTGCAACAAATTATCATGATTCAGTAAAGTTTTAAGCATGTCTGAAACTTGGACCAAGATTCAGTAAAGTTTTAATCATGTCTGCTCCAAATTACCAAGATCCACAATTATTCAGAATCTAAAAAAAATGTTTAAAAATTCAAAAATTTCATGTTAATTAAACTTTGTCTTTTAAATGCCAGATTAAGGATCTAAACTTAATGCATATTCAGTAAAAATATCTCGTTCCTAGTTGCTGTCTAACTCCAGAAATCATTATTTTAATCTCACCCAAAATTTGTTTACAATTTGAGTGTGAAAAAAAAATATGATTTTTTCTACTTTAAGTTGTTATTTGGATGTCTTGGAAGCAGTTGCTAGCTAATTTAAGCTTAACTTTACATATTAAAACAACCAACTCAATAAAAAACTGCTTATTAAGTCTTAAAAGTCCAATTGAAATCTGAGTATTTTTACAAAACTTAAACTTTTCATAAGTTAAAAAGTCTTCCAAAGACCTCACTGAAACCTATATAAATCGATCAATTAAGCTTAAATCTATCTCCCACATTGATGTGGACATGCCGTTTGATGCCGATTTCGAGATATTTGCGATCAAAGTTTACATAAATTTTCATACAAAATTAAATCATGCACAATATTTTTTGATAAACTTTTACAAACTTTTGCTAAAAACCTTTATATTAAGGACCGATTTTTTGAGCAATGAACGAAAACATTATGTAGAAGATGCTAAAAGAACCAAATTAAGATAAATTTTTCAGAATTTTTGAACATTTTTTCCGAATCTGAATCATTGTGAGATCCAGTAAAGTTTTAAGAATGTCTGAAGCTTAAAACCAAGACCTAGTTAAGTTTTAATCATGTCTGCAACAAATTATCATTTTGATTATTTTTGAAACTTGGAGCCAAGATCCAGTAAAGTTTTAATCATGGCTGAAACTTAAAACCAAGATTCGGTAAAGTTTTAAACATGTCTGCAACAAATTACAATGATCTATTAAGTTTTAAGCATATCTAAAACTTGGAAACAAGAGCTGGTAAAGTTTCAATCATGTCTGCACCAAATTACCAAGATCCAGTTAAGTTTTAAGAATTTCTGAAACTTAAAACCGAGAACAAGTAAAGTTTTAATCATGTCTGCAACAAATTATCATTTTGATTATTTTTGAAACTTGGAGCCAAGATCCAGTAAAGTTTTAATCATGGCTGAAACTTAAAACCAAGATTCGGTAAAGTTTTAAACATGTCTGCAACAAATTACAATGATCCAGTAAAGTTTTAAGCATGTCTGAAACTTGAAACCAAGATCCAGTAAAGTTTAAATCATATCTGAAACTTAAAACCAAGATCTAGTAAAGTTTCAATCATGTATGCTCCAAATTACCAAGATCCAGTAAAGTTTTAAGAATGTCTGAAGCTTAAAACCAAGATTCGGTAAAGTTTTAAACATGTCTGCTCCAAATTACCAAGATCCAGTAAAGTTTTAAGAATGTCTGAAGCTTAAAACCAAGATTCAGTAATGTTTTAATCAT
The DNA here is from genome assembly GCA_917627325.4 of Chironomus riparius. NCBI lineage: Eukaryota > Metazoa > Arthropoda > Insecta > Diptera > Chironomidae > Chironomus > Chironomus riparius. Next base: position 33,367,471 of record OU895877.1, read on the forward strand.
GTCTGCAACAAATTATCATGATTCAGTAAAGTTTTAAGCATGTCTGAAACTTGGACCAAGATTCAGTAAAGTTTTAATCATGTCTGCTCCAAATTACCAAGATCCACAATTATTCAGAATCTAAAAAAAATGTTTAAAAATTCAAAAATTTCATGTTAATTAAACTTTGTCTTTTAAATGCCAGATTAAGGATCTAAACTTAATGCATATTCAGTAAAAATATCTCGTTCCTAGTTGCTGTCTAACTCCAGAAATCATTATTTTAATCTCACCCAAAATTTGTTTACAATTTGAGTGTGAAAAAAAAATATGATTTTTTCTACTTTAAGTTGTTATTTGGATGTCTTGGAAGCAGTTGCTAGCTAATTTAAGCTTAACTTTACATATTAAAACAACCAACTCAATAAAAAACTGCTTATTAAGTCTTAAAAGTCCAATTGAAATCTGAGTATTTTTACAAAACTTAAACTTTTCATAAGTTAAAAAGTCTTCCAAAGACCTCACTGAAACCTATATAAATCGATCAATTAAGCTTAAATCTATCTCCCACATTGATGTGGACATGCCGTTTGATGCCGATTTCGAGATATTTGCGATCAAAGTTTACATAAATTTTCATACAAAATTAAATCATGCACAATATTTTTTGATAAACTTTTACAAACTTTTGCTAAAAACCTTTATATTAAGGACCGATTTTTTGAGCAATGAACGAAAACATTATGTAGAAGATGCTAAAAGAACCAAATTAAGATAAATTTTTCAGAATTTTTGAACATTTTTTCCGAATCTGAATCATTGTGAGATCCAGTAAAGTTTTAAGAATGTCTGAAGCTTAAAACCAAGACCTAGTTAAGTTTTAATCATGTCTGCAACAAATTATCATTTTGATTATTTTTGAAACTTGGAGCCAAGATCCAGTAAAGTTTTAATCATGGCTGAAACTTAAAACCAAGATTCGGTAAAGTTTTAAACATGTCTGCAACAAATTATCATTTTGATTATTTTTGAAACTTGGAGCCAAGATCCAGTAAAGTTTTAATCATGGCTGAAACTTAAAGCCAAGATTCGGTAAAGTTTTAAACATGTCTGCAACAAATTACAATGATCTATTAAGTTTTAAGCATATCTAAAACTTGGAAACAAGAGCTGGTAAAGTTTCAATCATGTCTGCACCAAATTACCAAGATCCAGTTAAGTTTTAAGAATTTCTGAAACTTAAAACCGAGAACAAGTAAAGTTTTAATCATGTCTGCAACAAATTATCATTTTGATTATTTTTGAAACTTGGAGCCAAGATCCAGTAAAGTTTTAATCATGGCTGAAACTTAAAACCAAGATTCGGTAAAGTTTTAAACATGTCTGCAACAAATTACAATGATCCAGTAAAGTTTTAAGCATGTCTGAAACTTGAAACCAAGATCCAGTAAAGTTTAAATCATATCTGAAACTTAAAACCAAGATCTAGTAAAGTTTCAATCATGTATGCTCCAAATTACCAAGATCCAGTAAAGTTTTAAGAATGTCTGAAGCTTAAAACCAAGATTCAGTAATGTTTTAATCATGTCTGCAACAAATTATCATAATTCAGTAAAGTTTTAAGCATGTCTGAAACTTGGAATCAAGATTCAGTAAAGTTTTAATCATGTCTGCAACAAATTATCATTTTGATTATTTTTGAAACTTGGAGCCAAGATCCAGTAAAGTTTTAATCATGGCTGAAACTTAAAACCAAGATTCGGTAAAGTTTTAAACATGTCTGCAACAAATTACAAAGATCCAGTAAAGTTTCAGGAATGTCTGAAACTTAAAACCGAGATCAAGTAAAGTTTTAATCATGTCAGCAACAAATTACAAAGATCAAGTAAAGTTTTAATCATACCTGAAACTTAAAATCAAGATCTAGTGAAGCTTTAATCATGTCTGCAACAAATTACAATGATCCAGTAAAGTTTTAAGAATGTCCGAAACTTAAAATCGAGATCAAGGAAAGTTTTAATCATGTCTGCAACAAATTATCATTTTGATTATTTTTGAAGCTTGGAGCCAAGATCCAGTAAAGTTTTAATCATGGCTGAAACTTAAAACCAAGATTCGGTAAAGTTTTAAACATGTCTGCTCCAAATTACCAAGATCCAGTAAAGTTTTAAGAATGTCTGAAGCTTAAAACCAAGATTCAGTAATGTTTTAATCATGTCTGCAACAAATTATCATGATTCAGTAAAGTTTTAAGCATGTCTGAAACTTGGACCAAGATTCAGTAAAGTTTTAATCATGTCTGCTCCAAATTACCAAGATCCACAATTATTCAGAATCTAAAAAAAATGTTTAAAAATTCAAAAATTTCATGTTAATTAAACTTTGTCTTTTAAATGCCAGATTAAGGATCTAAACTTAATGCATATTCAGTAAAAATATCTCGTTCCTAGTTGCTGTCTAACTCCAGAAATCATTATTTTAATCTCACCCAAAATTTGTTTACAATTTGAGTGTGAAAAAAAAATATGATTTTTTCTACTTTAAGTTGTTATTTGGATGTCTTGGAAGCAGTTGCTAGCTAATTTAAGCTTAACTTTACATATTAAAACAACCAACTCAATAAAAAACTGCTTATTAAGTCTTAAAAGTCCAATTGAAATCTGAGTATTTTTACAAAACTTAAACTTTTCATAAGTTAAAAAGTCTTCCAAAGACCTCACTGAAACCTATATAAATCGATCGATTAAGCTTAAATCTATCTCCCACATTGATGTGGACATGCCGTTTGATGCCGATTTCGAGATATTTGCGATCAAAGTTTACATAAATTTTCATACAAAATTAAATCATGCACAATATTTTTTGATAAACTTTTACAAACTTTTGCTAAAAACCTTTATATTAAGGACTGATTTTTTGAGCAATGAACGAAAACATTATGTAGAAGATGCTAAAAGAACCAAATTAAGATAAATTTTTCAGAATTTTTGAATATTTTTTCCGAATCTGAATCATTGTGAGATCCAGTAAAGTTTTAAGAATGTCTGAAGCTTAAAACCAAGACCTAGTTAAGTTTTAATCATGTCTGCAACAAATTATCATTTTGATTATTTTTGAAACTTGGAGCCAAGATCCAGTAAAGTTTTAATCATGGCTGAAACTTAAAACCAAGATTCGGTAAAGTTTTAAACATGTCTGCAACAAATTATCATTTTGATTATTTTTGAAACTTGGAGCCAAGATCCAGTAAAGTTTTAATCATGGCTGAAACTTAAAGCCAAGATTCGGTAAAGTTTTAAACATGTCTGCAACAAATTACAATGATCTGTTAAGTTTTAAGCATATCTAAAACTTGGAAACAAAAGCTGGTAAAGTTTCAATCATGTCTGCACCAAATTACCAAGATCCACAATTATTCAGAATCGAAAAAAAATGTTTAAAAATTCAAAAATTTCATGTTAATTAAACTTTGTCTTTTAAATGCCAGATTAAGGATCTAAACTTAATGCATATTCATTAAAAATATCTCGTTCCTAGTTGCTGTCTAACTCCAGAAATCATTATTTTAATCTCACCCAAAATTTGTTTACAATTTGAGTGTGAAAAAAAATATGATTTTTTCTACTTTAAGTTGTTATTTGGATGTCTTGGAAGCAGTTGCTAGCTAATTTAAGCTTAACTTTACATATTAAAACAACCAACTCAATAAAAAACTGCTTATTAAGTCTTAAAAGTCCAATTGAAATCTGAGTATTTTTACAAAACTTAAACTTTTCATAAGTTAAAAAGTCTTCCAAAGACCTCACTGAAACCTATATAAATCGATCGATTAAGCTTAAATCTATCTCCCACATTGATGTGGACATGCCGTTTGATGCCGATTTCGAGATATTTGCGATCAAAGTTTACATAAATTTTCATACAAAATTAAATCATGCACAATATTTTTTGATAAACTTTTACAAACTTTTGCTAAAAACCTTTATATTAAGGACTGATTTTTTGAGCAATGAACGAAAACATTATGTAGAAGATGCTAAAAGAACCAAATTAAGATAAATTTTTCAGAATTTTTGAACATTTTTTCCGAATCTGAATCATTGTGAGATCCAGTAAAGTTTTAAGAATGTCTGAAGCTTAAAACCAAGACCTAGTTAAGTTTTAATCATGTCTGCAACAAATTATCATTTTGATTATTTTTGAAACTTGGAGCCAAGATCCAGTAAAGTTTTAATCATGGCTGAAACTTAAAACCAAGATTCGGTAAAGTTTTAAACATGTCTGCAACAAATTATCATTTTGATTATTTTTGAAACTTGGAGCCAAGATCCAGTAAAGTTTTAATCATGGCTGAAACTTAAAGCCAAGATTCGGTAAAGTTTTAAACATGTCTGCAACAAATTACAATGATCTATTAAGTTTTAAGCATATCTAAAACTTGGAAACAAGAGCTGGTAAAGTTTCAATCATGTCTGCACCAAATTACCAAGATCCAGTTAAGTTTTAAGAATTTCTGAAACTTAAAACCGAGAACAAGTAAAGTTTTAATCATGTCTGCAACAAATTATCATTTTGATTATTTTTGAAACTTGGAGCCAAGATCCAGTAAAGTTTTAATCATGGCTGAAACTTAAAACCAAGATTCGGTAAAGTTTTAAACATGTCTGCAACAAATTACAATGATCCAGTAAAGTTTTAAGCATGTCTGAAACTTGAAACCAAGATCCAGTAAAGTTTAAATCATATCTGAAACTTAAAACCAAGATCTAGTAAAGTTTCAATCATGTATGCTCCAAATTACCAAGATCCAGTAAAGTTTTAAGAATGTCTGAAGCTTAAAACCAAGATTCAGTAATGTTTTAATCATGTCTGCAACAAATTATCATAATTCAGTAAAGTTTTAAGCATGTCTGAAACTTGGAATCAAGATTCAGTAAAGTTTTAATCATGTCTGCAACAAATTATCATTTTGATTATTTTTGAAACTTGGAGCCAAGATCCAGTAAAGTTTTAATCATGGCTGAAACTTAAAACCAAGATTCGGTAAAGTTTTAAACATGTCTGCAACAAATTACAAAGATCCAGTAAAGTTTTAGGAATGTCTGAAACTTAAAACCGAGATCAAGTAAAGTTTTAATCATGTCTGCAACAAATTACAAAGATCAAGTAAAGTTTTAATCATACCTGAAACTTAAAATCAAGATCTAGTGAAGCTTTAATCATGTCTGCAACAAATTACAATGATCCAGTAAAGTTTTAAGAATGTCCGAAACTTAAAATCGAGATCAAGGAAAGTTTTAATCATGTCTGCAACAAATTATCATTTTGATTATTTTTGAAGCTTGGAGCCAAGATCCAGTAAAGTTTTAATCATGGCTGAAACTTAAAACCAAGATTCGGTAAAGTTTTAAACATGTCTGCTCCAAATTACCAAGATCCAGTAAAGTTTTAAGAATGTCTGAAGCTTAAAACCAAGATTCAGTAATGTTTTAATCATGTCTGCAACAAATTATCATGATTCAGTAAAGTTTTAAGCATGTCTGAAACTTGGACCAAGATTCAGTAAAGTTTTAATCATGTCTGCTCCAAATTACCAAGATCCACAATTATTCAGAATCGAAAAAAAATGTTTAAAAATTCAAAAATTTCATGTTAATTAAACTTTGTCTTTTAAATGCCAGATTAAGGATCTAAACTTAATGCATATTCAGTAAAAATATCTCGTTCCTAGTTGCTGTCTAACTCCAGAAATCATTATTTTAATCTCACCCAAAATTTGTTTACAATTTGAGTGTGAAAAAAAATATGATTTTTTCTACTTTAAGTTGTTATTTGGATGTCTTGGAAGCAGTTGCTAGCTAATTTAAGCTTAACTTTACATATTAAAACAACCAACTCAATAAAAAACTGCTTATTAAGTCTTAAAAGTCCAATTGAAATCTGAGTATTTTTACAAAACTTAAACTTTTCATAAGTTAAAAAGTCTTCCAAAGACCTCACTGAAACCTATATAAATCGATCGATTAAGCTTAAATCTATCTCCCACATTGATGTGGACATGCCGTTTGATGCCGATTTCGAGATATTTGCGATCAAAGTTTACATAAATTTTCATACAAAATTAAATCATGCACAATATTTTTTGATAAACTTTTACAAACTTTTGCTAAAAACCTTTATATTAAGGACTGATTTTTTGAGCAATGAACGAAAACATTATGTAGAAGATGCTAAAAGAACCAAATTAAGATAAATTTTTCAGAATTTTTGAATATTTTTTCCGAATCTGAATCATTGTGAGATCCAGTAAAGTTTTAAGAATGTCTGAAGCTTAAAACCAAGACCTAGTTAAGTTTTAATCATGTCTGCAACAAATTATCATTTTGATTATTTTTGAAACTTGGAGCCAAGATCCAGTAAAGTTTTAATCATGGCTGAAACTTAAAACCAAGATTCGGTAAAGTTTTAAACATGTCTGCAACAAATTATCATTTTGATTATTTTTGAAACTTGGAGCCAAGATCCAGTAAAGTTTTAATCATGGCTGAAACTTAAAGCCAAGATTCGGTAAAGTTTTAAACATGTCTGCAACAAATTACAATGATCTATTAAGTTTTAAGCATATCTAAAACTTGGAAACAAGAGCTGGTAAAGTTTCAATCATGTCTGCACCAAATTACCAAGATCCAGTTAAGTTTTAAGAATTTCTGAAACTTAAAACCGAGAACAAGTAAAGTTTTAATCATGTCTGCAACAAATTATCATTTTGATTATTTTTGAAACTTGGAGCCAAGATCCAGTAAAGTTTTAATCATGGCTGAAACTTAAAACCAAGATTCGGTAAAGTTTCAATCATGTCTGCACCAAATTACCAAGATCCAGTTAAGTTTTAAGAATTTCTGAAACTTAAAACCGAGAACAAGTAAAGTTTTAATCATGTCTGCAACAAATTATCATTTTGATTATTTTTGAAACTTGGAGCCAAGATCCAGTAAAGTTTTAAGCATGTCTGAAACTTGAAACCAAGATCCAGTAAAGTTTAAATCATATCTGAAACTTAAAACCAAGATCTAGTAAAGTTTCAATCATGTATGCTCCAAATTACCAAGATCCAGTAAAGTTTTAAGAATGTCTGAAGCTTAAAACCAAGATTTAGTAATGTTTTAATCATGTCTGCAACAAATTATCATAATTCAGTAAAGTTTTAAGCATGTCTGAAACTTGGAATCAAGATTCAGTAAAGTTTTAATCATGTCTGCAACAAATTATCATTTTGATTATTTTTGAAACTTGGAGCCAAGATCCAGTAAAGTTTTAATCATGGCTGAAACTTAAAACCAAGATTCGGTAAAGTTTTAAACATGTCTGCAACAAATTACCAAGATCCAGTAAAGTTTTAAGAATGTCTGAAGCTTAAAACCAAGATTCAGTAATGTTTTAATCATGTCTGCAACAAATTATCATGATTCAGTAAAGTTTTAAGCATGTATGAAACTTGGACCAAGATTCAGTAAAGTTTTAATCATGTCTGCTCCAAATTACCAAGATCCACAATTATTCAGAATCGAAAAAAAATGTTTAAAAATTCAAAAATTTCATGTTAATTAAACTTTGTCTTTTAAATGCCAGATTAAGGATCTAAACTTAATGCATATTCAGTAAAAATATCTCGTTCCTAGTTGCTGTCTAACTCCAGAAATCATTATTTTAATCTCACCCAAAATTTGTTTACAATTTGAGTGTGAAACAAAAATATGATTTTTTCTACTTTAAGTTGTTATTTGGATGTCTTGGAAGCAGTTGCTAGCTAATTTAAGCTTAACTTTACATATTAAAACAACCAACTCAATAAAAAACTGCTTATTAAGTCTTAAAAGTCCAATTGAAATCTGAGTATTTTTACAAAACTTAAACTTTTCATAAGTTGAAAAGTCTTCCAAAGACCTCACTGAAACCTATATAAATCGATCGATTAAGCTTAAATCTATCTCCCACATTGATGTGGACATGCCGTTTGATGCCGATTTCGAGATATTTGCGATCAAAGTTTACATAAATTTTCATACAAAATTAAATCATGCACAATATTTTTTGATAAACTTTTACAAACTTTTGCTAAAAACCTTTATATTAAGGACTGATTTTTTGAGCAATGAACGAAAACATTATGTAGAAGATGCTAAAAGAAACAAATTAAGATAAATTTTTCAGAATTTTTGAACATTTTTTCCGAATCTGAATCATTGTGGGATCCAGTAAAGTTTTAAGAATGTCTGAAGCTTAAAACCAAGACCTAGTTAAGTTTTAATCATGTCTGCAACAAATTATCATGATTCAGTAAAGTTTTAAGCATGTCTGAAACTTGGAATCAAGATTCAGTAAAGTTTTAATCATGTCTGCAACAAATTACAAAGATCAAGTAAAGTTTTAATCATACCTGAAACTTAAAATCAAGATCTAGTGAAGCTTTAATCATGTCTGCAACAAATTACAATGATCCAGTAAAGTTTTAAGAATGTCCGAAACTTAAAATCGAGATCAAGGAAAGTTTTAATCATGTCTGCAACAAATTATCATTTTGATTATTTTTGAAGCTTGGAGCCAAGATCCAGTAAAGTTTTAATCATGGCTGAAACTTAAAACCAAGATTCGGTAAAGTTTTAAACATGTCTGCTCCAAATTACCAAGATCCAGTAAAGTTTTAAGAATGTCTGAAGCTTAAAACCAAGATTCAGTAATGTTTTAATCATGTCTGCAACAAATTATCATGATTCAGTAAAGTTTTAAGCATGTCTGAAACTTGGACCAAGATTCAGTAAAGTTTTAATCATGTCTGCAACAAATTATCATGATTCAGTAAAGTTTTAAGCATGTCTGAAACTTGGAATCAAGATTCAGTAAAGTTTTAATCATGTCTGCAACAAATTATCATTTTGATTATTTTTGAAACTAGGAGCCAAGATCCAGTAAAGTTTTAATCATGGCTGAAACTTAAAACCAAGATTCGGTAAAGTTTTAAACATGTCTGCAACAAATTACAATGATCCAGTAAAGTTTTAAGCATGTCTGAAACTTGAAACCAAGATCTAGTAAAGTTTCAATCATGTCTGCACCAAATTACCAAGATCCACAATTATTCAGAATCGAAAAAAAATGTTTAAAAATTCAAAAATTTCATGTTAATTAAACTTTGTCTTTTAAATGCCAGATTAAGGATCTAAACTTAATGCATATTCAGTAAAAATATCTCGTTCCTAGTTGCTGTCTAACTCCAGAAATCATTATTTTAATCTCACCCAAAATTTGTTTACAATTTGAGTGTGAAAAAAAAATATGATTTTTTCTACTTTAAGTTGTTATTTGGATGTCTTGGAAGCAGTTGCTAGCTAATTTAAGCTTAACTTTACATATTAAAACAACCAACTCAATAAAAAACTGCTTATTAAGTCTTAAAAGTCCAATTGAAATCTGAGTATTTTTACAAAACTTAAACTTTTCATAAGTTGAAAAGTCTTCCAAAGACCTCACTGAAACCTATATAAATCGATCGATTAAGCTTAAATCTATCTCCCACATTGATGTGGACATGCCGTTTGATGCCGATTTCGAGATATTTGCGATCAAAGTTTACATAAATTTTCATACAAAATTAAATCATGCACAATATTTTTTGATAAACTTTTACAAACTTTTGCTAAAAACCTTTATATTAAGGACTGATTTTTTGAGCAATGAACGAAAACATTATGTAGAAGATGCTAAAAGAAACAAATTAAGATAAATTTTTCAGAATTTTTGAACATTTTTTCCGAATCTGAATCATTGTGAGATCCAGTAAAGTTTTAAGAATGTCTGAAGCTTAAAACCAAGACCTAGTTAAGTTTTAATCATGTCTGCAACAAATTATCATTTTGATTATTTTTGAAACTTGGAGCCAAGATCCAGTAAAGTTTTAATCATGGCTGAAACTTAAAACCAAGATTCGGTAAAGTTTTAAACATGTCTGCAACAAATTACAAAGATTCAGTAAAGTTTTAGGAATGTCTGAAACTTAAAACCGAGATCAAGTAAAGTTTTAATCATGTCTGCAACAAATTACAAAGATCAAGTAAAGTTTTAATCATACCTGAAACTTAAAATCAAGATCTAGTGAAGCTTTAATCATGTCTGCAACAAATTACAATGATCCAGTAAAGTTTTAAGAATGTCCGAAACTTAAAATCGAGATCAAGGAAAGTTTTAATCATGTCTGCAACAAATTATCATTTTGATTATTTTTGAAGCTTGGAGCCAAGATCCAGTAAAGTTTTAATCATGGCTGAAACTTAAAACCAAGATTCGGTAAAGTTTTAAACATGTCTGCTCCAAATTACCAAGATCCAGTAAAGTTTTAAGAATGTCTGAAGCTTAAAACCAAGATTCAGTAATGTTTTAATCATGTCTGCAACAAATTATCATGATTCAGTAAAGTTTTAAGCATGTCTGAAACTTGGACCAAGATTCAGTAAAGTTTTAATCATGTCTGCAACAAATTATCATGATTCAGTAAAGTTTTAAGCATGTCTGAAACTTGGAATCAAGATTCAGTAAAGTTTTAATCATGTCTGCAACAAATTATCATTTTGATTATTTTTGAAACTAGGAGCCAAGATCCAGTAAAGTTTTAATCATGGCTGAAACTTAAAACCAAGATTAGGTAAAGTTTTAAACATGTCTGCACCAAATTACCAAGATCCAGTTAAGTTTTAAGAATTTCTGAAACTTAAAACCGAGAACAAGTAAAGTTTTAATCATGTCTGCAACAAATTATCATTTTGATTATTTTTGAAACTTGGAGCCAAGATCCAGTAAAGTTTTAATCATGGCTGAAACTTAAAACCAAGATTCGGTAAAGTTTCAATCATGTCTGCACCAAATTACCAAGATCCAGTTAAGTTTTAAGAATTTCTGAAACTTAAAACCGAGAACAAGTAAAGTTTTAATCATGTCTGCAACAAATTATCATTTTGATTATTTTTGAAACTTGGAGCCAAGATCCAGTAAAGTTTTAAGCATGTCTGAAACTTGAAACCAAGATCCAGTAAAGTTTAAATCATATCTGAAACTTAAAACCAAGATCTAGTAAAGTTTCAATCATGTATGCTCCAAATTACCAAGATCCAGTAAAGTTTTAAGAATGTCTGAAGCTTAAAACCAAGATTTAGTAATGTTTTAATCATGTCTGCAACAAATTATCATAATTCAGTAAAGTTTTAAGCATGTCTGAAACTTGGAATCAAGATTCAGTAAAGTTTTAATCATGTCTGCAACAAATTATCATTTTGATTATTTTTGAAACTTGGAGCCAAGATCCAGTAAAGTTTTAATCATGGCTGAAACTTAAAACCAAGATTCGGTAAAGTTTTAAACATGTCTGCAACAAATTACCAAGATCCAGTAAAGTTTTAAGAATGTCTGAAGCTTAAAACCAAGATTCAGTAATGTTTTAATCATGTCTGCAACAAATTATCATGATTCAGTAAAGTTTTAAGCATGTATGAAACTTGGACCAAGATTCAGTAAAGTTTTAATCATGTCTGCTCCAAATTACCAAGATCCACAATTATTCAGAATCGAAAAAAAATGTTTAAAAATTCAAAAATTTCATGTTAATTAAACTTTGTCTTTTAAATGCCAGATTAAGGATCTAAACTTAATGCATATTCAGTAAAAATATCTCGTTCCTAGTTGCTGTCTAACTCCAGAAATCATTATTTTAATCTCACCCAAAATTTGTTTACAATTTGAGTGTGAAACAAAAATATGATTTTTTCTACTTTAAGTTGTTATTTGGATGTCTTGGAAGCAGTTGCTAGCTAATTTAAGCTTAACTTTACATATTAAAACAACCAACTCAATAAAAAACTGCTTATTAAGTCTTAAAAGTCCAATTGAAATCTGAGTATTTTTACAAAACTTAAACTTTTCATAAGTTGAAAAGTCTTCCAAAGACCTCACTGAAACCTATATAAATCGATCGATTAAGCTTAAATCTATCTCCCACATTGATGTGGACATGCCGTTTGATGCCGATTTCGAGATATTTGCGATCAAAGTTTACATAAATTTTCATACAAAATTAAATCATGCACAATATTTTTTGATAAACTTTTACAAACTTTTGCTAAAAACCTTTATATTAAGGACTGATTTTTTGAGCAATGAACGAAAACATTATGTAGAAGATGCTAAAAGAAACAAATTAAGATAAATTTTTCAGAATTTTTGAACATTTTTTCCGAATCTGAATCATTGTGGGATCCAGTAAAGTTTTAAGAATGTCTGAAGCTTAAAACCAAGACCTAGTTAAGTTTTAATCATGTCTGCAACAAATTATCATGATTCAGTAAAGTTTTAAGCATGTCTGAAACTTGGAATCAAGATTCAGTAAAGTTTTAATCATGTCTGCAACAAATTACAAAGATCAAGTAAAGTTTTAATCATACCTGAAACTTAAAATCAAGATCTAGTGAAGCTTTAATCATGTCTGCAACAAATTACAATGATCCAGTAAAGTTTTAAGAATGTCCGAAACTTAAAATCGAGATCAAGGAAAGTTTTAATCATGTCTGCAACAAATTATCATTTTGATTATTTTTGAAGCTTGGAGCCAAGATCCAGTAAAGTTTTAATCATGGCTGAAACTTAAAACCAAGATTCGGTAAAGTTTTAAACATGTCTGCTCCAAATTACCAAGATCCAGTAAAGTTTTAAGAATGTCTGAAGCTTAAAACCAAGATTCAGTAATGTTTTAATCATGTCTGCAACAAATTATCATGATTCAGTAAAGTTTTAAGCATGTCTGAAACTTGGACCAAGATTCAGTAAAGTTTTAATCATGTCTGCAACAAATTATCATGATTCAGTAAAGTTTTAAGCATGTCTGAAACTTGGAATCAAGATTCAGTAAAGTTTTAATCATGTCTGCAACAAATTATCATTTTGATTATTTTTGAAACTAGGAGCCAAGATCCAGTAAAGTTTTAATCATGGCTGAAACTTAAAACCAAGATTCGGTAAAGTTTTAAACATGTCTGCAACAAATTACAATGATCCAGTAAAGTTTTAAGCATGTCTGAAACTTGAAACCAAGATCTAGTAAAGTTTCAATCATGTCTGCACCAAATTACCAAGATCCACAATTATTCAGAATCGAAAAAAAATGTTTAAAAATTCAAAAATTTCATGTTAATTAAACTTTGTCTTTTAAATGCCAGATTAAGGATCTAAACTTAATGCATATTCAGTAAAAATATCTCGTTCCTAGTTGCTGTCTAACTCCAGAAATCATTATTTTAATCTCACCCAAAATTTGTTTACAATTTGAGTGTGAAAAAAAAATATGATTTTTTCTACTTTAAGTTGTTATTTGGATGTCTTGGAAGCAGTTGCTAGCTAATTTAAGCTTAACTTTACATATTAAAACAACCAACTCAATAAAAAACTGCTTATTAAGTCTTAAAAGTCCAATTGAAATCTGAGTATTTTTACAAAACTTAAACTTTTCATAAGTTGAAAAGTCTTCCAAAGACCTCACTGAAACCTATATAAATCGATCGATTAAGCTTAAATCTATCTCCCACATTGATGTGGACATGCCGTTTGATGCCGATTTCGAGATATTTGCGATCAAAGTTTACATAAATTTTCATACAAAATTAAATCATGCACAATATTTTTTGATAAACTTTTACAAACTTTTGCTAAAAACCTTTATATTAAGGACTGATTTTTTGAGCAATGAACGAAAACATTATGTAGAAGATGCTAAAAGAAACAAATTAAGATAAATTTTTCAGAATTTTTGAACATTTTTTCCGAATCTGAATCATTGTGAGATCCAGTAAAGTTTTAAGAATGTCTGAAGCTTAAAACCAAGACCTAGTTAAGTTTTAATCATGTCTGCAACAAATTATCATTTTGATTATTTTTGAAACTTGGAGCCAAGATCCAGTAAAGTTTTAATCATGGCTGAAACTTAAAACCAAGATTCGGTAAAGTTTTAAACATGTCTGCAACAAATTACAAAGATTCAGTAAAGTTTTAGGAATGTCTGAAACTTAAAACCGAGATCAAGTAAAGTTTTAATCATGTCTGCAACAAATTACAAAGATCAAGTAAAGTTTTAATCATACCTGAAACTTAAAATCAAGATCTAGTGAAGCTTTAATCATGTCTGCAACAAATTACAATGATCCAGTAAAGTTTTAAGAATGTCCGAAACTTAAAATCGAGATCAAGGAAAGTTTTAATCATGTCTGCAACAAATTATCATTTTGATTATTTTTGAAGCTTGGAGCCAAGATCCAGTAAAGTTTTAATCATGGCTGAAACTTAAAACCAAGATTCGGTAAAGTTTTAAACATGTCTGCTCCAAATTACCAAGATCCAGTAAAGTTTTAAGAATGTCTGAAGCTTAAAACCAAGATTCAGTAATGTTTTAATCATGTCTGCAACAAATTATCATGATTCAGTAAAGTTTTAAGCATGTCTGAAACTTGGACCAAGATTCAGTAAAGTTTTAATCATGTCTGCAACAAATTATCATGATTCAGTAAAGTTTTAAGCATGTCTGAATTTTGGAATCAAGATTCAGTAAAGTTTTAATCATGTCTGCAACAAATTATCATTTTGATTATTTTTGAAACTAGGAGCCAAGATCCAGTAAAGTTTTAATCATGGCTGAAACTTAAAACCAAGATTAGGTAAAGTTTTAAACATGTCTGCAACAAATTACAATGATCCAGTAAAGTTTTAAGCATGTCTGAAACTTGAAACCAAGATCTAGTAAAGTTTCAATCATGTCTGCACCAAATTACCAAGATCCACAATTATTCAGAATCGAAAAAAAATGTTTAAAAATTCAAAAATTTCATGTTAATTAAACTTTGTCTTTTAAATGCCAGATTAAGGATCTAAACTTAATGCATATTCAGTAAAAATATCTCGTTCCTAGTTGCTGTCTAACTCCAGAAATCATTATTTTAATCTCACCCAAAATTTGTTTACAATTTGAGTGTGAAAAAAAAATATGATTTTTTCTACTTTAAGTTGTTATTTGGATGTCTTGGAAGCAGTTGCTAGCTAATTTAAGCTTAACTTTACATATTAAAACAACCAACTCAATAAAAAACTGCTTATTAAGTCTTAAAAGTCCAATTGAAATCTGAGTATTTTTACAAAACTTAAACTTTTCATAAGTTGAAAAGTCTTCCAAAGACCTCACTGAAACCTATATAAATCGATCGATTAAGCTTAAATCTATCTCCCACATTGATGTGGACATGCCGTTTGATGCCGATTTCGAGATATTTGCGAAATTCAAAGTTTACATAAATTTTCATACAAAATTAAATCATGCACAATATTTTTTGATAAACTTTTACAAACTTTTGCTAAAAACCTTTATATTAAGGACTGATTTTTTGAGCAATGAACGAAAACATTATGTAGAAGATGCTAAAAGAAACAAATTAAGATAAATTTTTCAGAATTTTTGAACATTTTTTCCG
The DNA here is from genome assembly GCA_917627325.4 of Chironomus riparius. Lineage (NCBI taxonomy): Eukaryota > Metazoa > Arthropoda > Insecta > Diptera > Chironomidae > Chironomus > Chironomus riparius. The sequence continues at coordinate 33,383,001 of OU895877.1, forward strand.
AATCTGAATCATTGTGAGATCCAGTAAAGTTTTAAGAATGTCTGAAGCTTAAAACCAAGACCTAGTTAAGTTTTAATCATGTCTGCAACAAATTATCATGATTCAGTAAAGTTTTAAGCATGTCTGAAACTTGGAATCAAGATTCAGTAAAGTTGTAATCATGTCTGCAACAAATTACAAAGATCCAGTAAAGTTTTAATCATGGCTGAAACTTAAAATCAAGATCTAGTGAAGCTTTAATCATGTCTGCAACAAATTACAATGATCCAGTAAAGTTTTAAGAATGTCCGAAACTTAAAATCGAGATCAAGGAAAGTTTTAATCATGTCTGCAACAAATTATCATTTTGATTATTTTTGAAGCTTGGAGCCAAGATCCAGTAAAGTTTTAATCATGGCTGAAACTTAAAACCAAGATTCGGTAAAGTTTTAAACATGTCTGCTCCAAATTACCAAGATCCAGTAAAGTTTTAAGAATGTCTGAAGCTTAAAACCAAGATTCAGTAATGTTTTAATCATGTCTGCAACAAATTATCATGATTCAGTAAAGTTTTAAGCATGTCTGAAACTTGGACCAAGATTCAGTAAAGTTTTAATCATGTCTGCAACAAATTATCATGATTCAGTAAAGTTTTAAGCATGTCTGAAACTTGGAATCAAGATTCAGTAAAGTTTTAATCATGTCTGCAACAAATTATCATTTTGATTATTTTTGAAACTAGGAGCCAAGATCCAGTAAAGTTTTAATCATGGCTGAAACTTAAAACCAAGATTCGGTAAAGTTTTAAACATGTCTGCAACAAATTACAATGATCCAGTAAAGTTTTAAGCATGTCTGAAACTTGAAACCAAGATCTAGTAAAGTTTCAATCATGTCTGCACCAAATTACCAAGATCCACAATTATTCAGAATCGAAAAAAAATGTTTAAAAATTCAAAAATTTCATGTTAATTAAACTTTGTCTTTTAAATGCCAGATTAAGGATCTAAACTTAATGCATATTCAGTAAAAATATCTCGTTCCTAGTTGCTGTCTAACTCCAGAAATCATTATTTTAATCTCACCCAAAATTTGTTTACAATTTGAGTGTGAAAAAAAAATATGATTTTTTCTACTTTAAGTTGTTATTTGGATGTCTTGGAAGCAGTTGCTAGCTAATTTAAGCTTAACTTTACATATTAAAACAACCAACTCAATAAAAAACTGCTTATTAAGTCTTAAAAGTCCAATTGAAATCTGAGTATTTTTACAAAACTTAAACTTTTCATAAGTTGAAAAGTCTTCCAAAGACCTCACTGAAACCTATATAAATCGATCGATTAAGCTTAAATCTATCTCCCACATTGATGTGGACATGCCGTTTGATGCCGATTTCGAGATATTTGCGATCAAAGTTTACATAAATTTTCATACAAAATTAAATCATGCACAATATTTTTTGATAAACTTTTACAAACTTTTGCTAAAAACCTTTATATTAAGGACTGATTTTTTGAGCAATGAACGAAAACATTATGTAGAAGATGCTAAAAGAAACAAATTAAGATAAATTTTTCAGAATTTTTGAACATTTTTTCCGAATCTGAATCATTGTGAGATCCAGTAAAGTTTTAAGAATGTCTGAAGCTTAAAACCAAGACCTAGTTAAGTTTTAATCATGTCTGCAACAAATTATCATGATTCAGTAAAGTTTTAAGCATGTCTGAAACTTGGAATCAAGATTCAGTAAAGTTTTAATCATGTCTGCAACAAATTACAAAGATCAAGTAAAGTTTTAATCATACCTGAAACTTAAAATCAAGATCTAGTGAAGCTTTAATCATGTCTGCAACAAATTACAATGATCCAGTAAAGTTTTAAGAATGTCCGAAACTTAAAATCGAGATCAAGGAAAGTTTTAATCATGTCTGCAACAAATTATCATTTTGATTATTTTTGAAGCTTGGAGCCAAGATCCAGTAAAGTTTTAATCATGGCTGAAACTTAAAACCAAGATTCGGTAAAGTTTTAAACATGTCTGCTCCAAATTACCAAGATCCAGTAAAGTTTTAAGAATGTCTGAAGCTTAAAACCAAGATTCAGTAATGTTTTAATCATGTCTGCAACAAATTATCATGATTCAGTAAAGTTTTAAGCATGTCTGAAACTTGGACCAAGATTCAGTAAAGTTTTAATCATGTCTGCAACAAATTATCATGATTCAGTAAAGTTTTAAGCATGTCTGAAACTTGGAATCAAGATTCAGTAAAGTTTTAATCATGTCTGCAACAAATTATCATTTTGATTATTTTTGAAACTAGGAGCCAAGATCCAGTAAAGTTTTAATCATGGCTGAAACTTAAAACCAAGATTCGGTAAAGTTTTAAACATGTCTGCAACAAATTACAATGATCCAGTAAAGTTTTAAGCATGTCTGAAACTTGAAACCAAGATCTAGTAAAGTTTCAATCATGTCTGCACCAAATTACCAAGATCCACAATTATTCAGAATCGAAAAAAAATGTTTAAAAATTCAAAAATTTCATGTTAATTAAACTTTGTCTTTTAAATGCCAGATTAAGGATCTAAACTTAATGCATATTCAGTAAAAATATCTCGTTCCTAGTTGCTGTCTAACTCCAGAAATCATTATTTTAATCTCACCCAAAATTTGTTTACAATTTGAGTGTGAAAAAAAAATATGATTTTTTCTACTTTAAGTTGTTATTTGGATGTCTTGGAAGCAGTTGCTAGCTAATTTAAGCTTAACTTTACATATTAAAACAACCAACTCAATAAAAAACTGCTTATTAAGTCTTAAAAGTCCAATTGAAATCTGAGTATTTTTACAAAACTTAAACTTTTCATAAGTTGAAAAGTCTTCCAAAGACCTCACTGAAACCTATATAAATCGATCGATTAAGCTTAAATCTATCTCCCACATTGATGTGGACATGCCGTTTGATGCCGATTTCGAGATATTTGCGATCAAAGTTTACATAAATTTTCATACAAAATTAAATCATGCACAATATTTTTTGATAAACTTTTACAAACTTTTGCTAAAAACCTTTATATTAAGGACTGATTTTTTGAGCAATGAACGAAAACATTATGTAGAAGATGCTAAAAGAAACAAATTAAGATAAATTTTTCAGAATTTTTGAACATTTTTTCCGAATCTGAATCATTGTGAGATCCAGTAAAGTTTTAAGAATGTCTGAAGCTTAAAACCAAGACCTAGTTAAGTTTTAATCATGTCTGCAACAAATTATCATTTTGATTATTTTTGAAACTTGGAGCCAAGATCCAGTAAAGTTTTAATCATGGCTGAAACTTAAAACCAAGATTCGGTAAAGTTTTAAACATGTCTGCAACAAATTACAAAGATTCAGTAAAGTTTTAGGAATGTCTGAAACTTAAAACCGAGATCAAGTAAAGTTTTAATCATGTCTGCAACAAATTACAAAGATCAAGTAAAGTTTTAATCATACCTGAAACTTAAAATCAAGATCTAGTGAAGCTTTAATCATGTCTGCAACAAATTACAATGATCCAGTAAAGTTTTAAGAATGTCCGAAACTTAAAATCGAGATCAAGGAAAGTTTTAATCATGTCTGCAACAAATTATCATTTTGATTATTTTTGAAGCTTGGAGCCAAGATCCAGTAAAGTTTTAATCATGGCTGAAACTTAAAACCAAGATTCGGTAAAGTTTTAAACATGTCTGCTCCAAATTACCAAGATCCAGTAAAGTTTTAAGAATGTCTGAAGCTTAAAACCAAGATTCAGTAATGTTTTAATCATGTCTGCAACAAATTATCATGATTCAGTAAAGTTTTAAGCATGTCTGAAACTTGGACCAAGATTCAGTAAAGTTTTAATCATGTCTGCAACAAATTATCATGATTCAGTAAAGTTTTAAGCATGTCTGAATTTTGGAATCAAGATTCAGTAAAGTTTTAATCATGTCTGCAACAAATTATCATTTTGATTATTTTTGAAACTAGGAGCCAAGATCCAGTAAAGTTTTAATCATGGCTGAAACTTAAAACCAAGATTAGGTAAAGTTTTAAACATGTCTGCAACAAATTACAATGATCCAGTAAAGTTTTAAGCATGTCTGAAACTTGAAACCAAGATCTAGTAAAGTTTCAATCATGTCTGCACCAAATTACCAAGATCCACAATTATTCAGAATCGAAAAAAAATGTTTAAAAATTCAAAAATTTCATGTTAATTAAACTTTGTCTTTTAAATGCCAGATTAAGGATCTAAACTTAATGCATATTCAGTAAAAATATCTCGTTCCTAGTTGCTGTCTAACTCCAGAAATCATTATTTTAATCTCACCCAAAATTTGTTTACAATTTGAGTGTGAAAAAAAAATATGATTTTTTCTACTTTAAGTTGTTATTTGGATGTCTTGGAAGCAGTTGCTAGCTAATTTAAGCTTAACTTTACATATTAAAACAACCAACTCAATAAAAAACTGCTTATTAAGTCTTAAAAGTCCAATTGAAATCTGAGTATTTTTACAAAACTTAAACTTTTCATAAGTTGAAAAGTCTTCCAAAGACCTCACTGAAACCTATATAAATCGATCGATTAAGCTTAAATCTATCTCCCACATTGATGTGGACATGCCGTTTGATGCCGATTTCGAGATATTTGCGAAATTCAAAGTTTACATAAATTTTCATACAAAATTAAATCATGCACAATATTTTTTGATAAACTTTTACAAACTTTTGCTAAAAACCTTTATATTAAGGACTGATTTTTTGAGCAATGAACGAAAACATTATGTAGAAGATGCTAAAAGAAACAAATTAAGATAAATTTTTCAGAATTTTTGAACATTTTTTCCGAATCTGAATCATTGTGAGATCCAGTAAAGTTTTAAGAATGTCTGAAGCTTAAAACCAAGACCTAGTTAAGTTTTAATCATGTCTGCAACAAATTATCATGATTCAGTAAAGTTTTAAGCATGTCTGAAACTTGGAATCAAGATTCAGTAAAGTTGTAATCATGTCTGCAACAAATTACAAAGATCCAGTAAAGTTTTAATCATGGCTGAAACTTAAAATCAAGATCTAGTGAAGCTTTAATCATGTCTGCAACAAATTACAATGATCCAGTAAAGTTTTAAGAATGTCCGAAACTTAAAATCGAGATCAAGGAAAGTTTTAATCATGTCTGCAACAAATTATCATTTTGATTATTTTTGAAGCTTGGAGCCAAGATCCAGTAAAGTTTTAATCATGGCTGAAACTTAAAACCAAGATTCGGTAAAGTTTTAAACATGTCTGCTCCAAATTACCAAGATCCAGTAAAGTTTTAAGAATGTCTGAAGCTTAAAACCAAGATTCAGTAATGTTTTAATCATGTCTGCAACAAATTATCATGATTCAGTAAAGTTTTAAGCATGTCTGAAACTTGGACCAAGATTCAGTAAAGTTTTAATCATGTCTGCAACAAATTATCATGATTCAGTAAAGTTTTAAGCATGTCTGAAACTTGGAATCAAGATTCAGTAAAGTTTTAATCATGTCTGCAACAAATTATCATTTTGATTATTTTTGAAACTAGGAGCCAAGATCCAGTAAAGTTTTAATCATGGCTGAAACTTAAAACCAAGATTCGGTAAAGTTTTAAACATGTCTGCAACAAATTACAATGATCCAGTAAAGTTTTAAGCATGTCTGAAACTTGAAACCAAGATCTAGTAAAGTTTCAATCATGTCTGCACCAAATTACCAAGATCCACAATTATTCAGAATCGAAAAAAAATGTTTAAAAATTCAAAAATTTCATGTTAATTAAACTTTGTCTTTTAAATGCCAGATTAAGGATCTAAACTTAATGCATATTCAGTAAAAATATCTCGTTCCTAGTTGCTGTCTAACTCCAGAAATCATTATTTTAATCTCACCCAAAATTTGTTTACAATTTGAGTGTGAAAAAAAAATATGATTTTTTCTACTTTAAGTTGTTATTTGGATGTCTTGGAAGCAGTTGCTAGCTAATTTAAGCTTAACTTTACATATTAAAACAACCAACTCAATAAAAAACTGCTTATTAAGTCTTAAAAGTCCAATTGAAATCTGAGTATTTTTACAAAACTTAAACTTTTCATAAGTTGAAAAGTCTTCCAAAGACCTCACTGAAACCTATATAAATCGATCGATTAAGCTTAAATCTATCTCCCACATTGATGTGGACATGCCGTTTGATGCCGATTTCGAGATATTTGCGATCAAAGTTTACATAAATTTTCATACAAAATTAAATCATGCACAATATTTTTTGATAAACTTTTACAAACTTTTGCTAAAAACCTTTATATTAAGGACTGATTTTTTGAGCAATGAACGAAAACATTATGTAGAAGATGCTAAAAGAAACAAATTAAGATAAATTTTTCAGAATTTTTGAACATTTTTTCCGAATCTGAATCATTGTGAGATCCAGTAAAGTTTTAAGAATGTCTGAAGCTTAAAACCAAGACCTAGTTAAGTTTTAATCATGTCTGCAACAAATTATCATGATTCAGTAAAGTTTTAAGCATGTCTGAAACTTGGAATCAAGATTCAGTAAAGTTTTAATCATGTCTGCAACAAATTACAAAGATCAAGTAAAGTTTTAATCATACCTGAAACTTAAAATCAAGATCTAGTGAAGCTTTAATCATGTCTGCAACAAATTACAATGATCCAGTAAAGTTTTAAGAATGTCCGAAACTTAAAATCGAGATCAAGGAAAGTTTTAATCATGTCTGCAACAAATTATCATTTTGATTATTTTTGAAGCTTGGAGCCAAGATCCAGTAAAGTTTTAATCATGGCTGAAACTTAAAACCAAGATTCGGTAAAGTTTTAAACATGTCTGCTCCAAATTACCAAGATCCAGTAAAGTTTTAAGAATGTCTGAAGCTTAAAACCAAGATTCAGTAATGTTTTAATCATGTCTGCAACAAATTATCATGATTCAGTAAAGTTTTAAGCATGTCTGAAACTTGGACCAAGATTCAGTAAAGTTTTAATCATGTCTGCAACAAATTATCATGATTCAGTAAAGTTTTAAGCATGTCTGAAACTTGGAATCAAGATTCAGTAAAGTTTTAATCATGTCTGCAACAAATTATCATTTTGATTATTTTTGAAACTAGGAGCCAAGATCCAGTAAAGTTTTAATCATGGCTGAAACTTAAAACCAAGATTCGGTAAAGTTTTAAACATGTCTGCAACAAATTACAATGATCCAGTAAAGTTTTAAGCATGTCTGAAACTTGAAACCAAGATCTAGTAAAGTTTCAATCATGTCTGCACCAAATTACCAAGATCCACAATTATTCAGAATCGAAAAAAAATGTTTAAAAATTCAAAAATTTCATGTTAATTAAACTTTGTCTTTTAAATGCCAGATTAAGGATCTAAACTTAATGCATATTCAGTAAAAATATCTCGTTCCTAGTTGCTGTCTAACTCCAGAAATCATTATTTTAATCTCACCCAAAATTTGTTTACAATTTGAGTGTGAAAAAAAAATATGATTTTTTCTACTTTAAGTTGTTATTTGGATGTCTTGGAAGCAGTTGCTAGCTAATTTAAGCTTAACTTTACATATTAAAACAACCAACTCAATAAAAAACTGCTTATTAAGTCTTAAAAGTCCAATTGAAATCTGAGTATTTTTACAAAACTTAAACTTTTCATAAGTTGAAAAGTCTTCCAAAGACCTCACTGAAACCTATATAAATCGATCGATTAAACTTAAATCTATCTCCCACATTGATGTGGACATGCCGTTTGATGCCGATTTCGAGATATTTGCGATCAAAGTTTACATAAATTTTCATACAAAATTAAATCATGCACAATATTTTTTGATAAACTTTTACAAACTTTTGCTAAAAACCTTTATATTAAGGACTGATTTTTTGAGCAATGAACGAAAACATTATGTAGAAGATGCTAAAAGAAACAAATTAAGATAAATTTTTCAGAATTTTTGAACATTTTTTCCGAATCTGAATCATTGTGAGATCCAGTAAAGTTTTAAGAATGTCTGAAGCTTAAAACCAAGACCTAGTTAAGTTTTAATCATGTCTGCAACAAATTATCATGATTCAGTAAAGTTTTAAGCATGTCTGAAACTTGGAATCAAGATTCAGTAAAGTTTTAATCATGTCTGCAACAAATTACAAAGATCAAGTAAAGTTTTAATCATACCTGAAACTTAAAATCAAGATCTAGTGAAGCTTTAATCATGTCTGCAACAAATTACAATGATCCAGTAAAGTTTTAAGAATGTCCGAAACTTAAAATCGAGATCAAGGAAAGTTTTAATCATGTCTGCAACAAATTATCATTTTGATTATTTTTGAAGCTTGGAGCCAAGATCCAGTAAAGTTTTAATCATGGCTGAAACTTAAAACCAAGATTCGGTAAAGTTTTAAACATGTCTGCTCCAAATTACCAAGATCCAGTAAAGTTTTAAGAATGTCTGAAGCTTAAAACCAAGATTCAGTAATGTTTTAATCATGTCTGCAACAAATTATCATGATTCAGTAAAGTTTTAAGCATGTCTGAAACTTGGACCAAGATTCAGTAAAGTTTTAATCATGTCTGCAACAAATTATCATGATTCAGTAAAGTTTTAAGCATGTCTGAAACTTGGAATCAAGATTCAGTAAAGTTTTAATCATGTCTGCAACAAATTATCATTTTGATTATTTTTGAAACTAGGAGCCAAGATCCAGTAAAGTTTTAATCATGGCTGAAACTTAAAACCAAGATTCGGTAAAGTTTTAAACATGTCTGCAACAAATTACAATGATCCAGTAAAGTTTTAAGCATGTCTGAAACTTGAAACCAAGATCTAGTAAAGTTTCAATCATGTCTGCACCAAATTACCAAGATCCACAATTATTCAGAATCGAAAAAAAATGTTTAAAAATTCAAAAATTTCATGTTAATTAAACTTTGTCTTTTAAATGCCAGATTAAGGATCTAAACTTAATGCATATTCAGTAAAAATATCTCGTTCCTAGTTGCTGTCTAACTCCAGAAATCATTATTTTAATCTCACCCAAAATTTGTTTACAATTTGAGTGTGAAAAAAAAATATGATTTTTTCTACTTTAAGTTGTTATTTGGATGTCTTGGAAGCAGTTGCTAGCTAATTTAAGCTTAACTTTACATATTAAAACAACCAACTCAATAAAAAACTGCTTATTAAGTCTTAAAAGTCCAATTGAAATCTGAGTATTTTTACAAAACTTAAACTTTTCATAAGTTGAAAAGTCTTCCAAAGACCTCACTGAAACCTATATAAATCGATCGATTAAGCTTAAATCTATCTCCCACATTGATGTGGACATGCCGTTTGATGCCGATTTCGAGATATTTGCGATCAAAGTTTACATAAATTTTCATACAAAATTAAATCATGCACAATATTTTTTGATAAACTTTTACAAACTTTTGCTAAAAACCTTTATATTAAGGACTGATTTTTTGAGCAATGAACGAAAACATTATGTAGAAGATGCTAAAAGAAACAAATTAAGATAAATTTTTCAGAATTTTTGAACATTTTTTCCGAATCTGAATCATTGTGAGATCCAGTAAAGTTTTAAGAATGTCTGAAGCTTAAAACCAAGACCTAGTTAAGTTTTAATCATGTCTGCAACAAATTATCATGATTCAGTAAAGTTTTAAGCATGTCTGAAACTTGGAATCAAGATTCAGTAAAGTTTTAATCATGTCTGCAACAAATTACAAAGATCAAGTAAAGTTTTAATCATACCTGAAACTTAAAATCAAGATCTAGTGAAGCTTTAATCATGTCTGCAACAAATTACAATGATCCAGTAAAGTTTTAAGAATGTCCGAAACTTAAAATCGAGATCAAGGAAAGTTTTAATCATGTCTGCAACAAATTATCATTTTGATTATTTTTGAAGCTTGGAGCCAAGATCCAGTAAAGTTTTAATCATGGCTGAAACTTAAAACCAAGATTCGGTAAAGTTTTAAACATGTCTGCTCCAAATTACCAAGATCCAGTAAAGTTTTAAGAATGTCTGAAGCTTAAAACCAAGATTCAGTAATGTTTTAATCATGTCTGCAACAAATTATCATGATTCAGTAAAGTTTTAAGCATGTCTGAAACTTGGACCAAGATTCAGTAAAGTTTTAATCATGTCTGCAACAAATTATCATGATTCAGTAAAGTTTTAAGCATGTCTGAAACTTGGAATCAAGATTCAGTAAAGTTTTAATCATGTCTGCAACAAATTATCATTTTGATTATTTTTGAAACTAGGAGCCAAGATCCAGTAAAGTTTTAATCATGGCTGAAACTTAAAACCAAGATTCGGTAAAGTTTTAAACATGTCTGCAACAAATTACAATGATCCAGTAAAGTTTTAAGCATGTCTGAAACTTGAAACCAAGATCTAGTAAAGTTTCAATCATGTCTGCACCAAATTACCAAGATCCACAATTATTCAGAATCGAAAAAAAATGTTTAAAAATTCAAAAATTTCATGTTAATTAAACTTTGTCTTTTAAATGCCAGATTAAGGATCTAAACTTAATGCATATTCAGTAAAAATATCTCGTTCCTAGTTGCTGTCTAACTCCAGAAATCATTATTTTAATCTCACCCAAAATTTGTTTACAATTTGAGTGTGAAAAAAAAATATGATTTTTTTTACTTTAAGTTGTTATTTGGATGTCTTGGAAGCAGTTGCTAGCTAATTTAAGCTTAACTTTACATATTAAAACAACCAACTCAATAAAAAACTGCTTATTAAGTCTTAAAAGTCCAATTGAAATCTGAGTATTTTTACAAAACTTAAACTTTTCATAAGTTGAAAAGTCTTCCAAAGACCTCACTGAAACCTATATAAATCGATCGATTAAGCTTAAATCTATCTCCCACATTGATGTGGACATGCCGTTTGATGCCGATTTCGAGATATTTGCGATCAAAGTTTACATAAATTTTCATACAAAATTAAATCATGCACAATATTTTTTGATAAACTTTTACAAACTTTTGCTAAAAACCTTTATATTAAGGACTGATTTTTTGAGCAATGAACGAAAACATTATGTAGAAGATGCTAAAAGAAACAAATTAAGATAAATTTTTCAGAATTTTTGAACATTTTTTCCGAATCTGAATCATTGTGAGATCCAGTAAAGTTTTAAGAATGTCTGAAGCTTAAAACCAAGACCTAGTTAAGTTTTAATCATGTCTGCAACAAATTATCATGATTCAGTAAAGTTTTAAGCATGTCTGAAACTTGAAACCAAGATCTAGTAAAGTTTCAATCATGTCTGCACCAAATTACCAAGATCCACAATTATTCAGAATCGAAAAAAAATGTTTAAAAATTCAAAAATTTCATGTTAATTAAACTTTGTCTTTTAAATGCCAGATTAAGGATCTAAACTTAATGCATATTCAGTAAAAATATCTCGTTCCTAGTTGCTGTCTAACTCCAGAAATCATTATTTTAATCTCACCCAAAATTTGTTTACAATTTGAGTGTGAAAAAAAAATATGATTTTTTCTACTTTAAGTTGTTATTTGGATGTCTTGGAAGCAGTTGCTAGCTAATTTAAGCTTAACTTTACATATTAAAACAACCAACTCAATAAAAAACTGCTTATTAAGTCTTAAAAGTCCAATTGAAATCTGAGTATTTTTACAAAACTTAAACTTTTCATAAGTTGAAAAGTCTTCCAAAGACCTCACTGAAACCTATATAAATCGATCGATTAAGCTTAAATCTATCTCCCACATTGATGTGGACATGCCGTTTGATGCCGATTTCGAGATATTTGCGATCAAAGTTTACATAAATTTTCATACAAAATTAAATCATGCACAATATTTTTTGATAAACTTTTACAAACTTTTGCTAAAAACCTTTATATTAAGGACTGATTTTTTGAGCAATGAACGAAAACATTATGTAGAAGATGCTAAAAGAACCAAATTAAGATCAATTTTTCAGAATTTTTGAACATTTTTTCCGAATCTGAATCATTGTGAGATCCAGTAAAGTTTTAAGAATGTCTGAAGCTTAAAACCAAGACCTAGTTAAGTTTTAATCATGTCTGCAACAAATTATCATTTTGATTATTTTTGAAACTTGGAGCCAAGATCCAGTAAAGTTTTAATCATGGCTGAAACTTAAAACCAAGATTCGGTAAAGTTTTAAACATGTCTGCAACAAATTACAATGATCTGTTAAGTTTTAAGCATATCTAAAACTTGGAAACAAAAGCTGGTAAAGTTTCAATCATGTCTGCACCAAATTACCAAGATCCACAATTATTCAGAATCGAAAAAAAATGTTTAAAAATTCAAAAATTTCATGTTAATTAAACTTTGTCTTTTAAATGCCAGATTAAGGATCTAAACTTAATGCATATTCAGTAAAAATATCTCGTTCCTAGTTGCTGTCTAACTCCAGAAATCATTATTTTAATCTCACCCAAAATTTGTTTACAATTTGAGTGTGAAAAAAAAATATGATTTTTTCTACTTTAAGTTGTTATTTGGATGTCTTGGAAGCAGTTGCTAGCTAATTTAAGCTTAACTTTACATATTAAAACAACCAACTCAATAAAAAACTGCTTATTAAGTCTTAAAAGTCCAATTGAAATCTGAGTATTTTTACAAAACTTAAACTTTTCATAAGTTGAAAAGTCTTCCAAAGACCTCACTGAAACCTATATAAATCGATCGATTAAGCTTAAATCTATCTCCCACATTGATGTGGACATGCCGTTTGATGCCGATTTCGAGATATTTGCGATCAAAGTTTACATAAATTTTCATACAAAATTAAATCATGCACAATATTTTTTGATAAACTTTTACAAACTTTTGCTAAAAACCTTTATATTAAGGACTGATTTTTTGAGCAATGAACGAAAACATTATGTAGAAGATGCTAAAAGAACCAAATTAAGATCAATTTTTCAGAATTTTTGAACATTTTTTCCGAATCTGAATCATTGTGAGATCCAGTAAAGTTTTAAGAATGTCTGAAGCTTAAAACCAAGACCTAGTTAAGTTTTAATCATGTCTGCAACAAATTATCATTTTGATTATTTTTGAAACTTGGAGCCAAGATCCAGTAAAGTTTTAATCATGGCTGAAACTTAAAACCAAGATTCGGTAAAGTTTTAAACATGTCTGCAACAAATTACAATGATCTGTTAAGTTTTAAGCATATCTAAAACTTGGAAACAAAAGCTGGTAAAGTTTCAATCATGTCTGCACCAAATTACCAAGATCCACAATTATTCAGAATCGAAAAAAAATGTTTAAAAATTCAAAAATTTCATGTTAATTAAACTTTGTCTTTTAAATGCCAGATTAAGGATCTAAACTTAATGCATATTCAGTAAAAATATCTCGTTCCTAGTTGCTGTCTAACTCCAGAAATCATTATTTTAATCTCACCCAAAATTTGTTTACAATTTGAGTGTGAAAAAAAAATATGATTTTTTCTACTTTAAGTTGTTATTTGGATGTCTTGGAAGCAGTTGCTAGCTAATTTAAGCTTAACTTTACATATTAAAACAACCAACTCAATAAAAAACTGCTTATTAAGTCTTAAAAGTCCAATTGAAATCTGAGTATTTTTACAAAACTTAAACTTTTCATAAGTTGAAAAGTCTTCCAAAGACCTCACTGAAACCTATATAAATCGATCGATTAAGCTTAAATCTATCTCCCACATTGATGTGGACATGCCGTTTGATGCCGATTTCGAGATATTTGCGATCAAAGTTTACATAAATTTTCATACAAAATTAAATCATGCACAATATTTTTTGATAAACTTTTACAAACTTTTGCTAAAAACCTTTATATTAAGGACTGATTTTTTGAGCAATGAACGAAAACATTATGTAGAAGATGCTAAAAGAACCAAATTAAGATCAATTTTTCAGAATTTTTGAACATTTTTTCCGAATCTGAATCATTGTGAGATCCAGTAAAGTTTTAAGAATGTCTGAAGCTTAAAACCAAGACCTAGTTAAGTTTTAATCATGTCTGCAACAAATTATCATTTTGATTATTTTTGAAACTTGGAGCCAAGATCCAGTAAAGTTTTAATCATGGCTGAAACTTAAAACCAAGATTCGGTAAAGTTTTAAACATGTCTGCAACAAATTACAATGATCTGTTAAGTTTTAAGCATATCTAAAACTTGGAAACAAAAGCTGGTAAAGTTTCAATCATGTCTGCACCAAATTACCAAGATCCACAATTATTCAGAATCGAAAAAAAATGTTTAAAAATTCAAAAATTTCATGTTAATTAAACTTTGTCTTTTAAATGCCAGATTAAGGATCTAAACTTAATGCATATTCAGTAAAAATATCTCGTTCCTAGTTGCTGTCTAACTCCAGAAATCATTATTTTAATCTCACCCAAAATTTGTTTACAATTTGAGTGTGAAAAAAAAATATGATTTTTTCTACTTTAAGTTGTTATTTGGATGTCTTGGAAGCAGTTGCTAGCTAATTTAAGCTTAACTTTACATATTAAAACAACCAACTCAATAAAAAACTGCTTATTAAGTCTTAAAAGTCCAATTGAAATCTGAGTATTTTTACAAAACTTAAACTTTTCATAAGTTGAAAAGTCTTCCAAAGACCTCACTGAAACCTATATAAATCGATCGATTAAGCTTAAATCTATCTCCCACATTGATGTGGACATGCCGTTTGATGCCGATTTCGAGATATTTGCGATCAAAGTTTACATAAATTTTCATACAAAATTAAATCATGCACAATATTTTTTGATAAACTTTTACAAACTTTTGCTAAAAACCTTTATATTAAGGACTGATTTTTTGAGCAATGAACGAAAACATTATGTAGAAGATGCTAAAAGAACCAAATTAAGATCAATTTTTCAGAATTTTTGAACATTTTTTCCGAATCTGAATCATTGTGAGATCCAGTAAAGTTTTAAGAATGTCTGAAGCTTAAAACCAAGACCTAGTTAAGTTTTAATCATGTCTGCAACAAATTATCATTTTGATTATTTTTGAAACTTGGAGCCAAGATCCAGTAAAGTTTTAATCATGGCTGAAACTTAAAACCAAGATTCGGTAAAGTTTTAAACATGTCTGCAACAAATTACAATGATCTGTTAAGTTTTAAGCATATCTAAAACTTGGAAACAAAAGCTGGTAAAGTTTCAATCATGTCTGCACCAAATTACCAAGATCCACAATTATTCAGAATCGAAAAAAAATGTTTAAAAATTCAAAAATTTCATGTTAATTAAACTTTGTCTTTTAAATGCCAGATTAAGGATCTAAACTTAATGCATATTCAGTAAAAATATCTCGTTCCTAGTTGCTGTCTAACTCCAGAAATCATTATTTTAATCTCACCCAAAATTTGTTTACAATTTGAGTGTGAAAAAAAAATATGATTTTTTCTACTTTAAGTTGTTATTTGGATGTCTTGGAAGCAGTTGCTAGCTAATTTAAGCTTAACTTTACATATTAAAACAACCAACTCAATAAAAAACTGCTTATTAAGTCTTAAAAGTCCAATTGAAATCTGAGTATTTTTACAAAACTTAAACTTTTCATAAGTTGAAAAGTCTTCCAAAGACCTCACTGAAACCTATATAAATCGATCGATTAAGCTTAAATCTATCTCCCACATTGATGTGGACATGCCGTTTGATGCCGATTTCGAGATATTTGCGATCAAAGTTTACATAAATTTTCATACAAAATTAAATCATGCACAATATTTTTTGATAAACTTTTACAAACTTTTGCTAAAAACCTTTATATTAAGGACTGATTTTTTGAGCAATGAACGAAAACATTATGTAGAAGATGCTAAAAGAACCAAATTAAGATCAATTTTTCAGAATTTTTGAACATTTTTTCCGAATCTGAATCATTGTGAGATCCAGTAAAGTTTTAAGAATGTCTGAAGCTTAAAACCAAGACCTAGTTAAGTTTTAATCATGTCTGCAACAAATTATCATTTTGATTATTTTTGAAACTTGGAGCCAAGATCCAGTAAAGTTTTAATCATGGCTGAAACTTAAAACCAAGATTCGGTAAAGTTTTAAACATGTCTGCAACAAATTACAATGATCTGTTAAGTTTTAAGCATATCTAAAACTTGGAAACAAAAGCTGGTAAAGTTTCAATCATGTCTGCACCAAATTACCAAGATCCACAATTATTCAGAATCGAAAAAAAATGTTTAAAAATTCAAAAATTTCATGTTAATTAAACTTTGTCTTTTAAATGCCAGATTAAGGATCTAAACTTAATGCATATTCAGTAAAAATATCTCGTTCCTAGTTGCTGTCTAACTCCAGAAATCATTATTTTAATCTCACCCAAAATTTGTTTACAATTTGAGTGTGAAAAAAAAATATGATTTTTTCTACTTTAAGTTGTTATTTGGATGTCTTGGAAGCAGTTGCAAGCTAATTTAAGCTTAACTTTACATATTAAAACAACCAACTCAATAAAAAACTGCTTATTAAGTCTTAAAAGTCCAATTGAAATCTGAGTATTTTTACAAAACTTAAACTTTTCATAAGTTGAAAAGTCTTCCAAAGACCTCACTGAAACCTATATAAATCGATCGATTAAACTTAAATCTATCTCCCACATTGATGTGGACATGCCGTTTGATGCCGATTTCGAGATATTTGCGATCAAAGTTTACATAAATTTTCATACAAAATTAAATCATGCACAATATTTTTTGATAAACTTTTACAAACTTTTGCTAAAAACCTTTATATTAAGGACTGATTTTTTGAGCAATGAACGAAAACATTATGTAGAAGATGCTAAAAGAAACAAATTAAGATAAATTTTTCAGAATTTTTGAACATTTTTTCCGAATCTGAATCATTGTGAGATCCAGTAAAGTTTTAAGAATGTCTGAAGCTTAAAACCAAGACCTAGTTAAGTTTTAATCATGTCTGCAACAAATTATCATGATTCAGTAAAGTTTTAAGCATGTCTGAAACTTGGAATCAAGATTCAGTAAAGTTTTAATCATGTCTGCAACAAATTACAAAGATCAAGTAAAGTTTTAATCATACCTGAAACTTAAAATCAAGATCTAGTGAAGCTTTAATCATGTCTGCAACAAATTACAATGATCCAGTAAAGTTTTAAGAATGTCCGAAACTTAAAATCGAGATCAAGGAAAGTTTTAATCATGTCTGCAACAAATTATCATTTTGATTATTTTTGAAGCTTGGAGCCAAGATCCAGTAAAGTTTTAATCATGGCTGAAACTTAAAACCAAGATTCGGTAAAGTTTTAAACATGTCTGCTCCAAATTACCAAGATCCAGTAAAGTTTTAAGAATGTCTGAAGCTTAAAACCAAGATTCAGTAATGTTTTAATCATGTCTGCAACAAATTATCATGATTCAGTAAAGTTTTAAGCATGTCTGAAACTTGGACCAAGATTCAGTAAAGTTTTAATCATGTCTGCAACAAATTATCATGATTCAGTAAAGTTTTAAGCATGTCTGAAACTTGGAATCAAGATTCAGTAAAGTTTTAATCATGTCTGCAACAAATTATCATTTTGATTATTTTTGAAACTAGGAGCCAAGATCCAGTAAAGTTTTAATCATGGCTGAAACTTAAAACCAAGATTCGGTAAAGTTTTAAACATGTCTGCAACAAATTACAATGATCCAGTAAAGTTTTAAGCATGTCTGAAACTTGAAACCAAGATCTAGTAAAGTTTCAATCATGTCTGCACCAAATTACCAAGATCCACAATTATTCAGAATCGAAAAAAAATGTTTAAAAATTCAAAAATTTCATGTTAATTAAACTTTGTCTTTTAAATGCCAGATTAAGGATCTAAACTTAATGCATATTCAGTAAAAATATCTCGTTCCTAGTTGCTGTCTAACTCCAGAAATCATTATTTTAATCTCACCCAAAATTTGTTTACAATTTGAGTGTGAAAAAAAAATATGATTTTTTCTACTTTAAGTTGTTATTTGGATGTCTTGGAAGCAGTTGCTAGCTAATTTAAGCTTAACTTTACATATTAAAACAACCAACTCAATAAAAAACTGCTTATTAAGTCTTAAAAGTCCAATTGAAATCTGAGTATTTTTACAAAACTTAAACTTTTCATAAGTTGAAAAGTCTTCCAAAGACCTCACTGAAACCTATATAAATCGATCGATTAAGCTTAAATCTATCTCCCACATTGATGTGGACATGCCGTTTGATGCCGATTTCGAGATATTTGCGATCAAAGTTTACATAAATTTTCATACAAAATTAAATCATGCACAATATTTTTTGATAAACTTTTACAAACTTTTGCTAAAAACCTTTATATTAAGGACTGATTTTTTGAGCAATGAACGAAAACATTATGTAGAAGATGCTAAAAGAAACAAATTAAGATAAATTTTTCAGAATTTTTGAACATTTTTTCCGAATCTGAATCATTGTGAGATCCAGTAAAGTTTTAAGAATGTCTGAAGCTTAAAACCAAGACCTAGTTAAGTTTTAATCATGTCTGCAACAAATTATCATGATTCAGTAAAGTTTTAAGCATGTCTGAAACTTGGAATCAAGATTCAGTAAAGTTTTAATCATGTCTGCAACAAATTACAAAGATCAAGTAAAGTTTTAATCATACCTGAAACTTAAAATCAAGATCTAGTGAAGCTTTAATCATGTCTGCAACAAATTACAATGATCCAGTAAAGTTTTAAGAATGTCCGAAACTTAAAATCGAGATCAAGGAAAGTTTTAATCATGTCTGCAACAAATTATCATTTTGATTATTTTTGAAGCTTGGAGCCAAGATCCAGTAAAGTTTTAATCATGGCTGAAACTTAAAACCAAGATTCGGTAAAGTTTTAAACATGTCTGCTCCAAATTACCAAGATCCAGTAAAGTTTTAAGAATGTCTGAAGCTTAAAACCAAGATTCAGTAATGTTTTAATCATGTCTGCAACAAATTATCATGATTCAGTAAAGTTTTAAGCATGTCTGAAACTTGGACCAAGATTCAGTAAAGTTTTAATCATGTCTGCAACAAATTATCATGATTCAGTAAAGTTTTAAGCATGTCTGAAACTTGGAATCAAGATTCAGTAAAGTTTTAATCATGTCTGCAACAAATTATCATTTTGATTATTTTTGAAACTAGGAGCCAAGATCCAGTAAAGTTTTAATCATGGCTGAAACTTAAAACCAAGATTCGGTAAAGTTTTAAACATGTCTGCAACAAATTACAATGATCCAGTAAAGTTTTAAGCATGTCTGAAACTTGAAACCAAGATCTAGTAAAGTTTCAATCATGTCTGCACCAAATTACCAAGATCCACAATTATTCAGAATCGAAAAAAAATGTTTAAAAATTCAAAAATTTCATGTTAATTAAACTTTGTCTTTTAAATGCCAGATTAAGGATCTAAACTTAATGCATATTCAGTAAAAATATCTCGTTCCTAGTTGCTGTCTAACTCCAGAAATCATTATTTTAATCTCACCCAAAATTTGTTTACAATTTGAGTGTGAAAAAAAAATATGATTTTTTTTACTTTAAGTTGTTATTTGGATGTCTTGGAAGCAGTTGCTAGCTAATTTAAGCTTAACTTTACATATTAAAACAACCAACTCAATAAAAAACTGCTTATTAAGTCTTAAAAGTCCAATTGAAATCTGAGTATTTTTACAAAACTTAAACTTTTCATAAGTTGAAAAGTCTTCCAAAGACCTCACTGAAACCTATATAAATCGATCGATTAAGCTTAAATCTATCTCCCACATTGATGTGGACATGCCGTTTGATGCCGATTTCGAGATATTTGCGATCAAAGTTTACATAAATTTTCATACAAAATTAAATCATGCACAATATTTTTTGATAAACTTTTACAAACTTTTGCTAAAAACCTTTATATTAAGGACTGATTTTTTGAGCAATGAACGAAAACATTATGTAGAAGATGCTAAAAGAAACAAATTAAGATAAATTTTTCAGAATTTTTGAACATTTTTTCCGAATCTGAATCATTGTGAGATCCAGTAAAGTTTTAAGAATGTCTGAAGCTTAAAACCAAGACCTAGTTAAGTTTTAATCATGTCTGCAACAAATTATCATGATTCAGTAAAGTTTTAAGCATGTCTGAAACTTGGAATCAAGATTCAGTAAAGTTTTAATCATGTCTGCAACAAATTATCATTTTGATTATTTTTGAAACTAGGAGCCAAGATCCAGTAAAGTTTTAATCATGGCTGAAACTTAAAACCAAGATTCGGTAAAGTTTTAAACATGTCTGCAACAAATTACAATGATCCAGTAAAGTTTTAAGCATGTCTGAAACTTGAAACCAAGATCTAGTAAAGTTTCAATCATGTCTGCACCAAATTACCAAGATCCACAATTATTCAGAATCGAAAAAAAATGTTTAAAAATTCAAAAATTTCATGTTAATTAAACTTTGTCTTTTAAATGCCAGATTAAGGATCTAAACTTAATGCATATTCAGTAAAAATATCTCGTTCCTAGTTGCTGTCTAACTCCAGAAATCATTATTTTAATCTCACCCAAAATTTGTTTACAATTTGAGTGTGAAAAAAAAATATGATTTTTTTTACTTTAAGTTGTTATTTGGATGTCTTGGAAGCAGTTGCTAGCTAATTTAAGCTTAACTTTACATATTAAAACAACCAACTCAATAAAAAACTGCTTATTAAGTCTTAAAAGTCCAATTGAAATCTGAGTATTTTTACAAAACTTAAACTTTTCATAAGTTGAAAAGTCTTCCAAAGACCTCACTGAAACCTATATAAATCGATCGATTAAGCTTAAATCTATCTCCCACATTGATGTGGACATGCCGTTTGATGCCGATTTCGAGATATTTGCGATCAAAGTTTACATAAATTTTCATACAAAATTAAATCATGCACAATATTTTTTGATAAACTTTTACAAACTTTTGCTAAAAACCTTTATATTAAGGACTGATTTTTTGAGCAATGAACGAAAACATTATGTAGAAGATGCTAAAAGAAACAAATTAAGATAAATTTTTCAGAATTTTTGAACATTTTTTCCGAATCTGAATCATTGTGAGATCCAGTAAAGTTTTAAGAATGTCTGAAGCTTAAAACCAAGACCTAGTTAAGTTTTAATCATGTCTGCAACAAATTATCATGATTCAGTAAAGTTTTAAGCATGTCTGAAACTTGAAACCAAGATCTAGTAAAGTTTCAATCATGTCTGCACCAAATTACCAAGATCCACAATTATTCAGAATCGAAAAAAAATGTTTAAAAATTCAAAAATTTCATGTTAATTAAACTTTGTCTTTTAAATGCCAGATTAAGGATCTAAACTTAATGCATATTCAGTAAAAATATCTCGTTCCTAGTTGCTGTCTAACTCCAGAAATCATTATTTTAATCTCACCCAAAATTTGTTTACAATTTGAGTGTGAAAAAAAAAATATGATTTTTTCTACTTTAAGTTGTTATTTGGATGTCTTGGAAGCAGTTGCTAGCTAATTTAAGCTTAACTTTACATATTAAAACAACCAACTCAATAAAAAACTGCTTATTAAGTCTTAAAAGTCCAATTGAAATCTGAGTATTTTTACAAAACTTAAACTTTTCATAAGTTGAAAAGTCTTCCAAAGACCTCACTGAAACCTATATAAATCGATCGATTAAGCTTAAATCTATCTCCCACATTGATGTGGACATGCCGTTTGATGCCGATTTCGAGATATTTGCGATCAAAGTTTACATAAATTTTCATACAAAATTAAATCATGCACAATATTTTTTGATAAACTTTTACAAACTTTTGCTAAAAACCTTTATATTAAGGACTGATTTTTTGAGCAATGAACGAAAACATTATGTAGAAGATGCTAAAAGAACCAAATTAAGATCAATTTTTCAGAATTTTTGAACATTTTTTCCGAATCTGAATCATTGTGAGATCCAGTAAAGTTTTAAGAATGTCTGAAGCTTAAAACCAAGACCTAGTTAAGTTTTAATCATGTCTGCAACAAATTATCATTTTGATTATTTTTGAAACTTGGAGCCAAGATCCAGTAAAGTTTTAATCATGGCTGAAACTTAAAACCAAGATTCGGTAAAGTTTTAAACATGTCTGCAACAAATTACAATGATCTGTTAAGTTTTAAGCATATCTAAAACTTGGAAACAAAAGCTGGTAAAGTTTCAATCATGTCTGCACCAAATTACCAAGATCCACAATTATTCAGAATCGAAAAAAAATGTTTAAAAATTCAAAAATTTCATGTTAATTAAACTTTGTCTTTTAAATGCCAGATTAAGGATCTAAACTTAATGCATATTCAGTAAAAATATCTCGTTCCTAGTTGCTGTCTAACTCCAGAAATCATTATTTTAATCTCACCCAAAATTTGTTTACAATTTGAGTGTGAAAAAAAAATATGATTTTTTCTACTTTAAGTTGTTATTTGGATGTCTTGGAAGCAGTTGCTAGCTAATTTAAGCTTAACTTTACATATTAAAACAACCAACTCAATAAAAAACTGCTTATTAAGTCTTAAAAGTCCAATTGAAATCTGAGTATTTTTACAAAACTTAAACTTTTCATAAGTTGAAAAGTCTTCCAAAGACCTCACTGAAACCTATATAAATCGATCGATTAAGCTTAAATCTATCTCCCACATTGATGTGGACATGCCGTTTGATGCCGATTTCGAGATATTTGCGATCAAAGTTTACATAAATTTTCATACAAAATTAAATCATGCACAATATTTTTTGATAAACTTTTACAAACTTTTGCTAAAAACCTTTATATTAAGGACTGATTTTTTGAGCAATGAACGAAAACATTATGTAGAAGATGCTAAAAGAACCAAATTAAGATCAATTTTTCAGAATTTTTGAACATTTTTTCCGAATCTGAATCATTGTGAGATCCAGTAAAGTTTTAAGAATGTCTGAAGCTTAAAACCAAGACCTAGTTAAGTTTTAATCATGTCTGCAACAAATTATCATGATTCAGTAAAGTTTTAAGCATGTCTGAAACTTGGAATCAAGATTCAGTAAAGTTTTAATCATGTCTGCAACAAATTATCATTTTGATTATTTTTGAAACTAGGAGCCAAGATCCAGTAAAGTTTTAATCATGGCTGAAACTTAAAACCAAGATTCGGTAAAGTTTTAAACATGTCTGCAACAAATTACAATGATCCAGTAAAGTTTTAAGCATGTCTGAAACTTGAAACCAAGATCTAGTAAAGTTTCAATCATGTCTGCACCAAATTACCAAGATCCACAATTATTCAGAATCGAAAAAAAATGTTTAAAAATTCAAAAATTTCATGTTAATTAAACTTTGTCTTTTAAATGCCAGATTAAGGATCTAAACTTAATGCATATTCAGTAAAAATATCTCGTTCCTAGTTGCTGTCTAACTCCAGAAATCATTATTTTAATCTCACCCAAAATTTGTTTACAATTTGAGTGTGAAAAAAAAATATGATTTTTTCTACTTTAAGTTGTTATTTGGATGTCTTGGAAGCAGTTGCTAGCTAATTTAAGCTTAACTTTACATATTAAAACAACCAACTCAATAAAAAACTGCTTATTAAGTCTTAAAAGTCCAATTGAAATCTGAGTATTTTTACAAAACTTAAACTTTTCATAAGTTGAAAAGTCTTCCAAAGACCTCACTGAAACCTATATAAATCGATCGATTAAGCTTAAATCTATCTCCCACATTGATGTGGACATGCCGTTTGATGCCGATTTCGAGATATTTGCGATCAAAGTTTACATAAATTTTCATACAAAATTAAATCATGCACAATATTTTTTGATAAACTTTTACAAACTTTTGCTAAAAACCTTTATATTAAGGACTGATTTTTTGAGCAATGAACGAAAACATTATGTAGAAGATGCTAAAAGAACCAAATTAAGATCAATTTTTCAGAATTTTTGAACATTTTTTCCGAATCTGAATCATTGTGAGATCCAGTAAAGTTTTAAGAATGTCTGAAGCTTAAAACCAAGACCTAGTTAAGTTTTAATCATGTCTGCAACAAATTATCATTTTGATTATTTTTGAAACTTGGAGCCAAGATCCAGTAAAGTTTTAATCATGGCTGAAACTTAAAACCAAGATTCGGTAAAGTTTTAAACATGTCTGCAACAAATTACAATGATCTGTTAAGTTTTAAGCATATCTAAAACTTGGAAACAAAAGCTGGTAAAGTTTCAATCATGTCTGCACCAAATTACCAAGATCCACAATTATTCAGAATCGAAAAAAAATGTTTAAAAATTCAAAAATTTCATGTTAATTAAACTTTGTCTTTTAAATGCCAGATTAAGGATCTAAACTTAATGCATATTCAGTAAAAATATCTCGTTCCTAGTTGCTGTCTAACTCCAGAAATCATTATTTTAATCTCACCCAAAATTTGTTTACAATTTGAGTGTGAAAAAAAAATATGATTTTTTCTACTTTAAGTTGTTATTTGGATGTCTTGGAAGCAGTTGCTAGCTAATTTAAGCTTAACTTTACATATTAAAACAACCAACTCAATAAAAAACTGCTTATTAAGTCTTAAAAGTCCAATTGAAATCTGAGTATTTTTACAAAACTTAAACTTTTCATAAGTTGAAAAGTCTTCCAAAGACCTCACTGAAACCTATATAAATCGATCGATTAAGCTTAAATCTATCTCCCACATTGATGTGGACATGCCGTTTGATGCCGATTTCGAGATATTTGCGATCAAAGTTTACATAAATTTTCATACAAAATTAAATCATGCACAATATTTTTTGATAAACTTTTACAAACTTTTGCTAAAAACCTTTATATTAAGGACTGATTTTTTGAGCAATGAACGAAAACATTATGTAGAAGATGCTAAAAGAAACAAATTAAGATAAATTTTTCAGAATTTTTGAACATTTTTTCCGAATCTGAATCATTGTGAGATCCAGTAAAGTTTTAAGAATGTCTGAAGCTTAAAACCAAGACCTAGTTAAGTTTTAATCATGTCTGCAACAAATTATCATGATTCAGTAAAGTTTTAAGCATGTCTGAAACTTGGAATCAAGATTCAGTAAAGTTTTAATCATGTCTGCAACAAATTATCATTTTGATTATTTTTGAAACTAGGAGCCAAGATCCAGTAAAGTTTTAATCATGGCTGAAACTTAAAACCAAGATTCGGTAAAGTTTTAAACATGTCTGCAACAAATTACAATGATCCAGTAAAGTTTTAAGCATGTCTGAAACTTGAAACCAAGATCTAGTAAAGTTTCAATCATGTCTGCACCAAATTACCAAGATCCACAATTATTCAGAATCGAAAAAAAATGTTTAAAAATTCAAAAATTTCATGTTAATTAAACTTTGTCTTTTAAATGCCAGATTAAGGATCTAAACTTAATGCATATTCAGTAAAAATATCTCGTTCCTAGTTGCTGTCTAACTCCAGAAATCATTATTTTAATCTCACCCAAAATTTGTTTACAATTTGAGTGTGAAAAAAAAATATGATTTTTTCTACTTTAAGTTGTTATTTGGATGTCTTGGAAGCAGTTGCTAGCTAATTTAAGCTTAACTTTACATATTAAAACAACCAACTCAATAAAAAACTGCTTATTAAGTCTTAAAAGTCCAATTGAAATCTGAGTATTTTTACAAAACTTAAACTTTTCATAAGTTGAAAAGTCTTCCAAAGACCTCACTGAAACCTATATAAATCGATCGATTAAGCTTAAATCTATCTCCCACATTGATGTGGACATGCCGTTTGATGCCGATTTCGAGATATTTGCGATCAAAGTTTACATAAATTTTCATACAAAATTAAATCATGCACAATATTTTTTGATAAACTTTTACAAACTTTTGCTAAAAACCTTTATATTAAGGACTGATTTTTTGAGCAATGAACGAAAACATTATGTAGAAGATGCTAAAAGAACCAAATTAAGATCAATTTTTCAGAATTTTTGAACATTTTTTCCGAATCTGAATCATTGTGAGATCCAGTAAAGTTTTAAGAATGTCTGAAGCTTAAAACCAAGACCTAGTTAAGTTTTAATCATGTCTGCAACAAATTATCATTTTGATTATTTTTGAAACTTGGAGCCAAGATCCAGTAAAGTTTTAATCATGGCTGAAACTTAAAACCAAGATTCGGTAAAGTTTTAAACATGTCTGCAACAAATTACAATGATCTGTTAAGTTTTAAGCATATCTAAAACTTGGAAACAAAAGCTGGTAAAGTTTCAATCATGTCTGCACCAAATTACCAAGATCCACAATTATTCAGAATCGAAAAAAAATGTTTAAAAATTCAAAAATTTCATGTTAATTAAACTTTGTCTTTTAAATGCCAGATTAAGGATCTAAACTTAATGCATATTCAGTAAAAATATCTCGTTCCTAGTTGCTGTCTAACTCCAGAAATCATTATTTTAATCTCACCCAAAATTTGTTTACAATTTGAGTGTGAAAAAAAAATATGATTTTTTCTACTTTAAGTTGTTATTTGGATGTCTTGGAAGCAGTTGCTAGCTAATTTAAGCTTAACTTTACATATTAAAACAACCAACTCAATAAAAAACTGCTTATTAAGTCTTAAAAGTCCAATTGAAATCTGAGTATTTTTACAAAACTTAAACTTTTCATAAGTTGAAAAGTCTTCCAAAGACCTCACTGAAACCTATATAAATCGATCGATTAAGCTTAAATCTATCTCCCACATTGATGTGGACATGCCGTTTGATGCCGATTTCGAGATATTTGCGATCAAAGTTTACATAAATTTTCATACAAAATTAAATCATGCACAATATTTTTTGATAAACTTTTACAAACTTTTGCTAAAAACCTTTATATTAAGGACTGATTTTTTGAGCAATGAACGAAAACATTATGTAGAAGATGCTAAAAGAAACAAATTAAGATAAATTTTTCAGAATTTTTGAACATTTTTTCCGAATCTGAATCATTGTGAGATCCAGTAAAGTTTTAAGAATGTCTGAAGCTTAAAACCAAGACCTAGTTAAGTTTTAATCATGTCTGCAACAAATTATCATGATTCAGTAAAGTTTTAAGCATGTCTGAAACTTGGAATCAAGATTCAGTAAAGTTTTAATCATGTCTGCAACAAATTACAAAGATCAAGTAAAGTTTTAATCATACCTGAAACTTAAAATCAAGATCTAGTGAAGCTTTAATCATGTCTGCAACAAATTACAATGATCCAGTAAAGTTTTAAGAATGTCTGAAGCTTAAAACCAAGACCTAGTTAAGTTTTAATCATGTCTGCAACAAATTATCATGATTCAGTAAAGTTTTAAGCATGTCTGAAACTTGGAATCAAGATTCAGTAAAGTTTTAATCATGTCTGCAACAAATTACAAAGATCAAGTAAAGTTTTAATCATACCTGAAACTTAAAATCAAGATCTAGTGAAGCTTTAATCATGTCTGCAACAAATTACAATGATCCAGTAAAGTTTTAAGAATGTCTGAAGCTTAAAACCAAGACCTAGTTAAGTTTTAATCATGTCTGCAACAAATTATCATGATTCAGTAAAGTTTTAAGCATATCTGAAACTTGGAATCAAGATTCAGTAAAGTTTTAATCATGTCTGCAACAAATTATCATTTTGATTATTTTTGAAACTAGGAGCCAAGATCCAGTAAAGTTTTAATCATGGCTGAAACTTAAAACCAAGATTCGGTAAAGTTTTAAACATGTCTGCAACAAATTACAATGATCCAGTAAAGTTTTAAGCATGTCTGAAACTTGAAACCAAGATCTAGTAAAGTTTCAATCATGTCTGCACCAAATTACCAAGATCCACAATTATTCAGAATCGAAAAAAAATGTTTAAAAATTCAAAAATTTCATGTTAATTAAACTTTGTCTTTTAAATGCCAGATTAAGGATCTAAACTTAATGCATATTCAGTAAAAATATCTCGTTCCTAGTTGCTGTCTAACTCCAGAAATCATTATTTTAATCTCACCCAAAATTTGTTTACAATTTGAGTGTGAAAAAAAAATATGATTTTTTCTACTTTAAGTTGTTATTTGGATGTCTTGGAAGCAGTTGCTAGCTAATTTAAGCTTAACTTTACATATTAAAACAACCAACTCAATAAAAAACTGCTTATTAAGTCTTAAAAGTCCAATTGAAATCTGAGTATTTTTACAAAACTTAAACTTTTCATAAGTTGAAAAGTCTTCCAAAGACCTCACTGAAACCTATATAAATCGATCGATTAAGCTTAAATCTATCTCCCACATTGATGTGGACATGCCGTTTGATGCCGATTTCGAGATATTTGCGATCAAAGTTTACATAAATTTTCATACAAAATTAAATCATGCACAATATTTTTTGATAAACTTTTACAAACTTTTGCTAAAAACCTTTATATTAAGGACTGATTTTTTGAGCAATGAACGAAAACATTATGTAGAAGATGCTAAAAGAACCAAATTAAGATCAATTTTTCAGAATTTTTGAACATTTTTTCCGAATCTGAATCATTGTGAGATCCAGTAAAGTTTTAAGAATGTCTGAAGCTTAAAACCAAGACCTAGTTAAGTTTTAATCATGTCTGCAACAAATTATCATTTTGATTATTTTTGAAACTTGGAGCCAAGATCCAGTAAAGTTTTAATCATGGCTGAAACTTAAAACCAAGATTCGGTAAAGTTTTAAACATGTCTGCAACAAATTACAATGATCTGTTAAGTTTTAAGCATATCTAAAACTTGGAAACAAAAGCTGGTAAAGTTTCAATCATGTCTGCACCAAATTACCAAGATCCACAATTATTCAGAATCGAAAAAAAATGTTTAAAAATTCAAAAATTTCATGTTAATTAAACTTTGTCTTTTAAATGCCAGATTAAGGATCTAAACTTAATGCATATTCAGTAAAAATATCTCGTTCCTAGTTGCTGTCTAACTCCAGAAATCATTATTTTAATCTCACCCAAAATTTGTTTACAATTTGAGTGTGAAAAAAAAATATGATTTTTTCTACTTTAAGTTGTTATTTGGATGTCTTGGAAGCAGTTGCTAGCTAATTTAAGCTTAACTTTACATATTAAAACAACCAACTCAATAAAAAACTGCTTATTAAGTCTTAAAAGTCCAATTGAAATCTGAGTATTTTTACAAAACTTAAACTTTTCATAAGTTGAAAAGTCTTCCAAAGACCTCACTGAAACCTATATAAATCGATCGATTAAGCTTAAATCTATCTCCCACATTGATGTGGACATGCCGTTTGATGCCGATTTCGAGATATTTGCGATCAAAGTTTACATAAATTTTCATACAAAATTAAATCATGCACAATATTTTTTGATAAACTTTTACAAACTTTTGCTAAAAACCTTTATATTAAGGACTGATTTTTTGAGCAATGAACGAAAACATTATGTAGAAGATGCTAAAAGAAACAAATTAAGATAAATTTTTCAGAATTTTTGAACATTTTTTCCGAATCTGAATCATTGTGAGATCCAGTAAAGTTTTAAGAATGTCTGAAGCTTAAAACCAAGACCTAGTTAAGTTTTAATCATGTCTGCAACAAATTATCATGATTCAGTAAAGTTTTAAGCATGTCTGAAACTTGGAATCAAGATTCAGTAAAGTTTTAATCATGTCTGCAACAAATTACAAAGATCAAGTAAAGTTTTAATCATACCTGAAACTTAAAATCAAGATCTAGTGAAGCTTTAATCATGTCTGCAACAAATTACAATGATCCAGTAAAGTTTTAAGAATGTCCGAAACTTAAAATCGAGATCAAGGAAAGTTTTAATCATGTCTGCAACAAATTATCATTTTGATTATTTTTGAAGCTTGGAGCCAAGATCCAGTAAAGTTTTAATCATGGCTGAAACTTAAAACCAAGATTCGGTAAAGTTTTAAACATGTCTGCTCCAAATTACCAAGATCCAGTAAAGTTTTAAGAATGTCTGAAGCTTAAAACCAAGATTCAGTAATGTTTTAATCATGTCTGCAACAAATTATCATGATTCAGTAAAGTTTTAAGCATGTCTGAAACTTGGACCAAGATTCAGTAAAGTTTTAATCATGTCTGCAACAAATTATCATGATTCAGTAAAGTTTTAAGCATGTCTGAAACTTGGAATCAAGATTCAGTAAAGTTTTAATCATGTCTGCAACAAATTATCATTTTGATTATTTTTGAAACTAGGAGCCAAGATCCAGTAAAGTTTTAATCATGGCTGAAACTTAAAACCAAGATTCGGTAAAGTTTTAAACATGTCTGCAACAAATTACAATGATCCAGTAAAGTTTTAAGCATGTCTGAAACTTGAAACCAAGATCTAGTAAAGTTTCAATCATGTCTGCACCAAATTACCAAGATCCACAATTATTCAGAATCGAAAAAAAATGTTTAAAAATTCAAAAATTTCATGTTAATTAAACTTTGTCTTTTAAATGCCAGATTAAGGATCTAAACTTAATGCATATTCAGTAAAAATATCTCGTTCCTAGTTGCTGTCTAACTCCAGAAATCATTATTTTAATCTCACCCAAAATTTGTTTACAATTTGAGTGTGAAAAAAAAATATGATTTTTTTTACTTTAAGTTGTTATTTGGATGTCTTGGAAGCAGTTGCTAGCTAATTTAAGCTTAACTTTACATATTAAAACAACCAACTCAATAAAAAACTGCTTATTAAGTCTTAAAAGTCCAATTGAAATCTGAGTATTTTTACAAAACTTAAACTTTTCATAAGTTGAAAAGTCTTCCAAAGACCTCACTGAAACCTATATAAATCGATCGATTAAGCTTAAATCTATCTCCCACATTGATGTGGACATGCCGTTTGATGCCGATTTCGAGATATTTGCGATCAAAGTTTACATAAATTTTCATACAAAATTAAATCATGCACAATATTTTTTGATAAACTTTTACAAACTTTTGCTAAAAACCTTTATATTAAGGACTGATTTTTTGAGCAATGAACGAAAACATTATGTAGAAGATGCTAAAAGAAACAAATTAAGATAAATTTTTCAGAATTTTTGAACATTTTTTCCGAATCTGAATCATTGTGAGATCCAGTAAAGTTTTAAGAATGTCTGAAGCTTAAAACCAAGACCTAGTTAAGTTTTAATCATGTCTGCAACAAATTATCATGATTCAGTAAAGTTTTAAGCATGTCTGAAACTTGGAATCAAGATTCAGTAAAGTTTTAATCATGTCTGCAACAAATTATCATTTTGATTATTTTTGAAACTAGGAGCCAAGATCCAGTAAAGTTTTAATCATGGCTGAAACTTAAAACCAAGATTCGGTAAAGTTTTAAACATGTCTGCAACAAATTACAATGATCCAGTAAAGTTTTAAGCATGTCTGAAACTTGAAACCAAGATCTAGTAAAGTTTCAATCATGTCTGCACCAAATTACCAAGATCCACAATTATTCAGAATCGAAAAAAAATGTTTAAAAATTCAAAAATTTCATGTTAATTAAACTTTGTCTTTTAAATGCCAGATTAAGGATCTAAACTTAATGCATATTCAGTAAAAATATCTCGTTCCTAGTTGCTGTCTAACTCCAGAAATCATTATTTTAATCTCACCCAAAATTTGTTTACAATTTGAGTGTGAAAAAAAAATATGATTTTTTCTACTTTAAGTTGTTATTTGGATGTCTTGGAAGCAGTTGCTAGCTAATTTAAGCTTAACTTTACATATTAAAACAACCAACTCAATAAAAAACTGCTTATTAAGTCTTAAAAGTCCAATTGAAATCTGAGTATTTTTACAAAACTTAAACTTTTCATAAGTTGAAAAGTCTTCCAAAGACCTCACTGAAACCTATATAAATCGATCGATTAAGCTTAAATCTATCTCCCACATTGATGTGGACATGCCGTTTGATGCCGATTTCGAGATATTTGCGATCAAAGTTTACATAAATTTTCATACAAAATTAAATCATGCACAATATTTTTTGATAAACTTTTACAAACTTTTGCTAAAAACCTTTATATTAAGGACTGATTTTTTGAGCAATGAACGAAAACATTATGTAGAAGATGCTAAAAGAAACAAATTAAGATAAATTTTTCAGAATTTTTGAACATTTTTTCCGAATCTGAATCATTGTGAGATCCAGTAAAGTTTTAAGAATGTCTGAAGCTTAAAACCAAGACCTAGTTAAGTTTTAATCATGTCTGCAACAAATTATCATGATTCAGTAAAGTTTTAAGCATGTCTGAAACTTGAAACCAAGATCTAGTAAAGTTTCAATCATGTCTGCACCAAATTACCAAGATCCACAATTATTCAGAATCGAAAAAAAATGTTTAAAAATTCAAAAATTTCATGTTAATTAAACTTTGTCTTTTAAATGCCAGATTAAGGATCTAAACTTAATGCATATTCAGTAAAAATATCTCGTTCCTAGTTGCTGTCTAACTCCAGAAATCATTATTTTAATCTCACCCAAAATTTGTTTACAATTTGAGTGTGAAAAAAAAATATGATTTTTTCTACTTTAAGTTGTTATTTGGATGTCTTGGAAGCAGTTGCTAGCTAATTTAAGCTTAACTTTACATATTAAAACAACCAACTCAATAAAAAACTGCTTATTAAGTCTTAAAAGTCCAATTGAAATCTGAGTATTTTTACAAAACTTAAACTTTTCATAAGTTGAAAAGTCTTCCAAAGACCTCACTGAAACCTATATAAATCGATCGATTAAGCTTAAATCTATCTCCCACATTGATGTGGACATGCCGTTTGATGCCGATTTCGAGATATTTGCGATCAAAGTTTACATAAATTTTCATACAAAATTAAATCATGCACAATATTTTTTGATAAACTTTTACAAACTTTTGCTAAAAACCTTTATATTAAGGACTGATTTTTTGAGCAATGAACGAAAACATTATGTAGAAGATGCTAAAAGAACCAAATTAAGATCAATTTTTCAGAATTTTTGAACATTTTTTCCGAATCTGAATCATTGTGAGATCCAGTAAAGTTTTAAGAATGTCTGAAGCTTAAAACCAAGACCTAGTTAAGTTTTAATCATGTCTGCAACAAATTATCATTTTGATTATTTTTGAAACTTGGAGCCAAGATCCAGTAAAGTTTTAATCATGGCTGAAACTTAAAACCAAGATTCGGTAAAGTTTTAAACATGTCTGCAACAAATTACAATGATCTGTTAAGTTTTAAGCATATCTAAAACTTGGAAACAAAAGCTGGTAAAGTTTCAATCATGTCTGCACCAAATTACCAAGATCCACAATTATTCAGAATCGAAAAAAAATGTTTAAAAATTCAAAAATTTCATGTTAATTAAACTTTGTCTTTTAAATGCCAGATTAAGGATCTAAACTTAATGCATATTCAGTAAAAATATCTCGTTCCTAGTTGCTGTCTAACTCCAGAAATCATTATTTTAATCTCACCCAAAATTTGTTTACAATTTGAGTGTGAAAAAAAAATATGATTTTTTCTACTTTAAGTTGTTATTTGGATGTCTTGGAAGCAGTTGCTAGCTAATTTAAGCTTAACTTTACATATTAAAACAACCAACTCAATAAAAAACTGCTTATTAAGTCTTAAAAGTCCAATTGAAATCTGAGTATTTTTACAAAACTTAAACTTTTCATAAGTTGAAAAGTCTTCCAAAGACCTCACTGAAACCTATATAAATCGATCGATTAAGCTTAAATCTATCTCCCACATTGATGTGGACATGCCGTTTGATGCCGATTTCGAGATATTTGCGATCAAAGTTTACATAAATTTTCATACAAAATTAAATCATGCACAATATTTTTTGATAAACTTTTACAAACTTTTGCTAAAAACCTTTATATTAAGGACTGATTTTTTGAGCAATGAACGAAAACATTATGTAGAAGATGCTAAAAGAAACAAATTAAGATAAATTTTTCAGAATTTTTGAACATTTTTTCCGAATCTGAATCATTGTGAGATCCAGTAAAGTTTTAAGAATGTCTGAAGCTTAAAACCAAGACCTAGTTAAGTTTTAATCATGTCTGCAACAAATTATCATGATTCAGTAAAGTTTTAAGCATGTCTGAAACTTGGAATCAAGATTCAGTAAAGTTTTAATCATGTCTGCAACAAATTATCATTTTGATTATTTTTGAAACTAGGAGCCAAGATCCAGTAAAGTTTTAATCATGGCTGAAACTTAAAACCAAGATTCGGTAAAGTTTTAAACATGTCTGCAACAAATTACAATGATCCAGTAAAGTTTTAAGCATGTCTGAAACTTGAAACCAAGATCTAGTAAAGTTTCAATCATGTCTGCACCAAATTACCAAGATCCACAATTATTCAGAATCGAAAAAAAATGTTTAAAAATTCAAAAATTTCATGTTAATTAAACTTTGTCTTTTAAATGCCAGATTAAGGATCTAAACTTAATGCATATTCAGTAAAAATATCTCGTTCCTAGTTGCTGTCTAACTCCAGAAATCATTATTTTAATCTCACCCAAAATTTGTTTACAATTTGAGTGTGAAAAAAAAATATGATTTTTTCTACTTTAAGTTGTTATTTGGATGTCTTGGAAGCAGTTGCTAGCTAATTTAAGCTTAACTTTACATATTAAAACAACCAACTCAATAAAAAACTGCTTATTAAGTCTTAAAAGTCCAATTGAAATCTGAGTATTTTTACAAAACTTAAACTTTTCATAAGTTGAAAAGTCTTCCAAAGACCTCACTGAAACCTATATAAATCGATCGATTAAGCTTAAATCTATCTCCCACATTGATGTGGACATGCCGTTTGATGCCGATTTCGAGATATTTGCGATCAAAGTTTACATAAATTTTCATACAAAATTAAATCATGCACAATATTTTTTGATAAACTTTTACAAACTTTTGCTAAAAACCTTTATATTAAGGACTGATTTTTTGAGCAATGAACGAAAACATTATGTAGAAGATGCTAAAAGAACCAAATTAAGATCAATTTTTCAGAATTTTTGAACATTTTTTCCGAATCTGAATCATTGTGAGATCCAGTAAAGTTTTAAGAATGTCTGAAGCTTAAAACCAAGACCTAGTTAAGTTTTAATCATGTCTGCAACAAATTATCATTTTGATTATTTTTGAAACTTGGAGCCAAGATCCAGTAAAGTTTTAATCATGGCTGAAACTTAAAACCAAGATTCGGTAAAGTTTTAAACATGTCTGCAACAAATTACAATGATCTGTTAAGTTTTAAGCATATCTAAAACTTGGAAACAAAAGCTGGTAAAGTTTCAATCATGTCTGCACCAAATTACCAAGATCCACAATTATTCAGAATCGAAAAAAAATGTTTAAAAATTCAAAAATTTCATGTTAATTAAACTTTGTCTTTTAAATGCCAGATTAAGGATCTAAACTTAATGCATATTCAGTAAAAATATCTCGTTCCTAGTTGCTGTCTAACTCCAGAAATCATTATTTTAATCTCACCCAAAATTTGTTTACAATTTGAGTGTGAAAAAAAAATATGATTTTTTCTACTTTAAGTTGTTATTTGGATGTCTTGGAAGCAGTTGCTAGCTAATTTAAGCTTAACTTTACATATTAAAACAACCAACTCAATAAAAAACTGCTTATTAAGTCTTAAAAGTCCAATTGAAATCTGAGTATTTTTACAAAACTTAAACTT
Source organism: Chironomus riparius (assembly GCA_917627325.4). Classification (NCBI taxonomy): domain Eukaryota; kingdom Metazoa; phylum Arthropoda; class Insecta; order Diptera; family Chironomidae; genus Chironomus; species Chironomus riparius. Next base: position 33,418,792 of record OU895877.1, read on the forward strand.
TTCATAAGTTGAAAAGTCTTCCAAAGACCTCACTGAAACCTATATAAATCGATCGATTAAGCTTAAATCTATCTCCCACATTGATGTGGACATGCCGTTTGATGCCGATTTCGAGATATTTGCGATCAAAGTTTACATAAATTTTCATACAAAATTAAATCATGCACAATATTTTTTGATAAACTTTTACAAACTTTTGCTAAAAACCTTTATATTAAGGACTGATTTTTTGAGCAATGAACGAAAACATTATGTAGAAGATGCTAAAAGAAACAAATTAAGATAAATTTTTCAGAATTTTTGAACATTTTTTCCGAATCTGAATCATTGTGAGATCCAGTAAAGTTTTAAGAATGTCTGAAGCTTAAAACCAAGACCTAGTTAAGTTTTAATCATGTCTGCAACAAATTATCATGATTCAGTAAAGTTTTAAGCATGTCTGAAACTTGGAATCAAGATTCAGTAAAGTTTTAATCATGTCTGCAACAAATTATCATTTTGATTATTTTTGAAACTAGGAGCCAAGATCCAGTAAAGTTTTAATCATGGCTGAAACTTAAAACCAAGATTCGGTAAAGTTTTAAACATGTCTGCAACAAATTACAATGATCCAGTAAAGTTTTAAGCATGTCTGAAACTTGAAACCAAGATCTAGTAAAGTTTCAATCATGTCTGCACCAAATTACCAAGATCCACAATTATTCAGAATCGAAAAAAAATGTTTAAAAATTCAAAAATTTCATGTTAATTAAACTTTGTCTTTTAAATGCCAGATTAAGGATCTAAACTTAATGCATATTCAGTAAAAATATCTCGTTCCTAGTTGCTGTCTAACTCCAGAAATCATTATTTTAATCTCACCCAAAATTTGTTTACAATTTGAGTGTGAAAAAAAAATATGATTTTTTCTACTTTAAGTTGTTATTTGGATGTCTTGGAAGCAGTTGCTAGCTAATTTAAGCTTAACTTTACATATTAAAACAACCAACTCAATAAAAAACTGCTTATTAAGTCTTAAAAGTCCAATTGAAATCTGAGTATTTTTACAAAACTTAAACTTTTCATAAGTTGAAAAGTCTTCCAAAGACCTCACTGAAACCTATATAAATCGATCGATTAAGCTTAAATCTATCTCCCACATTGATGTGGACATGCCGTTTGATGCCGATTTCGAGATATTTGCGATCAAAGTTTACATAAATTTTCATACAAAATTAAATCATGCACAATATTTTTTGATAAACTTTTACAAACTTTTGCTAAAAACCTTTATATTAAGGACTGATTTTTTGAGCAATGAACGAAAACATTATGTAGAAGATGCTAAAAGAACCAAATTAAGATCAATTTTTCAGAATTTTTGAACATTTTTTCCGAATCTGAATCATTGTGAGATCCAGTAAAGTTTTAAGAATGTCTGAAGCTTAAAACCAAGACCTAGTTAAGTTTTAATCATGTCTGCAACAAATTATCATTTTGATTATTTTTGAAACTTGGAGCCAAGATCCAGTAAAGTTTTAATCATGGCTGAAACTTAAAACCAAGATTCGGTAAAGTTTTAAACATGTCTGCAACAAATTACAATGATCTGTTAAGTTTTAAGCATATCTAAAACTTGGAAACAAAAGCTGGTAAAGTTTCAATCATGTCTGCACCAAATTACCAAGATCCACAATTATTCAGAATCGAAAAAAAATGTTTAAAAATTCAAAAATTTCATGTTAATTAAACTTTGTCTTTTAAATGCCAGATTAAGGATCTAAACTTAATGCATATTCAGTAAAAATATCTCGTTCCTAGTTGCTGTCTAACTCCAGAAATCATTATTTTAATCTCACCCAAAATTTGTTTACAATTTGAGTGTGAAAAAAAAATATGATTTTTTCTACTTTAAGTTGTTATTTGGATGTCTTGGAAGCAGTTGCTAGCTAATTTAAGCTTAACTTTACATATTAAAACAACCAACTCAATAAAAAACTGCTTATTAAGTCTTAAAAGTCCAATTGAAATCTGAGTATTTTTACAAAACTTAAACTTTTCATAAGTTGAAAAGTCTTCCAAAGACCTCACTGAAACCTATATAAATCGATCGATTAAGCTTAAATCTATCTCCCACATTGATGTGGACATGCCGTTTGATGCCGATTTCGAGATATTTGCGATCAAAGTTTACATAAATTTTCATACAAAATTAAATCATGCACAATATTTTTTGATAAACTTTTACAAACTTTTGCTAAAAACCTTTATATTAAGGACTGATTTTTTGAGCAATGAACGAAAACATTATGTAGAAGATGCTAAAAGAAACAAATTAAGATAAATTTTTCAGAATTTTTGAACATTTTTTCCGAATCTGAATCATTGTGAGATCCAGTAAAGTTTTAAGAATGTCTGAAGCTTAAAACCAAGACCTAGTTAAGTTTTAATCATGTCTGCAACAAATTATCATGATTCAGTAAAGTTTTAAGCATATCTGAAACTTGGAATCAAGATTCAGTAAAGTTTTAATCATGTCTGCAACAAATTATCATTTTGATTATTTTTGAAACTAGGAGCCAAGATCCAGTAAAGTTTTAATCATGGCTGAAACTTAAAACCAAGATTCGGTAAAGTTTTAAACATGTCTGCAACAAATTACAATGATCCAGTAAAGTTTTAAGCATGTCTGAAACTTGAAACCAAGATCTAGTAAAGTTTCAATCATGTCTGCACCAAATTACCAAGATCCACAATTATTCAGAATCGAAAAAAAATGTTTAAAAATTCAAAAATTTCATGTTAATTAAACTTTGTCTTTTAAATGCCAGATTAAGGATCTAAACTTAATGCATATTCAGTAAAAATATCTCGTTCCTAGTTGCTGTCTAACTCCAGAAATCATTATTTTAATCTCACCCAAAATTTGTTTACAATTTGAGTGTGAAAAAAAAATATGATTTTTTCTACTTTAAGTTGTTATTTGGATGTCTTGGAAGCAGTTGCTAGCTAATTTAAGCTTAACTTTACATATTAAAACAACCAACTCAATAAAAAACTGCTTATTAAGTCTTAAAAGTCCAATTGAAATCTGAGTATTTTTACAAAACTTAAACTTTTCATAAGTTGAAAAGTCTTCCAAAGACCTCACTGAAACCTATATAAATCGATCGATTAAGCTTAAATCTATCTCCCACATTGATGTGGACATGCCGTTTGATGCCGATTTCGAGATATTTGCGATCAAAGTTTACATAAATTTTCATACAAAATTAAATCATGCACAATATTTTTTGATAAACTTTTACAAACTTTTGCTAAAAACCTTTATATTAAGGACTGATTTTTTGAGCAATGAACGAAAACATTATGTAGAAGATGCTAAAAGAAACAAATTAAGATAAATTTTTCAGAATTTTTGAACATTTTTTCCGAATCTGAATCATTGTGAGATCCAGTAAAGTTTTAAGAATGTCTGAAGCTTAAAACCAAGACCTAGTTAAGTTTTAATCATGTCTGCAACAAATTATCATGATTCAGTAAAGTTTTAAGCATGTCTGAAACTTGGAATCAAGATTCAGTAAAGTTTTAATCATGTCTGCAACAAATTATCATTTTGATTATTTTTGAAACTAGGAGCCAAGATCCAGTAAAGTTTTAATCATGGCTGAAACTTAAAACCAAGATTCGGTAAAGTTTTAAACATGTCTGCAACAAATTACAATGATCCAGTAAAGTTTTAAGCATGTCTGAAACTTGAAACCAAGATCTAGTAAAGTTTCAATCATGTCTGCACCAAATTACCAAGATCCACAATTATTCAGAATCGAAAAAAAATGTTTAAAAATTCAAAAATTTCATGTTAATTAAACTTTGTCTTTTAAATGCCAGATTAAGGATCTAAACTTAATGCATATTCAGTAAAAATATCTCGTTCCTAGTTGCTGTCTAACTCCAGAAATCATTATTTTAATCTCACCCAAAATTTGTTTACAATTTGAGTGTGAAAAAAAAATATGATTTTTTCTACTTTAAGTTGTTATTTGGATGTCTTGGAAGCAGTTGCTAGCTAATTTAAGCTTAACTTTACATATTAAAACAACCAACTCAATAAAAAACTGCTTATTAAGTCTTAAAAGTCCAATTGAAATCTGAGTATTTTTACAAAACTTAAACTTTTCATAAGTTGAAAAGTCTTCCAAAGACCTCACTGAAACCTATATAAATCGATCGATTAAGCTTAAATCTATCTCCCACATTGATGTGGACATGCCGTTTGATGCCGATTTCGAGATATTTGCGATCAAAGTTTACATAAATTTTCATACAAAATTAAATCATGCACAATATTTTTTGATAAACTTTTACAAACTTTTGCTAAAAACCTTTATATTAAGGACTGATTTTTTGAGCAATGAACGAAAACATTATGTAGAAGATGCTAAAAGAACCAAATTAAGATCAATTTTTCAGAATTTTTGAACATTTTTTCCGAATCTGAATCATTGTGAGATCCAGTAAAGTTTTAAGAATGTCTGAAGCTTAAAACCAAGACCTAGTTAAGTTTTAATCATGTCTGCAACAAATTATCATTTTGATTATTTTTGAAACTTGGAGCCAAGATCCAGTAAAGTTTTAATCATGGCTGAAACTTAAAACCAAGATTCGGTAAAGTTTTAAACATGTCTGCAACAAATTACAATGATCTGTTAAGTTTTAAGCATATCTAAAACTTGGAAACAAAAGCTGGTAAAGTTTCAATCATGTCTGCACCAAATTACCAAGATCCACAATTATTCAGAATCGAAAAAAAATGTTTAAAAATTCAAAAATTTCATGTTAATTAAACTTTGTCTTTTAAATGCCAGATTAAGGATCTAAACTTAAGGCATATTCATTAAAAATATCTCGTTCCTAGTTGCTGTCTAACTCCAGAAATCATTATTTTAATCTCACCCAAAATTTGTTTACAATTTGAGTGTGAAAAAAATATGATTTTTTCTACTTTAAGTTGTTATTTGGATGTCTTGGAAGCAGTTGCTAGCTAATTTAAGCTTAACTTTACATATTAAAACAACCAACTCAATAAAAAACTGCTTATTAAGTCTTAAAAGTCCAATTGAAATCTGAGTATTTTTACAAAAGTTAAACTTTTCATAAGTTAAAAAGTCTTCCAAAGACCTCACTGAAACCTATATAAATCGATCGATTAAGCTTAAATCTATCTCCCACATTGATGTGGACATGCCGTTTGATGCCGATTTCGAGATATTTGCGATCAAAGTTTACATAAATTTTCATACAAAATTAAATCATGCACAATATTTTTTGATAAACTTTTACAAACTTTTGCTAAAAACCTTTATATTAAGGACTGATTTTTTGAGCAATGAACGAAAACATTATGTAGAAGATGCTAAAAGAACCAAATTAAGATCAATTTTTCAGAATTTTTGAACATTTTTTCCGAATCTGAATCATTGTGAGATCCAGTAAAGTTTTAAGAATGTCTGAAGCTTAAAACCAAGACCTAGTTAAGTTTTAATCATGTCTGCAACAAATTATCATTTTGATTATTTTTGAAACTTGGAGCCAAGATCCAGTAAAGTTTTAATCATGGCTGAAACTTAAAACCAAGATTCGGTAAAGTTTTAAACATGTCTGCAACAAATTACAATGATCTGTTAAGTTTTAAGCATATCTAAAACTTGGAAACAAAAGCTGGTAAAGTTTCAATCATGTCTGCACCAAATTACCAAGATCCACAATTATTCAGAATCGAAAAAAAATGTTTAAAAATTCAAAAATTTCATGTTAATTAAACTTTGTCTTTTAAATGCCAGATTAAGGATCTAAACTTAAGGCATATTCATTAAAAATATCTCGTTCCTAGTTGCTGTCTAACTCCAGAAATCATTATTTTAATCTCACCCAAAATTTGTTTACAATTTGAGTGTGAAAAAAATATGATTTTTTCTACTTTAAGTTGTTATTTGGATGTCTTGGAAGCAGTTGCTAGCTAATTTAAGCTTAACTTTACATATTAAAACAACCAACTCAATAAAAAACTGCTTATTAAGTCTTAAAAGTCCAATTGAAATCTGAGTATTTTTACAAAAGTTAAACTTTTCATAAGTTAAAAAGTCTTCCAAAGACCTCACTGAAACCTATATAAATCGATCGATTAAGCTTAAATCTATCTCCCACATTGATGTGGACATGCCGTTTGATGCCGATTTCGAGATATTTGCGATCAAAGTTTACATAAATTTTCATACAAAATTAAATCATGCACAATATTTTTTGATAAACTTTTACAAACTTTTGCTAAAAACCTTTATATTAAGGACTGATTTTTTGAGCAATGAACGAAAACATTATGTAGAAGATGCTAAAAGAACCAAATTAAGATCAATTTTTCAGAATTTTTGAACATTTTTTCCGAATCTGAATCATTGTGAGATCCAGTAAAGTTTTAAGAATGTCTGAAGCTTAAAACCAAGACCTAGTTAAGTTTTAATCATGTCTGCAACAAATTATCATTTTGATTATTTTTGAAACTTGGAGCCAAGATCCAGTAAAGTTTTAATCATGGCTGAAACTTAAAACCAAGATTCGGTAAAGTTTTAAACATGTCTGCAACAAATTATCATTTTGATTATTTTTGAAACTTGGAGCCAAGATCCAGTAAAGTTTTAATCATGGCTGAAACTTAAAGCCAAGATTCGGTAAAGTTTTAAACATGTCTGCAACAAATTACAATGATCTGTTAAGTTTTAAGCATATCTAAAACTTGGAAACAAAAGCTGGTAAAGTTTCAATCATGTCTGCACCAAATTACCAAGATCCACAATTATTCAGAATCGAAAAAAAATGTTTAAAAATTCAAAAATTTCATGTTAATTAAACTTTGTCTTTTAAATGCCAGATTAAGGATCTAAACTTAAGGCATATTCATTAAAAATATCTCGTTCCTAGTTGCTGTCTAACTCCAGAAATCATTATTTTAATCTCACCCAAAATTTGTTTACAATTTGAGTGTGAAAAAAAATATGATTTTTTCTACTTTAAGTTGTTATTTGGATGTCTTGGAAGCAGTTGCTAGCTAATTTAAGCTTAACTTTACATATTAAAACAACCAACTCAATAAAAAACTGCTTATTAAGTCTTAAAAGTCCAATTGAAATCTGAGTATTTTTACAAAACTTAAACTTTTCATAAGTTAAAAAGTCTTCCAAAGACCTCACTGAAACCTATATAAATCGATCGATTAAGCTTAAATCTATCTCCCACATTGATGTGGACATGCCGTTTGATGCCGATTTCGAGATATTTGCGATCAAAGTTTACATAAATTTTCATACAAAATTAAATCATGCACAATATTTTTTGATAAACTTTTACAAACTTTTGCTAAAAACCTTTATATTAAGGACTGATTTTTTGAGCAATGAACGAAAACATTATGTAGAAGATGCTAAAAGAACCAAATTAAGATAAATTTTTCAGAATTTTTGAACATTTTTTCCGAATCTGAATCATTGTGAGATCCAGTAAAGTTTTAAGAATGTCTGAAGCTTAAAACCAAGACCTAGTTAAGTTTTAATCATGTCTGCAACAAATTATCATTTTGATTATTTTTGAAACTTGGAGCCAAGATCCAGTAAAGTTTTAATCATGGCTGAAACTTAAAACCAAGATTCGGTAAAGTTTTAAACATGTCTGCAACAAATTATCATTTTGATTATTTTTGAAACTTGGAGCCAAGATCCAGTAAAGTTTTAATCATGGCTGAAACTTAAAGCCAAGATTCGGTAAAGTTTTAAACATGTCTGCAACAAATTACAATGATCTATTAAGTTTTAAGCATATCTAAAACTTGGAAACAAGAGCTGGTAAAGTTTCAATCATGTCTGCACCAAATTACCAAGATCCAGTTAAGTTTTAAGAATTTCTGAAACTTAAAACCGAGAACAAGTAAAGTTTTAATCATGTCTGCAACAAATTATCATTTTGATTATTTTTGAAACTTGGAGCCAAGATCCAGTAAAGTTTTAATCATGGCTGAAACTTAAAACCAAGATTCGGTAAAGTTTTAAACATGTCTGCAACAAATTACAAAGATCCAGTAAAGTTTTAGGAATGTCTGAAACTTAAAACCGAGATCAAGTAAAGTTTTAATCATGTCTGCAACAAATTACAAAGATCAAGTAAAGTTTTAATCATACCTGAAACTTAAAATCAAGATCTAGTGAAGCTTTAATCATGTCTGCAACAAATTACAATGATCCAGTAAAGTTTTAAGAATGTCCGAAACTTAAAATCGAGATCAAGGAAAGTTTTAATCATGTCTGCAACAAATTATCATTTTGATTATTTTAAAAGCTTGGAGCCAAGATCCAGTAAAGTTTTAATCATGGCTGAAACTTAAAACCAAGATCTAGTAAAGTTTCAATCATGTCTGCACCAAATTACCAAGATCCACAATGATTCAGAATCGAAAAAAAATGTTTAAAAATTCAAAAATTTCATGTTAATTAAACTTTGTCTTTTAAATGCCAGATTAAGGATCTAAACTTAAGGCATATTCATTAAAAATATCTCGTTCCTAGTTGCTGTCTAACTCCAGAAAACATTATTTTAATCTCACCCAAAATTTGTTTACAATTTGAGTGTGAAAAAAAAATATGATTTTTTCTACTTTAAGTTGTTATTTGGATGTCTTGGAAGCAGTTGCTAGCTAATTTAAGCTTAACTTTACATATTAAAACAACCAACTCAATAAAAAACTGCTTATTAAGTCTTAAAAGTCCAATTGAAATCTGAGTATTTTTACAAAACTTAAACTTTTCATAAGTTGAAAAGTCTTCCAAAGACCTCACTGAAACCTATATAAATCGATCGATTAAGCTTAAATCTATCTCCCACATTGATGTGGACATGCCGTTTGATGCCGATTTCGAGATATTTGCGATCAAAGTTTACATAAATTTTCATACAAAATTAAATCATGCACAATATTTTTTGATAAACTTTTGCAAACTTTTGCTAAAAACCTTTATATTAAGGACTGATTTTTTGAGCAATGAACGAAAACATTATGTAGAAGATGCTAAAAGAAACAAATTAAGATAAATTTTTCAGAATTTTTGAACATTTTTTCCGAATCTGAATCATTGTGAGATCCAGTAAAGTTTTAAGAATGTCTGAAGCTTAAAACCAAGACCTAGTTAAGTTTTAATCATGTCTGCAACAAATTATCATTTTGATTATTTTTGAAACTTGGAGCCAAGATCCAGTAAAGTTTTAATCATGGCTGAAACTTAAAACCAAGATTCGGTAAAGTTTTAAACATGTCTGCAACAAATTATCATTTTGATTATTTTTGAAACTTGGAGCCAAGATCCAGTAAAGTTTTAATCATGGCTGAAACTTAAAGCCAAGATTCGGTAAAGTTTTAAACATGTCTGCAACAAATTACAATGATCTATTAAGTTTTAAGCATATCTAAAACTTGGAAACAAGAGCTGGTAAAGTTTCAATCATGTCTGCACCAAATTACCAAGATCCAGTTAAGTTTTAAGAATTTCTGAAACTTAAAACCGAGAACAAGTAAAGTTTTAATCATGTCTGCAACAAATTATCATTTTGATTATTTTTGAAACTTGGAGCCAAGATCCAGTAAAGTTTTAATCATGGCTGAAACTTAAAACCAAGATTCGGTAAAGTTTTAAACATGTCTGCAACAAATTACAATGATCCAGTAAAGTTTTAAGCATGTCTGAAACTTGAAACCAAGATCCAGTAAAGTTTAAATCATATCTGAAACTTAAAACCAAGATCTAGTAAAGTTTCAATCATGTATGCTCCAAATTACCAAGATCCAGTAAAGTTTTAAGAATGTCTGAAGCTTAAAACCAAGATTCAATAATGTTTTAATCATGTCTGCAACAAATTATCATAATTCAGTAAAGTTTTAAGCATGTCTGAAACTTGGAACCAAGATTCAGTAAAGTTTTAATCATGTCTGCAACAAATTATCATTTTGATTATTTTTGAAACTTGGAGCCAAGATCCAGTAAAGTTTTAATCATGTCTGAAACTTAAAACCAAGATCTAGTAAAGTTTCAATCATGTCTGCACCAAATTACCAAGATCCACAATGATTCAGAATCGAAAAAAAATGTTTAAAAATTCAAAAATTTCATGTTAATTAAACTTTGTCTTTTAAATGCCAGATTAAGGATCTAAACTTAAGGCATATTCAGTAAAAATATCTCGTTCCTAGCAGTTCCTAGTTGCTGTCTAACTCCAGAAATCATTATTTTAATCTCACCCAAAATTTGTTTACAATTTGAGTGTGAAAAAAAAATATGATTTTTTCTACTTTAAGTTGTTATTTGGATGTCTTGGAAGCAGTTGCTAGCTAATTTAAGCTTAACTTTACATATTAAAACAACCAACTCAATAAAAAACTGCTTATTAAGTCTTAAAAGTCCAATTGAAATCTGAGTATTTTTACAAAACTTAAACTTTTCATAAGTTAAAAAGTCTTCCAAAGACCTCACTGAAACCTATATAAATCGATCGATTAAGCTTAAATCTATCTCCCACATTGATGTGGACATGCCGTTTGATGCCGATTTCGAGATATTTGCGATCAAAGTTTACATAAATTTTCATACAAAATTAAATCATGCACAATATTTTTTGATAAACTTTTACAAACTTTTGCTAAAAACCTTTATATTAAGGACTGATTTTTTGAGCAATGAACGAAAACATTATGTAGAAGATGCTAAAAGAAACAAATTAAGATAAATTTTTCAGAATTTTTGAACATTTTTTCCGAATCTGAATCATTGTGAGATCCAGTAAAGTTTTAAGAATGTCTGAAGCTTAAAACCAAGACCTAGTTAAGTTTTAATCATGTCTGCAACAAATTATCATTTTGATTATTTTTGAAACTTGGAGCCAAGATCCAGTAAAGTTTTAATCATGGCTGAAACTTAAAGCCAAGATTCGGTAAAGTTTTAAACATGTCTGCAACAAATTACAATGATCTATTAAGTTTTAAGCATATCTAAAACTTGGAAACAAGAGCTGGTAAAGTTTCAATCATGTCTGCACCAAATTACCAAGATCCAGTTAAGTTTTAAGAATTTCTGAAACTTAAAACCGAGAACAAGTAAAGTTTTAATCATGTCTGCAACAAATTATCATTTTGATTATTTTTGAAACTTGGAGCCAAGATCCAGTAAAGTTTTAATCATGGCTGAAACTTAAAACCAAGATTCGGTAAAGTTTTAAACATGTCTGCAACAAATTACAATGATCCAGTAAAGTTTTAAGCATGTCTGAAACTTGAAACCAAGATCCAGTAAAGTTTAAATCATATCTGAAACTTAAAACCAAGATCTAGTAAAGTTTCAATCATGTATGCTCCAAATTACCAAGATCCAGTAAAGTTTTAAGAATGTCTGAAGCTTAAAACCAAGATTCAATAATGTTTTAATCATGTCTGCAACAAATTATCATAATTCAGTAAAGTTTTAAACATGTCTGAAACTTGGAATCAAGATTCAGTAAAGTTTTAATCATGTCTGCAACAAATTATCATTTTGATTATTTTTGAAACTTGGAGCCAAGATCCAGTAAAGTTTTAATCATGGCTGAAACTTAAAACCAAGATTCGGTAAAGTTTTAAACATGTCTGCAACAAATTACAAAGATCCAGTAAAGTTTTAGGAATGTCTGAAACTTAAAACCGAGATCAAGTAAAGTTTTAATCATGTCTGCAACAAATTACAAAGATCAAGTAAAGTTTTAATCATACCTGAAACTTAAAATCAAGATCTAGTGAAGCTTTAATCATGTCTGCAACAAATTACAATGATCCAGTAAAGTTTTAAGAATGTCCGAAACTTAAAATCGAGATCAAGGAAAGTTTTAATCATGTCTGCAACAAATTATCATTTTGATTATTTTAAAAGCTTGGAGCCAAGATCCAGTAAAGTTTTAATCATGGCTGAAACTTAAAACCAAGATCTAGTAAAGTTTCAATCATGTCTGCACCAAATTACCAAGATCCACAATGATTCAGAATCGAAAAAAAATGTTTAAAAATTCAAAAATTTCATGTTAATTAAACTTTGTCTTTTAAATGCCAGATTAAGGATCTAAACTTAAGGCATATTCAGTAAAAATATCTCGTTCCTAGCAGTTCCTAGTTGCTGTCTAACTCCAGAAATCATTATTTTAATCTCACCCAAAATTTGTTTACAATTTGAGTGTGAAAAAAAAATATGATTTTTTCTACTTTAAGTTGTTATTTGGATGTCTTGGAAGCAGTTGCTAGCTAATTTAAGCTTAACTTTACATATTAAAACAACCAACTCAATAAAAAACTGCTTATTAAGTCTTAAAAGTCCAATTGAAATCTGAGTATTTTTACAAAACTTAAACTTTTCATAAGTTGAAAAGTCTTCCAAAGACCTCACTGAAACCTATATAAATCGATCGATTAAGCTTAAATCTATCTCCCACATTGATGTGGACATGCCGTTTGATGCCGATTTCGAGATATTTGCGATCAAAGTTTACATAAATTTTCATACAAAATTAAATCATGCACAATATTTTTTGATAAACTTTTACAAACTTTTGCTAAAAACCTTTATATTAAGGACTGATTTTTTGAGCAATGAACGAAAACATTATGTAGAAGATGCTAAAAGAAACAAATTAAGATAAATTTTTCAGAATTTTTGAACATTTTTTCCGAATCTGAATCATTGTGAGATCCAGTAAAGTTTTAAGAATGTCTGAAGCTTAAAACCAAGACCTAGTTAAGTTTTAATCATGTCTGCAACAAATTATCATTTTGATTATTTTTGAAACTTGGAGCCAAGATCCAGTAAAGTTTTAATCATGGCTGAAACTTAAAGCCAAGATTCGGTAAAGTTTTAAACATGTCTGCAACAAATTACAATGATCTATTAAGTTTTAAGCATATCTAAAACTTGGAAACAAGAGCTGGTAAAGTTTCAATCATGTCTGCACCAAATTACCAAGATCCAGTTAAGTTTTAAGAATTTCTGAAACTTAAAACCGAGAACAAGTAAAGTTTTAATCATGTCTGCAACAAATTATCATTTTGATTATTTTTGAAACTTGGAGCCAAGATCCAGTAAAGTTTTAATCATGGCTGAAACTTAAAACCAAGATTCGGTAAAGTTTTAAACATGTCTGCAACAAATTACAATGATCCAGTAAAGTTTTAAGCATGTCTGAAACTTGAAACCAAGATCCAGTAAAGTTTAAATCATATCTGAAACTTAAAACCAAGATCTAGTAAAGTTTCAATCATGTATGCTCCAAATTACCAAGATCCAGTAAAGTTTTAAGAATGTCTGAAGCTTAAAACCAAGATTCAGTAATGTTTTAATCATGTCTGCAACAAATTGTCATAATTCAGTAAAGTTTTAAGCATGTCTGAAACTTGGAATCAAGATTCAGTAAAGTTTTAATCATGTCTGCAACAAATTATCATTTTGATTATTTTTGAAGCTTGGAGCCAAGATCCAGTAAAGTTTTAAGAATGTCTGAAGCTTAAAACCAAGATTCAGTAATGTTTTAATCATGTCTGCAACAAATTATCATGATTCAGTAAAGTTTTAAGCATGTCTGAAACTTGGACCAAGATTCAGTAAAGTTTCAATCATGTCTGCTCCAAATTACCAAGATCCACAATTATTCAGAATCGAAAAAAAATGTTTAAAAATTCAAAAATTTCATGTTAATTAAACTTTGTCTTTTAAATGCCAGATTAAGGATCTAAACTTAATGCATATTCAGTAAAAATATCTCGTTCCTAGTTGCTGTCTAACTCCAGAAATCATTATTTTAATCTCACCCAAAATTTGTTTACAATTTGAGTGTGAAAAAAAAATATGATTTTTTCTACTTTAAGTTGTTATTTGGATGTCTTGGAAGCAGTTGCTAGCTAATTTAAGCTTAACTTTACATATTAAAACAACCAACTCAATAAAAAACTGCTTATTAAGTCTTAAAAGTCCAATTGAAATCTGAGTATTTTTACAAAACTTAAACTTTTCATAAGTTGAAAAGTCTTCCAAAGACCTCACTGAAACCTATATAAATCGATCGATTAAGCTTAAATCTATCTCCCACATTGATGTGGACATGCCGTTTGATGCCGATTTCGAGATATTTGCGATCAAAGTTTACATAAATTTTCATACAAAATTAAATCATGCACAATATTTTTTGATAAACTTTTACAAACTTTTGCTAAAAACCTTTATATTAAGGACTGATTTTTTGAGCAATGAACGAAAACATTATGTAGAAGATGCTAAAAGAAACAAATTAAGATAAATTTTTCAGAATTTTTGAACATTTTTTCCGAATCTGAATCATTGTGAGATCCAGTAAAGTTTTAAGAATGTCTGAAGCTTAAAACCAAGACCTAGTTAAGTTTTAATCATGTCTGCAACAAATTATCATGATTCAGTAAAGTTTTAAGCATGTCTGAAACTTGGAATCAAGATTCAGTAAAGTTTTAATCATGTCTGCAACAAATTATCATTTTGATTATTTTTGAAACTAGGAGCCAAGATCCAGTAAAGTTTTAATCATGGCTGAAACTTAAAACCAAGATTCGGTAAAGTTTCAATCATGTCTGCACCAAATTACCAAGATCCACAATTATTCAGAATCGAAAAAAAATGTTTAAAAATTCAAAAATTTCATGTTAATTAAACTTTGTCTTTTAAATGCCAGATTAAGGATCTAAACTTAAGGCATATTCATTAAAAATATCTCGTTCCTAGTTGCTGTCTAACTCCAGAAATCATTATTTTAATCTCACCCAAAATTTGTTTACAATTTGAGTGTGAAAAAAAATATGATTTTTTCTACTTTAAGTTGTTATTTGGATGTCTTGGAAGCAGTTGCTAGCTAATTTAAGCTTAACTTTACATATTAAAACAACCAACTCAATAAAAAACTGCTTATTAAGTCTTAAAAGTCCAATTGAAATCTGAGTATTTTTACAAAACTTAAACTTTTCATAAGTTAAAAAGTCTTCCAAAGACCTCACTGAAACCTATATAAATCGATCGATTAAGCTTAAATCTATCTCCCACATTGATGTGGACATGCCGTTTGATGCCGATTTCGAGATATTTGCGATCAAAGTTTACATAAATTTTCATACAAAATTAAATCATGCACAATATTTTTTGATAAACTTTTACAAACTTTTGCTAAAAACCTTTATATTAAGGACTGATTTTTTGAGCAATGAACGAAAACATTATGTAGAAGATGCTAAAAGAACCAAATTAAGATCAATTTTTCAGAATTTTTGAACATTTTTTCCGAATCTGAATCATTGTGAGATCCAGTAAAGTTTTAAGAATGTCTGAAGCTTAAAACCAAGACCTAGTTAAGTTTTAATCATGTCTGCAACAAATTATCATTTTGATTATTTTTGAAACTTGGAGCCAAGATCCAGTAAAGTTTTAATCATGGCTGAAACTTAAAACCAAGATTCGGTAAAGTTTTAAACATGTCTGCAACAAATTATCATTTTGATTATTTTTGAAACTTGGAGCCAAGATCCAGTAAAGTTTTAATCATGGCTGAAACTTAAAGCCAAGATTCGGTAAAGTTTTAAACATGTCTGCAACAAATTACAATGATCTGTTAAGTTTTAAGCATATCTAAAACTTGGAAACAAAAGCTGGTAAAGTTTCAATCATGTCTGCACCAAATTACCAAGATCCACAATTATTCAGAATCGAAAAAAAATGTTTAAAAATTCAAAAATTTCATGTTAATTAAACTTTGTCTTTTAAATGCCAGATTAAGGATCTAAACTTAAGGCATATTCAGTAAAAATATCTCGTTCCTAGTTGCTGTCTAACTCCAGAAATCATTATTTTAATCTCACCCAAAATTTGTTTACAATTTGAGTGTGAAAAAAAAATATGATTTTTTCTACTTTAAGTTGTTATTTGGATGTCTTGGAAGCAGTTGCTAGCTAATTTAAGCTTAAGTTTACATATTAAAACAACCAACTCAATAAAAAACTGCTTATTAAGTCTTAAAAGTCCAATTGAAATCTGAGTATTTTTACAAAACTTAAACTTTTCATAAGTTAAAAAGTCTTCCAAAGACCTCACTGAAACCTATATAAATCGATCGATTAAGCTTAAATCTATCTCCCACATTGATGTGGACATGCCGTTTGATGCCGATTTCGAGATATTTGCGATCAAAGTTTACATAAATTTTCATACAAAATTAAATCATGCACAATATTTTTTGATAAACTTTTACAAACTTTTGCTAAAAACCTTTATATTAAGGACTGATTTTTTGAGCAATGAACGAAAACATTATGTAGAAGATGCTAAAAGAACCAAATTAAGATCAATTTTTCAGAATTTTTGAACATTTTTTCCGAATCTGAATCATTGTGAGATCCAGCAAAGTTTTAAGAATGTCTGAAGCTTAAAACCAAGACCTAGTTAAGTTTTAATCATGTCTGCAACAAATTATCATGATTCGGTAAAGTTTTAAACATGTCTGCAACAAATTATCATTTTGATTATTTTTGAAACTTGGAGCCAAGATCCAGTAAAGTTTTAATCATGGCTGAAACTTAAAACCAAGATTCGGTAAAGTTTTAAACATGTCTGCAACAAATTATCATTTTGATTATTTTTGAAACTTAAAACCAAGATTTAGTAAAGTTTTAATCATGTCTGCAACAAATTACAATGATCCAGTAAAGTTTTAAGCATGTCTGAAACTTGGAATCAAGATTCAGTAAAGTTTTAATCATGTCTGCAACAAATTATCATTTTGATTATTTTTGAAACTTGGAGCCAAGATCCAGTAAAGTTTTAATCATGTCTGCAACAAATTATCATTTTGATTATTTTTGAAACTTGGAGCCAAGATCCAGTAAAGTTTTAATCATGGCTGAAACTTAAAGCCAAGATTCGGTAAAGTTTTAAACATGTCTGCAACAAATTACAATGATCTGTTAAGTTTTAAGCATATCTAAAACTTGGAAACAAAAGCTGGTAAAGTTTCAATCATGTCTGCACCAAATTACCAAGATCCACAATTATTCAGAATCGAAAAAAAATGTTTAAAAATTCAAAAATTTCATGTTAATTAAACTTTGTCTTTTAAATGCCAGATTAAGGATCTAAACTTAAGGCATATTCAGTAAAAATATCTCGTTCCTAGTTGCTGTCTAACTCCAGAAATCATTATTTTAATCTCACCCAAAATTTGTTTACAATTTGAGTGTGAAAAAAAAATATGATTTTTTCTACTTTAAGTTGTTATTTGGATGTCTTGGAAGCAGTTGCTAGCTAATTTAAGCTTAACTTTACATATTAAAACAACCAACTCAATAAAAAACTGCTTATTAAGTCTTAAAAGTCCAATTGAAATCTGAGTATTTTTACAAAACTTAAACTTTTCATAAGTTAAAAAGTCTTCCAAAGACCTCACTGAAACCTATATAAATCGATCGATTAAGCTTAAATCTATCTCCCACATTGATGTGGACATGCCGTTTGATGCCGATTTCGAGATATTTGCGATCAAAGTTTACATAAATTTTCATACAAAATTAAATCATGCACAATATTTTTTGATAAACTTTTACAAACTTTTGCTAAAAACCTTTATATTAAGGACTGATTTTTTGAGCAATGAACGAAAACATTATGTAGAAGATGCTAAAAGAACCAAATTAAGATCAATTTTTCAGAATTTTTGAACATTTTTTCCGAATCTGAATCATTGTGAGATCCAGCAAAGTTTTAAGAATGTCTGAAGCTTAAAACCAAGACCTAGTTAAGTTTTAATCATGTCTGCAACAAATTATCATGATTCGGTAAAGTTTTAAACATGTCTGCAACAAATTATCATTTTGATTATTTTTGAAACTTGGAGCCAAGATCCAGTAAAGTTTTAATCATGGCTGAAACTTAAAACCAAGATTCGGTAAAGTTTTAAACATGTCTGCAACAAATTATCATTTTGATTATTTTTGAAACTTAAAACCAAGATTTAGTAAAGTTTTAATCATGTCTGCAACAAATTACAATGATCCAGTAAAGTTTTAAGCATGTCTGAAACTTGGAATCAAGATTCAGTAAAGTTTTAATCATGTCTGCAACAAATTATCATTTTGATTATTTTTGAAACTTGGAGCCAAGATCCAGTAAAGTTTTAATCATGTCTGCAACAAATTATCATTTTGATTATTTTTGAAACTTAAAACCAAGATTCGGTAAAGTTTTAAACATGTCTGCAACAAATTACAATGATCCAGTAAAGTTTTAAGCATGTCTGAAACTTGAAACCAAGATCCAGTAAAGTTTTAATCATATCTGAAACTTAAAACCAAGATCTAGTAAAGTTTTAAACATGTCTGCAACAAATTATCATTTTGATTATTTTTGAAACTTGGAGCCAAGATCCAGTAAAGTTTTAATCATGGCTGAAACTTAAAGCCAAGATTCGGTAAAGTTTTAAACATGTCTGCAACAAATTACAATGATCTATTAAGTTTTAAGCATATCTAAAACTTGGAAACAAGAGCTGGTAAAGTTTCAATCATGTCTGCTCCAAATTACCAAGATCCACAATTATTCAGAATCGAAAAAAAATGTTTAAAAATTCAAAAATTTCATGTTAATTAAACTTTGTCTTTTAAATGCCAGATTAAGGATCTAAACTTAAGGCATATTCAGTAAAAATATCTCGTTCCTAGTTGCTGTCTAACTCCAGAAATCATTATTTTAATCTCACCCAAAATTTGTTTACAATTTGAGTGTGAAAAAAAAATATGATTTTTTCTACTTTAATTTGTTATTTGGATGTCTTGGAAGCAGTTGCTAGCTAATTTAAGCTTAACTTTACATATTAAAACAACCAACTCAATAAAAAACTGCTTATTAAGTCTTAAAAGTCCAATTGAAATCTGAGTATTTTTACAAAACTTAAACTTTTCATAAGTTAAAAAGTCTTCCAAAGACCTCACTGAAACCTATATAAATCGATCGATTAAGCTTAAATCTATCTCCCACATTGATGTGGACATGCCGTTTGATGCCGATTTCGAGATATTTGCGATCAAAGTTTACATAAATTTTCATACAAAATTAAATCATGCACAATATTTTTTGATAAACTTTTACAAACTTTTGCTAAAAACCTTTATATTAAGGACTGATTTTTTGAGCAATGAACGAAAACATTATGTAGAAGATGCTAAAAGAACCAAATTAAGATAAATTTTTCAGAATTTTTGAACATTTTTTCCGAATCTGAATCATTGTGAGATCCAGTAAAGTTTTAAGAATGTCTGAAGCTTAAAACCAAGACCTAGTTAAGTTTTAATCATGTCTGCAACAAATTATCATGATTCGGTAAAGTTTTAAACATGTCTGCAACAAATTATCATTTTGATTATTTTTGAAACTTGGAGCCAAGATCCAGTAAAGTTTTAATCATGGCTGAAACTTAAAGCCAAGATTCGGTAAAGTTTTAAACATGTCTGCAACAAATTACAATGATCTATTAAGTTTTAAGCATATCTAAAACTTGGAAACAAGAGCTGGTAAAGTTTCAATCATGTCTGCTCCAAATTACCAAGATCCACAATTATTCAGAATCGAAAAAAAATGTTTAAAAATTCAAAAATTTCATGTTAATTAAACTTTGTCTTTTAAATGCCAGATTAAGGATCTAAACTTAAGGCATATTCAGTAAAAATATCTCGTTCCTAGTTGCTGTCTAACTCCAGAAATCATTATTTTAATCTCACCCAAAATTTGTTTACAATTTGAGTGTGAAAAAAAAATATGATTTTTTCTACTTTAATTTGTTATTTGGATGTCTTGGAAGCAGTTGCTAGCTAATTTAAGCTTAACTTTACATATTAAAACAACCAACTCAATAAAAAACTGCTTATTAAGTCTTAAAAGTCCAATTGAAATCTGAGTATTTTTACAAAACTTAAACTTTTCATAAGTTAAAAAGTCTTCCAAAGACCTCACTGAAACCTATATAAATCGATCGATTAAGCTTAAATCTATCTCCCACATTGATGTGGACATGCCGTTTGATGCCGATTTCGAGATATTTGCGATCAAAGTTTACATAAATTTTCATACAAAATTAAATCATGCACAATATTTTTTGATAAACTTTTACAAACTTTTGCTAAAAACCTTTATATTAAGGACTGATTTTTTGAGCAATGAACGAAAACATTATGTAGAAGATGCTAAAAGAACCAAATTAAGATAAATTTTTCAGAATTTTTGAACATTTTTTCCGAATCTGAATCATTGTGAGATCCAGTAAAGTTTTAAGAATGTCTGAAGCTTAAAACCAAGACCTAGTTAAGTTTTAATCATGTCTGCAACAAATTATCATGATTCGGTAAAGTTTTAAACATGTCTGCAACAAATTATCATTTTGATTATTTTTGAAACTTGGAGCCAAGATCCAGTAAAGTTTTAATCATGGCTGAAACTTAAAGCCAAGATTCGGTAAAGTTTTAAACATGTCTGCAACAAATTACAATGATCTGTTAAGTTTTAAGCATATCTAAAACTTGGAAACAAAAGCTGGTAAAGTTTCAATCATGTCTGCACCAAATTACCAAGATCCACAATTATTCAGAATCGAAAAAAAATGTTTAAAAATTCAAAAATTTCATGTTAATTAAACTTTGTCTTTTAAATGCCAGATTAAGGATCTAAACTTAAGGCATATTCATTAAAAATATCTCGTTCCTAGTTGCTGTCTAACTCCAGAAATCATTATTTTAATCTCACCCAAAATTTGTTTACAATTTGAGTGTGAAAAAAAATATTATTTTTTCTACTTTAAGTTGTTATTTGGATGTCTTGGAAGCAGTTGCTAGCTAATTTAAGCTTAACTTTACATATTAAAACAACCAACTCAATAAAAAACTGCTTATTAAGTCTTAAAAGTCCAATTGAAATCTGAGTATTTTTACAAAACTTAAACTTTTCATAAGTTAAAAAGTCTTCCAAAGACCTCACTGAAACCTATATAAATCGATCGATTAAGCTTAAATCTATCTCCCACATTGATGTGGACATGCCGTTTGATGCCGATTTCGAGATATTTGCGATCAAAGTTTACATAAATTTTCATACAAAATTAAATCATGCACAATATTTTTTGATAAACTTTTACAAACTTTTGCTAAAAACCTTTATATTAAGGACTGATTTTTTGAGCAATGAACGAAAACATTATGTAGAAGATGCTAAAAGAACCAAATTAAGATCAATTTTTCAGAATTTTTGAACATTTTTTCCGAATCTGAATCATTGTGAGATCCAGTAAAGTTTTAAGAATGTCTGAAGCTTAAAACCAAGACCTAGTTAAGTTTTAATCATGTCTGCAACAAATTATCATTTTGATTATTTTTGAAACTTGGAGCCAAGATCCAGTAAAGTTTTAATCATGGCTGAAACTTAAAACCAAGATTCGGTAAAGTTTTAAACATGTCTGCAACAAATTATCATTTTGATTATTTTTGAAACTTGGAGCCAAGATCCAGTAAAGTTTTAATCATGGCTGAAACTTAAAGCCAAGATTCGGTAAAGTTTTAAACATGTCTGCAACAAATTACAATGATCTATTAAGTTTTAAGCATATCTAAAACTTGGAAACAAGAGCTGGTAAAGTTTCAATCATGTCTGCTCCAAATTACCAAGATCCACAATTATTCAGAATCGAAAAAAAATGTTTAAAAATTCAAAAATTTCATGTTAATTAAACTTTGTCTTTTAAATGCCAGATTAAGGATCTAAACTTAAGGCATATTCAGTAAAAATATCTCGTTCCTAGTTGCTGTCTAACTCCAGAAATCATTATTTTAATCTCACCCAAAATTTGTTTACAATTTGAGTGTGAAAAAAAAATATGATTTTTTCTACTTTAAGTTGTTATTTGGATGTCTTGGAAGCAGTTGCTAGCTAATTTAAGCTTAACTTTACATATTAAAACAACCAACTCAATAAAAAACTGCTTATTAAGTCTTAAAAGTCCAATTGAAATCTGAGTATTATTACAAAACTTAAACTTTTCATAAGTTAAAAAGTCTTCCAAAGACCTCACTGAAACCTATATAAATCGATCGATTAAGCTTAAATCTATCTCCCACATTGATGTGGACATGCCGTTTGATGCCGATTTCGAGATATTTGCGATCAAAGTTTACATAAATTTTCATACAAAATTAAATCATGCACAATATTTTTTGATAAACTTTTACAAACTTTTGCTAAAAACATTTATATTAAGGACTGATTTTTTGAGCAATGAACGAAAACATTATGTAGAAGATGCTAAAAGAACCAAATTAAGATCAATTTTTTAGAATTTTTGAACATTTTTTCCGAATCTGAATCATTGTGAGATCCAGTAAAGTTTTAAGAATGTCTGAAGCTTAAAACCAAGACCTAGTTAAGTTTTAATCATGTCTGCAACAAATTATCATTTTGATTATTTTTGAAACTTGGAGCCAAGATCCAGTAAAGTTTTAATCATGGCTGAAACTTAAAACCAAGATTCGGTAAAGTTTTAAACATGTCTTCAACAAATTATCATTTTGATTATTTTTGAAACTTGGAGCCAAGATCCAGTAAAGTTTTAATCATGGCTGAAACTTAAAGCCAAGATTCGGTAAAGTTTTAAACATGTCTGCAACAAATTACAATGATCTATTAAGTTTTAAGCATATCTAAAACTTGGAAACAAGAGCTGGTAAAGTTTCAATCATGTCTGCTCCAAATTACCAAGATCCACAATTATTCAGAATCGAAAAAAAATGTTTAAAAATTCAAAAATTTCATGTTAATTAAACTTTGTCTTTTAAATGCCAGATTAAGGATCTAAACTTAAGGCATATTCAGTAAAAATATCTCGTTCCTAGTTGCTGTCTAACTCCAGAAATCATTATTTTAATCTCACCCAAAATTTGTTTACAATTTGAGTGTGAAAAAAAAATATGATTTTTTCTACTTTAAGTTGTTATTTGGATGTCTTGGAAGCAGTTGCTAGCTAATTTAAGCTTAACTTTACATATTAAAACAACCAACTCAATAAAAAACTGCTTATTAAGTCTTAAAAGTCCAATTGAAATCTGAGTATTTTTACAAAACTTAAACTTTTCATAAGTTAAAAAGTCTTCCAAAGACCTCACTGAAACCTATATAAATCGATCGATTAAGCTTAAATCTATCTCCCACATTGATGTGGACATGCCGTTTGATGCCGATTTCGAGATATTTGCGATCAAAGTTTACATAAATTTTCATACAAAATTAAATCATGCACAATATTTTTTGATAAACTTTTACAAACTTTTGCTAAAAACCTTTATATTAAGGACTGATTTTTTGAGCAATGAACGAAAACATTATGTAGAAGATGCTAAAAGAACCAAATTAAGATCAATTTTTCAGAATTTTTGAACATTTTTTCCGAATCTGAATCATTGTGAGATCCAGTAAAGTTTTAAGAATGTCTGAAGCTTAAAACCAAGACCTAGTTAAGTTTTAATCATGTCTGCAACAAATTATCATGATTCGGTAAAGTTTTAAACATGTCTGCAACAAATTATCATTTTGATTATTTTTGAAACTTGGAGCCAAGATCCAGTAAAGTTTTAATCATGGCTGAAACTTAAAACCAAGATTCGGTAAAGTTTTAAACATGTCTGCAACAAATTACAATGATCTATTAAGTTTTAAGCATATCTAAAACTTGGAAACAAGAGCTGGTAAAGTTTCAATCATGTCTGCTCCAAATTACCAAGATCCACAATTATTCAGAATCGAAAAAAAATGTTTAAAAATTCAAAAATTTCATGTTAATTAAACTTTGTCTTTTAAATGCCAGATTAAGGATCTAAACTTAAGGCATATTCAGTAAAAATATCTCGTTCCTAGTTGCTGTCTAACTCCAGAAATCATTATTTTAATCTCACCCAAAATTTGTTTACAATTTGAGTGTGAAAAAAAAATATGATTTTTTCTACTTTAAGTTGTTATTTGGATGTCTTGGAAGCAGTTGCTAGCTAATTTAAGCTTAACTTTACATATTAAAACAACCAACTCAATAAAAAACTGCTTATTAAGTCTTAAAAGTCCAATTGAAATCTGAGTATTTTTACAAAACTTAAACTTTTCATAAGTTAAAAAGTCTTCCAAAGACCTCACTGAAACCTATATAAATCGATCGATTAAGCTTAAATCTATCTCCCACATTGATGTGGACATGCCGTTTGATGCCGATTTCGAGATATTTGCGATCAAAGTTTACATAAATTTTCATACAAAATTAAATCATGCACAATATTTTTTGATAAACTTTTACAAACTTTTGCTAAAAACCTTTATATTAAGGACTGATTTTTTGAGCAATGAACGAAAACATTATGTAGAAGATGCTAAAAGAACCAAATTAAGATCAATTTTTCAGAATTTTTGAACATTTTTTCCGAATCTGAATCATTGTGAGATCCAGTAAAGTTTTAAGAATGTCTGAAGCTTAAAACCAAGACCTAGTTAAGTTTTAATCATGTCTGCAACAAATTATCATGATTCGGTAAAGTTTTAAACATGTCTGCAACAAATTATCATTTTGATTATTTTTGAAACTTGGAGCCAAGATCCAGTAAAGTTTTAATCATGGCTGAAACTTAAAGCCAAGATTCGGTAAAGTTTTAAACATGTCTGCAACAAATTACAATGATCTATTAAGTTTTAAGTATATCTAAAACTTGGAAACAAAAGCTGGTAAAGTTTCAATCATGTCTGCACCAAATTACCAAGATCCACAATTATTCAGAATCGAAAAAAAATGTTTAAAAATTCAAAAATTTCATGTTAATTAAACTTTGTCTTTTAAATGCCAGATTAAGGATCTAAACTTAAGGCATATTCATTAAAAATATCTCGTTCCTAGTTGCTGTCTAACTCCAGAAATCATTATTTTAATCTCACCCAAAATTTGTTTACAATTTGAGTGTGAAAAAAAATATGATTTTTTCTACTTTAAGTTGTTATTTGGATGTCTTGGAAGCAGTTGCTAGCTAATTTAAGCTTAACTTTACATATTAAAACAACCAACTCAATAAAAAACTGCTTATTAAGTCTTAAAAGTCCAATTGAAATCTGAGTATTTTTACAAAACTTAAACTTTTCATAAGTTAAAAAGTCTTCCAAAGACCTCACTGAAACCTATATAAATCGATCGATTAAGCTTAAATCTATCTCCCACATTGATGTGGACATGCCGTTTGATGCCGATTTCGAGATATTTGCGATCAAAGTTTACATAAATTTTCATACAAAATTAAATCATGCACAATATTTTTTGATAAACTTTTACAAACTTTTGCTAAAAACCTTTATATTAAGGACTGATTTTTTGAGCAATGAACGAAAACATTATGTAGAAGATGCTAAAAGAAACAAATTAAGATAAATTTTTCAGAATTTTTGAACATTTTTTCCGAATCTGAATCATTGTGAGATCCAGTAAAGTTTTAAGAATGTCTGAAGCTTAAAACCAAGACCTAGTTAAGTTTTAATCATGTCTGCAACAAATTATCATGATTCAGTAAAGTTTTAAGCATGTCTGAAACTTGGAATCAAGATTCAGTAAAGTTTTAATCATGTCTGCAACAAATTATCATTTTGATTATTTTTGAAACTTAAAACCAAGATTTAGTAAAGTTTTAATCATGTCTGCAACAAATTACAATGATCCAGTAAAGTTTTAAGCATATCTGAAACTTTGAACCAAGATCTAGTAAAGTTTCAATCATGTATGCTCCAAATTACCAAGATCCAGTAAAGTTTTAAGAATGTCTGAAGCTTAAAACCAAGATTCAGTAATGTTTTAATCATGTCTGCAACAAATTATCATGATTCAGTAAAGTTTTAAGCATGTCTGAAACTTGGAGCCAAGATCCAGTAAAGTTTTAATCATATCTGAAACTTAAAACTAAGATCTAGTAAAGTTTCAATCATGTCTGCTCCAAATTATCAAGATCCAGTAAAGTTTTAAGAATGTCTGAAGCTTAAAACCAAGACCTAGTTAAGTTTTAATCATGTCTGCAACAAATTATCATGATTCGGTAAAGTTTTAAACATGTCTGCAACAAATTATCATTTTGATTATTTTTGAAACTTGGAGCCAAGATCCAGTAAAGTTTTAATCATGGCTGAAACTTAAAGCCAAGATTCGGTAAAGTTTTAAACATGTCTGCAACAAATTACAATGATCTGTTAAGTTTTAAGCATATCTAAAACTTGGAAACAAAAGCTGGTAAAGTTTCAATCATGTCTGCACCAAATTACCAAGATCCACAATTATTCAGAATCGAAAAAAAATGTTTAAAAATTCAAAAATTTCATGTTAATTAAACTTTGTCTTTTAAATGCCAGATTAAGGATCTAAACTTAGGCATATTCATTAAAAATATCTCGTTCCTAGTTGCTGTCTAACTCCAGAAATCATTATTTTAATCTCACCCAAAATTTGTTTACAATTTGAGTGTGAAAAAAAATATGATTTTTTCTACTTTAAGTTGTTATTTGGATGTCTTGGAAGCAGTTGCTAGCTAATTTAAGCTTAACTTTACATATTAAAACAACCAACTCAATAAAAAACTGCTTATTAAGTCTTAAAAGTCCAATTGAAATCTGAGTATTTTTACAAAACTTAAACTTTTAATAAGTTAAAAAGTCTTCCAAAGACCTCACTGAAACCTATATAAATCGATCGATTAAGCTTAAATCTATCTCCCACATTGATGTGGACATGCCGTTTGATGCCGATTTCGAGATATTTGCGATCAAAGTTTACATAAATTTTCATACAAAATTAAATCATGCACAATATTTTTTGATAAACTTTTACAAACTTTTGCTAAAAACCTTTATATTAAGGACTGATTTTTTGAGCAATGAACGAAAACATTATGTAGAAGATGCTAAAAGAACCAAATTAAGATCAATTTTTCAGAATTTTTGAACATTTTTTCCGAATCTGAATCATTGTGAGATCCAGTAAAGTTTTAAGAATGTCTGAAGCTTAAAACCAAGACCTAGTTAAGTTTTAATCATGTCTGCAACAAATTATCATTTTGATTATTTTTGAAACTTGGAGCCAAGATCCAGTAAAGTTTTAATCATGGCTGAAACTTAAAACCAAGATTCGGTAAAGTTTTAAACATGTCTTCAACAAATTATCATTTTGATTATTTTTGAAACTTGGAGCCAAGATCCAGTAAAGTTTTAATCATGGCTGAAACTTAAAGCCAAGATTCGGTAAAGTTTTAAACATGTCTGCAACAAATTACAATGATCTATTAAGTTTTAAGCATATCTAAAACTTGGAAACAAGAGCTGGTAAAGTTTCAATCATATCTGCTCCAAATTACCAAGATCCACAATTATTCAGAATCGAAAAAAAATGTTTAAAAATTCAAAAATTTCATGTTAATTAAACTTTGTCTTTTAAATGCCAGATTAAGGATCTAAACTTAAGGCATATTCAGTAAAAATATCTCGTTCCTAGTTGCTGTCTAACTCCAGAAATCATTATTTTAATCTCACCCAAAATTTGTTTACAATTTGAGTGTGAAAAAAAAATATGATTTTTTCTACTTTAAGTTGTTATTTGGATGTCTTGGAAGCAGTTGCTAGCTAATTTAAGCTTAACTTTACATATTAAAACAACCAACTCAATAAAAAACTGCTTATTAAGTCTTAAAAGTCCAATTGAAATCTGAGTATTTTTACAAAACTTAAACTTTTCATAAGTTAAAAAGTCTTCCAAAGACCTCACTGAAACCTATATAAATCGATCGATTAAGCTTAAATCTATCTCCCACATTGATGTGGACATGCCGTTTGATGCCGATTTCGAGATATTTGCGATCAAAGTTTACATAAATTTTCATACAAAATTAAATCATGCACAATATTTTTTGATAAACTTTTACAAACTTTTGCTAAAAACCTTTATATTAAGGACTGATTTTTTGAGCAATGAACGAAAACATTATGTAGAAGATGCTAAAAGAACCAAATTAAGATAAATTTTTCAGAATTTTTGAACATTTTTTCCGAATCTGAATCATTGTGAGATCCAGTAAAGTTTTAAGAATGTCTGAAGCTTAAAACCAAGACCTAGTTAAGTTTTAATCATGTCTGCAACAAATTATCATGATTCGGTAAAGTTTTAAACATGTCTGCAACAAATTATCATTTTGATTATTTTTGAAACTTGGAGCCAAGATCCAGTAAAGTTTTAATCATGGCTGAAACTTAAAGCCAAGATTCGGTAAAGTTTTAAACATGTCTGCAACAAATTACAATGATCTGTTAAGTTTTAAGCATATCTAAAACTTGGAAACAAAAGCTGGTAAAGTTTCAATCATGTCTGCACCAAATTACCAAGATCCACAATGATTCAGAATCGAAAAAAAATGTTTAAAAATTCAAAAATTTCATGTTAATTAAACTTTGTCTTTTAAATGCCAGATTAAGGATCTAAACTTAAGGCATATTCAGTAAAAATATCTCGTTCCTAGTTGCTGTCTAACTCCAGAAATCATTATTTTAATCTCACCCAAAATTTGTTTACAATTTGAGTGTGAAAAAAAATTTGATTTTTTCTACTTTAAGTTGTTATTTGGATGTCTTGGAAGCAGTTGCTAGCTAATTTAAGCTTAACTTTACATATTAAAACAACCAACTCAATAAAAAACTGCTTATTAAGTCTTAAAAGTCCAATTGAAATCTGAGTATTTTTACAAAACTTAAACTTTTCATAAGTTAAAAAGTCTTCCAAAGACCTCACTGAAACCTATATAAATCGATCGATTAAGCTTAAATCTATCTCCCACATTGATGTGGACATGCCGTTTGATGCCGATTTCGAGATATTTGCGATCAAAGTTTACATAAATTTTCATACAAAATTAAATCATGCACAATATTTTTTGATAAACTTTTACAAACTTTTGCTAAAAACCTTTATATTAAGGACTGATTTTTTGAGCAATGAACGAAAAAATTATGTAGAAGATGCTAAAAGAAACAAATTAAGATAAATTTTTCAGAATTTTTGAACATTTTTTCCGAATCTGAATCATTGTGAGATCCAGTAAAGTTTTAAGAATGTCTGAAGCTTAAAACCAAGACCTAGTTAAGTTTTAATCATGTCTGCAACAAATTATCATGATTCAGTAAAGTTTTAAGCATGTCTGAAACTTGGAGCCAAGATCCAGTAAAGTTTTAATCATATCTGAAACTTAAAACTAAGATCTAGTAAAGTTTCAATCATGTCTGCTCCAAATTATCAAGATCCAGTAAAGTTTTAAGAATGTCTGAAGCTTAAAACCAAGATTTACAAATTAACATGAAATTTTTGAATTTTTGAACATTTTTTCCGAATCTGAATCATTGTGAGATCCAGTAAAGTTTTAAGAATGTCTGAAGCTTAAAACCAAGACCTAGTTAAGTTTTAATCATGTCTGCAACAAATTATCATTTTGATTAATTTTGAAACTTGGAGCCAAGATCCAGTAAAGTTTTAATCATGGCTGAAACTTAAAACCAAGATTCGGTAAAGTTTTAAACATGTCTGCAACAAATTACAATGATCCAGTAAAGTTTTAAGCATGTCTGAAACTTGGAGCCAAGATCCAGTAAAGTTTTAATCATATCTGAAACTTAAAACCAAGATCTAGTAAAGTTTCAATCATGTCTGCTCCAAATTATCAAGATCCAGTAAAGTTTTAAGAATGTCTGAAGCTTAAAACCAAGATTTACAAATTAACATGAAATTTTTGAACTTTTGAACATTTTTTCCGAATCTGAATCATTGTGAGATCCAGTAAAGTTTTAAGAATGTCTGAAGCTTAAAACCAAGACCTAGTTAAGTTTTAATCATGTCTGCAACAAATTATCATTTTGATTAATTTTGAAACTTGGAGCCAAGATCCAGTAAAGTTTTAATCATGGCTGAAACTTAAAACCAAGATTCGGTAAAGTTTTAAACATGTCTGCAACAAATTACAATGATCCAGTAAAGTTTTAAGCATGTCTGAAACTTGGAGCCAAGATCCAGTAAAGTTTTAATCATATCTGAAACTTAAAACCAAGATCTAGTAAAGTTTCAATCATGTCTGCTCCAAATTATCAAGATCCAGTAAAGTTTTAAGAATGTCTGAAGCTTAAAACCAAGATTTACAAATTAACATGAAATTTTTGAACTTTTGAACATTTTTTCCGAATCTGAATCATTGTGAGATCCAGTAAAGTTTTAAGAATGTCTGAAGCTTAAAACCAAGACCTAGTTAAGTTTTAATCATGTCTGCAACAAATTATCATTTTGATTATTTTTGAAACTTGGAGCCAAGATCCAGTAAAGTTTTAATCATGGCTGAAACTTAAAGCCAAGATTCGGTAAAGTTTTAAACATGTCTGCAACAAATTACAATGATCTATTAAGTTTTAAGCATATCTAAAACTTGGAAACAAGAGCTGGTAAAGTTTCAATCATGTCTGCACCAAATTACCAAGATCCACAATTATTCAGAATCGAAAAAAAATGTTTAAAAATTCAAAAATTTCATGTTAATTAAACTTTGTCTTTTAAATGCCAGATTAAGGATCTAAACTTAAGGCATATTCAGTAAAAATATCTCGTTCCTAGTTGCTGTCTAACTCCAGAAATCATTATTTTAATCTCACCCAAAATTTGTTTACAATTTGAGTGTGAAAAAAAAATATGATTTTTTCTACTTTAAGTTGTTATTTGGATGTCTTGGAAGCAGTTGCTAGCTAATTTAAGCTTAACTTTACATATTAAAACAACCAACTCAATAAAAAACTGCTTATTAAGTCTTAAAAGTCCAATTGAAATCTGAGTATTTTTACAAAACTTAAACTTTTCATAAGTTAAAAAGTCTTCCAAAGACCTCACTGAAACCTATATAAATCGATCGATTAAGCTTAAATCTATCTCCCACATTGATGTGGACATGCCGTTTGATGCCGATTTCGAGATATTTGCGATCAAAGTTTACATAAATTTTCATACAAAATTAAATCATGCACAATATTTTTTGATAAACTTTTACAAACTTTTGCTAAAAACCTTTATATTAAGGACTGGTTTTTTGAGCAATGAACGAAAACATTATGTAGAAGATGCTAAAAGAAACAAATTAAGATAAATTTTTCAGAATTTTTGAACATTTTTTCCGAATCTGAATCATTGTGAGATCCAGTAAAGTTTTAAGAATGTCTGAAGCTTAAAACCAAGACCTAGTTAAGTTTTAATCATGTCTGCAACAAATTATCATGATTCAGTAAAGTTTTAAGCATGTCTGAAACTTGGAATCAAGATTCAGTAAAGTTTTAATCATGTCTGCAACAAATTATCATTTTGATTATTTTTGAAACTTAAAACCAAGATTTAGTAAAGTTTTAATCATGTCTGCAACAAATTACAATGATCCAGTAAAGTTTTAAGCATATCTGAAACTTTGAACCAAGATCTAGTAAAGTTTCAATCATGTATGCTCCAAATTACCAAGATCCAGTAAAGTTTTAAGAATGTCTGAAGCTTAAAACCAAGATTCAGTAATGTTTTAATCATGGCTGCAACAAATTATCATGATTCAGTAAAGTTTTAAGCATGTCTGAAACTTGGAGCCAAGATCCAGTAAAGTTTTAATCATATCTAAAACTTAAAACTAAGATCTAGTAAAGTTTCAATCATGTCTGCTCCAAATTGTCAAGATCCAGTAAAGTTTTAAGAATGTCTGAAGCTTAAAACCAAGATTTACAAATTAACATGAAATTTTTGAGTTTTTGAACATTTTTTCCGAATCTGAATCATTGTGAGATCCAGTAAAGTTTTAAGAATGTCTGAAGCTTAAAACCAAGACCTAGTTAAGTTTTAATCATGTCTGCAACAAATTATCATTTTGATTAATTTTGAAACTTGGAGCCAAGATCCAGTAAAGTTTTAATCATGGCTGAAACTTAAAACCAAGATTCGGTAAAGTTTTAAACATGTCTGCAACAAATTACAATGATCCAGTAAAGTTTTAAGCATGTCTGAAACTTGGAGCCAAGATCCAGTAAAGTTTTAATCATATCTGAAACTTAAAACCAAGATCTAGTAAAGTTTCAATCATGTCTGCTCCAAATTATCAAGATCCAGTAAAGTTTTAAGAATGTCTGAAGCTTAAAACCAAGATTTACAAATTAACATGAAATTTTTGAACTTTTGAACATTTTTTCCGAATCTGAATCATTGTGAGATCCAGTAAAGTTTTAAGAATGTCTGAAGCTTAAAACCAAGACCTAGTTAAGTTTTAATCATGTCTGCAACAAATTATCATGATTCAGTAAAGTTTTAAGCATGTCTGAAACTTGGAATCAAGATTCAGTAAAGTTTTAATCATGTCTGCAACAAATTATCATTTTGATTATTTTTGAAACTTAAAACCAAGATTTAGTAAAGTTTTAATCATGTCTGCAACAAATTACAATGATCCAGTAAAGTTTTAAGCATATCTGAAACTTTGAACCAAGATCTAGTAAAGTTTCAATCATGTATGCTCCAAATTACCAAGATCCAGTAAAGTTTTAAGAATGTCTGAAGCTTAAAACCAAGATTCAGTAATGTTTTAATCATGTCTGCAACAAATTATCATGATTCAGTAAAGTTTTAAGCATGTCTGAAACTTGGAGCCAAGATCCAGTAAAGTTTTAATCATATCTGAAACTTAAAACTAAGATCTAGTAAAGTTTCAATCATGTCTGCTCCAAATTATCAAGATCCAGTAAAGTTTTAAGAATGTCTGAAGCTTAAAACCAAGATCTACAAATTAACATGAAATTTTTGAATTTTTGAACATTTTTTCCGAATCTGAATCATTGTGAGATCCAGTAAAGTTTTAAGAATGTCTGAAGCTTAAAACCAAGACCTAGTTAAGTTTTAATCATGTCTGCAACAAATTATCATTTTGATTATTTTTGAAACTTGGAGCCAAGATCCAGTAAAGTTTTAATCATGGCTGAAACTTAAAACCAAGATTCGGTAAAGTTTTAAACATGTCTGCAACAAATTACAATGATCTATTAAGTTTTAAGCATATCTAAAACTTGGAAACAAGAGCTGGTAAAGTTTCAATCATGTCTGCACCAAATTACCAAGATCCACAATTATTCAGAATCGAAAAAAAATGTTTAAAAATTCAAAAATTTCATGTTAATTAAACTTTGTCTTTTAAATGCCAGATTAAGGATCTAAACTTAAGGCATATTCAGTAAAAATATCTCGTTCCTAGTTGCTGTCTAACTCCAGAAATCATTATTTTAATCTCACCCAAAATTTGTTTACAATTTGAGTGTGAAAAAAAAATATGATTTTTTCTACTTTAAGTTGTTATTTGGATGTCTTGGAAGCAGTTGCTAGCTAATTTAAGCTTAACTTTACATATTAAAACAACCAACTCAATAAAAAACTGCTTATTAAGTCTTAAAAGTCCAATTGAAATCTGAGTATTTTTACAAAACTTAAACTTTTCATAAGTTAAAAAGTCTTCCAAAGACCTCACTGAAACCTATATAAATCGATCGATTAAGCTTAAATCTATCTCCCACATTGATGTGGACATGCCGTTTGATGCCGATTTCGAGATATTTGCGATCAAAGTTTACATAAATTTTCATACAAAATTAAATCATGCACAATATTTTTTGATAAACTTTTACAAACTTTTGCTAAAAACCTTTATATTAAGGACTGGTTTTTTGAGCAATGAACGAAAACATTATGTAGAAGATGCTAAAAGAAACAAATTAAGATAAATTTTTCAGAATTTTTGAACATTTTTTCCGAATCTGAATCATTGTGAGATCCAGTAAAGTTTTAAGAATGTCTGAAGCTTAAAACCAAGACCTAGTTAAGTTTTAATCATGTCTGCAACAAATTATCATGATTCAGTAAAGTTTTAAGCATGTCTGAAACTTGGAATCAAGATTCAGTAAAGTTTTAATCATGTCTGCAACAAATTATCATTTTGATTATTTTTGAAACTTAAAACCAAGATTTAGTAAAGTTTTAATCATGTCTGCAACAAATTACAATGATCCAGTAAAGTTTTAAGCATATCTGAAACTTTGAACCAAGATCTAGTAAAGTTTCAATCATGTATGCTCCAAATTACCAAGATCCAGTAAAGTTTTAAGAATGTCTGAAGCTTAAAACCAAGATTCAGTAATGTTTTAATCATGGCTGCAACAAATTATCATGATTCAGTAAAGTTTTAAGCATGTCTGAAACTTGGAGCCAAGATCCAGTAAAGTTTTAATCATATCTAAAACTTAAAACTAAGATCTAGTAAAGTTTCAATCATGTCTGCTCCAAATTGTCAAGATCCAGTAAAGTTTTAAGAATGTCTGAAGCTTAAAACCAAGATTTACAAATTAACATGAAATTTTTGAGTTTTTGAACATTTTTTCCGAATCTGAATCATTGTGAGATCCAGTAAAGTTTTAAGAATGTCTGAAGCTTAAAACCAAGACCTAGTTAAGTTTTAATCATGTCTGCAACAAATTATCATTTTGATTAATTTTGAAACTTGGAGCCAAGATCCAGTAAAGTTTTAATCATGGCTGAAACTTAAAACCAAGATTCGGTAAAGTTTTAAACATGTCTGCAACAAATTACAATGATCCAGTAAAGTTTTAAGCATGTCTGAAACTTGGAGCCAAGATCCAGTAAAGTTTTAATCATATCTGAAACTT
The DNA here is from genome assembly GCA_917627325.4 of Chironomus riparius. NCBI lineage: Eukaryota > Metazoa > Arthropoda > Insecta > Diptera > Chironomidae > Chironomus > Chironomus riparius. The sequence goes on from OU895877.1 coordinate 33,453,726, forward strand.
AAAACCAAGATCTAGTAAAGTTTCAATCATGTCTGCTCCAAATTATCAAGATCCAGTAAAGTTTTAAGAATGTCTGAAGCTTAAAACCAAGATTTACAAATTAACATGAAATTTTTGAACTTTTGAACATTTTTTCCGAATCTGAATCATTGTGAGATCCAGTAAAGTTTTAAGAATGTCTGAAGCTTAAAACCAAGACCTAGTTAAGTTTTAATCATGTCTACAACAAATTATCATGATTCAGTAAAGTTTTAAGCATGTCTGAAACTTGGAATCAAGATTCAGTAAAGTTTTAATCATGTCTGCAACAAATTATCATTTTGATTATTTTTGAAACTTAAAACCAAGATTTAGTAAAGTTTTAATCATGTCTGCAACAAATTACAATGATCCAGTAAAGTTTTAAGCATATCTGAAACTTTGAACCAAGATCTAGTAAAGTTTCAATCATGTATGCTCCAAATTACCAAGATCCAGTAAAGTTTTAAGAATGTCTGAAGCTTAAAACCAAGATTCAGTAATGTTTTAATCATGTCTGCAACAAATTATCATGATTCAGTAAAGTTTTAAGCATGTCTGAAACTTGGAGCCAAGATCCAGTAAAGTTTTAATCATATCTGAAACTTAAAACTAAGATCTAGTAAAGTTTCAATCATGTCTGCTCCAAATTATCAAGATCCAGTAAAGTTTTAAGAATGTCTGAAGCTTAAAACCAAGATTTACAAATTAACATGAAATTTTTGAATTTTTGAACATTTTTTCCGAATCTGAATCATTGTGAGATCCAGTAAAGTTTTAAGAATGTCTGAAGCTTAAAACCAAGACCTAGTTAAGTTTTAATCATGTCTGCAACAAATTATCATTTTGATTAATTTTGAAACTTGGAGCCAAGATCCAGTAAAGTTTTAATCATGGCTGAAACTTAAAACCAAGATTCGGTAAAGTTTTAAACATGTCTGCAACAAATTACAATGATCCAGTAAAGTTTTAAGCATGTCTGAAACTTGGAGCCAAGATCCAGTAAAGTTTTAATCATATCTGAAACTTAAAACCAAGATCTAGTAAAGTTTCAATCATGTCTGCTCCAAATTATCAAGATCCAGTAAAGTTTTAAGAATGTCTGAAGCTTAAAACCAAGATTTACAAATTAACATGAAATTTTTGAACTTTTGAACATTTTTTCCGAATCTGAATCATTGTGAGATCCAGTAAAGTTTTAAGAATGTCTGAAGCTTAAAACCAAGACCTAGTTAAGTTTTAATCATGTCTGCAACAAATTATCATGATTCAGTAAAGTTTTAAGCATGTCTGAAACTTGGAATCAAGATTCAGTAAAGTTTTAATCATGTCTGCAACAAATTATCATTTTGATTATTTTTGAAACTTAAAACCAAGATTTAGTAAAGTTTTAATCATGTCTGCAACAAATTACAATGATCCAGTAAAGTTTTAAGCATATCTGAAACTTTCAACCAAGATCTAGTAAAGTTTCAATCATGTATGCTCCAAATTACCAAGATCCAGAAAAGTTTTAAGAATGTCTGAAGCTTAAAACCAAGACCTAGTTAAGTTTTAATCATGTCTGCAGCAAATTATCATTTTGATTATTTTTGAAACTTGGAGCCAAGATCCAGTAAAGTTTTAATCATGGCTGAAACTTAAAACCAAGATTCGGTAAAGTTTTAAACATGTCTGCAACAAATTACAATGATCCAGTAAAGTTTTAAGCATGTCTGAAACTTGGAGCCAAGATCCAGTAAAGTTTTAATCATATCTGAAACTTAAAACCAAGATCTAGTAAAGTTTCAATCATGTCTGCTCCAAATTACCAAGATCCAGTAAAGTTTTAAGAATGTCTGAAGCTTATAACCAAGATTCAGTAATGTTTTAATCATGTCTGCAACAAATTATCATGATTCAGTAAAGTTTTAAGCATGTCTGAAACTTGGAGCCAAGATCCAGTAAAGTTTTAATCATATCTGAAACTTAAAACCAAGATCTAGTAAAGTTTCAATCATGTCTGCTCCAAATTATCAAGATCCAGTAAAGTTTTAAGAATGTCTGAAGCTTAAAACCAAGACCTAGTTAAGTTTTAATCATGTCTGCAACAAATTATCATGATTCAGTAAAGTTTTAAGCATGTCTGAAACTTGGAATCAAGATTCAGTAAAGTTTTAATCATGTCTGCAACAAATTATCATTTTGATTATTTTTGAAACTTAAAACCAAGATTTAGTAAAGTTTTAATCATGTCTGCAACAAATTACAATGATCCAGTAAAGTTTTAAGCATATCTGAAACTTTGAACCAAGATCTAGTAAAGTTTCAATCATGTATGCTCCAAATTACCAAGATCCAGTAAAGTTTTAAGAATGTCTGAAGCTTAAAACCAAGATTCAGTAATGTTTTAATCATGGCTGCAACAAATTATCATGATTCAGTAAAGTTTTAAGCATGTCTGAAACTTGGAGCCAAGATCCAGTAAAGTTTTAATCATATCTAAAACTTAAAACTAAGATCTAGTAAAGTTTCAATCATGTCTGCTCCAAATTGTCAAGATCCAGTAAAGTTTTAAGAATGTCTGAAGCTTAAAACCAAGATTTACAAATTAACATGAAATTTTTGAGTTTTTGAACATTTTTTCCGAATCTGAATCATTGTGAGATCCAGTAAAGTTTTAAGAATGTCTGAAGCTTAAAACCAAGACCTAGTTAAGTTTTAATCATGTCTGCAACAAATTATCATTTTGATTAATTTTGAAACTTGGAGCCAAGATCCAGTAAAGTTTTAATCATGGCTGAAACTTAAAACCAAGATTCGGTAAAGTTTTAAACATGTCTGCAACAAATTACAATGATCCAGTAAAGTTTTAAGCATGTCTGAAACTTGGAGCCAAGATCCAGTAAAGTTTTAATCATATCTGAAACTTAAAACCAAGATCTAGTAAAGTTTCAATCATGTCTGCTCCAAATTATCAAGATCCAGTAAAGTTTTAAGAATGTCTGAAGCTTAAAACCAAGATTTACAAATTAACATGAAATTTTTGACCTTTTGAACATTTTTTCCGAATCTGAATCATTGTGAGATCCAGTAAAGTTTTAAGAATGTCTGAAGCTTAAAACCAAGACCTAGTTAAGTTTTAATCATGTCTACAACAAATTATCATGATTCAGTAAAGTTTTAAGCATGTCTGAAACTTGGAATCAAGATTCAGTAAAGTTTTAATCATGTCTGCAACAAATTATCATTTTGATTATTTTTGAAACTTAAAACCAAGATTTAGTAAAGTTTTAATCATGTCTGCAACAAATTACAATGATCCAGTAAAGTTTTAAGCATATCTGAAACTTTGAACCAAGATCTAGTAAAGTTTCAATCATGTATGCTCCAAATTACCAAGATCCAGTAAAGTTTTAAGAATGTCTGAAGCTTAAAACCAAGATTCAGTAATGTTTTAATCATGTCTGCAACAAATTATCATGATTCAGTAAAGTTTTAAGCATGTCTGAAACTTGGAGCCAAGATCCAGTAAAGTTTTAATCATATCTGAAACTTAAAACTAAGATCTAGTAAAGTTTCAATCATGTCTGCTCCAAATTATCAAGATCCAGTAAAGTTTTAAGAATGTCTGAAGCTTAAAACCAAGATTTACAAATTAACATGAAATTTTTGAATTTTTGAACATTTTTTCCGAATCTGAATCATTGTGAGATCCAGTAAAGTTTTAAGAATGTCTGAAGCTTAAAACCAAGACCTAGTTAAGTTTTAATCATGTCTGCAACAAATTATCATTTTGATTAATTTTGAAACTTGGAGCCAAGATCCAGTAAAGTTTTAATCATGGCTGAAACTTAAAACCAAGATTCGGTAAAGTTTTAAACATGTCTGCAACAAATTACAATGATCCAGTAAAGTTTTAAGCATGTCTGAAACTTGGAGCCAAGATCCAGTAAAGTTTTAATCATATCTGAAACTTAAAACCAAGATCTAGTAAAGTTTCAATCATGTCTGCTCCAAATTATCAAGATCCAGTAAAGTTTTAAGAATGTCTGAAGCTTAAAACCAAGATTTACAAATTAACATGAAATTTTTGAACTTTTGAACATTTTTTCCGAATCTGAATCATTGTGAGATCCAGTAAAGTTTTAAGAATGTCTGAAGCTTAAAACCAAGACCTAGTTAAGTTTTAATCATGTCTGCAACAAATTATCATGATTCAGTAAAGTTTTAAGCATGTCTGAAACTTGGAATCAAGATTCAGTAAAGTTTTAATCATGTCTGCAACAAATTATCATTTTGATTATTTTTGAAACTTAAAACCAAGATTTAGTAAAGTTTTAATCATGTCTGCAACAAATTACAATGATCCAGTAAAGTTTTAAGCATATCTGAAACTTTCAACCAAGATCTAGTAAAGTTTCAATCATGTATGCTCCAAATTACCAAGATCCAGAAAAGTTTTAAGAATGTCTGAAGCTTAAAACCAAGACCTAGTTAAGTTTTAATCATGTCTGCAGCAAATTATCATTTTGATTATTTTTGAAACTTGGAGCCAAGATCCAGTAAAGTTTTAATCATGGCTGAAACTTAAAACCAAGATTCGGTAAAGTTTTAAACATGTCTGCAACAAATTACAATGATCCAGTAAAGTTTTAAGCATGTCTGAAACTTGGAGCCAAGATCCAGTAAAGTTTTAATCATATCTGAAACTTAAAACCAAGATCTAGTAAAGTTTCAATCATGTCTGCTCCAAATTACCAAGATCCAGTAAAGTTTTAAGAATGTCTGAAGCTTATAACCAAGATTCAGTAATGTTTTAATCATGTCTGCAACAAATTATCATGATTCAGTAAAGTTTTAAGCATGTCTGAAACTTGGAGCCAAGATCCAGTAAAGTTTTAATCATATCTGAAACTTAAAACCAAGATCTAGTAAAGTTTCAATCATGTCTGCTCCAAATTATCAAGATCCAGTAAAGTTTTAAGAATGTCTGAAGCTTAAAACCAAGACCTAGTTAAGTTTTAATCATGTCTGCAACAAATTATCATTTTGATTATTTTTGAAACTTAAAACCAAGATTTAGTAAAGTTTTAATCATGTCTGCAACAAATTACAATGATCCAGTAAAGTTTTAAGCATATCTGAAACTTTGAACCAAGATCTAGTAAAGTTTCAATCATGTCTGCACCAAATTACCAAGATCCAGTTATGTTTTAAGAATTTCTGAAACTTAAAACCGAGATCAAGTTAAGTTTTAATCATGTCTGCAACAAATTATCATTTTGATTATTTTTGAAACTTGGAGCCAAGATCCAGTAAAGTTTTAATCATGGCTGAAACTTAAAACCAAGATTCGGTAAAGTTTTAAACATGTCTGCAACAAATTACAATGATCCAGTAAAGTTTTAAGAATGTCTGAAGCTTAAAACCAAGATTCAGTAATGTTTTAATCATGTCTGCAACAAATTATCATGATTCAGTAAAGTTTTAAGCATGTCTGAAACTTGGAGCCAAGATCCAGTAAAGTTTTAATCATATCTGAAACTTAAAACTAAGATCTAGTAAAGTTTCAATCATGTCTGCTCCAAATTATCAAGATCCAGTAAAGTTTTAAGAATGTCTGAAGCTTAAAACCAAGATTTACAAATTAACATGAAATTTTTGAATTTTTGAACATTTTTTCCGAATCTGAATCATTGTGAGATCCAGTAAAGTTTTAAGAATGTCTGAAGCTTAAAACCAAGACCTAGTTAAGTTTTAATCATGTCTGCAACAAATTATCATTTTGATTAATTTTGAAACTTGGAGCCAAGATCCAGTAAAGTTTTAATCATGGCTGAAACTTAAAACCAAGATTCGGTAAAGTTTTAAACATGTCTGCAACAAATTACAATGATCCAGTAAAGTTTTAAGCATGTCTGAAACTTGGAGCCAAGATCCAGTAAAGTTTTAATCATATCTGAAACTTAAAACCAAGATCAAGTAAAGTTTCAATCATGTCTGCTCCAAATTATCAAGATCCAGTAAAGTTTTAAGAATGTCTGAAGCTTAAAACCAAGATTTACAAATTAACATGAAATTTTTGAACTTTTGAACATTTTTTCCGAATCTGAATCATTGTGAGATCCAGTAAAGTTTTAAGAATGTCTGAAGCTTAAAACCAAGACCTAGTTAAGTTTTAATCATGTCTGCAACAAATTATCATGATTCAGTAAAGTTTTAAGCATGTCTGAAACTTGGAATCAAGATTCAGTAAAGTTTTAATCATGTCTGCAACAAATTATCATTTTGATTATTTTTGAAACTTAAAACCAAGATTTAGTAAAGTTTTAATCATGTCTGCAACAAATTACAATGATCCAGTAAAGTTTTAAGCATATCTGAAACTTTCAACCAAGATCTAGTAAAGTTTCAATCATGTATGCTCCAAATTACCAAGATCCAGAAAAGTTTTAAGAATGTCTGAAGCTTAAAACCAAGACCTAGTTAAGTTTTAATCATGTCTGCAGCAAATTATCATTTTGATTATTTTTGAAACTTGGAGCCAAGATCCAGTAAAGTTTTAATCATGGCTGAAACTTAAAACCAAGATTCGGTAAAGTTTTAAACATGTCTGCAACAAATTACAATGATCCAGTAAAGTTTTAAGCATGTCTGAAACTTGGAGCCAAGATCCAGTAAAGTTTTAATCATATCTGAAACTTAAAACCAAGATCTAGTAAAGTTTCAATCATGTCTGCTCCAAATTACCAAGATCCAGTAAAGTTTTAAGAATGTCTGAAGCTTATAACCAAGATTCAGTAATGTTTTAATCATGTCTGCAACAAATTATCATGATTCAGTAAAGTTTTAAGCATGTCTGAAACTTGGAGCCAAGATCCAGTAAAGTTTTAATCATATCTGAAACTTAAAACCAAGATCTAGTAAAGTTTCAATCATGTCTGCTCCAAATTATCAAGATCCAGTAAAGTTTTAAGAATGTCTGAAGCTTAAAACCAAGACCTAGTTAAGTTTTAATCATGTCTGCAACAAATTATCATTTTGATTATTTTTGAAACTTAAAACCAAGATTTAGTAAAGTTTTAATCATGTCTGCAACAAATTACAATGATCCAGTAAAGTTTTAAGCATATCTGAAACTTTGAACCAAGATCTAGTAAAGTTTCAATCATGTCTGCACCAAATTACCAAGATCCAGTTATGTTTTAAGAATTTCTGAAACTTAAAACCGAGATCAAGTTAAGTTTTAATCATGTCTGCAACAAATTATCATTTTGATTATTTTTGAAACTTGGAGCCAAGATCCAGTAAAGTTTTAATCATGGCTGAAACTTAAAACCAAGATTCGGTAAAGTTTTAAACATGTCTGCAACAAATTACAATGATCCAGTAAAGTTTTAAGAATGTCTGAAGCTTAAAACCAAGATTCAGTAATGTTTTAATCATGTCTGCAACAAATTATCATGATTCAGTAAAGTTTTAAGCATGTCTGAAACTTGGAGCCAAGATCCAGTAAAGTTTTAATCATATCTGAAACTTAAAACTAAGATCTAGTAAAGTTTCAATCATGTCTGCTCCAAATTATCAAGATCCAGTAAAGTTTTAAGAATGTCTGAAGCTTAAAACCAAGATTTACAAATTAACATGAAATTTTTGAATTTTTGAACATTTTTTCCGAATCTGAATCATTGTGAGATCCAGTAAAGTTTTAAGAATGTCTGAAGCTTAAAACCAAGACCTAGTTAAGTTTTAATCATGTCTGCAACAAATTATCATTTTGATTAATTTTGAAACTTGGAGCCAAGATCCAGTAAAGTTTTAATCATGGCTGAAACTTAAAACCAAGATTCGGTAAAGTTTTAAACATGTCTGCAACAAATTACAATGATCCAGTAAAGTTTTAAGCATGTCTGAAACTTGGAGCCAAGATCCAGTAAAGTTTTAATCATATCTGAAACTTAAAACCAAGATCTAGTAAAGTTTCAATCATGTCTGCTCCAAATTATCAAGATCCAGTAAAGTTTTAAGAATGTCTGAAGCTTAAAACCAAGATTTACAAATTAACATGAAATTTTTGAACTTTTGAACATTTTTTCCGAATCTGAATCATTGTGAGATCCAGTAAAGTTTTAAGAATGTCTGAAGCTTAAAACCAAGACCTAGTTAAGTTTTAATCATGTCTGCAACAAATTATCAAGATCCAGTAAAGTTTTAAGAATGTCTGAAGCTTAAAACCAAGATTTACAAATTAACATGAAATTTTTGAACTTTTGAACATTTTTTCCGAATCTGAATCATTGTGAGATCCAGTAAAGTTTTAAGAATGTCTGAAGCTTAAAACCAAGACCTAGTTAAGTTTTAATCATGTCTGCAACAAATTATCATTTTGATTAATTTTGAAACTTGGAGCCAAGATCCAGTAAAGTTTTAATCATGGCTGAAACTTAAAACCAAGATTCGGTAAAGTTTTAAACATGTCTGCAACAAATTACAATGATCCAGTAAAGTTTTAAGCATGTCTGAAACTTGGAGCCAAGATCCAGTAAAGTTTTAATCATATCTGAAACTTAAAACCAAGATCTAGTAAAGTTTCAATCATGTCTGCTCCAAATTACCAAGATCCAGTAAAGTTTTAAGAATGTCTGAAGCTTATAACCAAGATTCAGTAATGTTTTAATCATGTCTGCAACAAATTATCATGATTCAGTAAAGTTTTAAGCATGTCTGAAACTTGGAGCCAAGATCCAGTAAAGTTTTAATCATATCTGAAACTTAAAACCAAGATCTAGTAAAGTTTCAATCATGTCTGCTCCAAATTATCAAGATCCAGTAAAGTTTTAAGAATGTCTGAAGCTTAAAACCAAGACCTAGTTAAGTTTTAATCATGTCTGCAACAAATTATCATTTTGATTATTTTTGAAACTTAAAACCAAGATTTAGTAAAGTTTTAATCATGTCTGCAACAAATTACAATGATCCAGTAAAGTTTTAAGCATATCTGAAACTTTGAACCAAGATCTAGTAAAGTTTCAATCATGTCTGCACCAAATTACCAAGATCCAGTTATGTTTTAAGAATTTCTGAAACTTAAAACCGAGATCAAGTTAAGTTTTAATCATGTCTGCAACAAATTATCATTTTGATTATTTTTGAAACTTGGAGCCAAGATCCAGTAAAGTTTTAATCATGGCTGAAACTTAAAACCAAGATTCGGTAAAGTTTTAAACATGTCTGCAACAAATTACAATGATCCAGTAAAGTTTTAAGAATGTCTGAAGCTTAAAACCAAGATTCAGTAATGTTTTAATCATGTCTGCAACAAATTATCATGATTCAGTAAAGTTTTAAGCATGTCTGAAACTTGGAGCCAAGATCCAGTAAAGTTTTAATCATATCTGAAACTTAAAACTAAGATCTAGTAAAGTTTCAATCATGTCTGCTCCAAATTATCAAGATCCAGTAAAGTTTTAAGAATGTCTGAAGCTTAAAACCAAGATTTACAAATTAACATGAAATTTTTGAATTTTTGAACATTTTTTCCGAATCTGAATCATTGTGAGATCCAGTAAAGTTTTAAGAATGTCTGAAGCTTAAAACCAAGACCTAGTTAAGTTTTAATCATGTCTGCAACAAATTATCATTTTGATTAATTTTGAAACTTGGAGCCAAGATCCAGTAAAGTTTTAATCATGGCTGAAACTTAAAACCAAGATTCGGTAAAGTTTTAAACATGTCTGCAACAAATTACAATGATCCAGTAAAGTTTTAAGCATGTCTGAAACTTGGAGCCAAGATCCAGTAAAGTTTTAATCATATCTGAAACTTAAAACCAAGATCTAGTAAAGTTTCAATCATGTCTGCTCCAAATTATCAAGATCCAGTAAAGTTTTAAGAATGTCTGAAGCTTAAAACCAAGATTTACAAATTAACATGAAATTTTTGAACTTTTGAACATTTTTTCCGAATCTGAATCATTGTGAGATCCAGTAAAGTTTTAAGAATGTCTGAAGCTTAAAACCAAGACCTAGTTAAGTTTTAATCATGTCTGCAACAAATTATCATTTTGATTAATTTTGAAACTTGGAGCCAAGATCCAGTAAAGTTTTAATCATGGCTGAAACTTAAAACCAAGATTCGGTAAAGTTTTAAACATGTCTGCAACAAATTACAATGATCCAGTAAAGTTTTAAGCATGTCTGAAACTTGGAGCCAAGATCCAGTAAAGTTTTAATCATATCTGAAACTTAAAACCAAGATCTAGTAAAGTTTCAATCATGTCTGCTCCAAATTACCAAGATCCAGTAAAGTTTTAAGAATGTCTGGAGCTTAAAACCAAGACCTAGTTAAGTTTTAATCATGTCTGCAGCAAATTATCATTTTGATTATTTTTGAAACTTGGAGCCAAGATCCAGTAAAGTTTTAATCATGGCTGAAACTTAAAACCAAGATTCGGTAAAGTTTTAAACATGTCTGCAACAAATTACAATGATCCAGTAAAGTTTTAAGCATGTCTGAAACTTGGAGCCAAGATCCAGTAAAGTTTTAATCATATCTGAAACTTAAAACCAAGATCTAGTAAAGTTTCAATCATGTCTGCTCCAAATTACCAAGATCCAGTAAAGTTTTAAGAATGTCTGAAGCTTATAACCAAGATTCAGTAATGTTTTAATCATGTCTGCAACAAATTATCATGATTCAGTAAAGTTTTAAGCATGTCTGAAACTTGGAGCCAAGATCCAGTAAAGTTTTAATCATATCTGAAACTTAAAACCAAGATCTAGTAAAGTTTCAATCATGTCTGCTCCAAATTATCAAGATCCAGTAAAGTTTTAAGAATGTCTGAAGCTTAAAACCAAGACCTAGTTAAGTTTTAATCATGTCTGCAACAAATTATCATTTTGATTATTTTTGAAACTTAAAACCAAGATTTAGTAAAGTTTTAATCATGTCTGCAACAAATTACAATGATCCAGTAAAGTTTTAAGCATATCTGAAACTTTGAACCAAGATCTAGTAAAGTTTCAATCATGTCTGCACCAAATTACCAAGATCCAGTTATGTTTTAAGAATTTCTGAAACTTAAAACCGAGATCAAGTTAAGTTTTAATCATGTCTGCAACAAATTATCATTTTGATTATTTTTGAAACTTGGAGCCAAGATCCAGTAAAGTTTTAATCATGGCTGAAACTTAAAACCAAGATTCGGTAAAGTTTTAAACATGTCTGCAACAAATTACAATGATCCAGTAAAGTTTTAAGCATGTCTGAAACTTGGAGCCAAGATCCAGTAAAGTTTTAATCATATCTGAAACTTAAAACCAAGATCTAGTAAAGTTTCAATCATGTCTGCTCCAAATTACCAAGATCCAGTAAAGTTTTAAGAATGTCTGAAGCTTATAACCAAGATTCAGTAATGTTTTAATCATGTCTGCAACAAATTATCATGATTCAGTAAAGTTTTAAGCATGTCTGAAACTTGGAGCCAAGATCCAGTAAAGTTTTAATCATATCTGAAACTTAAAACCAAGATCTAGTAAAGTTTCAATCATGTCTGCTCCAAATTATCAAGATCCAGTAAAGTTTTAAGAATGTCTGAAGCTTAAAACCAAGACCTAGTTAAGTTTTAATCATGTCTGCAACAAATTATCATTTTGATTATTTTTGAAACTTAAAACCAAGATTTAGTAAAGTTTTAATCATGTCTGCAACAAATTACAATGATCCAGTAAAGTTTTAAGCATATCTGAAACTTTGAACCAAGATCTGGTAAAGTTTCAATCATGTCTGCACCAAATTACCAAGATCCAGTTATGTTTTAAGAATTTCTGAAACTTAAAACCGAGATCAAGTTAAGTTTTAATCATGTCTGCAACAAATTATCATTTTGATTATTTTTGAAACTTGGAGCCAAGATCCAGTAAAGTTTTAATCATGGCTGAAACTTAAAACCAAGATTCGGTGAAGTTTTAAACATGTCTGCAACAAATTACAATGATCCAGTAAAGTTTTAAGAATGTCTGAAGCTTAAAACCAAGATTCAGTAATGTTTTAATCATGTCTGCAACAAATTATCATGATTCAGTAAAGTTTTAAGCATGTCTGAAACTTGGAGCCAAGATCCAGTAAAGTTTTAATCATATCTGAAACTTAAAACTAAGATCTAGTAAATTTTCAATCATGTCTGCTCCAAATTATCAAGATCCAGTAAAGTTTTAAGAATGTCTGAAGCTTAAAACCAAGATTTACAAATTAACATGAAATTTTTGAATTTTTGAACATTTTTTCCGAATCTGAATCATTGTGAGATCCAGTAAAGTTTTAAGAATGTCTGAAGCTTAAAACCAAGACCTAGTTAAGTTTTAATCATGTCTGCAACAAATTATCATTTTGATTAATTTTGAAACTTGGAGCCAAGATCCAGTAAAGTTTTAATCATGGCTGAAACTTAAAACCAAGATTCGGTAAAGTTTTAAACATGTCTGCAACAAATTACAATGATCCAGTAAAGTTTTAAGCATGTCTGAAACTTGGAGCCAAGATCCAGTAAAGTTTTAATCATATCTGAAACTTAAAACCAAGATCTAGTAATGTTTCAATCATGTCTGCTCCAAATTATCAAGATCCAGTAAAGTTTTAAGAATGTCTGAAGCTTAAAACCAAGATTTACAAATTAACATGAAATTTTTGAACTTTTGAACATTTTTTCCGAATCTGAATCATTGTGAGATCCAGTAAAGTTTTAAGAATGTCTGAAGCTTAAAACCAAGACCTAGTTAAGTTTTAATCATGTCTGCAACAAATTATCATTTTGATTAATTTTGAAACTTGGAGCCAAGATCCAGTAAAGTTTTAATCATGGCTGAAACTTAAAACCAAGATTCGGTAAAGTTTTAAACATGTCTGCAACAAATTACAATGATCCAGTAAAGTTTTAAGCATGTCTGAAACTTGGAGCCAAGATCCAGTAAAGTTTTAATCATATCTGAAACTTAAAACCAAGATCTAGTAAAGTTTCAATCATGTCTGCTCCAAATTACCAAGATCCAGTAAAGTTTTAAGAATGTCTGAAGCTTATAACCAAGATTCAGTAATGTTTTAATCATGTCTGCAACAAATTATCATGATTCAGTAAAGTTTTAAGCATGTCTGAAACTTGGAGCCAAGATCCAGTAAAGTTTTAATCATATCTGAAACTTAAAACCAAGATCTAGTAAAGTTTCAATCATGTCTGCTCCAAATTATCAAGATCCAGTAAAGTTTTAAGAATGTCTGAAGCTTAAAACCAAGACCTAGTTAAGTTTTAATCATGTCTGCAACAAATTATCATTTTGATTATTTTTGAAACTTAAAACCAAGATTTAGTAAAGTTTTAATCATGTCTGCAACAAATTACAATGATCCAGTAAAGTTTTAAGCATATCTGAAACTTTGAACCAAGATCTAGTAAAGTTTCAATCATGTCTGCACCAAATTACCAAGATCCAGTTATGTTTTAAGAATTTCTGAAACTTAAAACCGAGATCAAGTTAAGTTTTAATCATGTCTGCAACAAATTATCATTTTGATTATTTTTGAAACTTGGAGCCAAGATCCAGTAAAGTTTTAATCATGGCTGAAACTTAAAACCAAGATTCGGTAAAGTTTTAAACATGTCTGCAACAAATTACAATGATCCAGTAAAGTTTTAAGAATGTCTGAAGCTTAAAACCAAGATTCAGTAATGTTTTAATCATGTCTGCAACAAATTATCATGATTCAGTAAAGTTTTAAGCATCTCTGAAACTTGGAGCCAAGATCCAGTAAAGTTTTAATCATATCTGAAACTTAAAACTAAGATCTAGTAAAGTTTCAATCATGTCTGCTCCAAATTATCAAGATCCAGTAAAGTTTTAAGAATGTCTGAAGCTTAAAACCAAGATTTACAAATTAACATGAAATTTTTGAATTTTTGAACATTTTTTCCGAATCTGAATCATTGTGAGATCCAGTAAAGTTTTAAGAATGTCTGAAGCTTAAAACCAAGACCTAGTTAAGTTTTAATCATGTCTGCAACAAATTATCATTTTGATTAATTTTGAAACTTGGAGCCAAGATCCAGTAAAGTTTTAATCATGGCTGACACTTAAAACCAAGATTCGGTAAAGTTTTAAACATGTCTGCAACAAATTACAATGATCCAGTAAAGTTTTAAGCATGTCTGAAACTTGGAGCCAAGATCCAGTAAAGTTTTAATCATATCTGAAACTTAAAACCAAGATCTAGTAAAGTTTCAATCATGTCTGCTCCAAATTATCAAGATCCAGTAAAGTTTTAAGAATGTCTGAAGCTTAAAACCAAGATTTACAAATTAACATGAAATTTTTGAACTTTTGAACATTTTTTCCGAATCTGAATCATTGTGAGATCCAGTAAAGTTTTAAGAATGTCTGAAGCTTAAAACCAAGACCTAGTTAAGTTTTAATCATGTCTGCAACAAATTATCATTTTGATTAATTTTGAAACTTGGAGCCAAGATCCAGTAAAGTTTTAATCATGGCTGAAACTTAAAACCAAGATTCGGTAAAGTTTTAAACATGTCTGCAACAAATTACAATGATCCAGTAAAGTTTTAAGCATGTCTGAAACTTGGAGCCAAGATCCAGTAAAGTTTTAATCATATCTGAAACTTAAAACCAAGATCTAGTAAAGTTTCAATCATGTCTGCTCCAAATTATCAAGATCCAGTAAAGTTTTAAGAATGTCTGAAGCTTAAAACCAAGATTTACAAATTAACATGAAATTTTTGAACTTTTGAACATTTTTTCCGAATCTGAATCATTGTGAGATCCAGTAAAGTTTTAAGAATGTCTGAAGCTTAAAACCAAGACCTAGTTAAGTTTTAATCATGTCTGCAACAAATTATCATTTTGATTAATTTTGAAACTTGGAGCCAAGATCCAGTAAAGTTTTAATCATGGCTGAAACTTAAAACCAAGATTCGGTAAAGTTTTAAACATGTCTGCAACAAATTACAATGATCCAGTAAAGTTTTAAGCATGTCTGAAACTTGGAGCCAAGATCCAGTAAAGTTTTAATCATATCTGAAACTTAAAACCAAGATCTAGTAAAGTTTCAATCATGTCTGCTCCAAATTATCAAGATCCAGTAAAGTTTTAAGAATGTCTGAAGCTTATAACCAAGATTCAGTAATGTTTTAATCATGTCTGCAACAAATTATCATGATTCAGTAAAGTTTTAAGCATGTCTGAAACTTGGAGCCAAGATCCAGTAAAGTTTTAATCATATCTGAAACTTAAAACCAAGATCTAGTAAAGTTTCAATCATGTCTGCTCCAAATTATCAAGATCCAGTAAAGTTTTAAGAATGTCTGAAGCTTAAAACCAAGACCTAGTTAAGTTTTAATCATGTCTGCAACAAATTATCATTTTGATTATTTTTGAAACTTAAAACCAAGATTTAGTAAAGTTTTAATCATGTCTGCAACAAATTACAATGATCCAGTAAAGTTTTAAGCATATCTGAAACTTTGAACCAAGATCTAGTAAAGTTTCAATCATGTCTGCACCAAATTACCAAGATCCAGTTATGTTTTAAGAATTTCTGAAACTTAAAACCGAGATCAAGTTAAGTTTTAATCATGTCTGCAACAAATTATCATTTTGATTATTTTTGAAACTTGGAGCCAAGATCCAGTAAAGTTTTAATCATGGCTGAAACTTAAAACCAAGATTCGGTAAAGTTTTAAACATGTCTGCAACAAATTACAATGATCCAGTAAAGTTTTAAGAATGTCTGAAGCTTAAAACCAAGATTCAGTAATGTTTTAATCATGTCTGCAACAAATTATCATGATTCAGTAAAGTTTTAAGCATCTCTGAAACTTGGAGCCAAGATCCAGTAAAGTTTTAATCATATCTGAAACTTAAAACTAAGATCTAGTAAAGTTTCAATCATGTCTGCTCCAAATTATCAAGATCCAGTAAAGTTTTAAGAATGTCTGAAGCTTAAAACCAAGATTTACAAATTAACATGAAATTTTTGAATTTTTGAACATTTTTTCCGAATCTGAATCATTGTGAGATCCAGTAAAGTTTTAAGAATGTCTGAAGCTTAAAACCAAGACCTAGTTAAGTTTTAATCATGTCTGCAACAAATTATCATTTTGATTATTTTTGAAACTTAAAACCAAGATTTAGTAAAGTTTCAATCATGTCTGCACCAAATTACCAAGATCCACAATTATTCAGAATCAAAAAAAAGGTTTAAAAATTCAAAAATTTCATGTTAATTAAACTTTGTCTTTTAAATGCCAGATTAAGGATCTAAACTTAAGGCATATTCAGTAAAAATATCTCGTTCCTAGTTGCTGTCTAACTCCAGAAATCATTATTTTAATCTCACCCAAAATTTGTTTACAATTTAAGTGTGAAAAAAAAATATGATTTTTTCTACTTTTAGTTGTTATTTGGATGTCTTGGAAGCAGTTGCTAGCTAATTTAAGCTTAACTTTACATATTAAAACAACCAACTCAATAAAAAAACTGCTTATTAAGTCTTAAAAGTCCAATTGAAATCTGAGTATTTTTACAAAACTTAAACTTTTCATAAGTTAAAAAGTCTTCCAAAGACCTCACTGAAACCTATATAAATCGATCGATTAAGCTTAAATCTATCTCCCACATTGATGTGGACATGCCGTTTGATGCCGATTTCGAGATATTTGCGATCAAAGTTTACATAAATTTTCATACAAAATTAAATCATGCACAATATTTTTTGATAAACTTTTACAAACTTTTGCTAAAAACCTTTATATTAAGGACTGATTTTTTGAGCAATGAACGAAAACATTATGTAGAAGATGCTAAAAGAACCAAATTAAGATAAATTTTTCAGAATTTTTGAACATTTTTTCCGAATCTGAATCATTGTGAGATCCAGTAAAGTTTTAAGAATGTCTGAAGCTTAAAACCAAGACCTAGTTAAGTTTTAATCATGTCTGCAACAAATTATCATGATTCAGTAAAGTTTTAAGCATGTCTGAAACTTGGAATCAAGATTCAGTAAAGTTTTAATCATGTCTGCAACAAATTATCATTTTGATTATTTTTGAAACTTAAAACCAAGATCCAGTAAAGTTTTAATCATGGCTGAAACTTAAAACCAAGATTCGGTAAAGTTTTAAACATGTCTGCAACAAATTACAATGATCCAGTAAAGTTTTAAGAATGTCTGAAGCTTAAAACCAAGATTCAGTAATGTTTTAATCATGTCTGCAACAAATTATCATGATTCAGTAAAGTTTTAAGCATCTCTGAAACTTGGAGCCAAGATCCAGTAAAGTTTTAATCATATCTGAAACTTAAAACCAAGATCTAGTAAAGTTTCAATCATGTCTGCTCCAAATTATCAAGATCCAGTAAAGTTTTAAGAATGTCTGAAGCTTAAAACCAAGACCTAGTTAAGTTTTAATCATGTCTGCAACAAATTATCATTTTGATTATTTTTGAAACTTAAAACCAAGATTTAGTAAAGTTTCAATCATGTCTGCACCAAATTACCAAGATCCACAATTATTCAGAATCAAAAAAAAGGTTTAAAAATTCAAAAATTTCATGTTAATTAAACTTTGTCTTTTAAATGCCAGATTAAGGATCTAAACTTAAGGCTTATTCAGTAAAAATATCTCGTTCCTAGTTGCTGTCTAACTCCAGAAATCATTATTTTAATCTCACCCAAAATTTGTTTACAATTTAAGTGTGAAAAAAAAATATGATTTTTTCTACTTTTAGTTGTTATTTGGATGTCTTGGAAGCAGTTGCTAGCTAATTTAAGCTTAACTTTACATATTAAAACAACCAACTCAATAAAAAAACTGCTTATTAAGTCTTAAAAGTCCAATTGAAATCTGAGTATTTTTACAAAACTTAAACTTTTCATAAGTTAAAAAGTCTTCCAAAGACCTCACTGAAACCTATATAAATCGATCGATTAAGCTTAAATCTATCTCCCACATTGATGTGGACATGCCGTTTGATGCCGATTTCGAGATATTTGCGATCAAAGTTTACATAAATTTTCATACAAAATTAAATCATGCACAATATTTTTTGATAAACTTTTACAAACTTTTGCTAAAAACCTTTATATTAAGGACTGATTTTTTGAGCAATGAACGAAAACATTATGTAGAAGATGCTAAAAGAACCAAATTAAGATAAATTTTTCAGAATTTTTGAACATTTTTTCCGAATCTGAATCATTGTGAGATCCAGTAAAGTTTTAAGAATGTCTGAAGCTTAAAACCAAGACCTAGTTAAGTTTTAATCATGTCTGCAACAAATTATCATGATTCAGTAAAGTTTTAAGCATGTCTGAAACTTGGAATCAAGATTCAGTAAAGTTTTAATCATGTCTGCAACAAATTATCATTTTGATTATTTTTGAAACTTAAAACCAAGATCCAGTAAAGTTTTAATCATGGCTGAAACTTAAAACCAAGATTCGGTAAAGTTTTAAACATGTCTGCAACAAATTACAATGATCCAGTAAAGTTTTAAGCATGTCTGAAACTTGAAACCAAGATCCAGTAAAGTTTTAATCATATCTGCAACAAATTATCATTTTGATTATTTTTGAAACTTGGAGCCAAGATCCAGTAAAGTTTTAATCATGGCTGAAACTTAAAACCAAGATTCGGTAAAGTTTTAATCATGTCTGCAACAAATTACAATGATCCAGTAAAGTTTTAAGCATATCTGAAACTTTGAACCAAGATCTAGTAAAGTTTCAATCATGTATGCTCCAAATTACCAAGATCCAGTAAAGTTTTAAGAATGTCTGAAGCTTAAAACCAAGACCTAGTTAAGTTTTAATCATGTCTGCAACAAATTATCATTTTGATTATTTTTGAAACTTGGAGCCAAGATCCAGTAAAGTTTTAATCATGGCTGAAACTTAAAACCAAGATTCGGTAAAGTTTTAAACATGTCTGCAACAAACTACAATGATCCAGTAAAGTTTTAAGCATGTCTGAAACTTGAAACCAAGATCCAGTAAAGTTTTAATCATATCTGCAACAAATTATCATTTTGATTATTTTTGAAACTTGGAGCCAAGATCCAGTAAAGTTTTAATCATGGCTGAAACTTAAAACCAAGATTCGGTAAAGTTTTAATCATGTCTGCAACAAATTACAATGATCCAGTAAAGTTTTAAGCATATCTGAAACTTTGAACCAAGATCTAGTAAAGTTTCAATCATGTATGCTCCAAATTACCAAGATCCAGTAAAGTTTTAAGAATGTCTGAAGCTTAAAACCAAGACCTAGTTAAGTTTTAATCATGTCTGCAACAAATTATCATTTTGATTATTTTTGAAACTTAAAACCAAGATTTAGTAAAGTTTCAATCATGTCTGCACCAAATTACCAAGATCCACAATTATTCAGAATCAAAAAAAAGGTTTAAAAATTCAAAAATTTCATGTTAATTAAACTTTGTCTTTTAAATGCCAGATTAAGGATCTAAACTTAAGGCATATTCAGTAAAAATATCTCGTTCCTAGTTGCTGTCTAACTCCAGAAATCATTATTTTAATCTCACCCAAAATTTGTTTACAATTTAAGTGTGAAAAAAAAATATGATTTTTTCTACTTTTAGTTGTTATTTGGATGTCTTGGAAGCAGTTGCTAGCTAATTTAAGCTTAACTTTACATATTAAAACAACCAACTCAATAAAAAAACTGCTTATTAAGTCTTAAAAGTCCAATTGAAATCTGAGTATTTTTACAAAACTTAAACTTTTCATAAGTTAAAAAGTCTTCCAAAGACCTCACTGAAACCTATATAAATCGATCGATTAAGCTTAAATCTATCTCCCACATTGATGTGGACATGCCGTTTGATGCCGATTTCGAGATATTTGCGATCAAAGTTTACATAAATTTTCATACAAAATTAAATCATGCACAATATTTTTTGATAAACTTTTACAAACTTTTGCTAAAAACCTTTATATTAAGGACTGATTTTTTGAGCAATGAACGAAAACATTATGTAGAAGATGCTAAAAGAACCAAATTAAGATAAATTTTTCAGAATTTTTGAACATTTTTTCCGAATCTGAATCATTGTGAGATCCAGTAAAGTTTTAAGAATGTCTGAAGCTTAAAACCAAGACCTAGTTAAGTTTTAATCATGTCTGCAACAAATTATCATGATTCAGTAAAGTTTTAAGCATGTCTGAAACTTGGAATCAAGATTCAGTAAAGTTTTAATCATGTCTGCAACAAATTATCATTTTGATTATTTTTGAAACTTAAAACCAAGATTTAGTAAAGTTTTAATCATGTCTGCAACAAATTACAATGATCCAGTAAAGTTTTAAGCATATCTGAAACTTTGAACCAAGATCTAGTAAAGTTTCAATCATGTATGCTCCAAATTACCAAGATCCAGTAAAGTTTTAAGAATGTCTGAAGCTTAAAACCAAGATTCAGTAATGTTTTAATCATGTCTGCAACAAATTATCATGATTCAGTAAAGTTTTAAGCATGTCTGAAACTTGGAGCCAAGATCCAGTAAAGTTTTAATCATATCTGAAACTTAAAACCAAGATCTAGTAAAGTTTCAATCATGTCTGCTCCAAATTATCAAGATCCAGTAAAGTTTTAAGAATGTCTGAAGCTTAAAACCAAGACCTAGTTAAGTTTTAATCATGTCTGCAACAAATTATCATGATTCAGTAAAGTTTTAAGCATGTCTGAAACTTGGAATCAAGATTCAGTAAAGTTTTAATCATGTCTGCAACAAATTATCATTTTGATTATTTTTGAAACTTAAAACCAAGATCCAGTAAAGTTTTAATCATGGCTGAAACTTAAAACCAAGATTCGGTAAAGTTTTAAACATGTCTGCAACAAATTACAATGATCCAGTAAAGTTTTAAGCATGTCTGAAACTTGAAACCAAGATCCAGTAAAGTTTTAATCATATCTGCAACAAATTATCATTTTGATTATTTTTGAAACTTGGAGCCAAGATCCAGTAAAGTTTTAATCATGGCTGAAACTTAAAACCAAGATTCGGTAAAGTTTTAATCATGTCTGCAACAAATTACAATGATCCAGTAAAGTTTTAAGCATATCTGAAACTTTGAACCAAGATCTAGTAAAGTTTCAATCATGTATGCTCCAAATTACCAAGATCCAGTAAAGTTTTAAGAATGTCTGAAGCTTAAAACCAAGACCTAGTTAAGTTTTAATCATGTCTGCAACAAATTATCATTTTGATTATTTTTGAAACTTGGAGCCAAGATCCAGTAAAGTTTTAATCATGGCTGAAACTTAAAACCAAGATTCGGTAAAGTTTTAAACATGTCTGCAACAAACTACAATGATCCAGTAAAGTTTTAAGCATGTCTGAAACTTGAAACCAAGATCCAGTAAAGTTTTAATCATATCTGAAACTTAAAACCAAGATCTAGTAAAGTTTCAATCATGTATGCTCCAAATTACCAAGATCCAGTAAAGTTTTAAGAATGTCTGAAGCTTAAAACCAAGATTCAGTAATGTTTTAATCATGTCTGCAACAAATTATCATGATTCAGTAAAGTTTTAAGCATGTCTGAAACTTGGAATCAAGATTCAGTAAAGTTTTAATCATGTCTGCAACAAATTATCATTTTGATTATTTTTGAAACTTGGAGCCAAGATCCAGTAAAGTTTTAATCATGTCTGCAACAAATTATCATTTTGATTATTTTTGAAACTTAAAACCAAGATTTAGTAAAGTTTTAATCATGTCTGCAACAAATTACAATGATCCAGTAAAGTTTTAAGCATGTCTGAAACTTGGAATCAAGATTCAGTAAAGTTTTAATCATGTCTGCAACAAATTATCATTTTGATTATTTTTGAAACTTGGAGCCAAGATCCAGTAAAGTTTTAATCATGTCTGCAACAAATTATCATTTTGATTATTTTTGAAACTTAAAACCAAGATTCGGTAAAGTTTTAAACATGTCTGCAACAAATTACAATGATCCAGTAAAGTTTTAAGCATGTCTGAAACTTGAAACCAAGATCCAGTAAAGTTTTAATCATATCTGAAACTTAAAACCAAGATCTAGTAAAGTTTCAATCATGTATGCTCCAAATTACCAAGATCCAGTAAAGTTTTAAGAATGTCTGAAGCTTATAACCAAGATTCAGTAATGTTTTAATCATGTCTGCAACAAATTATCATGATTCAGTAAAGTTTTAAGCATGTCTGAAACTTGGAATCAAGATTCAGTAAAGTTTTAATCATGTCTGCAACAAATTATCATTTTGATTATTTTTGAAACTTAAAACCAAGATTTAGTAAAGTTTTAATCATGTCTGCAACAAATTACAATGATCCAGTAAAGTTTTAAGCATATCTGAAACTTTGAACCAAGATCTAGTAAAGTTTCAATCATGTATGCTCCAAATTACCAAGATCCAGTAAAGTTTTAAGAATGTCTGAAGCTTAAAACCAAGATTCAGTAATGTTTTAATCATGTCTGCAACAAATTATCATGATTCAGTAAAGTTTTAAGCATGTCTGAAACTTGGAGCCAAGATCCAGTAAAGTTTTAATCATATCTGAAACTTAAAACTAAGATCTAGTAAAGTTTCAATCATGTCTGCTCCAAATTATCAAGATCCAGTAAAGTTTTAAGAATGTCTGAAGCTTAAAACCAAGATTTACAAATTAACATGAAATTTTTGAATTTTTGAACATTTTTTCCGAATCTGAATCATTGTGAGATCCAGTAAAGTTTTAAGAATGTCTGAAGCTTAAAACCAAGACCTAGTTAAGTTTTAATCATGTCTGCAACAAATTATCATTTTGATTAATTTTGAAACTTGGAGCCAAGATCCAGTAAAGTTTTAATCATGGCTGAAACTTAAAACCAAGATTCGGTAAAGTTTTAAACATGTCTGCAACAAATTACAATGATCCAGTAAAGTTTTAAGCATGTCTGAAACTTGGAGCCAAGATCCAGTAAAGTTTTAATCATATCTGAAACTTAAAACCAAGATCTAGTAAAGTTTCAATCATGTCTGCTCCAAATTATCAAGATCCAGTAAAGTTTTAAGAATGTCTGAAGCTTAAAACCAAGATTTACAAATTAACATGAAATTTTTGAACTTTTGAACATTTTTTCCGAATCTGAATCATTGTGAGATCCAGTAAAGTTTTAAGAATGTCTGAAGCTTAAAACCAAGACCTAGTTAAGTTTTAATCATGTCTGCAACAAATTATCATTTTGATTAATTTTGAAACTTGGAGCCAAGATCCAGTAAAGTTTTAATCATGGCTGAAACTTAAAACCAAGATTCGGTAAAGTTTTAAACATGTCTGCAACAAATTACAATGATCCAGTAAAGTTTTAAGCATGTCTGAAACTTGGAGCCAAGATCCAGTAAAGTTTTAATCATATCTGAAACTTAAAACCAAGATCTAGTAAAGTTTCAATCATGTCTGCTCCAAATTATCAAGATCCAGTAAAGTTTTAAGAATGTCTGAAGCTTAAAACCAAGATTTACAAATTAACATGAAATTTTTGAACTTTTGAACATTTTTTCCGAATCTGAATCATTGTGAGATCCAGTAAAGTTTTAAGAATGTCTGAAGCTTAAAACCAAGACCTAGTTAAGTTTTAATCATGTCTGCAACAAATTATCATTTTGATTATTTTTGAAACTTTGAGCCAAGATCCAGTAAAGTTTTAATCATGGCTGAAACTTAAAGCCAAGATTCGGTAAAGTTTTAAACATGTCTGCAACAAATTACAATGATCTATTAAGTTTTAAGCATATCTAAAACTTGGAAACAAGAGCTGGTAAAGTTTCAATCATGTCTGCACCAAATTACCAAGATCCACAATTATTCAGAATCGAAAAAAAATGTTTAAAAATTCAAAAATTTCATGTTAATTAAACTTTGTCTTTTAAATGCCAGATTAAGGATCTAAACTTAAGGCATATTCAGTAAAAATATCTCGTTCCTAGTTGCTGTCTAACTCCAGAAATCATTATTTTAATCTCACCCAAAATTTGTTTACAATTTGAGTGTGAAAAAAAAATATGATTTTTTCTACTTTAAGTTGTTATTTGGATGTCTTGGAAGCAGTTGCTAGCTAATTTAAGCTTAACTTTACATATTAAAACAACCAACTCAATAAAAAACTGCTTATTAAGTCTTAAAAGTCCAATTGAAATCTGAGTATTTTTACAAAACTTAAACTTTTCATAAGTTAAAAAGTCTTCCAAAGACCTCACTGAAACCTATATAAATCGATCGATTAAGCTTAAATCTATCTCCCACATTGATGTGGACATGCCGTTTGATGCCGATTTCGAGATATTTGCGATCAAAGTTTACATAAATTTTCATACAAAATTAAATCATGCACAATATTTTTTGATAAACTTTTACAAACTTTTGCTAAAAACCTTTATATTAAGGACTGATTTTTTGAGCAATGAACGAAAACATTATGTAGAAGATGCTAAAAGAAACAAATTAAGATAAATTTTTCAGAATTTTTGAACATTTTTTCCGAATCTGAATCATTGTGAGATCCAGTAAAGTTTTAAGAATGTCTGAAGCTTAAAACCAAGACCTAGTTAAGTTTTAATCATGTCTGCAACAAATTATCATTTTGATTATTTTTGAAACTTAAAACCAAGATTTAGTAAAGTTTCAATCATGTCTGCACCAAATTACCAAGATCCACAATTATTCAGAATCAAAAAAAAGGTTTAAAAATTCAAAAATTTCATGTTAATTAAACTTTGTCTTTTAAATGCCAGATTAAGGATCTAAACTTAAGGCATATTCAGTAAAAATATCTCGTTCCTAGTTGCTGTCTAACTCCAGAAATCATTATTTTAATCTCACCCAAAATTTGTTTACAATTTAAGTGTGAAAAAAAAATATGATTTTTTCTACTTTTAGTTGTTATTTGGATGTCTTGGAAGCAGTTGCTAGCTAATTTAAGCTTAACTTTACATATTAAAACAACCAACTCAATAAAAAAACTGCTTATTAAGTCTTAAAAGTCCAATTGAAATCTGAGTATTTTTACAAAACTTAAACTTTTCATAAGTTAAAAAGTCTTCCAAAGACCTCACTGAAACCTATATAAATCGATCGATTAAGCTTAAATCTATCTCCCACATTGATGTGGACATGCCGTTTGATGCCGATTTCGAGATATTTGCGATCAAAGTTTACATAAATTTTCATACAAAATTAAATCATGCACAATATTTTTTGATAAACTTTTACAAACTTTTGCTAAAAACCTTTATATTAAGGACTGATTTTTTGAGCAATGAACGAAAACATTATGTAGAAGATGCTAAAAGAACCAAATTAAGATAAATTTTTCAGAATTTTTGAACATTTTTTCCGAATCTGAATCATTGTGAGATCCAGTAAAGTTTTAAGAATGTCTGAAGCTTAAAACCAAGACCTAGTTAAGTTTTAATCATGTCTGCAACAAATTATCATGATTCAGTAAAGTTTTAAGCATGTCTGAAACTTGGAATCAAGATTCAGTAAAGTTTTAATCATGTCTGCAACAAATTATCATTTTGATTATTTTTGAAACTTAAAACCAAGATTTAGTAAAGTTTTAATCATGTCTGCAACAAATTACAATGATCCAGTAAAGTTTTAAGCATATCTGAAACTTTGAACCAAGATCTAGTAAAGTTTCAATCATGTATGCTCCAAATTACCAAGATCCAGTAAAGTTTTAAGAATGTCTGAAGCTTAAAACCAAGATTCAGTAATGTTTTAATCATGTCTGCAACACATTATCATGATTCAGTAAAGTTTTAAGCATGTCTGAAACTTGGAGCCAAGATCCAGTAAAGTTTTAATCATATCTGAAACTTGGAATCAAGATTCAGTAAAGTTTTAATCATGTCTGCAACAAATTATCATTTTGATTATTTTTGAAACTTAAAACCAAGATCCAGTAAAGTTTTAATCATGGCTGAAACTTAAAACCAAGATTCGGTAAAGTTTTAAACATGTCTGCAACAAATTACAATGATCCAGTAAAGTTTTAAGCATGTCTGAAACTTGAAACCAAGATCCAGTAAAGTTTTAATCATATCTGCAACAAATTATCATTTTGATTATTTTTGAAACTTGGAGCCAAGATCCAGTAAAGTTTTAATCATGGCTGAAACTTAAAACCAAGATTCGGTAAAGTTTTAATCATGTCTGCAACAAATTACAATGATCCAGTAAAGTTTTAAGCATATCTGAAACTTTGAACCAAGATCTAGTAAAGTTTCAATCATGTATGCTCCAAATTACCAAGATCCAGTAAAGTTTTAAGAATGTCTGAAGCTTAAAACCAAGATTTACAAATTAACATGAAATTTTTGAACTTTTGAACATTTTTTCCGAATCTGAATCATTGTGAGATCCAGTAAAGTTTTAAGAATGTCTGAAGCTTAAAACCAAGACCTAGTTAAGTTTTAATCATGTCTGCAACAAATTATCATTTTGATTATTTTTGAAACTTTGAGCCAAGATCCAGTAAAGTTTTAATCATGGCTGAAACTTAAAGCCAAGATTCGGTAAAGTTTTAAACATGTCTGCAACAAATTACAATGATCTATTAAGTTTTAAGCATATCTAAAACTTGGAAACAAGAGCTGGTAAAGTTTCAATCATGTCTGCACCAAATTACCAAGATCCACAATTATTCAGAATCGAAAAAAAATGTTTAAAAATTCAAAAATTTCATGTTAATTAAACTTTGTCTTTTAAATGCCAGATTAAGGATCTAAACTTAAGGCATATTCAGTAAAAATATCTCGTTCCTAGTTGCTGTCTAACTCCAGAAATCATTATTTTAATCTCACCCAAAATTTGTTTACAATTTGAGTGTGAAAAAAAAATATGATTTTTTCTACTTTAAGTTGTTATTTGGATGTCTTGGAAGCAGTTGCTAGCTAATTTAAGCTTAACTTTACATATTAAAACAACCAACTCAATAAAAAACTGCTTATTAAGTCTTAAAAGTCCAATTGAAATCTGAGTATTTTTACAAAACTTAAACTTTTCATAAGTTAAAAAGTCTTCCAAAGACCTCACTGAAACCTATATAAATCGATCGATTAAGCTTAAATCTATCTCCCACATTGATGTGGACATGCCGTTTGATGCCGATTTCGAGATATTTGCGATCAAAGTTTACATAAATTTTCATACAAAATTAAATCATGCACAATATTTTTTGATAAACTTTTACAAACTTTTGCTAAAAACCTTTATATTAAGGACTGATTTTTTGAGCAATGAACGAAAACATTATGTAGAAGATGCTAAAAGAAACAAATTAAGATAAATTTTTCAGAATTTTTGAACATTTTTTCCGAATCTGAATCATTGTGAGATCCAGTAAAGTTTTAAGAATGTCTGAAGCTTAAAACCAAGACCTAGTTAAGTTTTAATCATGTCTGCAACAAATTATCATTTTGATTATTTTTGAAACTTAAAACCAAGATTTAGTAAAGTTTCAATCATGTCTGCACCAAATTACCAAGATCCACAATTATTCAGAATCAAAAAAAAGGTTTAAAAATTCAAAAATTTCATGTTAATTAAACTTTGTCTTTTAAATGCCAGATTAAGGATCTAAACTTAAGGCATATTCAGTAAAAATATCTCGTTCCTAGTTGCTGTCTAACTCCAGAAATCATTATTTTAATCTCACCCAAAATTTGTTTACAATTTAAGTGTGAAAAAAAAATATGATTTTTTCTACTTTTAGTTGTTATTTGGATGTCTTGGAAGCAGTTGCTAGCTAATTTAAGCTTAACTTTACATATTAAAACAACCAACTCAATAAAAAAACTGCTTATTAAGTCTTAAAAGTCCAATTGAAATCTGAGTATTTTTACAAAACTTAAACTTTTCATAAGTTAAAAAGTCTTCCAAAGACCTCACTGAAACCTATATAAATCGATCGATTAAGCTTAAATCTATCTCCCACATTGATGTGGACATGCCGTTTGATGCCGATTTCGAGATATTTGCGATCAAAGTTTACATAAATTTTCATACAAAATTAAATCATGCACAATATTTTTTGATAAACTTTTACAAACTTTTGCTAAAAACCTTTATATTAAGGACTGATTTTTTGAGCAATGAACGAAAACATTATGTAGAAGATGCTAAAAGAACCAAATTAAGATAAATTTTTCAGAATTTTTGAACATTTTTTCCGAATCTGAATCATTGTGAGATCCAGTAAAGTTTTAAGAATGTCTGAAGCTTAAAACCAAGACCTAGTTAAGTTTTAATCATGTCTGCAACAAATTATCATGATTCAGTAAAGTTTTAAGCATGTCTGAAACTTGGAATCAAGATTCAGTAAAGTTTTAATCATGTCTGCAACAAATTATCATTTTGATTATTTTTGAAACTTAAAACCAAGATTTAGTAAAGTTTTAATCATGTCTGCAACAAATTACAATGATCCAGTAAAGTTTTAAGCATATCTGAAACTTTGAACCAAGATCTAGTAAAGTTTCAATCATGTATGCTCCAAATTACCAAGATCCAGTAAAGTTTTAAGAATGTCTGAAGCTTAAAACCAAGATTCAGTAATGTTTTAATCATGTCTGCAACACATTATCATGATTCAGTAAAGTTTTAAGCATGTCTGAAACTTGGAGCCAAGATCCAGTAAAGTTTTAATCATATCTGAAACTTAAAACCAAGATCTAGTAAAGTTTCAATCATGTCTGCTCCAAATTATCAAGATCCAGTAAAGTTTTAAGAATGTCTGAAGCTTAAAACCAAGACCTAGTTAAGTTTTAATCATGTCTGCAACAAATTATCATGATTCAGTAAAGTTTTAAGCATGTCTGAAACTTGGAATCAAGATTCAGTAAAGTTTTAATCATGTCTGCAACAAATTATCATTTTGATTATTTTTGAAACTTAAAACCAAGATCCAGTAAAGTTTTAATCATGGCTGAAACTTAAAACCAAGATTCGGTAAAGTTTTAAACATGTCTGCAACAAATTACAATGATCCAGTAAAGTTTTAAGCATGTCTGAAACTTGAAACCAAGATCCAGTAAAGTTTTAATCATATCTGCAACAAATTATCATTTTGATTATTTTTGAAACTTGGAGCCAAGATCCAGCAAAGTTTTAATCATGGCTGAAACTTAAAACCAAGATTCGGTAAAGTTTTAATCATGTCTGCAACAAATTACAATGATCCAGTAAAGTTTTAAGCATATCTGAAACTTTGAACCAAGATCTAGTAAAGTTTCAATCATGTATGCTCCAAATTACCAAGATCCAGTAAAGTTTTAAGAATGTCTGAAGCTTAAAACCAAGACCTAGTTAAGTTTTAATCATGTCTGCAACAAATTATCATTTTGATTATTTTTGAAACTTGGAGCCAAGATCCAGTAAAGTTTTAATCATGGCTGAAACTTAAAACCAAGATTCGGTAAAGTTTTAAACATGTCTGCAACAAATTACAATGATCCAGTAAAGTTTTAAGCATGTCTGAAACTTGAAACCAAGATCCAGTAAAGTTTTAATCATGTCTGCAACAAATTATCATTTTGATTATTTTTGAAACTTGGAGCCAAGATCCAGTAAAGTTTTAAGCATGTCTGAAACTTGAAACCAAGATCCAGTAAAGTTTTAATCATATCTGAAACTTAAAACCAAGATCTAGTAAAGTTTCAATCATGTATGCTCCAAATTACCAAGATCCAGTAAAGTTTTAAGAATGTCTGAAGCTTAAAACCAAGATTCAGTAATGTTTTAATCATGTCTGCAACAAATTATCATGATTCAGTAAAGTTTTAAGCATGTCTGAAACTTGGAATCAAGATTCAGTAAAGTTTTAATCATGTCTGCAACAAATTATCATTTTGATTATTTTTGAAACTTGGAGCCAAGATCCAGTAAAGTTTTAATCATGTCTGCAACAAATTATCATTTTGATTATTTTTGAAACTTAAAACCAAGATTTAGTAAAGTTTTAATCATGTCTGCAACAAATTACAATGATCCAGTAAAGTTTTAAGCATGTCTGAAACTTGGAATCAAGATTCAGTAAAGTTTTAATCATGTCTGCAACAAATTATCATTTTGATTATTTTTGAAACTTGGAGCCAAGATCCAGTAAAGTTTTAATCATGTCTGCAACAAATTATCATTTTGATTATTTTTGAAACTTAAAACCAAGATTCGGTAAAGTTTTAAACATGTCTGCAACAAATTACAATGATCCAGTAAAGTTTTAAGCATGTCTGAAACTTGAAACCAAGATCCAGTAAAGTTTTAATCATATCTGAAACTTAAAACCAAGATCTAGTAAAGTTTCAATCATGTATGCTCCAAATTACCAAGATCCAGTAAAGTTTTAAGAATGTCTGAAGCTTATAACCAAGATTCAGTAATGTTTTAATCATGTCTGCAACAAATTATCATGATTCAGTAAAGTTTTAAGCATGTCTGAAACTTGGAATCAAGATTCAGTAAAGTTTTAATCATGTCTGCAACAAATTATCATTTTGATTATTTTTGAAACTTAAAACCAAGATTTAGTAAAGTTTTAATCATGTCTGCAACAAATTACAATGATCCAGTAAAGTTTTAAGCATATCTGAAACTTTGAACCAAGATCTAGTAAAGTTTCAATCATGTATGCTCCAAATTACCAAGATCCAGTAAAGTTTTAAGAATGTCTGAAGCTTAAAACCAAGATTCAGTAATGTTTTAATCATGTCTGCAACAAATTATCATGATTCAGTAAAGTTTTAAGCATGTCTGAAACTTGGAGCCAAGATCCAGTAAAGTTTTAATCATATCTGAAACTTAAAACTAAGATCTAGTAAAGTTTCAATCATGTCTGCTCCAAATTATCAAGATCCAGTAAAGTTTTAAGAATGTCTGAAGCTTAAAACCAAGATTTACAAATTAACATGAAATTTTTGAATTTTTGAACATTTTTTCCGAATCTGAATCATTGTGAGATCCAGTAAAGTTTTAAGAATGTCTGAAGCTTAAAACCAAGACCTAGTTAAGTTTTAATCATGTCTGCAACAAATTATCATTTTGATTAATTTTGAAACTTGGAGCCAAGATCCAGTAAAGTTTTAATCATGGCTGAAACTTAAAACCAAGATTCGGTAAAGTTTTAAACATGTCTGCAACAAATTACAATGATCCAGTAAAGTTTTAAGCATGTCTGAAACTTGGAGCCAAGATCCAGTAAAGTTTTAATCATATCTGAAACTTAAAACCAAGATCTAGTAAAGTTTCAATCATGTCTGCTCCAAATTATCAAGATCCAGTAAAGTTTTAAGAATGTCTGAAGCTTAAAACCAAGATTTACAAATTAACATGAAATTTTTGAACTTTTGAACATTTTTTCCGAATCTGAATCATTGTGAGATCCAGTAAAGTTTTAAGAATGTCTGAAGCTTAAAACCAAGACCTAGTTAAGTTTTAATCATGTCTGCAACAAATTATCATTTTGATTATTTTTGAAACTTTGAGCCAAGATCCAGTAAAGTTTTAATCATGGCTGAAACTTAAAGCCAAGATTCGGTAAAGTTTTAAACATGTCTGCAACAAATTACAATGATCTATTAAGTTTTAAGCATATCTAAAACTTGGAAACAAGAGCTGGTAAAGTTTCAATCATGTCTGCACCAAATTACCAAGATCCACAATTATTCAGAATCGAAAAAAAATGTTTAAAAATTCAAAAATTTCATGTTAATTAAACTTTGTCTTTTAAATGCCAGATTAAGGATCTAAACTTAAGGCATATTCAGTAAAAATATCTCGTTCCTAGTTGCTGTCTAACTCCAGAAATCATTATTTTAATCTCACCCAAAATTTGTTTACAATTTGAGTGTGAAAAAAAAATATGATTTTTTCTACTTTAAGTTGTTATTTGGATGTCTTGGAAGCAGTTGCTAGCTAATTTAAGCTTAACTTTACATATTAAAACAACCAACTCAATAAAAAACTGCTTATTAAGTCTTAAAAGTCCAATTGAAATCTGAGTATTTTTACAAAACTTAAACTTTTCACAAGTTAAAAAGTCTTCCAAAGACCTCACTGAAACCTATATAAATCGATCGATTAAGCTTAAATCTATCTCCCACATTGATGTGGACATGCCGTTTGATGCCGATTTCGAGATATTTGCGATCAAAGTTTACATAAATTTTCATACAAAATTAAATCATGCACAATATTTTTTGATAAACTTTTACAAACTTTTGCTAAAAACCTTTATATTAAGGACTGATTTTTTGAGCAATGAACGAAAACATTATGTAGAAGATGCTAAAAGAAACAAATTAAGATAAATTTTTCAGAATTTTTGAACATTTTTTCCGAATCTGAATCATTGTGAGATCCAGTAAAGTTTTAAGAATGTCTGAAGCTTAAAACCAAGACCTAGTTAAGTTTTAATCATGTCTGCAACAAATTATCATGATTCAGTAAAGTTTTAAGCATGTCTGAAACTTGGAATCAAGATTCAGTAAAGTTTTAATCATGTCTGCAATACTTGGAATCAAGATTCAGTAAAGTTTTAATCATGTCTGCAACAAATTATCATTTTGATTATTTTTGAAACTTGGAGCCAAGATCCAGTAAAGTTTTAATCATGTCTGCAACAAATTATCATTTTGATTATTTTTGAAACTTAAAACCAAGATTCGGTAAAGTTTTAAACATGTCTGCAACAAATTACAATGATCCAGTAAAGTTTTAAGCATGTCTGAAACTTGAAACCAAGATCCAGTAAAGTTTTAATCATATCTGAAACTTAAAACCAAGATCTAGTAAAGTTTCAATCATGTATGCTCCAAATTACCAAGATCCAGTAAAGTTTTAAGAATGTCTGAAGCTTATAACCAAGATTCAGTAATGTTTTAATCATGTCTGCAACAAATTATCATGATTCAGTAAAGTTTTAAGCATGTCTGAAACTTGGAATCAAGATTCAGTAAAGTTTTAATCATGTCTGCAACAAATTATCATTTTGATTATTTTTGAAACTTAAAACCAAGATTTAGTAAAGTTTTAATCATGTCTGCAACAAATTACAATGATCCAGTAAAGTTTTAAGCATATCTGAAACTTTGAACCAAGATCTAGTAAAGTTTCAATCATGTATGCTCCAAATTACCAAGATCCAGTAAAGTTTTAAGAATGTCTGAAGCTTAAAACCAAGATTCAGTAATGTTTTAATCATGTCTGCAACAAATTATCATGATTCAGTAAAGTTTTAAGCATGTCTGAAACTTGGAGCCAAGATCCAGTAAAGTTTTAATCATATCTGAAACTTAAAACTAAGATCTAGTAAAGTTTCAGTCATGTCTGCTCCAAATTATCAAGATCCAGTAAAGTTTTAAGAATGTCTGAAGCTTAAAACCAAGATTTACAAATTAACATGAAATTTTTGAATTTTTGAACATTTTTTCCGAATCCGAATCATTGTGAGATCCAGTAAAGTTTTAAGAATGTCTGAAGCTTAAAACCAAGACCTAGTTAAGTTTTAATCATGTCTGCAACAAATTATCATTTTGATTAATTTTGAAACTTGGAGCCAAGATCCAGTAAAGTTTTAATCATGGCTGAAACTTAAAACCAAGATTCGGTAAAGTTTTAAACATGTCTGCAACAAATTACAATGATCCAGTAAAGTTTTAAGCATGTCTGAAACTTGGAGCCAAGATCCAGTAAAGTTTTAATCATATCTGAAACTTAAAACCAAGATCTAGTAAAGTTTCAATCATGTCTGCTCCAAATTATCAAGATCCAGTAAAGTTTTAAGAATGTCTGAAGCTTAAAACCAAGATTTACAAATTAACATGAAATTTTTGAACTTTTGAACATTTTTTCCGAATCTGAATCATTGTGAGATCCAGTAAAGTTTTAAGAATGTCTGAAGCTTAAAACCAAGACCTAGTTAAGTTTTAATCATGTCTGCAACAAATTATCATTTTGATTATTTTTGAAACTTGGAGCCAAGATCCAGTAAAGTTTTAATCATGGCTGAAACTTAAAGCCAAGATTCGGTAAAGTTTTAAACATGTCTGCAACAAATTACAATGATCTATTAAGTTTTAAGCATATCTAAAACTTGGAAACAAGAGCTGGTAAAGTTTCAATCATGTCTGCACCAAATTACCAAGATCCACAATTATTCAGAATCGAAAAAAAATGTTTAAAAATTCAAAAATTTCATGTTAATTAAACTTTGTCTTTTAAATGCCAGATTAAGGATCTAAACTTAAGGCATATTCAGTAAAAATATCTCGTTCCTAGTTGCTGTCTAACTCCAGAAATCATTATTTTAATCTCACCCAAAATTTGTTTACAATTTGAGTGTGAAAAAAAAATATGATTTTTTCTACTTTAAGTTGTTATTTGGATGTCTTGGAAGCAGTTGCTAGCTAATTTAAGCTTAACTTTACATATTAAAACAACCAACTCAATAAAAAACTGCTTATTAAGTCTTAAAAGTCCAATTGAAATCTGAGTATTTTTACAAAACTTAAACTTTTCACAAGTTAAAAAGTCTTCCAAAGACCTCACTGAAACCTATATAAATCGATCGATTAAGCTTAAATCTATCTCCCACATTGATGTGGACATGCCGTTTGATGCCGATTTCGAGATATTTGCGATCAAAGTTTACATAAATTTTCATACAAAATTAAATCATGCACAATATTTTTTGATAAACTTTTACAAACTTTTGCTAAAAACCTTTATATTAAGGACTGATTTTTTGAGCAATGAACGAAAACATTATGTAGAAGATGCTAAAAGAAACAAATTAAGATAAATTTTTCAGAATTTTTGAACATTTTTTCCGAATCTGAATCATTGTGAGATCCAGTAAAGTTTTAAGAATGTCTGAAGCTTAAAACCAAGACCTAGTTAAGTTTTAATCATGTCTGCAACAAATTATCATGATTCAGTAAAGTTTTAAGCATGTCTGAAACTTGGAGCCAAGATCCAGTAAAGTTTTAATCATATCTGAAACTTAAAACCAAGATCTAGTAAAGTTTCAATCATGTCTGCAACAAATTATCATGATCCAGTAAAGTTTTAAGCATGTCTGAAACTTGAAACCAAGATCCAGTAAAGTTTTAATCATATCTGAAACTTAAAACCAAGATCTAGTAAAGTTTCAATCATGTATGCTCCAAATTACCAAGATCCAGTAAAGTTTTAAGAATATCTGAAGCTTATAACCAAGATTCAGTAATGTTTTAATCATGTCTGCAACAAATTATCATGATTCAGTAAAGTTTTAAGCATGTCTGAAACTTGGAATCAAGATTCAGTAAAGTTTTAATCATGTCTGCAACAAATTATCATTTTGATTATTTTTGAAACTTAAAACCAAGATTTAGTAAAGTTTTAATCATGTCTGCAACAAATTACAATGATCCAGTAAAGTTTTAAGCATATCTGAAACTTTGAACCAAGATCTAGTAAAGTTTCAATCATGTATGCTCCAAATTACCAAGATCCAGTAAAGTTTTAAGAATGTCTGAAGCTTAAAACCAAGATTCAGTAATGTTTTAATCATGTCTGCAACAAATTATCATGATTCAGTAAAGTTTTAAGCATGTCTGAAACTTGGAGCCAAGATCCAGTAAAGTTTTAATCATATCTGAAACTTAAAACTAAGATCTAGTAAAGTTTCAATCATGTCTGCTCCAAATTATCAAGATCCAGTAAAGTTTTAAGAATGTCTGAAGCTTAAAACCAAGATTTACAAATTAACATGAAATTTTTGAACTTTTGAACATTTTTTCCGAATCTGAATCATTGTGAGATCCAGTAAAGTTTTAAGAATGTCTGAAGCTTAAAACCAAGACCTAGTTAAGTTTTAATCATGTCTGCAACAAATTATCATTTTGATTAATTTTGAAACTTGGAGCCAAGATCCAGTAAAGTTTTAATCATGGCTGAAACTTAAAACCAAGATTCGGTAAAGTTTTAAACATGTCTGCAACAAATTACAATGATCCAGTAAAGTTTTAAGCATGTCTGAAACTTGGAGCCAAGATCCAGTAAAGTTTTAATCATATCTGAAACTTAAAACCAAGATCTAGTAAAGTTTCAATCATGTCTGCTCCAAATTATCAAGATCCAGTAAAGTTTTAAGAATGTCTGAAGCTTAAAACCAAGATTTACAAATTAACATGAAATTTTTGAACTTTTGAACATTTTTTCCGAATCTGAATCATTGTGAGATCCAGTAAAGTTTTAAGAATGTCTGAAGCTTAAAACCAAGACCTAGTTAAGTTTTAATCATGTCTGCAACAAATTATCATTTTGATTATTTTTGAAACTTGGAGCCAAGATCCAGTAAAGTTTTAATCATGGCTGAAACTTAAAGCCAAGATTCGGTAAAGTTTTAAACATGTCTGCAACAAATTACAATGATCTATTAAGTTTTAAGCATATCTAAAACTTGGAAACAAGAGCTGGTAAAGTTTCAATCATGTCTGCACCAAATTACCAAGATCCACAATTATTCAGAATCGAAAAAAAATGTTTAAAAATTCAAAAATTTCATGTTAATTAAACTTTGTCTTTTAAATGCCAGATTAAGGATCTAAACTTAAGGCATATTCAGTAAAAATATCTCGTTCCTAGTTGCTGTCTAACTCCAGAAATCATTATTTTAATCTCACCCAAAATTTGTTTACAATTTGAGTGTGAAAAAAAAATATGATTTTTTCTACTTTAAGTTGTTATTTGGATGTCTTGGAAGCAGTTGCTAGCTAATTTAAGCTTAACTTTACATATTAAAACAACCAACTCAATAAAAAACTGCTTATTAAGTCTTAAAAGTCCAATTGAAATCTGAGTATTTTTACAAAACTTAAACTTTTCACAAGTTAAAAAGTCTTCCAAAGACCTCACTGAAACCTATATAAATCGATCGATTAAGCTTAAATCTATCTCCCACATTGATGTGGACATGCCGTTTGATGCCGATTTCGAGATATTTGCGATCAAAGTTTACATAAATTTTCATACAAAATTAAATCATGCACAATATTTTTTGATAAACTTTTACAAACTTTTGCTAAAAACCTTTATATTAAGGACTGATTTTTTGAGCAATGAACGAAAACATTATGTAGAAGATGCTAAAAGAAACAAATTAAGATAAATTTTTCAGAATTTTTGAACATTTTTTCCGAATCTGAATCATTGTGAGATCCAGTAAAGTTTTAAGAATGTCTGAAGCTTAAAACCAAGACCTAGTTAAGTTTTAATCATGTCTGCAACAAATTATCATGATTCAGTAAAGTTTTAAGCATGTCTGAAACTTGGAATCAAGATTCAGTAAAGTTTTAATCATGTCTGCAACAAATTATCATTTTGATTATTTTTGAAACTTAAAACCAAGATTTAGTAAAGTTTTAATCATGTCTGCAACAAATTACAATGATCCAGTAAAGTTTTAAGCATATCTGAAACTTTGAACCAAGATCTAGTAAAGTTTCAATCATGTATGCTCCAAATTACCAAGATCCAGTAAAGTTTTAAGAATGTCTGAAGCTTAAAACCAAGATTCAGTAATGTTTTAATCATGTCTGCAACAAATTATCATGATTCAGTAAAGTTTTAAGCATGTCTGAAACTTGGAGCCAAGATCCAGTAAAGTTTTAATCATATCTGAAACTTAAAACTAAGATCTAGTAAAGTTTCAATCATGTCTGCTCCAAATTATCAAGATCCAGTAAAGTTTTAAGAATGTCTGAAGCTTAAAACCAAGATTTACAAATTAACATGAAATTTTTGAGTTTTTGAACATTTTTTCCGAATCTGAATCATTGTGAGATCCAGTAAAGTTTTAAGAATGTCTGAAGCTTAAAACCAAGACCTAGTTAAGTTTTAATCATGTCTGCAACAAATTATCATTTTGATTAATTTTGAAACTTGGAGCCAAGATCCAGTAAAGTTTTAATCATGGCTGAAACTTAAAACCAAGATTCGGTAAAGTTTTAAACATGTCTGCAACAAATTACAATGATCCAGTAAAGTTTTAAGCATGTCTGAAACTTGGAGCCAAGATCCAGTAAAGTTTTAATCATATCTGAAACTTAAAACCAAGATCTAGTAAAGTTTCAATCATGTCTGCTCCAAATTATCAAGATCCAGTAAAGTTTTAAGAATGTCTGAAGCTTAAAACCAAGATTTACAAATTAACATGAAATTTTTGAACTTTTGAACATTTTTTCCGAATCTGAATCATTGTGAGATCCAGTAAAGTTTTAAGAATGTCTGAAGCTTAAAACCAAGACCTAGTTAAGTTTTAATCATGTCTGCAACAAATTATCATGATTCAGTAAAGTTTTAAGCATGTCTGAAACTTGGAATCAAGATTCAGTAAAGTTTTAATCATGTCTGCAACAAATTATCATTTTGATTATTTTTGAAACTTAAAACCAAGATTTAGTAAAGTTTTAATCATGTCTGCAACAAATTACAATGATCCAGTAAAGTTTTAAGCATATCTGAAACTTTGAACCAAGATCTAGTAAAGTTTCAATCATGTATGCTCCAAATTACCAAGATCCAGTAAAGTTTTAAGAATGTCTGAAGCTTAAAACCAAGATTCAGTAATGTTTTAATCATGTCTGCAACAAATTATCATGATTCAGTAAAGTTTTAAGCATGTCTGAAACTTGGAGCCAAGATCCAGTAAAGTTTTAATCATATCTGAAACTTAAAACTAAGATCTAGTAAAGTTTCAATCATGTCTGCTCCAAATTATCAAGATCCAGTAAAGTTTTAAGAATGTCTGAAGCTTAAAACCAAGATTTACAAATTAACATGAAATTTTTGAATTTTTGAACATTTTTTCCGAATCTGAATCATTGTGAGATCCAGTAAAGTTTTAAGAATGTCTGAAGCTTAAAACCAAGACCTAGTTAAGTTTTAATCATGTCTGCAACAAATTATCATGATTCAGTAAAGTTTTAAGCATGTCTGAAACTTGGAATCAA
This sequence comes from Chironomus riparius, assembly GCA_917627325.4. Lineage (NCBI taxonomy): Eukaryota > Metazoa > Arthropoda > Insecta > Diptera > Chironomidae > Chironomus > Chironomus riparius. The sequence goes on from OU895877.1 coordinate 33,492,835, forward strand.
GATTCAGTAAAGTTTTAATCATGTCTGCAACAAATTATCATTTTGATTATTTTTGAAACTTAAAACCAAGATTTAGTAAAGTTTTAATCATGTCTGCAACAAATTACAATGATCCAGTAAAGTTTTAAGCATATCTGAAACTTTGAACCAAGATCTAGTAAAGTTTCAATCATGTATGCTCCAAATTACCAAGATCCAGTAAAGTTTTAAGAATGTCTGAAGCTTAAAACCAAGATTCAGTAATGTTTTAATCATGTTTGCAACAAATTATCATGATTCAGTAAAGTTTTAAGCATGTCTGAAACTTGGAGCCAAGATCCAGTAAAGTTTTAATCATATCTGAAACTTAAAACTAAGATCTAGTAAAGTTTCAATCATGTCTGCTCCAAATTATCAAGATCCAGTAAAGTTTTAAGAATGTCTGAAGCTTAAAACCAAGATTTACAAATTAACATGAAATTTTTGAGTTTTTGAACATTTTTTCCGAATCTGAATCATTGTGAGATCCAGTAAAGTTTTAAGAATGTCTGAAGCTTAAAACCAAGACCTAGTTAAGTTTTAATCATGTCTGCAACAAATTATCATTTTGATTAATTTTGAAACTTGGAGCCAAGATCCAGTAAAGTTTTAATCATGGCTGAAACTTAAAACCAAGATTCGGTAAAGTTTTAAACATGTCTGCAACAAATTACAATGATCCAGTAAAGTTTTAAGCATGTCTGAAACTTGGAGCCAAGATCCAGTAAAGTTTTAATCATATCTGAAACTTAAAACCAAGATCTAGTAAAGTTTCAATCATGTCTGCTCCAAATTATCAAGATCCAGTAAAGTTTTAAGAATGTCTGAAGCTTAAAACCAAGATTTACAAATTAACATGAAATTTTTGAACTTTTGAACATTTTTTCCGAATCTGAATCATTGTGAGATCCAGTAAAGTTTTAAGAATGTCTGAAGCTTAAAACCAAGACCTAGTTAAGTTTTAATCATGTCTGCAACAAATTATCATGATTCAGTAAAGTTTTAAGCATGTCTGAAACTTGGAATCAAGATTCAGTAAAGTTTTAATCATGTCTGCAACAAATTATCATTTTGATTATTTTTGAAACTTGGAGCCAAGATCCAGTAAAGTTTTAATCATGTCTGCAACAAATTATCATTTTGATTATTTTTGAAACTTAAAACCAAGATTTAGTAAAGTTTTAATCATGTCTGCAACAAATTACAATGATCCAGTAAAGTTTTAAGCATGTCTGAAACTTGGAATCAAGATTCAGTAAAGTTTTAATCATGTCTGCAACAAATTATCATTTTGATTATTTTTGAAACTTGGAGCCAAGATCCAGTAAAGTTTTAATCATGTCTGCAACAAATTATCATTTTGATTATTTTTGAAACTTAAAACCAAGATTCGGTAAAGTTTTAAACATGTCTGCAACAAATTACAATGATCCAGTAAAGTTTTAAGCATGTCTGAAACTTGAAACCAAGATCCAGTAAAGTTTTAATCATATCTGAAACTTAAAACCAAGATCTAGTAAAGTTTCAATCATGTATGCTCCAAATTACCAAGATCCAGTAAAGTTTTAAGAATGTCTGAAGCTTATAACCAAGATTCAGTAATGTTTTAATCATGTCTGCAACAAATTATCATGATTCAGTAAAGTTTTAAGCATGTCTGAAACTTGGAATCAAGATTCAGTAAAGTTTTAATCATGTCTGCAACAAATTATCATTTTGATTATTTTTGAAACTTAAAACCAAGATTTAGTAAAGTTTTAATCATGTCTGCAACAAATTACAATGATCCAGTAAAGTTTTAAGCATATCTGAAACTTTGAACCAAGATCTAGTAAAGTTTCAATCATGTATGCTCCAAATTACCAAGATCCAGTAAAGTTTTAAGAATGTCTGAAGCTTAAAACCAAGATTCAGTAATGTTTTAATCATGTCTGCAACAAATTATCATGATTCAGTAAAGTTTTAAGCATGTCTGAAACTTGGAGCCAAGATCCAGTAAAGTTTTAATCATATCTGAAACTTAAAACTAAGATCTAGTAAAGTTTCAATCATGTCTGCTCCAAATTATCAAGATCCAGTAAAGTTTTAAGAATGTCTGAAGCTTAAAACCAAGATTTACAAATTAACATGAAATTTTTGAATTTTTGAACATTTTTTCCGAATCTGAATCATTGTGAGATCCAGTAAAGTTTTAAGAATGTCTGAAGCTTAAAACCAAGACCTAGTTAAGTTTTAATCATGTCTGCAACAAATTATCATTTTGATTAATTTTGAAACTTGGAGCCAAGATCCAGTAAAGTTTTAATCATGGCTGAAACTTAAAACCAAGATTCGGTAAAGTTTTAAACATGTCTGCAACAAATTACAATGATCCAGTAAAGTTTTAAGCATGTCTGAAACTTGGAGCCAAGATCCAGTAAAGTTTTAATCATATCTGAAACTTAAAACCAAGATCTAGTAAAGTTTCAATCATGTCTGCTCCAAATTATCAAGATCCAGTAAAGTTTTAAGAATGTCTGAAGCTTAAAACCAAGATTTACAAATTAACATGAAATTTTTGAACTTTTGAACATTTTTTCCGAATCTGAATCATTGTGAGATCCAGTAAAGTTTTAAGAATGTCTGAAGCTTAAAACCAAGACCTAGTTAAGTTTTAATCATGTCTGCAACAAATTATCATTTTGATTATTTTTGAAACTTTGAGCCAAGATCCAGTAAAGTTTTAATCATGGCTGAAACTTAAAGCCAAGATTCGGTAAAGTTTTAAACATGTCTGCAACAAATTACAATGATCTATTAAGTTTTAAGCATATCTAAAACTTGGAAACAAGAGCTGGTAAAGTTTCAATCATGTCTGCACCAAATTACCAAGATCCACAATTATTCAGAATCGAAAAAAAATGTTTAAAAATTCAAAAATTTCATGTTAATTAAACTTTGTCTTTTAAATGCCAGATTAAGGATCTAAACTTAAGGCATATTCAGTAAAAATATCTCGTTCCTAGTTGCTGTCTAACTCCAGAAATCATTATTTTAATCTCACCCAAAATTTGTTTACAATTTGAGTGTGAAAAAAAAATATGATTTTTTCTACTTTAAGTTGTTATTTGGATGTCTTGGAAGCAGTTGCTAGCTAATTTAAGCTTAACTTTACATATTAAAACAACCAACTCAATAAAAAACTGCTTATTAAGTCTTAAAAGTCCAATTGAAATCTGAGTATTTTTACAAAACTTAAACTTTTCACAAGTTAAAAAGTCTTCCAAAGACCTCACTGAAACCTATATAAATCGATCGATTAAGCTTAAATCTATCTCCCACATTGATGTGGACATGCCGTTTGATGCCGATTTCGAGATATTTGCGATCAAAGTTTACATAAATTTTCATACAAAATTAAATCATGCACAATATTTTTTGATAAACTTTTACAAACTTTTGCTAAAAACCTTTATATTAAGGACTGATTTTTTGAGCAATGAACGAAAACATTATGTAGAAGATGCTAAAAGAAACAAATTAAGATAAATTTTTCAGAATTTTTGAACATTTTTTCCGAATCTGAATCATTGTGAGATCCAGTAAAGTTTTAAGAATGTCTGAAGCTTAAAACCAAGACCTAGTTAAGTTTTAATCATGTCTGCAACAAATTATCATGATTCAGTAAAGTTTTAAGCATGTCTGAAACTTGGAATCAAGATTCAGTAAAGTTTTAATCATGTCTGCAATACTTGGAATCAAGATTCAGTAAAGTTTTAATCATGTCTGCAACAAATTATCATTTTGATTATTTTTGAAACTTGGAGCCAAGATCCAGTAAAGTTTTAATCATGTCTGCAACAAATTATCATTTTGATTATTTTTGAAACTTAAAACCAAGATTCGGTAAAGTTTTAAACATGTCTGCAACAAATTACAATGATCCAGTAAAGTTTTAAGCATGTCTGAAACTTGAAACCAAGATCCAGTAAAGTTTTAATCATATCTGAAACTTAAAACCAAGATCTAGTAAAGTTTCAATCATGTATGCTCCAAATTACCAAGATCCAGTAAAGTTTTAAGAATGTCTGAAGCTTATAACCAAGATTCAGTAATGTTTTAATCATGTCTGCAACAAATTATCATGATTCAGTAAAGTTTTAAGCATGTCTGAAACTTGGAATCAAGATTCAGTAAAGTTTTAATCATGTCTGCAACAAATTATCATTTTGATTATTTTTGAAACTTAAAACCAAGATTTAGTAAAGTTTTAATCATGTCTGCAACAAATTACAATGATCCAGTAAAGTTTTAAGCATATCTGAAACTTTGAACCAAGATCTAGTAAAGTTTCAATCATGTATGCTCCAAATTACCAAGATCCAGTAAAGTTTTAAGAATGTCTGAAGCTTAAAACCAAGATTCAGTAATGTTTTAATCATGTCTGCAACAAATTATCATGATTCAGTAAAGTTTTAAGCATGTCTGAAACTTGGAGCCAAGATCCAGTAAAGTTTTAATCATATCTGAAACTTAAAACTAAGATCTAGTAAAGTTTCAGTCATGTCTGCTCCAAATTATCAAGATCCAGTAAAGTTTTAAGAATGTCTGAAGCTTAAAACCAAGATTTACAAATTAACATGAAATTTTTGAATTTTTGAACATTTTTTCCGAATCCGAATCATTGTGAGATCCAGTAAAGTTTTAAGAATGTCTGAAGCTTAAAACCAAGACCTAGTTAAGTTTTAATCATGTCTGCAACAAATTATCATTTTGATTAATTTTGAAACTTGGAGCCAAGATCCAGTAAAGTTTTAATCATGGCTGAAACTTAAAACCAAGATTCGGTAAAGTTTTAAACATGTCTGCAACAAATTACAATGATCCAGTAAAGTTTTAAGCATGTCTGAAACTTGGAGCCAAGATCCAGTAAAGTTTTAATCATATCTGAAACTTAAAACCAAGATCTAGTAAAGTTTCAATCATGTCTGCTCCAAATTATCAAGATCCAGTAAAGTTTTAAGAATGTCTGAAGCTTAAAACCAAGATTTACAAATTAACATGAAATTTTTGAACTTTTGAACATTTTTTCCGAATCTGAATCATTGTGAGATCCAGTAAAGTTTTAAGAATGTCTGAAGCTTAAAACCAAGACCTAGTTAAGTTTTAATCATGTCTGCAACAAATTATCATTTTGATTATTTTTGAAACTTGGAGCCAAGATCCAGTAAAGTTTTAATCATGGCTGAAACTTAAAGCCAAGATTCGGTAAAGTTTTAAACATGTCTGCAACAAATTACAATGATCTATTAAGTTTTAAGCATATCTAAAACTTGGAAACAAGAGCTGGTAAAGTTTCAATCATGTCTGCACCAAATTACCAAGATCCACAATTATTCAGAATCGAAAAAAAATGTTTAAAAATTCAAAAATTTCATGTTAATTAAACTTTGTCTTTTAAATGCCAGATTAAGGATCTAAACTTAAGGCATATTCAGTAAAAATATCTCGTTCCTAGTTGCTGTCTAACTCCAGAAATCATTATTTTAATCTCACCCAAAATTTGTTTACAATTTGAGTGTGAAAAAAAAATATGATTTTTTCTACTTTAAGTTGTTATTTGGATGTCTTGGAAGCAGTTGCTAGCTAATTTAAGCTTAACTTTACATATTAAAACAACCAACTCAATAAAAAACTGCTTATTAAGTCTTAAAAGTCCAATTGAAATCTGAGTATTTTTACAAAACTTAAACTTTTCACAAGTTAAAAAGTCTTCCAAAGACCTCACTGAAACCTATATAAATCGATCGATTAAGCTTAAATCTATCTCCCACATTGATGTGGACATGCCGTTTGATGCCGATTTCGAGATATTTGCGATCAAAGTTTACATAAATTTTCATACAAAATTAAATCATGCACAATATTTTTTGATAAACTTTTACAAACTTTTGCTAAAAACCTTTATATTAAGGACTGATTTTTTGAGCAATGAACGAAAACATTATGTAGAAGATGCTAAAAGAAACAAATTAAGATAAATTTTTCAGAATTTTTGAACATTTTTTCCGAATCTGAATCATTGTGAGATCCAGTAAAGTTTTAAGAATGTCTGAAGCTTAAAACCAAGACCTAGTTAAGTTTTAATCATGTCTGCAACAAATTATCATGATTCAGTAAAGTTTTAAGCATGTCTGAAACTTGGAGCCAAGATCCAGTAAAGTTTTAATCATATCTGAAACTTAAAACCAAGATCTAGTAAAGTTTCAATCATGTCTGCAACAAATTATCATGATCCAGTAAAGTTTTAAGCATGTCTGAAACTTGAAACCAAGATCCAGTAAAGTTTTAATCATATCTGAAACTTAAAACCAAGATCTAGTAAAGTTTCAATCATGTATGCTCCAAATTACCAAGATCCAGTAAAGTTTTAAGAATATCTGAAGCTTATAACCAAGATTCAGTAATGTTTTAATCATGTCTGCAACAAATTATCATGATTCAGTAAAGTTTTAAGCATGTCTGAAACTTGGAATCAAGATTCAGTAAAGTTTTAATCATGTCTGCAACAAATTATCATTTTGATTATTTTTGAAACTTAAAACCAAGATTTAGTAAAGTTTTAATCATGTCTGCAACAAATTACAATGATCCAGTAAAGTTTTAAGCATATCTGAAACTTTGAACCAAGATCTAGTAAAGTTTCAATCATGTATGCTCCAAATTACCAAGATCCAGTAAAGTTTTAAGAATGTCTGAAGCTTAAAACCAAGATTCAGTAATGTTTTAATCATGTCTGCAACAAATTATCATGATTCAGTAAAGTTTTAAGCATGTCTGAAACTTGGAGCCAAGATCCAGTAAAGTTTTAATCATATCTGAAACTTAAAACTAAGATCTAGTAAAGTTTCAATCATGTCTGCTCCAAATTATCAAGATCCAGTAAAGTTTTAAGAATGTCTGAAGCTTAAAACCAAGATTTACAAATTAACATGAAATTTTTGAACTTTTGAACATTTTTTCCGAATCTGAATCATTGTGAGATCCAGTAAAGTTTTAAGAATGTCTGAAGCTTAAAACCAAGACCTAGTTAAGTTTTAATCATGTCTGCAACAAATTATCATTTTGATTAATTTTGAAACTTGGAGCCAAGATCCAGTAAAGTTTTAATCATGGCTGAAACTTAAAACCAAGATTCGGTAAAGTTTTAAACATGTCTGCAACAAATTACAATGATCCAGTAAAGTTTTAAGCATGTCTGAAACTTGGAGCCAAGATCCAGTAAAGTTTTAATCATATCTGAAACTTAAAACCAAGATCTAGTAAAGTTTCAATCATGTCTGCTCCAAATTATCAAGATCCAGTAAAGTTTTAAGAATGTCTGAAGCTTAAAACCAAGATTTACAAATTAACATGAAATTTTTGAACTTTTGAACATTTTTTCCGAATCTGAATCATTGTGAGATCCAGTAAAGTTTTAAGAATGTCTGAAGCTTAAAACCAAGACCTAGTTAAGTTTTAATCATGTCTGCAACAAATTATCATTTTGATTATTTTTGAAACTTGGAGCCAAGATCCAGTAAAGTTTTAATCATGGCTGAAACTTAAAGCCAAGATTCGGTAAAGTTTTAAACATGTCTGCAACAAATTACAATGATCTATTAAGTTTTAAGCATATCTAAAACTTGGAAACAAGAGCTGGTAAAGTTTCAATCATGTCTGCACCAAATTACCAAGATCCACAATTATTCAGAATCGAAAAAAAATGTTTAAAAATTCAAAAATTTCATGTTAATTAAACTTTGTCTTTTAAATGCCAGATTAAGGATCTAAACTTAAGGCATATTCAGTAAAAATATCTCGTTCCTAGTTGCTGTCTAACTCCAGAAATCATTATTTTAATCTCACCCAAAATTTGTTTACAATTTGAGTGTGAAAAAAAAATATGATTTTTTCTACTTTAAGTTGTTATTTGGATGTCTTGGAAGCAGTTGCTAGCTAATTTAAGCTTAACTTTACATATTAAAACAACCAACTCAATAAAAAACTGCTTATTAAGTCTTAAAAGTCCGATTGAAATCTGAGTATTTTTACAAAACTTAAACTTTTCACAAGTTAAAAAGTCTTCCAAAGACCTCACTGAAACCTATATAAATCGATCGATTAAGCTTAAATCTATCTCCCACATTGATGTGGACATGCCGTTTGATGCCGATTTCGAGATATTTGCGATCAAAGTTTACATAAATTTTCATACAAAATTAAATCATGCACAATATTTTTTGATAAACTTTTACAAACTTTTGCTAAAAACCTTTATATTAAGGACTGATTTTTTGAGCAATGAACGAAAACATTATGTAGAAGATGCTAAAAGAAACAAATTAAGATAAATTTTTCAGAATTTTTGAACATTTTTTCCGAATCTGAATCATTGTGAGATCCAGTAAAGTTTTAAGAATGTCTGAAGCTTAAAACCAAGACCTAGTTAAGTTTTAATCATGTCTGCAACAAATTATCATGATTCAGTAAAGTTTTAAGCATGTCTGAAACTTGGAATCAAGATTCAGTAAAGTTTTAATCATGTCTGCAACAAATTATCATTTTGATTATTTTTGAAACTTAAAACCAAGATTTAGTAAAGTTTTAATCATGTCTGCAACAAATTACAATGATCCAGTAAAGTTTTAAGCATATCTGAAACTTTGAACCAAGATCTAGTAAAGTTTCAATCATGTATGCTCCAAATTACCAAGATCCAGTAAAGTTTTAAGAATGTCTGAAGCTTAAAACCAAGATTCAGTAATGTTTTAATCATGTCTGCAACAAATTATCATGATTCAGTAAAGTTTTAAGCATGTCTGAAACTTGGAGCCAAGATCCAGTAAAGTTTTAATCATATCTGAAACTTAAAACTAAGATCTAGTAAAGTTTCAATCATGTCTGCTCCAAATTATCAAGATCCAGTAAAGTTTTAAGAATGTCTGAAGCTTAAAACCAAGATTTACAAATTAACATGAAATTTTTGAGTTTTTGAACATTTTTTCCGAATCTGAATCATTGTGAGATCCAGTAAAGTTTTAAGAATGTCTGAAGCTTAAAACCAAGACCTAGTTAAGTTTTAATCATGTCTGCAACAAATTATCATTTTGATTAATTTTGAAACTTGGAGCCAAGATCCAGTAAAGTTTTAATCATGGCTGAAACTTAAAACCAAGATTCGGTAAAGTTTTAAACATGTCTGCAACAAATTACAATGATCCAGTAAAGTTTTAAGCATGTCTGAAACTTGGAGCCAAGATCCAGTAAAGTTTTAATCATATCTGAAACTTAAAACCAAGATCTAGTAAAGTTTCAATCATGTCTGCTCCAAATTATCAAGATCCAGTAAAGTTTTAAGAATGTCTGAAGCTTAAAACCAAGATTTACAAATTAACATGAAATTTTTGAACTTTTGAACATTTTTTCCGAATCTGAATCATTGTGAGATCCAGTAAAGTTTTAAGAATGTCTGAAGCTTAAAACCAAGACCTAGTTAAGTTTTAATCATGTCTGCAACAAATTATCATGATTCAGTAAAGTTTTAAGCATGTCTGAAACTTGGAATCAAGATTCAGTAAAGTTTTAATCATGTCTGCAACAAATTATCATTTTGATTATTTTTGAAACTTAAAACCAAGATTTAGTAAAGTTTTAATCATGTCTGCAACAAATTACAATGATCCAGTAAAGTTTTAAGCATATCTGAAACTTTGAACCAAGATCTAGTAAAGTTTCAATCATGTATGCTCCAAATTACCAAGATCCAGTAAAGTTTTAAGAATGTCTGAAGCTTAAAACCAAGATTCAGTAATGTTTTAATCATGTCTGCAACAAATTATCATGATTCAGTAAAGTTTTAAGCATGTCTGAAACTTGGAGCCAAGATCCAGTAAAGTTTTAATCATATCTGAAACTTAAAACTAAGATCTAGTAAAGTTTCAATCATGTCTGCTCCAAATTATCAAGATCCAGTAAAGTTTTAAGAATGTCTGAAGCTTAAAACCAAGATTTACAAATTAACATGAAATTTTTGAATTTTTGAACATTTTTTCCGAATCTGAATCATTGTGAGATCCAGTAAAGTTTTAAGAATGTCTGAAGCTTAAAACCAAGACCTAGTTAAGTTTTAATCATGTCTGCAACAAATTATCATGATTCAGTAAAGTTTTAAGCATGTCTGAAACTTGGAATCAAGATTCAGTAAAGTTTTAATCATGTCTGCAACAAATTATCATTTTGATTATTTTTGAAACTTAAAACCAAGATTTAGTAAAGTTTTAATCATGTCTGCAACAAATTACAATGATCCAGTAAAGTTTTAAGCATATCTGAAACTTTGAACCAAGATCTAGTAAAGTTTCAATCATGTATGCTCCAAATTACCAAGATCCAGTAAAGTTTTAAGAATGTCTGAAGCTTAAAACCAAGATTCAGTAATGTTTTAATCATGTTTGCAACAAATTATCATGATTCAGTAAAGTTTTAAGCATGTCTGAAACTTGGAGCCAAGATCCAGTAAAGTTTTAATCATATCTGAAACTTAAAACTAAGATCTAGTAAAGTTTCAATCATGTCTGCTCCAAATTATCAAGATCCAGTAAAGTTTTAAGAATGTCTGAAGCTTAAAACCAAGATTTACAAATTAACATGAAATTTTTGAGTTTTTGAACATTTTTTCCGAATCTGAATCATTGTGAGATCCAGTAAAGTTTTAAGAATGTCTGAAGCTTAAAACCAAGACCTAGTTAAGTTTTAATCATGTCTGCAACAAATTATCATTTTGATTAATTTTGAAACTTGGAGCCAAGATCCAGTAAAGTTTTAATCATGGCTGAAACTTAAAACCAAGATTCGGTAAAGTTTTAAACATGTCTGCAACAAATTACAATGATCCAGTAAAGTTTTAAGCATGTCTGAAACTTGGAGCCAAGATCCAGTAAAGTTTTAATCATATCTGAAACTTAAAACCAAGATCTAGTAAAGTTTCAATCATGTCTGCTCCAAATTATCAAGATCCAGTAAAGTTTTAAGAATGTCTGAAGCTTAAAACCAAGATTTACAAATTAACATGAAATTTTTGAACTTTTGAACATTTTTTCCGAATCTGAATCATTGTGAGATCCAGTAAAGTTTTAAGAATGTCTGAAGCTTAAAACCAAGACCTAGTTAAGTTTTAATCATGTCTGCAACAAATTATCATGATTCAGTAAAGTTTTAAGCATGTCTGAAACTTGGAATCAAGATTCAGTAAAGTTTTAATCATGTCTGCAACAAATTATCATTTTGATTATTTTTGAAACTTAAAACCAAGATTTAGTAAAGTTTTAATCATGTCTGCAACAAATTACAATGATCCAGTAAAGTTTTAAGCATATCTGAAACTTTGAACCAAGATCTAGTAAAGTTTCAATCATGTATGCTCCAAATTACCAAGATCCAGTAAAGTTTTAAGAATGTCTGAAGCTTAAAACCAAGATTCAGTAATGTTTTAATCATGTCTGCAACAAATTATCATGATTCAGTAAAGTTTTAAGCATGTCTGAAACTTGGAGCCAAGATCCAGTAAAGTTTTAATCATATCTGAAACTTAAAACTAAGATCTAGTAAAGTTTCAATCATGTCTGCTCCAAATTATCAAGATCCAGTAAAGTTTTAAGAATGTCTGAAGCTTAAAACCAAGATTTACAAATTAACATGAAATTTTTGAATTTTTGAACATTTTTTCCGAATCTGAATCATTGTGAGATCCAGTAAAGTTTTAAGAATGTCTGAAGCTTAAAACCAAGACCTAGTTAAGTTTTAATCATGTCTGCAACAAATTATCATTTTGATTAATTTTGAAACTTGGAGCCAAGATCCAGTAAAGTTTTAATCATGGCTGAAACTTAAAACCAAGATTCGGTAAAGTTTTAAACATGTCTGCAACAAATTACAATGATCCAGTAAAGTTTTAAGCATGTCTGAAACTTGGAGCCAAGATCCAGTAAAGTTTTAATCATATCTGAAACTTAAAACCAAGATCTAGTAAAGTTTCAATCATGTCTGCTCCAAATTATCAAGATCCAGTAAAGTTTTAAGAATGTCTGAAGCTTAAAACCAAGATTTACAAATTAACATGAAATTTTTGAACTTTTGAACATTTTTTCCGAATCTGAATCATTGTGAGATCCAGTAAAGTTTTAAGAATGTCTGAAGCTTAAAACCAAGACCTAGTTAAGTTTTAATCATGTCTGCAACAAATTATCATTTTGATTAATTTTGAAACTTGGAGCCAAGATCCAGTAAAGTTTTAATCATGGCTGAAACTTAAAACCAAGATTCGGTAAAGTTTTAAACATGTCTGCAACAAATTACAATGATCCAGTAAAGTTTTAAGCATGTCTGAAACTTGGAGCCAAGATCCAGTAAAGTTTTAATCATATCTGAAACTTAAAACCAAGATCTAGTAAAGTTTCAATCATGTCTGCTCCAAATTATCAAGATCCAGTAAAGTTTTAAGAATGTCTGAAGCTTAAAACCAAGATTTACAAATTAACATGAAATTTTTGAACTTTTGAACATTTTTTCCGAATCTGAATCATTGTGAGATCCAGTAAAGTTTTAAGAATGTCTGAAGCTTAAAACCAAGACCTAGTTAAGTTTTAATCATGTCTGCAACAAATTATCATGATTCAGTAAAGTTTTAAGCATGTCTGAAACTTGGAATCAAGATTCAGTAAAGTTTTAATCATGTCTGCAACAAATTATCATTTTGATTATTTTTGAAACTTAAAACCAAGATTTAGTAAAGTTTTAATCATGTCTGCAACAAATTACAATGATCCAGTAAAGTTTTAAGCATATCTGAAACTTTGAACCAAGATCTAGTAAAGTTTCAATCATGTATGCTCCAAATTACCAAGATCCAGTAAAGTTTTAAGAATGTCTGAAGCTTAAAACCAAGATTCAGTAATGTTTTAATCATGTCTGCAACAAATTATCATGATTCAGTAAAGTTTTAAGCATGTCTGAAACTTGGAGCCAAGATCCAGTAAAGTTTTAATCATATCTGAAACTTAAAACTAAGATCTAGTAAAGTTTCAATCATGTCTGCTCCAAATTATCAAGATCCAGTAAAGTTTTAAGAATGTCTGAAGCTTAAAACCAAGATTTACAAATTAACATGAAATTTTTGAATTTTTGAACATTTTTTCCGAATCTGAATCATTGTGAGATCCAGTAAAGTTTTAAGAATGTCTGAAGCTTAAAACCAAGACCTAGTTAAGTTTTAATCATGTCTGCAACAAATTATCATTTTGATTAATTTTGAAACTTGGAGCCAAGATCCAGTAAAGTTTTAATCATGGCTGAAACTTAAAACCAAGATTCGGTAAAGTTTTAAACATGTCTGCAACAAATTACAATGATCCAGTAAAGTTTTAAGCATGTCTGAAACTTGGAGCCAAGATCCAGTAAAGTTTTAATCATATCTGAAACTTAAAACCAAGATCTAGTAAAGTTTCAATCATGTCTGCTCCAAATTATCAAGATCCAGTAAAGTTTTAAGAATGTCTGAAGCTTAAAACCAAGATTTACAAATTAACATGAAATTTTTGAACTTTTGAACATTTTTTCCGAATCTGAATCATTGTGAGATCCAGTAAAGTTTTAAGAATGTCTGAAGCTTAAAACCAAGACCTAGTTAAGTTTTAATCATGTCTGCAACAAATTATCATTTTGATTAATTTTGAAACTTGGAGCCAAGATCCAGTAAAGTTTTAATCATGGCTGAAACTTAAAACCAAGATTCGGTAAAGTTTTAAACATGTCTGCAACAAATTACAATGATCCAGTAAAGTTTTAAGCATGTCTGAAACTTGGAGCCAAGATCCAGTAAAGTTTTAATCATATCTGAAACTTAAAACCAAGATCTAGTAAAGTTTCAATCATGTCTGCTCCAAATTATCAAGATCCAGTAAAGTTTTAAGAATGTCTGAAGCTTAAAACCAAGATTTACAAATTAACATGAAATTTTTGAACTTTTGAACATTTTTTCCGAATCTGAATCATTGTGAGATCCAGTAAAGTTTTAAGAATGTCTGAAGCTTAAAACCAAGACCTAGTTAAGTTTTAATCATGTCTGCAACAAATTATCATGATTCAGTAAAGTTTTAAGCATGTCTGAAACTTGGAATCAAGATTCAGTAAAGTTTTAATCATGTCTGCAACAAATTATCATTTTGATTATTTTTGAAACTTAAAACCAAGATTTAGTAAAGTTTTAATCATGTCTGCAACAAATTACAATGATCCAGTAAAGTTTTAAGCATATCTGAAACTTTGAACCAAGATCTAGTAAAGTTTCAATCATGTATGCTCCAAATTACCAAGATCCAGTAAAGTTTTAAGAATGTCTGAAGCTTAAAACCAAGATTCAGTAATGTTTTAATCATGTCTGCAACAAATTATCATGATTCAGTAAAGTTTTAAGCATGTCTGAAACTTGGAGCCAAGATCCAGTAAAGTTTTAATCATATCTGAAACTTAAAACTAAGATCTAGTAAAGTTTCAATCATGTCTGCTCCAAATTATCAAGATCCAGTAAAGTTTTAAGAATGTCTGAAGCTTAAAACCAAGATTTACAAATTAACATGAAATTTTTGAATTTTTGAACATTTTTTCCGAATCTGAATCATTGTGAGATCCAGTAAAGTTTTAAGAATGTCTGAAGCTTAAAACCAAGACCTAGTTAAGTTTTAATCATGTCTGCAACAAATTATCATTTTGATTAATTTTGAAACTTGGAGCCAAGATCCAGTAAAGTTTTAATCATGGCTGAAACTTAAAACCAAGATTCGGTAAAGTTTTAAACATGTCTGCAACAAATTACAATGATCCAGTAAAGTTTTAAGCATGTCTGAAACTTGGAGCCAAGATCCAGTAAAGTTTTAATCATATCTGAAACTTAAAACCAAGATCTAGTAAAGTTTCAATCATGTCTGCTCCAAATTATCAAGATCCAGTAAAGTTTTAAGAATGTCTGAAGCTTAAAACCAAGATTTACAAATTAACATGAAATTTTTGAACTTTTGAACATTTTTTCCGAATCTGAATCATTGTGAGATCCAGTAAAGTTTTAAGAATGTCTGAAGCTTAAAACCAAGACCTAGTTAAGTTTTAATCATGTCTGCAACAAATTATCATTTTGATTAATTTTGAAACTTGGAGCCAAGATCCAGTAAAGTTTTAATCATGGCTGAAACTTAAAACCAAGATTCGGTAAAGTTTTAAACATGTCTGCAACAAATTACAATGATCCAGTAAAGTTTTAAGCATGTCTGAAACTTGGAGCCAAGATCCAGTAAAGTTTTAATCATATCTGAAACTTAAAACCAAGATCTAGTAAAGTTTCAATCATGTCTGCTCCAAATTATCAAGATCCAGTAAAGTTTTAAGAATGTCTGAAGCTTAAAACCAAGATTTACAAATTAACATGAAATTTTTGAACTTTTGAACATTTTTTCCGAATCTGAATCATTGTGAGATCCAGTAAAGTTTTAAGAATGTCTGAAGCTTAAAACCAAGACCTAGTTAAGTTTTAATCATGTCTGCAACAAATTATCATGATTCAGTAAAGTTTTAAGCATGTCTGAAACTTGGAATCAAGATTCAGTAAAGTTTTAATCATGTCTGCAACAAATTATCATTTTGATTATTTTTGAAACTTAAAACCAAGATTTAGTAAAGTTTTAATCATGTCTGCAACAAATTACAATGATCCAGTAAAGTTTTAAGCATATCTGAAACTTTGAACCAAGATCTAGTAAAGTTTCAATCATGTATGCTCCAAATTACCAAGATCCAGTAAAGTTTTAAGAATGTCTGAAGCTTAAAACCAAGATTCAGTAATGTTTTAATCATGTCTGCAACAAATTATCATGATTCAGTAAAGTTTTAAGCATGTCTGAAACTTGGAGCCAAGATCCAGTAAAGTTTTAATCATATCTGAAACTTAAAACTAAGATCTAGTAAAGTTTCAATCATGTCTGCTCCAAATTATCAAGATCCAGTAAAGTTTTAAGAATGTCTGAAGCTTAAAACCAAGATTTACAAATTAACATGAAATTTTTGAATTTTTGAACATTTTTTCCGAATCTGAATCATTGTGAGATCCAGTAAAGTTTTAAGAATGTCTGAAGCTTAAAACCAAGACCTAGTTAAGTTTTAATCATGTCTGCAACAAATTATCATGATTCAGTAAAGTTTTAAGCATGTCTGAAACTTGGAATCAAGATTCAGTAAAGTTTTAATCATGTCTGCAACAAATTATCATTTTGATTATTTTTGAAACTTAAAACCAAGATTTAGTAAAGTTTTAATCATGTCTGCAACAAATTACAATGATCCAGTAAAGTTTTAAGCATATCTGAAACTTTGAACCAAGATCTAGTAAAGTTTCAATCATGTATGCTCCAAATTACCAAGATCCAGTAAAGTTTTAAGAATGTCTGAAGCTTAAAACCAAGATTCAGTAATGTTTTAATCATGTCTGCAACAAATTATCATGATTCAGTAAAGTTTTAAGCAAGTCTGAAACTTGGAGCCAAGATCCAGTAAAGTTTTAATCATATCTGAAACTTAAAACTAAGATCTAGTAAAGTTTCAATCATGTCTGCTCCAAATTATCAAGATCCAGTAAAGTTTTAAGAATGTCTGAAGCTTAAAACCAAGATTTACAAATTAACATGAAATTTTTGAGTTTTTGAACATTTTTTCCGAATCTGAATCATTGTGAGATCGAGTAAAGTTTTAAGAATGTCTGAAGCTTAAAACCAAGACCTAGTTAAGTTTTAATCATGTCTGCAACAAATTATCATTTTGATTAATTTTGAAACTTGGAGCCAAGATCCAGTAAAGTTTTAATCATGGCTGAAACTTAAAACCAAGATTCGGTAAAGTTTTAAACATGTCTGCAACAAATTACAATGATCCAGTAAAGTTTTAAGCATGTCTGAAACTTGGAGCCAAGATCCAGTAAAGTTTTAATCATATCTGAAACTTAAAACCAAGATCTAGTAAAGTTTCAATCATGTCTGCTCCAAATTATCAAGATCCAGTAAAGTTTTAAGAATGTCTGAAGCTTAAAACCAAGATTTACAAATTAACATGAAATTTTTGAACTTTTGAACATTTTTTCCGAATCTGAATCATTGTGAGATCCAGTAAAGTTTTAAGAATGTCTGAAGCTTAAAACCAAGACCTAGTTAAGTTTTAATCATGTCTGCAACAAATTATCATGATTCAGTAAAGTTTTAAGCATGTCTGAAACTTGGAATCAAGATTCAGTAAAGTTTTAATCATGTCTGCAACAAATTATCATTTTGATTATTTTTGAAACTTAAAACCAAGATTTAGTAAAGTTTTAATCATGTCTGCAACAAATTACAATGATCCAGTAAAGTTTTAAGCATATCTGAAACTTTGAACCAAGATCTAGTAAAGTTTCAATCATGTATGCTCCAAATTACCAAGATCCAGTAAAGTTTTAAGAATGTCTGAAGCTTAAAACCAAGATTCAGTAATGTTTTAATCATGTCTGCAACAAATTATCATGATTCAGTAAAGTTTTAAGCATGTCTGAAACTTGGAGCCAAGATCCAGTAAAGTTTTAATCATATCTGAAACTTAAAACTAAGATCTAGTAAAGTTTCAATCATGTCTGCTCCAAATTATCAAGATCCAGTAAAGTTTTAAGAATGTCTGAAGCTTAAAACCAAGATTTACAAATTAACATGAAATTTTTGAATTTTTGAACATTTTTTCCGAATCTGAATCATTGTGAGATCCAGTAAAGTTTTAAGAATGTCTGAAGCTTAAAACCAAGACCTAGTTAAGTTTTAATCATGTCTGCAACAAATTATCATGATTCAGTAAAGTTTTAAGCATGTCTGAAACTTGGAATCAAGATTCAGTAAAGTTTTAATCATGTCTGCAACAAATTATCATTTTGATTATTTTTGAAACTTAAAACCAAGATTTAGTAAAGTTTTAATCATGTCTGCAACAAATTACAATGATCCAGTAAAGTTTTAAGCATATCTGAAACTTTGAACCAAGATCTAGTAAAGTTTCAATCATGTATGCTCCAAATTACCAAGATCCAGTAAAGTTTTAAGAATGTCTGAAGCTTAAAACCAAGATTCAGTAATGTTTTAATCATGTCTGCAACAAATTATCATGATTCAGTAAAGTTTTAAGCAAGTCTGAAACTTGGAGCCAAGATCCAGTAAAGTTTTAATCATATCTGAAACTTAAAACTAAGATCTAGTAAAGTTTCAATCATGTCTGCTCCAAATTATCAAGATCCAGTAAAGTTTTAAGAATGTCTGAAGCTTAAAACCAAGATTTACAAATTAACATGAAATTTTTGAGTTTTTGAACATTTTTTCCGAATCTGAATCATTGTGAGATCCAGTAAAGTTTTAAGAATGTCTGAAGCTTAAAACCAAGACCTAGTTAAGTTTTAATCATGTCTGCAACAAATTATCATTTTGATTAATTTTGAAACTTGGAGCCAAGATCCAGTAAAGTTTTAATCATGGCTGAAACTTAAAACCAAGATTCGGTAAAGTTTTAAACATGTCTGCAACAAATTACAATGATCCAGTAAAGTTTTAAGCATGTCTGAAACTTGGAGCCAAGATCCAGTAAAGTTTTAATCATATCTGAAACTTAAAACCAAGATCTAGTAAAGTTTCAATCATGTCTGCTCCAAATTATCAAGATCCAGTAAAGTTTTAAGAATGTCTGAAGCTTAAAACCAAGATTTACAAATTAACATGAAATTTTTGAACTTTTGAACATTTTTTCCGAATCTGAATCATTGTGAGATCCAGTAAAGTTTTAAGAATGTCTGAAGCTTAAAACCAAGACCTAGTTAAGTTTTAATCATGTCTGCAACAAATTATCATGATTCAGTAAAGTTTTAAGCATGTCTGAAACTTGGAATCAAGATTCAGTAAAGTTTTAATCATGTCTGCAACAAATTATCATTTTGATTATTTTTGAAACTTATAACCAAGATTTAGTAAAGTTTTAATCATGTCTGCAACAAATTACAATGATCCAGTAAAGTTTTAAGCATATCTGAAACTTTGAACCAAGATCTAGTAAAGTTTCAATCATGTATGCTCCAAATTACCAAGATCCAGTAAAGTTTTAAGAATGTCTGAAGCTTAAAACCAAGATTCAGTAATGTTTTAATCATGTCTGCAACAAATTATCATGATTCAGTAAAGTTTTAAGCATGTCTGAAACTTGGAGCCAAGATCCAGTAAAGTTTTAATCATATCTGAAACTTAAAACTAAGATCTAGTAAAGTTTCAATCATGTCTGCTCCAAATTATCAAGATCCAGTAAAGTTTTAAGAATGTCTGAAGCTTAAAACCAAGATTTACAAATTAACATGAAATTTTTGAATTTTTGAACATTTTTTCCGAATCTGAATCATTGTGAGATCCAGTAAAGTTTTAAGAATGTCTGAAGCTTAAAACCAAGACCTAGTTAAGTTTTAATCATGTCTGCAACAAATTATCATTTTGATTAATTTTGAAACTTGGAGCCAAGATCCAGTAAAGTTTTAATCATGGCTGAAACTTAAAACCAAGATTCGGTAAAGTTTTAAACATGTCTGCAACAAATTACAATGATCCAGTAAAGTTTTAAGCATGTCTGAAACTTGGAGCCAAGATCCAGTAAAGTTTTAATCATATCTGAAACTAAAAACCAAGATCTAGTAAAGTTTCAATCATGTCTGCTCCAAATTATCAAGATCCAGTAAAGTTTTAAGAATGTCTGAAGCTTAAAACCAAGATTTACAAATTAACATGAAATTTTTGAGTTTTTGAACATTTTTTCCGAATCTGAATCATTGTGAGATCCAGTAAAGTTTTAAGAATGTCTGAAGCTTAAAACCAAGACCTAGTTAAGTTTTAATCATGTCTGCAACAAATTATCATTTTGATTAATTTTGAAACTTGGAGCCAAGATCCAGTAAAGTTTTAATCATGGCTGAAACTTAAAACCAAGATTCGGTAAAGTTTTAAACATGTCTGCAACAAATTACAATGATCCAGTAAAGTTTTAAGCATGTCTGAAACTTGGAGCCAAGATCCAGTAAAGTTTTAATCATATCTGAAACTTAAAACCAAGATCTAGTAAAGTTTCAATCATGTCTGCTCCAAATTATCAAGATCCAGTAAAGTTTTAAGAATGTCTGAAGCTTAAAACCAAGATTTACAAATTAACATGAAATTTTTGAACTTTTGAACATTTTTTCCGAATCTGAATCATTGTGAGATCCAGTAAAGTTTTAAGAATGTCTGAAGCTTAAAACCAAGACCTAGTTAAGTTTTAATCATGTCTGCAACAAATTATCATGATTCAGTAAAGTTTTAAGCATGTCTGAAACTTGGAATCAAGATTCAGTAAAGTTTTAATCATGTCTGCAACAAATTATCATTTTGATTATTTTTGAAACTTAAAACCAAGATTTAGTAAAGTTTTAATCATGTCTGCAACAAATTACAATGATCCAGTAAAGTTTTAAGCATATCTGAAACTTTGAACCAAGATCTAGTAAAGTTTCAATCATGTATGCTCCAAATTACCAAGATCCAGTAAAGTTTTAAGAATGTCTGAAGCTTAAAACCAAGATTCAGTAATGTTTTAATCATGTCTGCAACAAATTATCATGATTCAGTAAAGTTTTAAGCATGTCTGAAACTTGGAGCCAAGATCCAGTAAAGTTTTAATCATATCTGAAACTTAAAACCAAGATCTAGTAAAGTTTCAATCATGTCTGCTCCAAATTATCAAGATCCAGTAAAGTTTTAAGAATGTCTGAAGCTTAAAACCAAGATTTACAAATTAACATGAAATTTTTGAGTTTTTGAACATTTTTTCCGAATCTGAATCATTGTGAGATCCAGTAAAGTTTTAAGAATGTCTGAAGCTTAAAACCAAGACCTAGTTAAGTTTTAATCATGTCTGCAACAAATTATCATTTTGATTAATTTTGAAACTTGGAGCCAAGATCCAGTAAAGTTTTAATCATGGCTGAAACTTAAAACCAAGATTCGGTAAAGTTTTAAACATGTCTGCAACAAATTACAATGATCCAGTAAAGTTTTAAGCATGTCTGAAACTTGGAGCCAAGATCCAGTAAAGTTTTAATCATATCTGAAACTTAAAACCAAGATCTAGTAAAGTTTCAATCATGTCTGCTCCAAATTATCAAGATCCAGTAAAGTTTTAAGAATGTCTGAAGCTTAAAACCAAGATTTACAAATTAACATGAAATTTTTGAACTTTTGAACATTTTTTCCGAATCTGAATCATTGTGAGATCCAGTAAAGTTTTAAGAATGTCTGAAGCTTAAAACCAAGACCTAGTTAAGTTTTAATCATGTCTGCAACAAATTATCATGATTCAGTAAAGTTTTAAGCATGTCTGAAACTTGGAATCAAGATTCAGTAAAGTTTTAATCATGTCTGCAACAAATTATCATTTTGATTATTTTTGAAACTTAAAACCAAGATTTAGTAAAGTTTTAATCATGTCTGCAACAAATTACAATGATCCAGTAAAGTTTTAAGCATATCTGAAACTTTGAACCAAGATCTAGTAAAGTTTCAATCATGTATGCTCCAAATTACCAAGATCCAGTAAAGTTTTAAGAATGTCTGAAGCTTAAAACCAAGATTCAGTAATGTTTTAATCATGTCTGCAACAAATTATCATGATTCAGTAAAGTTTTAAGCATGTCTGAAACTTGGAGCCAAGATCCAGTAAAGTTTTAATCATATCTGAAACTTAAAACTAAGATCTAGTAAAGTTTCAATCATGTCTGCTCCAAATTATCAAGATCCAGTAAAGTTTTAAGAATGTCTGAAGCTTAAAACCAAGATTTACAAATTAACATGAAATTTTTGAATTTTTGAACATTTTTTCCGAATCTGAATCATTGTGAGATCCAGTAAAGTTTTAAGAATGTCTGAAGCTTAAAACCAAGACCTAGTTAAGTTTTAATCATGTCTGCAACAAATTATCATTTTGATTAATTTTGAAACTTGGAGCCAAGATCCAGTAAAGTTTTAATCATGGCTGAAACTTAAAACCAAGATTCGGTAAAGTTTTAAACATGTCTGCAACAAATTACAATGATCCAGTAAAGTTTTAAGCATGTCTGAAACTTGGAGCCAAGATCCAGTAAAGTTTTAATCATATCTGAAACTTAAAACCAAGATCTAGTAAAGTTTCAATCATGTCTGCTCCAAATTATCAAGATCCAGTAAAGTTTTAAGAATGTCTGAAGCTTAAAACCAAGACCTAGTTAAGTTTTAATCATGTCTGCAACAAATTATCATTTTGATTAATTTTGAAACTTGGAGCCAAGATCCAGTAAAGTTTTAATCATGGCTGAAACTTAAAACCAAGATTCGGTAAAGTTTTAAACATGTCTGCAACAAATTACAATGATCCAGTAAAGTTTTAAGCATGTCTGAAACTTGGAGCCAAGATCCAGTAAAGTTTTAATCATATCTGAAACTTAAAACCAAGATCTAGTAAAGTTTCAATCATGTCTGCTCCAAATTATCAAGATCCAGTAAAGTTTTAAGAATGTCTGAAGCTTAAAACCAAGATTTACAAATTAACATGAAATTTTTGAACTTTTGAACATTTTTTCCGAATCTGAATCATTGTGAGATCCAGTAAAGTTTTAAGAATGTCTGAAGCTTAAAACCAAGACCTAGTTAAGTTTTAATCATGTCTGCAACAAATTATCATTTTGATTAATTTTGAAACTTGGAGCCAAGATCCAGTAAAGTTTTAATCATGGCTGAAACTTAAAACCAAGATTCGGTAAAGTTTTAAACATGTCTGCAACAAATTACAATGATCCAGTAAAGTTTTAAGCATGTCTGAAACTTGGAGCCAAGATCCAGTAAAGTTTTAATCATATCTGAAACTTAAAACCAAGATCTAGTAAAGTTTCAATCATGTCTGCTCCAAATTATCAAGATCCAGTAAAGTTTTAAGAATGTCTTTCCAGTAAAGTTTTAATCATATCTGAAACTTAAAACCAAGATCTAGTAAAGTTTCAATCATGTCTGCTCCAAATTATCAAGATCCAGTAAAGTTTTAAGAATGTCTGAAGCTTAAAACCAAGATTTACAAATTAACATGAAATTTTTGAACTTTTGAACATTTTTTCCGAATCTGAATCATTGTGAGATCCAGTAAAGTTTTAAGAATGTCTGAAGCTTAAAACCAAGACCTAGTTAAGTTTTAATCATGTCTGCAACAAATTATCATTTTGATTATTTTTGAAACTTAAAACCAAGATTTAGTAAAGTTTCAATCATGTCTGCACCAAATTACCAAGATCCACAATTATTCAGAATCAAAAAAAAGGTTTAAAAATTCAAAAATTTCATGTTAATTAAACTTTGTCTTTTAAATGCCAGATTAAGGATCTAAACTTAAGGCATATTCAGTAAAAATATCTCGTTCCTAGTTGCTGTCTAACTCCAGAAATCATTATTTTAATCTCACCCAAAATTTGTTTACAATTTGAGTGTGAAAAAAAAATATGATTTTTTCTACTTTAAGTTGTTATTTGGATGTCTTGGAAGCAGTTGCTAGCTAATCTAAGCTTAACTTTACATATTAAAACAACCAACTCAATAAAAAACTGGTTATTAAGTCTTAAAAGTCCAATTGAAATCTGAGTATTTTTACAAAACTTAAACTTTTCATAAGTTAAAAAGTCTTCCAAAGACCTCACTGAAACCTATATAAATCGATCGATTAAGCTTAAATCTATCTCCCACATTGATGTGGACATGCCGTTTGATGCCGATTTCGAGATATTTGCGATCAAAGTTTACATAAATTTTCATACAAAATTAAATCATGCACAATATTTTTTGATAAACTTTTACAAACTTTTGCTAAAAACCTTTATATTAAGGACTGATTTTTTGAGCAATGAACGAAAACATTATGTAGAAGATGCTAAAAGAAACAAATTAAGATAAATTTTTCAGAATTTTTGAACATTTTTTCCGAATCTGAATCATTGTGAGATCCAGTAAAGTTTTAAGAATGTCTGAAGCTTAAAACCAAGACCTAGTTAAGTTTTAATCATGTCTGCAACAAATTATCATTTTGATTAATTTTGAAACTTGGAGCCAAGATCCAGTAAAGTTTTAATCATGGCTGAAACTTAAAACCAAGATTCGGTAAAGTTTTAAACATGTCTGCAACAAATTACAATGATCCAGTAAAGTTTTAAGCATGTCTGAAACTTGGAGCCAAGATCCAGTAAAGTTTTAATCATATCTGAAACTTAAAACCAAGATCTAGTAAAGTTTCAATCATGTCTGCTCCAAATTATCAAGATCCAGTAAAGTTTTAAGAATGTCTGAAGCTTAAAACCAAGATTTACAAATTAACATGAAATTTTTGAACTTTTGAACATTTTTTCCGAATCTGAATCATTGTGAGATCCAGTAAAGTTTTAAGAATGTCTGAAGCTTAAAACCAAGACCTAGTTAAGTTTTAATCATGTCTGCAACAAATTATCATTTTGATTAATTTTGAAACTTAGAGCCAAGATCCAGTAAAGTTTTAATCATGGCTGAAACTTAAAACCAAGATTCGGTAAAGTTTTAAACATGTCTGCAACAAATTACAATGATCCAGTAAAGTTTTAAGCATGTCTGAAACTTGGAGCCAAGATCCAGTAAAGTTTTAATCATATCTGAAACTTAAAACCAAGATCTAGTAAAGTTTCAATCATGTCTGCTCCAAATTATCAAGATCCAGTAAAGTTTTAAGAATGTCTGAAGCTTAAAACCAAGATTTACAAATTAACATGAAATTTTTGAACTTTTGAACATTTTTTCCGAATCTGAATCATTGTGAGATCCAGTAAAGTTTTAAGAATGTCTGAAGCTTAAAACCAAGACCTAGTTAAGTTTTAATCATGTCTGCAACAAATTATCATTTTGATTATTTTTGAAACTTAAAACCAAGATTTAGTAAAGTTTCAATCATGTCTGCACCAAATTACCAAGATCCACAATTATTCAGAATCAAAAAAAAGGTTTAAAAATTCAAAAATTTCATGTTAATTAAACTTTGTCTTTTAAATGCCAGATTAAGGATCTAAACTTAAGGCATATTCAGTAAAAATATCTCGTTCCTAGTTGCTGTCTAACTCCAGAAATCATTATTTTAATCTCACCCAAAATTTGTTTACAATTTGAGTGTGAAAAAAAAATATGATTTTTTCTACTTTAAGTTGTTATTTGGATGTCTTGGAAGCAGTTGCTAGCTAATTTAAGCTTAACTTTACATATTAAAACAACCAACTCAATAAAAAACTGCTTATTAAGTCTTAAAAGTCCAATTGAAATCTGAGTATTTTTACAAAACTTAAACTTTTCATAAGTTAAAAAGTCTTCCAAAGACCTCACTGAAACCTATATAAATCGATCGATTAAGCTTAAATCTATCTCCCACATTGATGTGGACATGCCGTTTGATGCCGATTTCGAGATATTTGCGATCAAAGTTTACATAAATTTTCATACAAAATTAAATCATGCACAATATTTTTTGATAAACTTTTACAAACTTTTGCTAAAAACCTTTATATTAAGGACTGATTTTTTGAGCAATGAACGAAAACATTATGTAGAAGATGCTAAAAGAAACAAATTAAGATAAATTTTTCAGAATTTTTGAACATTTTTTCCGAATCTGAATCATTGTGAGATCCAGTAAAGTTTTAAGAATGTCTGAAGCTTAAAACCAAGACCTAGTTAAGTTTTAATCATGTCTGCAACAAATTATCATGATTCAGTAAAGTTTTAAGCATGTCTGAAACTTGGAATCAAGATTCAGTAAAGTTTTAATCATGTCTGCAACAAATTATCATTTTGATTATTTTTGAAACTTAAAACCAAGATTTAGTAAAGTTTTAATCATGTCTGCAACAAATTACAATGATCCAGTAAAGTTTTAAGCATATCTGAAACTTTGAACCAAGATCTAGTAAAGTTTCAATCATGTATGCTCCAAATTACCAAGATCCAGTAAAGTTTTAAGAATGTCTGAAGCTTAAAACCAAGATTCAGTAATGTTTTAATCATGTCTGCAACAAATTATCATGATTCAGTAAAGTTTTAAGCATGTCTGAAACTTGGAGCCAAGATCCAGTAAAGTTTTAATCATATCTGAAACTTAAAACTAAGATCTAGTAAAGTTTCAATCATGTCTGCTCCAAATTATCAAGATCCAGTAAAGTTTTAAGAATGTCTGAAGCTTAAAACCAAGATTTACAAATTAACATGAAATTTTTGAGTTTTTGAACATTTTTTCCGAATCTGAATCATTGTGAGATCCAGTAAAGTTTTAAGAATGTCTGAAGCTTAAAACCAAGACCTAGTTAAGTTTTAATCATGTCTGCAACAAATTATCATTTTGATTAATTTTGAAACTTGGAGCCAAGATCCAGTAAAGTTTTAATCATGGCTGAAACTTAAAACCAAGATTCGGTAAAGTTTTAAACATGTCTGCAACAAATTACAATGATCCAGTAAAGTTTTAAGCATGTCTGAAACTTGGAGCCAAGATCCAGTAAAGTTTTAATCATATCTGAAACTTAAAACCAAGATCTAGTAAAGTTTCAATCATGTCTGCTCCAAATTATCAAGATCCAGTAAAGTTTTAAGAATGTCTGAAGCTTAAAACCAAGATTTACAAATTAACATGAAATTTTTGAACTTTTGAACATTTTTTCCGAATCTGAATCATTGTGAGATCCAGTAAAGTTTTAAGAATGTCTGAAGCTTAAAACCAAGACCTAGTTAAGTTTTAATCATGTCTGCAACAAATTATCATGATTCAGTAAAGTTTTAAGCATGTCTGAAACTTGGAATCAAGATTCAGTAAAGTTTTAATCATGTCTGCAACAAATTATCATTTTGATTATTTTTGAAACTTAAAACCAAGATTTAGTAAAGTTTTAATCATGTCTGCAACAAATTACAATGATCCAGTAAAGTTTTAAGCATATCTGAAACTTTGAACCAAGATCTAGTAAAGTTTCAATCATGTATGCTCCAAATTACCAAGATCCAGTAAAGTTTTAAGAATGTCTGAAGCTTAAAACCAAGATTCAGTAATGTTTTAATCATGTCTGCAACAAATTATCATGATTCAGTAAAGTTTTAAGCATGTCTGAAACTTGGAGCCAAGATCCAGTAAAGTTTTAATCATATCTGAAACTTAAAACTAAGATCTAGTAAAGTTTCAATCATGTCTGCTCCAAATTATCAAGATCCAGTAAAGTTTTAAGAATGTCTGAAGCTTAAAACCAAGATTTACAAATTAACATGAAATTTTTGAATTTTTGAACATTTTTTCCGAATCTGAATCATTGTGAGATCCAGTAAAGTTTTAAGAATGTCTGAAGCTTAAAACCAAGACCTAGTTAAGTTTTAATCATGTCTGCAACAAATTATCATTTTGATTAATTTTGAAACTTGGAGCCAAGATCCAGTAAAGTTTTAATCATGGCTGAAACTTAAAACCAAGATTCGGTAAAGTTTTAAACATGTCTGCAACAAATTACAATGATCCAGTAAAGTTTTAAGCATGTCTGAAACTTGGAGCCAAGATCCAGTAAAGTTTTAATCATATCTGAAACTTAAAACCAAGATCTAGTAAAGTTTCAATCATGTCTGCTCCAAATTATCAAGATCCAGTAAAGTTTTAAGAATGTCTGAAGCTTAAAACCAAGATTTACAAATTAACATGAAATTTTTGAACTTTTGAACATTTTTTCCGAATCTGAATCATTGTGAGATCCAGTAAAGTTTTAAGAATGTCTGAAGCTTAAAACCAAGACCTAGTTAAGTTTTAATCATGTCTGCAACAAATTATCATTTTGATTAATTTTGAAACTTGGAGCCAAGATCCAGTAAAGTTTTAATCATGGCTGAAACTTAAAACCAAGATTCGGTAAAGTTTTAAACATGTCTGCAACAAATTACAATGATCCAGTAAAGTTTTAAGCATGTCTGAAACTTGGAGCCAAGATCCAGTAAAGTTTTAATCATATCTGAAACTTAAAACCAAGATCTAGTAAAGTTTCAATCATGTCTGCTCCAAATTATCAAGATCCAGTAAAGTTTTAAGAATGTCTGAAGCTTAAAACCAAGATTTACAAATTAACATGAAATTTTTGAACTTTTGAACATTTTTTCCGAATCTGAATCATTGTGAGATCCAGTAAAGTTTTAAGAATGTCTGAAGCTTAAAACCAAGACCTAGTTAAGTTTTAATCATGTCTGCAACAAATTATCATTTTGATTATTTTTGAAACTTAAAACCAAGATTTAGTAAAGTTTCTATCATGTCTGCACCAAATTACCAAGATCCACAATTATTCAGAATCAAAAAAAAGGTTTAAAAATTCAAAAATTTCATGTTAATTAAAAATATCTCGTTCCTAGTTGCTGTCTAACTCCAGAAATCATTATTTTAATCTCACCCAAAATTTGTTTACAATTTGAGTGTGAAAAAAAAATATGATTTTTTCTACTTTTAGTTGTTATTTGGATGTCTTGGAAGCAGTTGCTAGCTAATTTAAGCTTAACTTTACATATTAAAACAACCAACTCAATAAAAAAACTGCTTATTAAGTCTTAAAAGTCCAATTGAAATCTGAGTATTTTTACAAAACTTAAACTTTTCATAAGTTAAAAAGTCTTCCAAAGACCTCACTGAAACCTATATAAATCGATCGATTAAGCTTAAATCTATCTCCCACATTGATGTGGACATGCCGTTTGATGCCGATTTCGAGATATTTGCGATCAAAGTTTACATAAATTTTCATACAAAATTAAATCATGCACAATATTTTTTGATAAACTTTTACAAACTTTTGCTAAAAACCTTTATATTAAGGACTGATTTTTTGAGCAATGAACGAAAACATTATGTAGAAGATGCTAAAAGAACCAAATTAAGATAAATTTTTCAGAATTTTTGAACATTTTTTCCGAATCTGAATCATTGTGAGATCCAGTAAAGTTTTAAGAATGTCTGAAGCTTAAAACCAAGACCTAGTTAAGTTTTAATCATGTCTGCAACAAATTATCATGATTCAGTAAAGTTTTAAGCATGTCTGAAACTTGGAATCAAGATTCAGTAAAGTTTTAATCATGTCTGCAACAAATTATCATTTTGATTATTTTTGAAACTTAAAACCAAGATCCAGTAAAGTTTTAATCATGGCTGAAACTTAAAACCAAGATTCGGTAAAGTTTTAAACATGTCTGCAACAAATTACAATGATCCAGTAAAGTTTTAAGCATGTCTGAAACTTGAAACCAAGATCCAGTAAAGTTTTAATCATATCTGCAACAAATTATCATTTTGATTATTTTTGAAACTTGGAGCCAAGATCCAGTAAAGTTTTAATCATGGCTGAAACTTAAAACCAAGATTCGGTAAAGTTTTAATCATGTCTGCAACAAATTACAATGATCCAGTAAAGTTTTAAGCATATCTGAAACTTTGAACCAAGATCTAGTAAAGTTTCAATCATGTATGCTCCAAATTACCAAGATCCAGTAAAGTTTTAAGAATGTCTGAAGCTTAAAACCAAGACCTAGTTAAGTTTTAATCATGTCTGCAACAAATTATCATTTTGATTATTTTTGAAACTTGGAGCCAAGATCCAGTAAAGTTTTAATCATGGCTGAAACTTAAAACCAAGATTCGGTAAAGTTTTAAACATGTCTGCAACAAATTACAATGATCCAGTAAAGTTTTAAGCATGTCTGAAACTTGAAACCAAGATCCAGTAAAGTTTTAATCATATCTGAAACTTAAAACCAAGATCTAGTAAAGTTTCAATCATGTATGCTCCAAATTACCAAGATCCAGTAAAGTTTTAAGAATGTCTGAAGCTTAAAACCAAGATTCAGTAATGTTTTAATCATGTCTGCAACAAATTATCATGATTCAGTAAAGTTTTAAGCATGTCTGAAACTTGGAATCAAGATTCAGTAAAGTTTTAATCATGTCTGCAACAAATTATCATTTTGATTATTTTTGAAACTTGGAGCCAAGATCCAGTAAAGTTTTAATCATGTCTGCAACAAATTATCATTTTGATTATTTTTGAAACTTAAAACCAAGATTTAGTAAAGTTTTAATCATGTCTGCAACAAATTACAATGATCCAGTAAAGTTTTAAGCATGTCTGAAACTTGGAATCAAGATTCAGTAAAGTTTTAATCATGTCTGCAACAAATTATCATTTTGATTATTTTTGAAACTTGGAGCCAAGATCCAGTAAAGTTTTAATCATGTCTGCAACAAATTATCATTTTGATTATTTTTGAAACTTAAAACCAAGATTCGGTAAAGTTTTAAACATGTCTGCAACAAATTACAATGATCCAGTAAAGTTTTAAGCATGTCTGAAACTTGAAACCAAGATCCAGTAAAGTTTTAATCATATCTGAAACTTAAAACCAAGATCTAGTAAAGTTTCAATCATGTATGCTCCAAATTACCAAGATCCAGTAAAGTTTTAAGAATGTCTGAAGCTTAAAACCAAGACCTAGTTAAGTTTTAATCATGTCTGCAACAAATTATCATTTTGATTATTTTTGAAACTTGGAGCCAAGATCCAGTAAAGTTTTAATCATGGCTGAAACTTAAAACCAAGATTCGGTAAAGTTTTAAACATGTCTGCAACAAATTACAATGATCCAGTAAAGTTTTAAGCATGTCTGAAACTTGAAACCAAGATCCAGTAAAGTTTTAATCATATCTGAAACTTAAAACCAAGATCTAGTAAAGTTTCAATCATGTATGCTCCAAATTACCAAGATCCAGTAAAGTTTTAAGAATGTCTGAAGCTTAAAACAAAGATTCAGTAATGTTTTAATCATGTCTGCAACAAATTATCATGATTCAGTAAAGTTTTAAGCATGTCTGAAACTTGGAATCAAGATTCAGTAAAGTTTTAATCATGTCTGCAACAAATTATCATTTTGATTATTTTTGAAACTTGGAGCCAAGATCCAGTAAAGTTTTAATCATGTCTGCAACAAATTATCATTTTGATTATTTTTGAAACTTGGAGCCAAGATCCAGTAAAGTTTTAATCATGTCTGCAACAAATTATCATTTTGATTATTTTTGAAACTTAAAACCAAGATTTAGTAAAGTTTTAATCATGTCTGCAACAAATTACAATGATCCAGTAAAGTTTTAAGCATGTCTGAAACTTGGAATCAAGATTCAGTAAAGTTTTAATCATGTCTGCAACAAATTATCATTTTGATTATTTTTGAAACTTGGAGCCAAGATCCAGTAAAGTTTTAATCATGTCTGCAACAAATTATCATTTTGATTATTTTTGAAACTTAAAACCAAGATTCGGTAAAGTTTTAAACATGTCTGCAACAAATTACAATGATCCAGTAAAGTTTTAAGCATGTCTGAAACTTGAAACCAAGATCCAGTAAAGTTTTAATCATATCTGAAACTTAAAACCAAGATCTAGTAAAGTTTCAATCATGTATGCTCCAAATTACCAAGATCCAGTAAAGTTTTAAGAATGTCTGAAGCTTAAAACCAAGACCTAGTTAAGTTTTAATCATGTCTGCAACAAATTATCATTTTGATTATTTTTGAAACTTGGAGCCAAGATCCAGTAAAGTTTTAATCATGGCTGAAACTTAAAACCAAGATTCGGTAAAGTTTTAAACATGTCTGCAACAAATTACAATGATCCAGTAAAGTTTTAAGCATGTCTGAAACTTGAAACCAAGATCCAGTAAAGTTTTAATCATATCTGAAACTTAAAACCAAGATCTAGTAAAGTTTCAATCATGTATGCTCCAAATTACCAAGATCCAGTAAAGTTTTAAGAATGTCTGAAGCTTAAAACAAAGATTCAGTAATGTTTTAATCATGTCTGCAACAAATTATCATGATTCAGTAAAGTTTTAAGCATGTCTGAAACTTGGTATCAAGATTCAGTAAAGTTTTAATCATGTCTGCAACAAATTATCATTTTGATTATTTTTGAAACTTGGAGCCAAGATCCAGTAAAGTTTTAATCATGTCTGCAACAAATTATCATTTTGATTATTTTTGAAACTTAAAACCAAGATTTAGTAAAGTTTTAATCATGTCTGCAACAAATTACAATGATCCAGTAAAGTTTTAAGCATGTCTGAAACTTGGAATCAAGATTCAGTAAAGTTTTAATCATGTCTGCAACAAATTATCATTTTGATTATTTTTGAAACTTGGAGCCAAGATCCAGTAAAGTTTTAATCATGTCTGCAACAAATTATCATTTTGATTATTTTTGAAACTTAAAACCAAGATTTAGTAAAGTTTTAATCATGTCTGCAACAAATTACAATGATCCAGTAAAGTTTTAAGCATGTCTGAAACTTGGTATCAAGATTCAGTAAAGTTTTAATCATGTCTGCAACAAATTATCATTTTGATTATTTTTGAAACTTGGAGCCAAGATCCAGTAAAGTTTTAATCATGTCTGCAACAAATTATCATTTTGATTATTTTTGAAACTTAAAACCAAGATTTAGTAAAGTTTTAATCATGTCTGCAACAAATTACAATGATCCAGTAAAGTTTTAAGCATGTCTGAAACTTGGAATCAAGATTCAGTAAAGTTTTAATCATGTCTGCAACAAATTATCATTTTGATTATTTTTGAAACTTGGAGCCAAGATCCAGTAAAGTTTTAATCATGTCTGCAACAAATTATCATTTTGATTATTTTTGAAACTTAAAACCAAGATTCGGTAAAGTTTTAAACATGTCTGCAACAAATTACAATGATCCAGTAAAGTTTTAAGCATGTCTGAAACTTGAAACCAAGATCCAGTAAAGTTTTAATCATATCTGAAACTTAAAACCAAGATCTAGTAAAGTTTCAATCATGTATGCTCCAAATTACCAAGATCCAGTAAAGTTTTAAGAATGTCTGAAGCTTAAAACCAAGACCTAGTTAAGTTTTAATCATGTCTGCAACAAATTATCATTTTGATTATTTTTGAAACTTGGAGCCAAGATCCAGTAAAGTTTTAATCATGTCTGCAACAAATTATCATTTTGATTATTTTTGAAACTTAAAACCAAGATTTAGTAAAGTTTTAATCATGTCTGCAACAAATTACAATGATCCAGTAAAGTTTTAAGCATGTCTGAAACTTGGAATCAAGATTCAGTAAAGTTTTAATCATGTCTGCAACAAATTATCATTTTGATTATTTTTGAAACTTGGAGCCAAGATCCAGTAAAGTTTTAATCATGTCTGCAACAAATTATCATTTTGATTATTTTTGAAACTTAAAACCAAGATTCGGTAAAGTTTTAAACATGTCTGCAACAAATTACAATGATCCAGTAAAGTTTTAAGCATGTCTGAAACTTGAAACCAAGATCCAGTAAAGTTTTAATCATATCTGAAACTTAAAACCAAGATCTAGTAAAGTTTCAATCATGTATGCTCCAAATTACCAAGATCCAGTAAAGTTTTAAGAATGTCTGAAGCTTAAAACAAAGATTCAGTAATGTTTTAATCATGTCTGCAACAAATTATCATGATTCAGTAAAGTTTTAAGCATGTCTGAAACTTGGAATCAAGATTCAGTAAAGTTTTAATCATGTCTGCAACAAATTATCATTTTGATTATTTTTGAAACTTGGAGCCAAGATCCAGTAAAGTTTTAATCATGTCTGCAACAAATTATCATTTTGATTATTTTTGAAACTTAAAACCAAGATTTAGTAAAGTTTTAATCATGTCTGCAACAAATTACAATGATCCAGTAAAGTTTTAAGCATGTCTGAAACTTGGTATCAAGATTCAGTAAAGTTTTAATCATGTCTGCAACAAATTATCATTTTGATTATTTTTGAAACTTGGAGCCAAGATCCAGTAAAGTTTTAATCATGTCTGCAACAAATTATCATTTTGATTATTTTTGAAACTTAAAACCAAGATTCGGTAAAGTTTTAAACATGTCTGCAACAAATTATCATGATCCAGTAAAGTTTTAAGCATGTCTGAAACTTGAAACCAAAATCCAGTAAAGTTTTAATCATATCTGAAACTTAAAACCAAGATCTAGTAAAGTTTCAATCATGTATGCTCCAAATTACCAAGATCCAGTAAAGTTTTAAGAATGTCTGAAGCTTATAACCAAGATTCAGTAATGTTTTAATCATGTCTGCAACAAATTATCATGATTCAGTAAAGTTTTAAGCATGTCTGAAACTTGGAATCAAGATTCAGTAAAGTTTTAATCATGTCTGCAACAAATTATCATTTTGATTATTTTTGAAACTTGGAGCCAAGATCCAGTAAAGTTTTAATCATGTCTGCAACAAATTATCATTTTGATTATTTTTGAAACTTAAAACCAAGATTTAGTAAAGTTTTAATCATGTCTGCAACAAATTACAATGATCCAGTAAAGTTTTAAGCATGTCTGAAACTTGGAATCAAGATTCAGTAAAGTTTTAATCATGTCTGCAACAAATTATCATTTTGATTATTTTTGAAACTTGGAGCCAAGATCCAGTAAAGTTTTAATCATGTCTGCAACAAATTATCATTTTGATTATTTTTGAAACTTAAAACCAAGATTCGGTAAAGTTTTAAACATGTCTGCAACAAATTACAATGATCCAGTAAAGTTTTAAGCATGTCTGAAACTTGAAACCAAGATCCAGTAAAGTTTTAATCATATCTGAAACTTAAAACCAAGATCTAGTAAAGTTTCAATCATGTATGCTCCAAATTACCAAGATCCAGTAAAGTTTTAAGAATGTCTGAAGCTTAAAACCAAGACCTAGTTAAGTTTTAATCATGTCTGCAACAAATTATCATTTTGATTATTTTTGAAACTTGGAGCCAAGATCCAGTGAAGTTTTAATCATGGCTGAAACTTAAAACCAAGATTCGGTAAAGTTTTAAACATGTCTGCAACAAATTACAATGATCCAGTAAAGTTTTAAGCATGTCTGAAACTTGAAACCAAGATCCAGTAAAGTTTTAATCATATCTGAAACTTAAAACCAAGATCTAGGAAAGTT
This sequence comes from Chironomus riparius, assembly GCA_917627325.4. Classification (NCBI taxonomy): domain Eukaryota; kingdom Metazoa; phylum Arthropoda; class Insecta; order Diptera; family Chironomidae; genus Chironomus; species Chironomus riparius. The sequence goes on from OU895877.1 coordinate 33,528,091, forward strand.
TCAATCATGTATGCTCCAAATTACCAAGATCCAGTAAAGTTTTAAGAATGTCTGAAGCTTAAAACCAAGATTCAGTAATGTTTTAATCATGTCTGCAACAAATTATCATGATTCAGTAAAGTTTTAAGCATGTCTGAAACTTGGAATCAAGATTCAGTAAAGTTTTAATCATGTCTGCAACAAATTATCATTTTGATTATTTTTGAAACTTGGAGCCAAGATCCAGTAAAGTTTTAATCATGTCTGCAACAAATTATCATTTTGATTATTTTTGAAACTTAAAACCAAGATTCAGTAAAGTTTTAATCATGTCTGCAACAAATTACAATGATCCAGTAAAGTTTTAAGCATGTCTGAAACTTGGAATCAAGATTCAGTAAAGTTTTAATCATGTCTGCAACAAATTATCATTTTGATTATTTTTGAAACTTGGAGCCAAGATCCAGTAAAGTTTTAATCATGTCTGCAACAAATTATCATTTTGATTATTTTTGAAACTTAAAACCAAGATTCGGTAAAGTTTTAAACATGTCTGCAACAAATTACAATGATCCAGTAAAGTTTTAAGCATGTCTGAAACTTGAAACCAAGATCCAGTAAAGTTTTAATCATATCTGAAACTTAAAACCAAGATCTAGTAAAGTTTCAATCATGTATGCTCCAAATTACCAAGATCCAGTAAAGTTTTAAGAATGTCTGAAGCTTATAACCAAGATTCAGTAATGTTTTAATCATGTCTGCAACAAATTATCATGATTCAGTAAAGTTTTAAGCATGTCTGAAACTTGGAGCCAAGATCCAGTAAAGTTTTAATCATATCTGAAACTTAAAACCAAGATCTAGTAAAGTTTCAATCATGTCTGCTCCAAATTATCAAGATCCAGTAAAGTTTTAAGAATGTCTGAAGCTTAAAACCAAGACCTAGTTAAGTTTTAATCATGTCTGCAACAAATTATCATTTTGATTATTTTTGAAACTTAAAACCAAGATTTAGTAAAGTTTTAATCATGTCTGCAACAAATTACAATGATCCAGTAAAGTTTTAAGCATATCTGAAACTTTGAACCAAGATCCAGTAAAGTTTTAATCATATCTGAAACTTAAAACCAAGATCTAGTAAAGTTTCAATCATGTATGCTCCAAATTACCAAGATCCAGTAAAGTTTTAAGAATGTCTGAAGCTTAAAACCAAGATTCAGTAATGTTTTAATCATGTCTGCAACAAATTATCATGATTCAGTAAAGTTTTAAGCATGTCTGAAACTTGGAATCAAGATTCAGTAAAGTTTTAATCATGTCTGCAACAAATTATCATTTTGATTATTTTTGAAACTTGGAGCCAAGATCCAGTAAAGTTTTAATCATGTCTGCAACAAATTATCATTTTGATTATTTTTGAAACTTAAAACCAAGATTTAGTAAAGTTTTAATCATGTCTGCAACAAATTACAATGATCCAGTAAAGTTTTAAGCATGTCTGAAACTTGGAATCAAGATTCAGTAAAGTTTTAATCATGTCTGCAACAAATTATCATTTTGATTATTTTTGAAACTTGGAGCCAAGATCCAGTAAAGTTTTAATCATGTCTGCAACAAATTATCATTTTGATTATTTTTGAAACTTAAAACCAAGATTCGGTAAAGTTTTAAACATGTCTGCAACAAATAACAATGATCCAGTAAAGTTTTAAGCATGTCTGAAACTTGAAACCAAGATCCAGTAAAGTTTTAATCATATCTGAAACTTAAAACCAAGATCTAGTAAAGTTTCAATCATGTATGCTCCAAATTACCAAGATCCAGTAAAGTTTTAAGAATGTCTGAAGCTTAAAACCAAGATTCAGTAATGTTTTAATCATGTCTGCAACAAATTATCATGATTCAGTAAAGTTTTAAGCATGTCTGAAACTTGGAATCAAGATTCAGTAAAGTTTTAATCATGTCTGCAACAAATTATCATTTTGATTATTTTTGAAACTTGGAGCCAAGATCCAGTAAAGTTTTAATCATGTCTGCAACAAATTATCATTTTGATTATTTTTGAAACTTAAAACCAAGATTTAGTAAAGTTTTAATCATGTCTGCAACAAATTACAATGATCCAGTAAAGTTTTAAGCATGTCTGAAACTTGGAATCAAGATTCAGTAAAGTTTTAATCATGTCTGCAACAAATTATCATTTTGATTATTTTTGAAACTTGGAGCCAAGATCCAGTAAAGTTTTAATCATGTCTGCAACAAATTATCATTTTGATTATTTTTGAAACTTAAAACCAAGATTCGTTAAAGTTTTAAACATGTCTGCAACAAATTACAATGATCCAGTAAAGTTTTAAGCATGTCTGAAACTTGAAACCAAGATCCAGTAAAGTTTTAATCATATCTGAAACTTAAAACCAAGATCTAGTAAAGTTTCAATCATGTATGCTCCAAATTACCAAGATCCAGTAAAGTTTTAAGAATGTCTGAAGCTTAAAACCAAGACCTAGTTAAGTTTTAATCATGTCTGCAACAAATTATCATTTTGATTATTTTTGAAACTTGGAGCCAAGATCCAGTGAAGTTTTAATCATGGCTGAAACTTAAAACCAAGATTCGGTAAAGTTTTAAACATGTCTGCAACAAATTACAATGATCCAGTAAAGTTTTAAGCATGTCTGAAACTTGAAACCAAGATCCAGTAAAGTTTTAATCATATCTGAAACTTAAAACCAAGATCTAGTAAAGTTTCAATCATGTATGCTCCAAATTACCAAGATCCAGTAAAGTTTTAAGAATGTCTGAAGCTTAAAACCAAGATTCAGTAATGTTTTAATCATGTCTGCAACAAATTATCATGATTCAGTAAAGTTTTAAGCATGTCTGAAACTTGGAATCAAGATTCAGTAAAGTTTTAATCATGTCTGCAACAAATTATCATTTTGATTATTTTTGAAACTTGGAGCCAAGATCCAGTAAAGTTTTAATCATGTCTGCAACAAATTATCATTTTGATTATTTTTGAAACTTAAAACCAAGATTCGTTAAAGTTTTAAACATGTCTGCAACAAATTACAATGATCCAGTAAAGTTTTAAGCATGTCTGAAACTTGAAACCAAGATCCAGTAAAGTTTTAATCATATCTGAAACTTAAAACCAAGATCTAGTAAAGTTTCAATCATGTATGCTCCAAATTACCAAGATCCAGTAAAGTTTTAAGAATGTCTGAAGCTTAAAACCAAGACCTAGTTAAGTTTTAATCATGTCTGCAACAAATTATCATTTTGATTATTTTTGAAACTTGGAGCCAAGATCCAGTGAAGTTTTAATCATGGCTGAAACTTAAAACCAAGATTCGGTAAAGTTTTAAACATGTCTGCAACAAATTACAATGATCCAGTAAAGTTTTAAGCATGTCTGAAACTTGAAACCAAGATCCAGTAAAGTTTTAATCATATCTGAAACTTAAAACCAAGATCTAGTAAAGTTTCAATCATGTATGCTCCAAATTACCAAGATCCAGTAAAGTTTTAAGAATGTCTGAAGCTTAAAACCAAGATTCAGTAATGTTTTAATCATGTCTGCAACAAATTATCATGATTCAGTAAAGTTTTAAGCATGTCTGAAACTTGGAATCAAGATTCAGTAAAGTTTTAATCATGTCTGCAACAAATTATCATTTTGATTATTTTTGAAACTTGGAGCCAAGATCCAGTAAAGTTTTAATCATGTCTGCAACAAATTATCATTTTGATTATTTTTGAAACTTAAAACCAAGATTTAGTAAAGTTTTAATCATGTCTGCAACAAATTACAATGATCCAGTAAAGTTTTAAGCATGTCTGAAACTTGGAATCAAGATTCAGTAAAGTTTTAATCATGTCTGCAACAAATTATCATTTTGATTATTTTTGAAACTTGGAGCCAAGATCCAGTAAAGTTTTAATCATGTCTGCAACAAATTATCATTTTGATTATTTTTGAAACTTAAAACCAAGATTCGGTAAAGTTTTAAACATGTCTGCAACAAATTACAATGATCCAGTAAAGTTTTAAGCATGTCTGAAACTTGAAACCAAGATCCAGTAAAGTTTTAATCATATCTGAAACTTAAAACCAAGATCTAGTAAAGTTTCAATCATGTATGCTCCAAATTACCAAGATCCAGTAAAGTTTTAAGAATGTCTGAAGCTTATAACCAAGATTCAGTAATGTTTTAATCATGTCTGCAACAAATTATCATGATTCAGTAAAGTTTTAAGCATGTCTGAAACTTAAAACCAAGATCTAGTAAAGTTTCAATCATGTCTGCTCCAAATTATCAAGATCCAGTAAAGTTTTAAGAATGTCTGAAGCTTAAAACCAAGACCTAGTTAAGTTTTAATCATGTCTGCAACAAATTATCATTTTGATTATTTTTGAAACTTGGAGCCAAGATCCAGTAAAGTTTTAATCATGTCTGCAACAAATTATCATTTTGATTATTTTTGAAACTTAAAACCAAGATTTAGTAAAGTTTTAATCATGTCTGCAACAAATTACAATGATCCAGTAAAGTTTTAAGCATATCTGAAACTTTGAACCAAGATCTAGTAAAGTTTCAATCATGTCTGCACCAAATTACCAAGATCCACAATTATTCAGAATCAAAAAAAAGGTTTAAAAATTCAAAAATTTCATGTGAATTAAACTTTGTCTTTTAAATGCCAGATTAAGGATCTAAACTTAAGGCATATTCAGTAAAAATATCTCGTTCCTAGTTGCTGTCTAACTCCAGAAATCATTATTTTAATCTCACCCAAAATTTGTTTACAATTTGAGTGTGAAAAAAAATATGATTTTTTCTACTTTAAGTTGTTATTTGGATGTCTTGGAAGCAGTTGCTAGCTAATTTAAGCTTAACTTTACATATTAAAACAACCAACTCAATAAAAAACTGCTTATTAAGTCTTAAAAGTCCAATTGAAATCTGAGTATTTTTACAAAACTTAAACTTTTCATAAGTTAAAAAGTCTTCCAAAGACCTCACTGAAACCTATATAAATCGATCGATTAAGCTTAAATCTATCTCCCACATTGATGTGGACATGCCGTTTGATGCCGATTTCGAGATATTTGCGATCAAAGTTTACATAAATTTTCATACAAAATTAAATCATGCACAATATTTTTTGATAAACTTTTACAAACTTTTGCTAAAAACCTTTATATTAAGGACTGATTTTTTGAGCAATGAACGAAAACATTATGTAGAAGATGCTAAAAGAACCAAATTAAGATAAATTTTTCAGAATTTTTGAATATTTTTTCCGAATCTGAATCATTGTGAGATCCAGTAAAGTTTTAAGAATGTCTGAAGCTTAAAACCAAGACCTAGTTAAGTTTTAATCATGTCTGCAACAAATTATCATTTTGATTATTTTTGAAACTTGGAGCCAAGATCCAGTAAAGTTTTAATCATGGCTGAAACTTAAAACCAAGATTCGGTAAAGTTTTAAACATGTCTGCAACAAATTATCATTTTGATTATTTTTGAAACTTGGAGCCAAGATCCAGTAAAGTTTTAATCATGGCTGAAACTTAAAGCCAAGATTCGGTAAAGTTTTAAACATGTCTGCAACAAATTACAATGATCCAGTAAAGTTTTAAGCATGTCTGAAACTTGAAACCAAGATCCAGTAAAGTTTTAATCATATCTGAAACTTAAAACCAAGATCTAGTAAAGTTTCAATCATGTATGCTCCAAATTACCAAGATCCAGTAAAGTTTTAAGAATGTCTGAAGCTTAAAACCAAGACCTAGTTAAGTTTTAATCATGTCTGCAACAAATTATCATTTTGATTATTTTTGAAACTTGGAGCCAAGATCCAGTGAAGTTTTAATCATGGCTGAAACTTAAAACCAAGATTCGGTAAAGTTTTAAACATGTCTGCAACAAATTACAATGATCCAGTAAAGTTTTAAGCATGTCTGAAACTTGAAACCAAGATCCAGTAAAGTTTTAATCATATCTGAAACTTAAAACCAAGATCTAGTAAAGTTTCAATCATGTATGCTCCAAATTACCAAGATCCAGTAAAGTTTTAAGAATGTCTGAAGCTTAAAACCAAGATTCAGTAATGTTTTAATCATGTCTGCAACAAATTATCATGATTCAGTAAAGTTTTAAGCATGTCTGAAACTTGGAATCAAGATTCAGTAAAGTTTTAATCATGTCTGCAACAAATTATCATTTTGATTATTTTTGAAACTTGGAGCCAAGATCCAGTAAAGTTTTAATCATGTCTGCAACAAATTATCATTTTGATTATTTTTGAAACTTAAAACCAAGATTTAGTAAAGTTTTAATCATGTCTGCAACAAATTACAATGATCCAGTAAAGTTTTAAGCATGTCTGAAACTTGGTATCAAGATTCAGTAAAGTTTTAATCATGTCTGCAACAAATTATCATTTTGATTATTTTTGAAACTTGGAGCCAAGATCCAGTAAAGTTTTAATCATGTCTGCAACAAATTATCATTTTGATTATTTTTGAAACTTAAAACCAAGATTCGGTAAAGTTTTAAACATGTCTGCAACAAATTATCATGATCCAGTAAAGTTTTAAGCATGTCTGAAACTTGAAACCAAAATCCAGTAAAGTTTTAATCATATCTGAAACTTAAAACCAAGATCTAGTAAAGTTTCAATCATGTATGCTCCAAATTACCAAGATCCAGTAAAGTTTTAAGAATGTCTGAAGCTTATAACCAAGATTCAGTAATGTTTTAATCATGTCTGCAACAAATTATCATGATTCAGTAAAGTTTTAAGCATGTCTGAAACTTGGAACCAAGATTCAGTAAAGTTTTAATCATGTCTGCAACAAATTATCATTTTGATTATTTTTGAAACTTGGAGCCAAGATCCAGTAAAGTTTTAATCATGTCTGCAACAAATTATCATTTTGATTATTTTTGAAACTTAAAACCAAGATTTAGTAAAGTTTTAATCATGTCTGCAACAAATTACAATGATCCAGTAAAGTTTTAAGCATGTCTGAAACTTGGAACCAAGATTCAGTAAAGTTTTAATCATGTCTGCAACAAATTATCATTTTGATTATTTTTGAAACTTGGAGCCAAGATCCAGTAAAGTTTTAATCATGTCTGCAACAAATTATCATTTTGATTATTTTTGAAACTTAAAACCAAGATTCGGTAAAGTTTTAAACATGTCTGCAACAAATTACAATGATCCAGTAAAGTTTTAAGCATGTCTGAAGCTTGAAACCAAGATCCAGTAAAGTTTTAATCATATCTGAAACTTAAAACCAAGATCTAGTAAAGTTTCAATCATGTCTGCACCAAATTACCAAGATCCACAATTATTCAGAATCAAAAAAAAGGTTTAAAAATTCAAAAATTTCATGTGAATTAAACTTTGTCTTTTAAATGCCAGATTAAGGATCTAAACTTAAGGCATATTCAGTAAAAATATCTCGTTCCTAGTTGCTGTCTAACTCCAGAAATCATTATTTTAATCTCACCCAAAATTTGTTTACAATTTGAGTGTGAAAAAAAATTTGATTTTTTCTACTTTAAGTTGTTATTTGGATGTCTTGGAAGCAGTTGCTAGCTAATTTAAGCTTAACTTTACATATTAAAACAACCAACTCAATAAAAAACTGCTTATTAAGTCTTAAAAGTCCAATTGAAATCTGAGTATTTTTACAAAACTTAAACTTTTCATAAGTTAAAAAGTCTTCCAAAGACCTCACTGAAACCTATATAAATCGATCGATTAAGCTTAAATCTATCTCCCACATTGATGTGGACATGCCGTTTGATGCCGATTTCGAGATATTTGCGATCAAAGTTTACATAAATTTTCATACAAAATTAAATCATGCACAATATTTTTTGATAAACTTTTACAAACTTTTGCTAAAAACCTTTATATTAAGGACTGATTTTTTGAGCAATGAACGAAAACATTATGTAGAAGATGCTAAAAGAACCAAATTAAGATAAATTTTTCAGAATTTTTGAATATTTTTTCCGAATCTGAATCATTGTGAGATCCAGTAAAGTTTTAAGAATGTCTGAAGCTTAAAACCAAGACCTAGTTAAGTTTTAATCATGTCTGCAACAAATTATCATTTTGATTATTTTTGAAACTTGGAGCCAAGATCCAGTAAAGTTTTAATCATGGCTGAAACTTAAAGCCAAGATTCGGTAAAGTTTTAAACATGTCTGCAACAAATTACAATGATCCAGTAAAGTTTTAAGCATGTCTGAAACTTGAAACCAAGATCCAGTAAAGTTTTAATCATATCTGAAACTTAAAACCAAGATCTAGTAAAGTTTCAATCATGTATGCTCCAAATTACCAAGATCCAGTAAAGTTTTAAGAATGTCTGAAGCTTAAAACCAAGACCTAGTTAAGTTTTAATCATGTCTGCAACAAATTATCATTTTGATTATTTTTGAAACTTGGAGCCAAGATCCAGTGAAGTTTTAATCATGGCTGAAACTTAAAACCAAGATTCGGTAAAGTTTTAAACATGTCTGCAACAAATTACAATGATCCAGTAAAGTTTTAAGCATGTCTGAAACTTGAAACCAAGATCCAGTAAAGTTTTAATCATATCTGAAACTTAAAACCAAGATCTAGTAAAGTTTCAATCATGTATGCTCCAAATTACCAAGATCCAGTAAAGTTTTAAGAATGTCTGAAGCTTAAAACCAAGATTCAGTAATGTTTTAATCATGTCTGCAACAAATTATCATGATTCAGTAAAGTTTTAAGCATGTCTGAAACTTGGAATCAAGATTCAGTAAAGTTTTAATCATGTCTGCAACAAATTATCATTTTGATTATTTTTGAAACTTGGAGCCAAGATCCAGTAAAGTTTTAATCATGTCTGCAACAAATTATCATTTTGATTATTTTTGAAACTTAAAACCAAGATTTAGTAAAGTTTTAATCATGTCTGCAACAAATTACAATGATCCAGTAAAGTTTTAAGCATGTCTGAAACTTGGTATCAAGATTCAGTAAAGTTTTAATCATGTCTGCAACAAATTATCATTTTGATTATTTTTGAAACTTGGAGCCAAGATCCAGTAAAGTTTTAATCATGTCTGCAACAAATTATCATTTTGATTATTTTTGAAACTTAAAACCAAGATTCGGTAAAGTTTTAAACATGTCTGCAACAAATTATCATGATCCAGTAAAGTTTTAAGCATGTCTGAAACTTGAAACCAAGATCCAGTAAAGTTTTAATCATATCTGAAACTTAAAACCAAGATCTAGTAAAGTTTCAATCATGTATGCTCCAAATTACCAAGATCCAGTAAAGTTTTAAGAATGTCTGAAGCTTAAAACCAAGACCTAGTTAAGTTTTAATCATGTCTGCAACAAATTATCATTTTGATTATTTTTGAAACTTGGAGCCAAGATCCAGTGAAGTTTTAATCATGGCTGAAACTTAAAACCAAGATTCGGTAAAGTTTTAAACATGTCTGCAACAAATTACAATGATCCAGTAAAGTTTTAAGCATGTCTGAAACTTGAAACCAAGATCCAGTAAAGTTTTAATCATATCTGAAACTTAAAACCAAGATCTAGGAAAGTTTCAATCATGTATGCTCCAAATTACCAAGATCCAGTAAAGTTTTAAGAATGTCTGAAGCTTAAAACCAAGACCTAGTTAAGTTTTAATCATGTCTGCAACAAATTATCATTTTGATTATTTTTGAAACTTGGAGCCAAGATCCAGTAAAGTTTTAATCATGTCTGCAACAAATTATCATTTTGATTATTTTTGAAACTTAAAACCAAGATTCGGTAAAGTTTTAAACATGTCTGCAACAAATTACAATGATCCAGTAAAGTTTTAAGCATGTCTGAAACTTGAAACCAAGATCCAGTAAAGTTTTAATCATATCTGAAACTTAAAACCAAGATCTAGTAAAGTTTCAATCATGTATGCTCCAAATTACCAAGATCCAGTAAAGTTTTAAGAATGTCTGAAGCTTATAACCAAGATTCAGTAATGTTTTAATCATGTCTGCAACAAATTATCATGATTCAGTAAAGTTTTAAGCATGTCTGAAACTTAAAACCAAGATCTAGTAAAGTTTCAATCATGTCTGCTCCAAATTATCAAGATCCAGTAAAGTTTTAAGAATGTCTGAAGCTTAAAACCAAGACCTAGTTAAGTTTTAATCATGTCTGCAACAAATTATCATTTTGATTATTTTTGAAACTTGGAGCCAAGATCCAGTAAAGTTTTAATCATGTCTGCAACAAATTATCATTTTGATTATTTTTGAAACTTAAAACCAAGATTTAGTAAAGTTTTAATCATGTCTGCAACAAATTACAATGATCCAGTAAAGTTTTAAGCATATCTGAAACTTTGAACCAAGATCTAGTAAAGTTTCAATCATGTCTGCACCAAATTACCAAGATCCACAATTATTCAGAATCAAAAAAAAGGTTTAAAAATTCAAAAATTTCATGTGAATTAAACTTTGTCTTTTAAATGCCAGATTAAGGATCTAAACTTAAGGCATATTCAGTAAAAATATCTCGTTCCTAGTTGCTGTCTAACTCCAGAAATCATTATTTTAATCTCACCCAAAATTTGTTTACAATTTGAGTGTGAAAAAAAATATGATTTTTTCTACTTTAAGTTGTTATTTGGATGTCTTGGAAGCAGTTGCTAGCTAATTTAAGCTTAACTTTACATATTAAAACAACCAACTCAATAAAAAACTGCTTATTAAGTCTTAAAAGTCCAATTGAAATCTGAGTATTTTTACAAAACTTAAACTTTTCATAAGTTAAAAAGTCTTCCAAAGACCTCACTGAAACCTATATAAATCGATCGATTAAGCTTAAATCTATCTCCCACATTGATGTGGACATGCCGTTTGATGCCGATTTCGAGATATTTGCGATCAAAGTTTACATAAATTTTCATACAAAATTAAATCATGCACAATATTTTTTGATAAACTTTTACAAACTTTTGCTAAAAACCTTTATATTAAGGACTGATTTTTTGAGCAATGAACGAAAACATTATGTAGAAGATGCTAAAAGAACCAAATTAAGATAAATTTTTCAGAATTTTTGAATATTTTTTCCGAATCTGAATCATTGTGAGATCCAGTAAAGTTTTAAGAATGTCTGAAGCTTAAAACCAAGACCTAGTTAAGTTTTAATCATGTCTGCAACAAATTATCATTTTGATTATTTTTGAAACTTGGAGCCAAGATCCAGTAAAGTTTTAATCATGGCTGAAACTTAAAGCCAAGATTCGGTAAAGTTTTAAACATGTCTGCAACAAATTACAATGATCCAGTAAAGTTTTAAGCATGTCTGAAACTTGAAACCAAGATCCAGTAAAGTTTTAATCATATCTGAAACTTAAAACCAAGATCTAGTAAAGTTTCAATCATGTATGCTCCAAATTACCAAGATCCAGTAAAGTTTTAAGAATGTCTGAAGCTTAAAACCAAGACCTAGTTAAGTTTTAATCATGTCTGCAACAAATTATCATTTTGATTATTTTTGAAACTTGGAGCCAAGATCCAGTGAAGTTTTAATCATGGCTGAAACTTAAAACCAAGATTCGGTAAAGTTTTAAACATGTCTGCAACAAATTACAATGATCCAGTAAAGTTTTAAGCATGTCTGAAACTTGAAACCAAGATCCAGTAAAGTTTTAATCATATCTGAAACTTAAAACCAAGATCTAGTAAAGTTTCAATCATGTATGCTCCAAATTACCAAGATCCAGTAAAGTTTTAAGAATGTCTGAAGCTTAAAACCAAGATTCAGTAATGTTTTAATCATGTCTGCAACAAATTATCATGATTCAGTAAAGTTTTAAGCATGTCTGAAACTTGGAATCAAGATTCAGTAAAGTTTTAATCATGTCTGCAACAAATTATCATTTTGATTATTTTTGAAACTTGGAGCCAAGATCCAGTAAAGTTTTAATCATGTCTGCAACAAATTATCATTTTGATTATTTTTGAAACTTAAAACCAAGATTTAGTAAAGTTTTAATCATGTCTGCAACAAATTACAATGATCCAGTAAAGTTTTAAGCATGTCTGAAACTTGGTATCAAGATTCAGTAAAGTTTTAATCATGTCTGCAACAAATTATCATTTTGATTATTTTTGAAACTTGGAGCCAAGATCCAGTAAAGTTTTAATCATGTCTGCAACAAATTATCATTTTGATTATTTTTGAAACTTAAAACCAAGATTCGGTAAAGTTTTAAACATGTCTGCAACAAATTATCATGATCCAGTAAAGTTTTAAGCATGTCTGAAACTTGAAACCAAAATCCAGTAAAGTTTTAATCATATCTGAAACTTAAAACCAAGATCTAGTAAAGTTTCAATCATGTATGCTCCAAATTACCAAGATCCAGTAAAGTTTTAAGAATGTCTGAAGCTTATAACCAAGATTCAGTAATGTTTTAATCATGTCTGCAACAAATTATCATGATTCAGTAAAGTTTTAAGCATGTCTGAAACTTGGAATCAAGATTCAGTAAAGTTTTAATCATGTCTGCAACAAATTATCATTTTGATTATTTTTGAAACTTGGAGCCAAGATCCAGTAAAGTTTTAATCATGTCTGCAACAAATTATCATTTTGATTATTTTTGAAACTTAAAACCAAGATTTAGTAAAGTTTTAATCATGTCTGCAACAAATTACAACGATCCAGTAAAGTTTTAAGCATGTCTGAAACTTGGAATCAAGATTCAGTAAAGTTTTAATCATGTCTGCAACAAATTATCATTTTGATTATTTTTGAAACTTGGAGCCAAGATCCAGTAAAGTTTTAATCATGTCTGCAACAAATTATCATTTTGATTATTTTTGAAACTTAAAACCAAGATTCGGTAAAGTTTTAAACATGTCTGCAACAAATTACAATGATCCAGTAAAGTTTTAAGCATGTCTGAAACTTGAAACCAAGATCCAGTAAAGTTTTAATCATATCTGAAACTTAAAACCAAGATCTAGTAAAGTTTCAATCATGTATGCTCCAAATTACCAAGATCCAGTAAAGTTTTAAGAATGTCTGAAGCTTAAAACCAAGACCTAGTTAAGTTTTAATCATGTCTGCAACAAATTATCATTTTGATTATTTTTGAAACTTGGAGCCAAGATCCAGTGAAGTTTTAATCATGGCTGAAACTTAAAACCAAGATTCGGTAAAGTTTTAAACATGTCTGCAACAAATTACAATGATCCAGTAAAGTTTTAAGCATGTCTGAAACTTGAAACCAAGATCCAGTAAAGTTTTAATCATATCTGAAACTTAAAACCAAGATCTAGGAAAGTTTCAATCATGTATGCTCCAAATTACCAAGATCCAGTAAAGTTTTAAGAATGTCTGAAGCTTAAAACCAAGACCTAGTTAAGTTTTAATCATGTCTGCAACAAATTATCATTTTGATTATTTTTGAAACTTGGAGCCAAGATCCAGTAAAGTTTTAATCATGTCTGCAACAAATTATCATTTTGATTATTTTTGAAACTTAAAACCAAGATTCGGTAAAGTTTTAAACATGTCTGCAACAAATTACAATGATCCAGTAAAGTTTTAAGCATGTCTGAAACTTGAAACCAAGATCCAGTAAAGTTTTAATCATATCTGAAACTTAAAACCAAGATCTAGTAAAGTTTCAATCATGTATGCTCCAAATTACCAAGATCCAGTAAAGTTTTAAGAATGTCTGAAGCTTATAACCAAGATTCAGTAATGTTTTAATCATGTCTGCAACAAATTATCATGATTCAGTAAAGTTTTAAGCATGTCTGAAACTTAAAACCAAGATCTAGTAAAGTTTCAATCATGTCTGCTCCAAATTATCAAGATCCAGTAAAGTTTTAAGAATGTCTGAAGCTTAAAACCAAGACCTAGTTAAGTTTTAATCATGTCTGCAACAAATTATCATTTTGATTATTTTTGAAACTTGGAGCCAAGATCCAGTAAAGTTTTAATCATGTCTGCAACAAATTATCATTTTGATTATTTTTGAAACTTAAAACCAAGATTTAGTAAAGTTTTAATCATGTCTGCAACAAATTACAATGATCCAGTAAAGTTTTAAGCATATCTGAAACTTTGAACCAAGATCTAGTAAAGTTTCAATCATGTCTGCACCAAATTACCAAGATCCACAATTATTCAGAATCAAAAAAAAGGTTTAAAAATTCAAAAATTTCATGTGAATTAAACTTTGTCTTTTAAATGCCAGATTAAGGATCTAAACTTAAGGCATATTCAGTAAAAATATCTCGTTCCTAGTTGCTGTCTAACTCCAGAAATCATTATTTTAATCTCACCCAAAATTTGTTTACAATTTGAGTGTGAAAAAAAATATGATTTTTTCTACTTTAAGTTGTTATTTGGATGTCTTGGAAGCAGTTGCTAGCTAATTTAAGCTTAACTTTACATATTAAAACAACCAACTCAATAAAAAACTGCTTATTAAGTCTTAAAAGTCCAATTGAAATCTGAGTATTTTTACAAAACTTAAACTTTTCATAAGTTAAAAAGTCTTCCAAAGACCTCACTGAAACCTATATAAATCGATCGATTAAGCTTAAATCTATCTCCCACATTGATGTGGACATGCCGTTTGATGCCGATTTCGAGATATTTGCGATCAAAGTTTACATAAATTTTCATACAAAATTAAATCATGCACAATATTTTTTGATAAACTTTTACAAACTTTTGCTAAAAACCTTTATATTAAGGACTGATTTTTTGAGCAATGAACGAAAACATTATGTAGAAGATGCTAAAAGAACCAAATTAAGATAAATTTTTCAGAATTTTTGAATATTTTTTCCGAATCTGAATCATTGTGAGATCCAGTAAAGTTTTAAGAATGTCTGAAGCTTAAAACCAAGACCTAGTTAAGTTTTAATCATGTCTGCAACAAATTATCATTTTGATTATTTTTGAAACTTGGAGCCAAGATCCAGTAAAGTTTTAATCATGGCTGAAACTTAAAACCAAGATTCGGTAAAGTTTTAAACATGTCTGCAACAAATTATCATTTTGATTATTTTTGAAACTTGGAGCCAAGATCCAGTAAAGTTTTAATCATGGCTGAAACTTAAAGCCAAGATTCGGTAAAGTTTTAAACATGTCTGCAACAAATTACAATGATCCAGTAAAGTTTTAAGCATGTCTGAAACTTGAAACCAAGATCCAGTAAAGTTTTAATCATATCTGAAACTTAAAACCAAGATCTAGTAAAGTTTCAATCATGTATGCTCCAAATTACCAAGATCCAGTAAAGTTTTAAGAATGTCTGAAGCTTAAAACCAAGACCTAGTTAAGTTTTAATCATGTCTGCAACAAATTATCATTTTGATTATTTTTGAAACTTGGAGCCAAGATCCAGTGAAGTTTTAATCATGGCTGAAACTTAAAACCAAGATTCGGTAAAGTTTTAAACATGTCTGCAACAAATTACAATGATCCAGTAAAGTTTTAAGCATGTCTGAAACTTGAAACCAAGATCCAGTAAAGTTTTAATCATATCTGAAACTTAAAACCAAGATCTAGTAAAGTTTCAATCATGTATGCTCCAAATTACCAAGATCCAGTAAAGTTTTAAGAATGTCTGAAGCTTAAAACCAAGATTCAGTAATGTTTTAATCATGTCTGCAACAAATTATCATGATTCAGTAAAGTTTTAAGCATGTCTGAAACTTGGAATCAAGATTCAGTAAAGTTTTAATCATGTCTGCAACAAATTATCATTTTGATTATTTTTGAAACTTGGAGCCAAGATCCAGTAAAGTTTTAATCATGTCTGCAACAAATTATCATTTTGATTATTTTTGAAACTTAAAACCAAGATTTAGTAAAGTTTTAATCATGTCTGCAACAAATTACAATGATCCAGTAAAGTTTTAAGCATGTCTGAAACTTGGTATCAAGATTCAGTAAAGTTTTAATCATGTCTGCAACAAATTATCATTTTGATTATTTTTGAAACTTGGAGCCAAGATCCAGTAAAGTTTTAATCATGTCTGCAACAAATTATCATTTTGATTATTTTTGAAACTTAAAACCAAGATTCGGTAAAGTTTTAAACATGTCTGCAACAAATTATCATGATCCAGTAAAGTTTTAAGCATGTCTGAAACTTGAAACCAAAATCCAGTAAAGTTTTAATCATATCTGAAACTTAAAACCAAGATCTAGTAAAGTTTCAATCATGTATGCTCCAAATTACCAAGATCCAGTAAAGTTTTAAGAATGTCTGAAGCTTATAACCAAGATTCAGTAATGTTTTAATCATGTCTGCAACAAATTATCATGATTCAGTAAAGTTTTAAGCATGTCTGAAACTTGGAATCAAGATTCAGTAAAGTTTTAATCATGTCTGCAACAAATTATCATTTTGATTATTTTTGAAACTTGGAGCCAAGATCCAGTAAAGTTTTAATCATGTCTGCAACAAATTATCATTTTGATTATTTTTGAAACTTAAAACCAAGATTTAGTAAAGTTTTAATCATGTCTGCAACAAATTACAATGATCCAGTAAAGTTTTAAGCATGTCTGAAACTTGGAATCAAGATTCAGTAAAGTTTTAATCATGTCTGCAACAAATTATCATTTTGATTATTTTTGAAACTTGGAGCCAAGATCCAGTAAAGTTTTAATCATGTCTGCAACAAATTATCATTTTGATTATTTTTGAAACTTAAAACCAAGATTCGGTAAAGTTTTAAACATGTCTGCAACAAATTACAATGATCCAGTAAAGTTTTAAGCATGTCTGAAACTTGAAACCAAGATCCAGTAAAGTTTTAATCATATCTGAAACTTAAAACCAAGATCTAGTAAAGTTTCAATCATGTATGCTCCAAATTACCAAGATCCAGTAAAGTTTTAAGAATGTCTGAAGCTTAAAACCAAGACCTAGTTAAGTTTTAATCATGTCTGCAACAAATTATCATTTTGATTATTTTTGAAACTTGGAGCCAAGATCCAGTGAAGTTTTAATCATGGCTGAAACTTAAAACCAAGATTCGGTAAAGTTTTAAACATGTCTGCAACAAATTACAATGATCCAGTAAAGTTTTAAGCATGTCTGAAACTTGAAACCAAGATCCAGTAAAGTTTTAATCATATCTGAAACTTAAAACCAAGATCTAGGAAAGTTTCAATCATGTATGCTCCAAATTACCAAGATCCAGTAAAGTTTTAAGAATGTCTGAAGCTTAAAACCAAGATTCAGTAATGTTTTAATCATGTCTGCAACAAATTATCATGATTCAGTAAAGTTTTAAGCATGTCTGAAACTTGGAATCAAGATTCAGTAAAGTTTTAATCATGTCTGCAACAAATTATCATTTTGATTATTTTTGAAACTTGGAGCCAAGATCCAGTAAAGTTTTAATCATGTCTGCAACAAATTATCATTTTGATTATTTTTGAAACTTAAAACCAAGATTTAGTAAAGTTTTAATCATGTCTGCAACAAATTACAATGATCCAGTAAAGTTTTAAGCATGTCTGAAACTTGGAATCAAGATTCAGTAAAGTTTTAATCATGTCTGCAACAAATTATCATTTTGATTATTTTTGAAACTTGGAGCCAAGATCCAGTAAAGTTTTAATCATGTCTGCAACAAATTATCATTTTGATTATTTTTGAAACTTAAAACCAAGATTCGGTAAAGTTTTAAACATGTCTGCAACAAATTACAATGATCCAGTAAAGTTTTAAGCATGTCTGAAACTTGAAACCAAGATCCAGTAAAGTTTTAATCATATCTGAAACTTAAAACCAAGATCTAGTAAAGTTTCAATCATGTATGCTCCAAATTACCAAGATCCAGTAAAGTTTTAAGAATGTCTGAAGCTTATAACCAAGATTCAGTAATGTTTTAATCATGTCTGCAACAAATTATCATGATTCAGTAAAGTTTTAAGCATGTCTGAAACTTAAAACCAAGATCTAGTAAAGTTTCAATCATGTCTGCTCCAAATTATCAAGATCCAGTAAAGTTTTAAGAATGTCTGAAGCTTAAAACCAAGACCTAGTTAAGTTTTAATCATGTCTGCAACAAATTATCATTTTGATTATTTTTGAAACTTGGAGCCAAGATCCAGTGAAGTTTTAATCATGGCTGAAACTTAAAACCAAGATTCGGTAAAGTTTTAAACATGTCTGCAACAAATTACAATGATCCAGTAAAGTTTTAAGCATGTCTGAAACTTGAAACCAAGATCCAGTAAAGTTTTAATCATATCTGAAACTTAAAACCAAGATCTAGGAAAGTTTCAATCATGTATGCTCCAAATTACCAAGATCCAGTAAAGTTTTAAGAATGTCTGAAGCTTAAAACCAAGATTCAGTAATGTTTTAATCATGTCTGCAACAAATTATCATGATTCAGTAAAGTTTTAAGCATGTCTGAAACTTGGAATCAAGATTCAGTAAAGTTTTAATCATGTCTGCAACAAATTATCATTTTGATTATTTTTGAAACTTGGAGCCAAGATCCAGTAAAGTTTTAATCATGTCTGCAACAAATTATCATTTTGATTATTTTTGAAACTTAAAACCAAGATTTAGTAAAGTTTTAATCATGTCTGCAACAAATTACAATGATCCAGTAAAGTTTTAAGCATGTCTGAAACTTGGAATCAAGATTCAGTAAAGTTTTAATCATGTCTGCAACAAATTATCATTTTGATTATTTTTGAAACTTGGAGCCAAGATCCAGTAAAGTTTTAATCATGTCTGCAACAAATTATCATTTTGATTATTTTTGAAACTTAAAACCAAGATTCGGTAAAGTTTTAAACATGTCTGCAACAAATTACAATGATCCAGTAAAGTTTTAAGCATGTCTGAAACTTGAAACCAAGATCCAGTAAAGTTTTAATCATATCTGAAACTTAAAACCAAGATCTAGTAAAGTTTCAATCATGTATGCTCCAAATTACCAAGATCCAGTAAAGTTTTAAGAATGTCTGAAGCTTATAACCAAGATTCAGTAATGTTTTAATCATGTCTGCAACAAATTATCATGATTCAGTAAAGTTTTAAGCATGTCTGAAACTTGGAGCCAAGATCCAGTAAAGTTTTAATCATATCTGAAACTTAAAACCAAGATCTAGTAAAGTTTCAATCATGTCTGCTCCAAATTATCAAGATCCAGTAAAGTTTTAAGAATGTCTGAAGCTTAAAACCAAGACCTAGTTAAGTTTTAATCATGTCTGCAACAAATTATCATTTTGATTATTTTTGAAACTTAAAACCAAGATTTAGTAAAGTTTTAATCATGTCTGCAACAAATTACAATGATCCAGTAAAGTTTTAAGCATATCTGAAACTTTGAACCAAGATCCAGTAAAGTTTTAATCATATCTGAAACTTAAAACCAAGATCTAGTAAAGTTTCAATCATGTATGCTCCAAATTACCAAGATCCAGTAAAGTTTTAAGAATGTCTGAAGCTTAAAACCAAGATTCAGTAATGTTTTAATCATGTCTGCAACAAATTATCATGATTCAGTAAAGTTTTAAGCATGTCTGAAACTTGGAATCAAGATTCAGTAAAGTTTTAATCATGTCTGCAACAAATTATCATTTTGATTATTTTTGAAACTTGGAGCCAAGATCCAGTAAAGTTTTAATCATGTCTGCAACAAATTATCATTTTGATTATTTTTGAAACTTAAAACCAAGATTTAGTAAAGTTTTAATCATGTCTGCAACAAATTACAATGATCCAGTAAAGTTTTAAGCATGTCTGAAACTTGGAATCAAGATTCAGTAAAGTTTTAATCATGTCTGCAACAAATTATCATTTTGATTATTTTTGAAACTTGGAGCCAAGATCCAGTAAAGTTTTAATCATGTCTGCAACAAATTATCATTTTGATTATTTTTGAAACTTAAAACCAAGATTCGGTAAAGTTTTAAACATGTCTGCAACAAATAACAATGATCCAGTAAAGTTTTAAGCATGTCTGAAACTTGAAACCAAGATCCAGTAAAGTTTTAATCATATCTGAAACTTAAAACCAAGATCTAGTAAAGTTTCAATCATGTATGCTCCAAATTACCAAGATCCAGTAAAGTTTTAAGAATGTCTGAAGCTTAAAACCAAGATTCAGTAATGTTTTAATCATGTCTGCAACAAATTATCATGATTCAGTAAAGTTTTAAGCATGTCTGAAACTTGGAATCAAGATTCAGTAAAGTTTTAATCATGTCTGCAACAAATTATCATTTTGATTATTTTTGAAACTTGGAGCCAAGATCCAGTAAAGTTTTAATCATGTCTGCAACAAATTATCATTTTGATTATTTTTGAAACTTAAAACCAAGATTTAGTAAAGTTTTAATCATGTCTGCAACAAATTACAATGATCCAGTAAAGTTTTAAGCATGTCTGAAACTTGGAATCAAGATTCAGTAAAGTTTTAATCATGTCTGCAACAAATTATCATTTTGATTATTTTTGAAACTTGGAGCCAAGATCCAGTAAAGTTTTAATCATGTCTGCAACAAATTATCATTTTGATTATTTTTGAAACTTAAAACCAAGATTCGTTAAAGTTTTAAACATGTCTGCAACAAATTACAATGATCCAGTAAAGTTTTAAGCATGTCTGAAACTTGAAACCAAGATCCAGTAAAGTTTTAATCATATCTGAAACTTAAAACCAAGATCTAGTAAAGTTTCAATCATGTATGCTCCAAATTACCAAGATCCAGTAAAGTTTTAAGAATGTCTGAAGCTTAAAACCAAGACCTAGTTAAGTTTTAATCATGTCTGCAACAAATTATCATTTTGATTATTTTTGAAACTTGGAGCCAAGATCCAGTGAAGTTTTAATCATGGCTGAAACTTAAAACCAAGATTCGGTAAAGTTTTAAACATGTCTGCAACAAATTACAATGATCCAGTAAAGTTTTAAGCATGTCTGAAACTTGAAACCAAGATCCAGTAAAGTTTTAATCATATCTGAAACTTAAAACCAAGATCTAGTAAAGTTTCAATCATGTATGCTCCAAATTACCAAGATCCAGTAAAGTTTTAAGAATGTCTGAAGCTTAAAACCAAGATTCAGTAATGTTTTAATCATGTCTGCAACAAATTATCATGATTCAGTAAAGTTTTAAGCATGTCTGAAACTTGGAATCAAGATTCAGTAAAGTTTTAATCATGTCTGCAACAAATTATCATTTTGATTATTTTTGAAACTTGGAGCCAAGATCCAGTAAAGTTTTAATCATGTCTGCAACAAATTATCATTTTGATTATTTTTGAAACTTAAAACCAAGATTCGTTAAAGTTTTAAACATGTCTGCAACAAATTACAATGATCCAGTAAAGTTTTAAGCATGTCTGAAACTTGAAACCAAGATCCAGTAAAGTTTTAATCATATCTGAAACTTAAAACCAAGATCTAGTAAAGTTTCAATCATGTATGCTCCAAATTACCAAGATCCAGTAAAGTTTTAAGAATGTCTGAAGCTTAAAACCAAGACCTAGTTAAGTTTTAATCATGTCTGCAACAAATTATCATTTTGATTATTTTTGAAACTTGGAGCCAAGATCCAGTGAAGTTTTAATCATGGCTGAAACTTAAAACCAAGATTCGGTAAAGTTTTAAACATGTCTGCAACAAATTACAATGATCCAGTAAAGTTTTAAGCATGTCTGAAACTTGAAACCAAGATCCAGTAAAGTTTTAATCATATCTGAAACTTAAAACCAAGATCTAGTAAAGTTTCAATCATGTATGCTCCAAATTACCAAGATCCAGTAAAGTTTTAAGAATGTCTGAAGCTTAAAACCAAGATTCAGTAATGTTTTAATCATGTCTGCAACAAATTATCATGATTCAGTAAAGTTTTAAGCATGTCTGAAACTTGGAATCAAGATTCAGTAAAGTTTTAATCATGTCTGCAACAAATTATCATTTTGATTATTTTTGAAACTTGGAGCCAAGATCCAGTAAAGTTTTAATCATGTCTGCAACAAATTATCATTTTGATTATTTTTGAAACTTAAAACCAAGATTCGTTAAAGTTTTAAACATGTCTGCAACAAATTACAATGATCCAGTAAAGTTTTAAGCATGTCTGAAACTTGAAACCAAGATCCAGTAAAGTTTTAATCATATCTGAAACTTAAAACCAAGATCTAGTAAAGTTTCAATCATGTATGCTCCAAATTACCAAGATCCAGTAAAGTTTTAAGAATGTCTGAAGCTTAAAACCAAGACCTAGTTAAGTTTTAATCATGTCTGCAACAAATTATCATTTTGATTATTTTTGAAACTTGGAGCCAAGATCCAGTGAAGTTTTAATCATGGCTGAAACTTAAAACCAAGATTCGGTAAAGTTTTAAACATGTCTGCAACAAATTACAATGATCCAGTAAAGTTTTAAGCATGTCTGAAACTTGAAACCAAGATCCAGTAAAGTTTTAATCATATCTGAAACTTAAAACCAAGATCTAGTAAAGTTTCAATCATGTATGCTCCAAATTACCAAGATCCAGTAAAGTTTTAAGAATGTCTGAAGCTTAAAACCAAGATTCAGTAATGTTTTAATCATGTCTGCAACAAATTATCATGATTCAGTAAAGTTTTAAGCATGTCTGAAACTTGGAATCAAGATTCAGTAAAGTTTTAATCATGTCTGCAACAAATTATCATTTTGATTATTTTTGAAACTTGGAGCCAAGATCCAGTAAAGTTTTAATCATGTCTGCAACAAATTATCATTTTGATTATTTTTGAAACTTAAAACCAAGATTTAGTAAAGTTTTAATCATGTCTGCAACAAATTACAATGATCCAGTAAAGTTTTAAGCATGTCTGAAACTTGGAATCAAGATTCAGTAAAGTTTTAATCATGTCTGCAACAAATTATCATTTTGATTATTTTTGAAACTTGGAGCCAAGATCCAGTAAAGTTTTAATCATGTCTGCAACAAATTATCATTTTGATTATTTTTGAAACTTAAAACCAAGATTCGGTAAAGTTTTAAACATGTCTGCAACAAATTACAATGATCCAGTAAAGTTTTAAGCATGTCTGAAACTTGAAACCAAGATCCAGTAAAGTTTTAATCATATCTGAAACTTAAAACCAAGATCTAGTAAAGTTTCAATCATGTATGCTCCAAATTACCAAGATCCAGTAAAGTTTTAAGAATGTCTGAAGCTTATAACCAAGATTCAGTAATGTTTTAATCATGTCTGCAACAAATTATCATGATTCAGTAAAGTTTTAAGCATGTCTGAAACTTAAAACCAAGATCTAGTAAAGTTTCAATCATGTCTGCTCCAAATTATCAAGATCCAGTAAAGTTTTAAGAATGTCTGAAGCTTAAAACCAAGACCTAGTTAAGTTTTAATCATGTCTGCAACAAATTATCATTTTGATTATTTTTGAAACTTGGAGCCAAGATCCAGTAAAGTTTTAATCATGGCTGAAACTTAAAACCAAGATTCGGTAAAGTTTTAAACATGTCTGCAACAAATTATCATTTTGATTATTTTTGAAACTTGGAGCCAAGATCCAGTAAAGTTTTAATCATGGCTGAAACTTAAAGCCAAGATTCGGTAAAGTTTTAAACATGTCTGCAACAAATTACAATGATCTATTAAGTTTTAAGCATATCTAAAACTTGGAAACAAGAGCTGGTAAAGTTTCAATCATGTCTGCACCAAATTACCAAGATCCAGTTAAGTTTTAAGAATTTCTGAAACTTAAAACCGAGAACAAGTAAAGTTTTAATCATGTCTGCAACAAATTATCATTTTGATTATTTTTGAAACTTGGAGCCAAGATCCAGTAAAGTTTTAATCATGGCTGAAACTTAAAACCAAGATTCGGTAAAGTTTCAATCATGTCTGCACCAAATTACCAAGATCCAGTTAAGTTTTAAGAATTTCTGAAACTTAAAACCGAGAACAAGTAAAGTTTTAATCATGTCTGCAACAAATTATCATTTTGATTATTTTTGAAACTTGGAGCCAAGATCCAGTAAAGTTTTAAGCATGTCTGAAACTTGAAACCAAGATCCAGTAAAGTTTAAATCATATCTGAAATTTAAAACCAAGATCTAGTAAAGTTTCAATCATGTATGCTCCAAATTACCAAGATCCAGTAAAGTTTTAAGAATGTCTGAAGCTTAAAACCAAGATTCAGTAATGTTTTAATCATGTCTGCAACAAATTATCATAATTCAGTAAAGTTTTAAGCATGTCTGAAACTTGGAATCAAGATTCAGTAAAGTTTTAATCATGTCTGCAACAAATTATCATTTTGATTATTTTTGAAACTTGGAGCCAAGATCCAGTAAAGTTTTAATCATGGCTGAAACTTAAAACCAAGATTCGGTAAAGTTTTAAACATGTCTGCAACAAATTACCAAGATCCAGTAAAGTTTTAAGAATGTCTGAAGCTTAAAACCAAGATTCAGTAATGTTTTAATCATGTCTGCAACAAATTATCATGATTCAGTAAAGTTTTAAGCATGTCTGAAACTTGGAATCAAGATTCAGTAAAGTTTTAATCATGTCTGCAACAAATTATCATTTTGATTATTTTTGAAACTTGGAGCCAAGATCCAGTAAAGTTTTAATCATGTCTGCAACAAATTATCATTTTGATTATTTTTGAAACTTAAAACCAAGATTTAGTAAAGTTTTAATCATGTCTGCAACAAATTACAATGATCCAGTAAAGTTTTAAGCATGTCTGAAACTTGGAATCAAGATTCAGTAAAGTTTTAATCATGTCTGCAACAAATTATCATTTTGATTATTTTTGAAACTTGGAGCCAAGATCCAGTAAAGTTTTAATCATGTCTGCAACAAATTATCATTTTGATTATTTTTGAAACTTAAAACCAAGATTCGGTAAAGTTTTAAACATGTCTGCAACAAATTACAATGATCCAGTAAAGTTTTAAGCATGTCTGAAACTTGAAACCAAGATCCAGTAAAGTTTTAATCATATCTGAAACTTAAAACCAAGATCTAGTAAAGTTTCAATCATGTATGCTCCAAATTACCAAGATCCAGTAAAGTTTTAAGAATGTCTGAAGCTTAAAACCAAGACCTAGTTAAGTTTTAATCATGTCTGCAACAAATTATCATTTTGATTATTTTTGAAACTTGGAGCCAAGATCCAGTAAAGTTTTAATCATGGCTGAAACTTAAAACCAAGATTCGGTAAAGTTTTAAACATGTCTGCAACAAATTACAATGATCCAGTAAAGTTTTAAGCATATCTGAAACTTGAAACCAAGATCCAGTAAAGTTTTAATCATATCTGAAACTTAAAACCAAGATCTAGTAAAGTTTCAATCATGTATGCTCCAAATTACCAAGATCCAGTAAAGTTTTAAGAATGTCTGAAGCTTAAAACCAAGATTCAGTAATGTTTTAATCATGTCTGCAACAAATTATCATGATTCAGTAAAGTTTTAAGCATGTCTGAAACTTGGAATCAAGATTCAGTAAAGTTTTAATCATGTCTGCAACAAATTATCATTTTGATTATTTTTGAAACTTGGAGCCAAGATCCAGTAAAGTTTTAATCATGTCTGCAACAAATTATCATTTTGATTATTTTTGAAACTTAAAACCAAGATTTAGTAAAGTTTTAATCATGTCTGCAACAAATTACAATGATCCAGTAAAGTTTTAAGCATGTCTGAAACTTGGAATCAAGATTCAGTAAAGTTTTAATCATGTCTGCAACAAATTATCATTTTGATTATTTTTGAAACTTGGAGCCAAGATCCAGTAAAGTTTTAATCATGTCTGCAACAAATTATCATTTTGATTATTTTTGAAACTTAAAACCAAGATTCGGTAAAGTTTTAAACATGTCTGCAACAAATTACAATGATCCAGTAAAGTTTTAAGCATGTCTGAAACTTGAAACCAAGATCCAGTAAAGTTTTAATCATATCTGAAACTTAAAACCAAGATCTAGTAAAGTTTCAATCATGTATGCTCCAAATTACCAAGATCCAGTAAAGTTTTAAGAATGTCTGAAGCTTAAAACCAAGACCTAGTTAAGTTTTAATCATGTCTGCAACAAATTATCATTTTGATTATTTTTGAAACTTGGAGCCAAGATCCAGTAAAGTTTTAATCATGGCTGAAACTTAAAACCAAGATTCGGTAAAGTTTTAAACATGTCTGCAACAAATTACAATGATCCAGTAAAGTTTTAAGCATATCTGAAACTTGAAACCAAGATCCAGTAAAGTTTTAATCATATCTGAAACTTAAAACCAAGATCTAGTAAAGTTTCAATCATGTATGCTCCAAATTACCAAGATCCAGTAAAGTTTTAAGAATGTCTGAAGCTTAAAACCAAGATTCAGTAATGTTTTAATCATGTCTGCAACAAATTATCATGATTCAGTAAAGTTTTAAGCATGTCTGAAACTTGGAATCAAGATTCAGTAAAGTTTTAATCATGTCTGCAACAAATTATCATTTTGATTATTTTTGAAACTTGGAGCCAAGATCCAGTAAAGTTTTAATCATGTCTGCAACAAATTATCATTTTGATTATTTTTGAAACTTAAAACCAAGATTTAGTAAAGTTTTAATCATGTCTGCAACAAATTACAATGATCCAGTAAAGTTTTAAGCATGTCTGAAACTTGGAATCAAGATTCAGTAAAGTTTTAATCATGTCTGCAACAAATTATCATTTTGATTATTTTTGAAACTTGGAGCCAAGATCCAGTAAAGTTTTAATCATGTCTGCAACAAATTATCATTTTGATTATTTTTGAAACTTAAAACCAAGATTCGGTAAAGTTTTAAACATGTCTGCAACAAATTACAATGATCCAGTAAAGTTTTAAGCATGTCTGAAACTTGAAACCAAGATCCAGTAAAGTTTTAATCATATCTGAAACTTAAAACCAAGATCTAGTAAAGTTTCAATCATGTATGCTCCAAATTACCAAGATCCAGTAAAGTTTTAAGAATGTCTGAAGCTTAAAACCAAGACCTAGTTAAGTTTTAATCATGTCTGCAACAAATTATCATTTTGATTATTTTTGAAACTTGGAGCCAAGATCCAGTAAAGTTTTAATCATGGCTGAAACTTAAAACCAAGATTCGGTAAAGTTTTAAACATGTCTGCAACAAATTACAATGATCCAGTTAAGTTTTAAGCATGTCTGAAACTTGAAACCAAGATCCAGTAAAGTTTTAATCATATCTGAAACTTAAAACCAAGATCTAGTAAAGTTTCAATCATGTATGCTCCAAATTACCAAGATCCAGTAAAGTTTTAAGAATGTCTGAAGCTTAAAACCAAGATTCAGTAATGTTTTAATCATGTCTGCAACAAATTATCATGATTCAGTAAAGTTTTAAGCATGTCTGAAACTTGGAATCAAGATTCAGTAAAGTTTTAATCATGTCTGCAACAAATTATCATTTTGATTATTTTTGAAACTTGGAGCCAAGATCCAGTAAAGTTTTAATCATGTCTGCAACAAATTATCATTTTGATTATTTTTGAAACTTAAAACCAAGATTTAGTAAAGTTTTAATCATGTCTGCAACAAATTACAATGATCCAGTAAAGTTTTAAGCATGTCTGAAACTTGGAATCAAGATTCAGTAAAGTTTTAATCATGTCTGCAACAAATTATCATTTTGATTATTTTTGAAACTTGGAGCCAAGATCCAGTAAAGTTTTAATCATGTCTGCAACAAATTATCATTTTGATTATTTTTGAAACTTAAAACCAAGATTCGGTAAAGTTTTAAACATGTCTGCAACAAATTACAATGATCCAGTAAAGTTTTAAGCATGTCTGAAACTTGAAACCAAGATCCAGTAAAGTTTTAATCATATCTGAAACTTAAAACCAAGATCTAGTAAAGTTTCAATCATGTATGCTCCAAATTACCAAGATCCAGTAAAGTTTTAAGAATGTCTGAAGCTTAAAACCAAGATTCAGTAATGTTTTAATCATGTCTGCAACAAATTATCATGATTCAGTAAAGTTTTAAGCATGTCTGAAACTTGGAATCAAGATTCAGTAAAGTTTTAATCATGTCTGCAACAAATTATCATTTTGATTATTTTTGAAACTTGGAGCCAAGATCCAGTAAAGTTTTAATCATGTCTGCAACAAATTATCATTTTGATTATTTTTGAAACTTAAAACCAAGATTTAGTAAAGTTTTAATCATGTCTGCAACAAATTACAATGATCCAGTAAAGTTTTAAGCATGTCTGAAACTTGGAATCAAGATTCAGTAAAGTTTTAATCATGTCTGCAACAAATTATCATTTTGATTATTTTTGAAACTTGGAGCCAAGATCCAGTAAAGTTTTAATCATGTCTGCAACAAATTATCATTTTGATTATTTTTGAAACTTAAAACCAAGATTCGGTAAAGTTTTAAACATGTCTGCAACAAATTACAATGATCCAGTAAAGTTTTAAGCATGTCTGAAACTTGAAACCAAGATCCAGTAAAGTTTTAATCATATCTGAAACTTAAAACCAAGATCTAGTAAAGTTTCAATCATGTATGCTCCAAATTACCAAGATCCAGTAAAGTTTTAAGAATGTCTGAAGCTTATAACCAAGATTCAGTAATGTTTTAATCATGTCTGCAACAAATTATCATGATTCAGTAAAGTTTTAAGCATGTCTGAAACTTGGAGCCAAGATCCAGTAAAGTTTTAATCATATCTGAAACTTAAAACCAAGATCTAGTAAAGTTTCAATCATGTATGCTCCAAATTACCAAGATCCAGTAAAGTTTTAAGAATGTCTGAAGCTTAAAACCAAGATTCAGTAATGTTTTAATCATGTCTGCAACAAATTATCATGATTCAGTAAAGTTTTAAGCATGTCTGAAACTTGGAACCAAGATTCAGTAAAGTTTTAATCATGTCTGCAACAAATTATCATTTTGATTATTTTTGAAACTTGGAGCCAAGATCCAGTAAAGTTTTAATCATGTCTGCAACAAATTATCATTTTGATTATTTTTGAAACTTAAAACCAAGATTTAGTAAAGTTTTAATCATGTCTGCAACAAATTACAATGATCCAGTAAAGTTTTAAGCATGTCTGAAACTTGGAATCAAGATTCAGTAAAGTTTTAATCATGTCTGCAACAAATTATCATTTTGATTATTTTTGAAACTTGGAGCCAAGATCCAGTAAAGTTTTAATCATGGCTGAAACTTAAAACCAAGATTCGGTAAAGTTTTAAACATGTCTGCAACAAATTACAATGATCCAGTAAAGTTTTAAGCATGTCTGAAACTTGAAACCAAGATCCAGTAAAGTTTTAATCATATCTGAAACTTAAAACCAAGATCTAGTAAAGTTTCAATCATGTATGCTCCAAATTACCAAGATCCAGTAAAGTTTTAAGAATGTCTGAAGCTTAAAACCAAGACCTAGTTAAGTTTTAATCATGTCTGCAACAAATTATCATTTTGATTATTTTTGAAACTTGGAGCCAAGATCCAGTAAAGTTTTAATCATGGCTGAAACTTAAAACCAAGATTCGGTAAAGTTTTAAACATGTCTGCAACAAATTACAATGATCCAGTAAAGTTTTAAGCATGTCTGAAACTTGAAACCAAGATCCAGTAAAGTTTTAATCATATCTGAAACTTAAAACCAAGATCTAGTAAAGTTTCAATCATGTATGCTCCAAATTACCAAGATCCAGTAAAGTTTTAAGAATGTCTGAAGCTTAAAACCAAGATTCAGTAATGTTTTAATCATGTCTGCAACAAATTATCATGATTCAGTAAAGTTTTAAGCATGTCTGAAACTTGGAATCAAGATTCAGTAAAGTTTTAATCATGTCTGCAACAAATTATCATTTTGATTATTTTTGAAACTTGGAGCCAAGATCCAGTAAAGTTTTAATCATGTCTGCAACAAATTATCATTTTGATTATTTTTGAAACTTAAAACCAAGATTTAGTAAAGTTTTAATCATGTCTGCAACAAATTACAATGATCCAGTAAAGTTTTAAGCATGTCTGAAACTTGGAATCAAGATTCAGTAAAGTTTTAATCATGTCTGCAACAAATTATCATTTTGATTATTTTTGAAACTTGGAGCCAAGATCCAGTAAAGTTTTAATCATGTCTGCAACAAATTATCATTTTGATTATTTTTGAAACTTAAAACCAAGATTCGGTAAAGTTTTAAACATGTCTGCAACAAATTACAATGATCCAGTAAAGTTTTAAGCATGTCTGAAACTTGAAACCAAGATCCAGTAAAGTTTTAATCATATCTGAAACTTAAAACCAAGATCTAGTAAAGTTTCAATCATGTATGCTCCAAATTACCAAGATCCAGTAAAGTTTTAAGAATGTCTGAAGCTTAAAACCAAGACCTAGTTAAGTTTTAATCATGTCTGCAACAAATTATCATTTTGATTATTTTTGAAACTTGGAGCCAAGATCCAGTAAAGTTTTAATCATGGCTGAAACTTAAAACCAAGATTCGGTAAAGTTTTAAACATGTCTGCAGCAAATTACAATGATCCAGTAAAGTTTTAAGCATGTCTGAAACTTGAAACCAAGATCCAGTAAAGTTTTAATCATATCTGAAACTTAAAACCAAGATTCGGTAAAGTTTCAATCATGTATGCTCCAAATTACCAAGATCCAGTAAAGTTTTAAGAATGTCTGAAGCTTAAAACCAAGATTCAGTAATGTTTTAATCATGTCTGCAACAAATTATCATGATTCAGTAAAGTTTTAAGCATGTCTGAAACTTGGAATCAAGATTCAGTAAAGTTTTAATCATGTCTGCAACAAATTATCATTTTGATTATTTTTGAAACTTGGAGCCAAGATCCAGTAAAGTTTTAATCATGTCTGCAACAAATTATCATTTTGATTATTTTTGAAACTTAAAACCAAGATTTAGTAAAGTTTTAATCATGTCTGCAACAAATTACAATGATCCAGTAAAGTTTTAAGCATGTCTGAAACTTGGAATCAAGATTCAGTAAAGTTTTAATCATGTCTGCAACAAATTATCATTTTGATTATTTTTGAAACTTGGAGCCAAGATCCAGTAAAGTTTTAATCATGTCTGCAACAAATTATCATTTTGATTATTTTTGAAACTTAAAACCAAGATTCGGTAAAGTTTTAAACATGTCTGCAACAAATTACAATGATCCAGTAAAGTTTTAAGCATGTCTGAAACTTGAAACCAAGATCCAGTAAAGTTTTAATCATATCTGAAACTTAAAACCAAGATCTAGTAAAGTTTCAATCATGTATGCTCCAAATTACCAAGATCCAGTAAAGTTTTAAGAATGTCTGAAGCTTAAAACCAAGATTCAGTAATGTTTTAATCATGTCTGCAACAAATTATCATGATTCAGTAAAGTTTTAAGCATGTCTGAAACTTGGAATCAAGATTCAGTAAAGTTTTAATCATGTCTGCAACAAATTATCATTTTGATTATTTTTGAAACTTGGAGCCAAGATCCAGTAAAGTTTTAATCATGTCTGCAACAAATTATCATTTTGATTATTTTTGAAACTTAAAACCAAGATTTAGTAAAGTTTTAATCATGTCTGCAACAAATTACAATGATCCAGTAAAGTTTTAAGCATGTCTGAAACTTGGAATCAAGATTCAGTAAAGTTTTAATCATGTCTGCAACAAATTATCATTTTGATTATTTTTGAAACTTGGAGCCAAGATCCAGTAAAGTTTTAATCATGTCTGCAACAAATTATCATTTTGATTATTTTTGAAACTTAAAACCAAGATTCGGTAAAGTTTTAAACATGTCTGCAACAAATTACAATGATCCAGTAAAGTTTTAAGCATGTCTGAAACTTGAAACCAAGATCCAGTAAAGTTTTAATCATATCTGAAACTTAAAACCAAGATCTAGTAAAGTTTCAATCATGTATGCTCCAAATTACCAAGATCCAGTAAAGTTTTAAGAATGTCTGAAGCTTATAACCAAGATTCAGTAATGTTTTAATCATGTCTGCAACAAATTATCATGATTCAGTAAAGTTTTAAGCATGTCTGAAACTTGGAGCCAAGATCCAGTAAAGTTTTAATCATATCTGAAACTTAAAACCAAGATCTAGTAAAGTTTCAATCATGTCTGCTCCAAATTATCAAGATCCAGTAAAGTTTTAAGAATGTCTGAAGCTTAAAACCAAGACCTAGTTAAGTTTTAATCATGTCTGCAACAAATTATCATTTTGATTATTTTTGAAACTTAAAACCAAGATTTAGTAAAGTTTTAATCATGTCTGCAACAAATTACAATGATCCAGTAAAGTTTTAAGCATATCTGAAACTTTGAACCAAGATCTAGTAAAGTTTCAATCATGTCTGCACCAAATTACCAAGATCCACAATTATTCAGAATCAAAAAAAAGGTTTAAAAATTCAAAAATTTCATGTGAATTAAACTTTGTCTTTTAAATGCCAGATTAAGGATCTAAACTTAAGGCATATTCAGTAAAAATATCTCGTTCCTAGTTGCTGTCTAACTCCAGAAATCATTATTTTAATCTCACCCAAAATTTGTTTACAATTTGAGTGTGAAAAAAAAATATGATTTTTTCTACTTTAAGTTGTTATTTGGATGTCTTGGAAGCAGTTGCTAGCTAATTTAAGCTTAACTTTACATATTAAAACAACCAACTCAATAAAAAACTGCTTATTAAGTCTTAAAAGTCCAATTGAAATCTGAGTATTTTTACAAAACTTAAACTTTTCATAAGTTAAAAAGTCTTCCAAAGACCTCACTGAAACTTATATAAATCGATCGATTAAGCTTAAATCTATCTCCCACATTGATGTGGACATGCCGTTTGATGCCGATTTCGAGATATTTGCGATCAAAGTTTACATAAATTTTCATACAAAATTAAATCATGCACAATATTTTTTGATAAACTTTTACAAACTTTTGCTAAAAACCTTTATATTAAGGACTGATTTTTTGAGCAATGAACGAAAACATTATGTAGAAGATGCTAAAAGAACCAAATTAAGATAAATTTTTCAGAATTTTTGAACATTTTTTCCGAATCTGAATCATTGTGAGATCCAGTAAAGTTTTAAGCATGTCTGAAACTTGGAATCAAGATTCAGTAAAGTTTTAATCATGTCTGCAACAAATTATCATTTTGATTATTTTTGAAACTTGGAGCCAAGATCCAGTAAAGCTTTAATCATGGCTGAAACTTAAAACCAAGATTCGGTAAAGTTTTAAACATGTCTGAAACAAATTACAATGATCCAGTAAAGTTTTAAGCATGTCTGAAACTTGAAACCAAGATCCAGTAAAGTTTTAATCATATCTGCAACAAATTATCATTTTGATTATTTTTGAAACTTGGAGCCAAGATCCAGTAAAGTTTTAATCATGGCTGAAACTTAAAACCAAGATTCGGTAAAGTTTTAATCATGTCTGCAACAAATTACAATGATCCAGTAAAGTTTTAAGCATATCTGAAACTTTGAACCAAGATCTAGTAAAGTTTCAATCATGTATGCTCCAAATTACCAAGATCCAGTAAAGTTTTAAGAATGTTTGAAGCTTAAAACCAAGACCTAGTTAAGTTTTAATCATGTCTGCAACAAATTATCATTTTGATTATTTTTGAAACTTGGAGCCAAGATCCAGTAAAGTTTTAATCATGTCTGCAACAAATTATCATTTTGATTATTTTTGAAACTTAAAACCAAGATTTAGTAAAGTTTTAATCATGTCTGCAACAAATTACAATGATCCAGTAAAGTTTTAAGCATGTCTGAAACTTGGAATCAAGATTCAGTAAAGTTTTAATCATGTCTGCAACAAATTATCATTTTGATTATTTTTGAAACTTGGAGCCAAGATCCAGTAAAGTTTTAATCATGTCTGCAACAAATTATCATTTTGATTATTTTTGAAACTTAAAACCAAGATTCGGTAAAGTTTTAAACATGTCTGCAACAAATTACAATGATCCAGTAAAGTTTTAAGCATGTCTGAAACTTAAAACCAAGATCTAGTAAAGTTTCAATCATGTCTGCACCAAATTACCAAGATCCACAATTATTCAGAATCGAAAAAAAATGTTTAAAAATTCAAAAATTTCATGTTAATTAAAATTTGTCTTTTAAATGCCAGATTAAGGATCTAAACTTAAGGCATATTCAGTAAAAATATCTCGTTCCTAGTTGCTGTCTAACTCCAGAAATCATTATTTTAATCTCACCCAAAATTTGTTTACAATTTGAGTGTGAAAAAAAAATATGATTTCTTCTACTTTAAGTTGTTATTTGGATGTCTTGGAAGCAGTTGCTAGCTAATTTAAGCTTAACTTTACATATTAAAACAACCAACTCAATAAAAAACTGCTTATTAAGTCTTAAAAGTCCAATTGAAATTTGAGTATTTTTACAAAACTTAAACTTTTCATAAGTTCAAAGTCTTCCAAAGACCTTACTGAAACCTATAAAAATCGATCAATTAAGCTTAAATCTATCTCCCACATTGATGTGGACATGCCGTTTGATGCCGATTTCGAGATATTTGCGATCAAAGTTTACATAAATTTCTATACAAAATTAGATCATGCACAATATTTTTTGATAAACTTTTACAAATTTTGGTAAAAACCTTTATATTAAGGACTGATTTTTTGAGCGATGAACGAAAACATTATGTAGAAGATGCTAAAAGAACCAAATTAAGATAAATTATCAAAAACTTTCAATTTTCTAATGTGTCGGAAAAATATTGTGCACAAGGAATTTTTGAACATTTTTTCCGAATCTGAATCATTGTGAGATCCAGTAAAGTTTTAATCATGGCTGAAACTTAAAACCAAGATTCGGTAAAGTTTTAAACATGTCTGCAACAAATTACAATGATCCAGTAAAGTTTTAAGCATGTCTGAAACTTGAAACCAAGATCCAGTAAAGTTTTAATCATATCTGAAACTTAAAACCAAAATCTAGTAAAGTTTTAATCATGTCTGCAACAAATTACCAAGATTCAGTAAAGTTTTTATCATGTCTGAAACTTGGAACCAAGATCCAGTAAAGTTTTAATCATGTCTGCAACAAATCATCATTTTGATTATTTTTGAAACTTGGAGCCAAGATCCAGTAAAGTTTTAATCATGGCTGAAACTTAAAACCAAGATTCAGTAAAGTTTAAAACATGTCTGCAACAAATTACAATGATCCATTTAGTTTTAAGCATATCTAAAACCTGGAAACAAGAGCTGGTAAAGTTTTAATCATGTCTGCACCAAATTATCAAGATCCAGTTAAGCTTTAAGAATGTCTGAAACTTAAAACCGAGATCAAGTAAAGTTTTAATCATGTCTGCAACAAATTACCAAGACTCAGTAAAGTTTTTATCATGTCTGAAACTTGGAACCAAGATCCAGTAAAGTTTTAAGAATGTCTGCAACAAATTATCATTTTGGTTATTTTTGAAACTTGGAGCCAAGATCCAGTAAAGTTTTAATCATGGCTGAAACTTAAAACCAAGATCTAGTAAAGTTTCAATCATGTCTGCAACAAATTACCAAGATTCAGTAAAGTTTTTATCATGTCTGAAACTTGGAACCAAGATCCAGTAAAGTTTTAAT
This sequence comes from Chironomus riparius, assembly GCA_917627325.4. NCBI lineage: Eukaryota > Metazoa > Arthropoda > Insecta > Diptera > Chironomidae > Chironomus > Chironomus riparius. Next base: position 33,563,792 of record OU895877.1, read on the forward strand.
CATGTCTGCAACAAATTATCATTTTGATTATTTTTGAAACTTCGAGCCAAGATCCAGTAAAGTTTTAATCATGGCTGAAACTTAAAACCAAGATTCAGTAAAGTTTCAATCATGTCTGCACCAAATTACCAAGATTCAGTAAAGTTTTTATCATGTCTGAAACTTGGAACCAAGATCCAGTAAAGTTTTAATCATGTCTGCAACAAATTATCATTTTGATTATTTTTGAAACTTGGAGCCAAGATCCAGTAAAGTTTTAATCATGGCTGAAACTTAAAACCAAGATTCGGTAAAGTTTTAAACATGTCTGCAACAAATTACAATGATCCAGTAAAGTTTTAAGCATGTCTGAAACTTGAAACCAAGATCCAGTAAAGTTTTAATCATATCTGAAACTTAAAACCAAGATCTAGTAAAGTTTCAATCATTTCTGCTCCAAATTACCAAGATCCAGTAAAGTTTTAAGAATGTCTGAAGCTTAAAACCAAGACCTAGTTAAGTTTTAATCATGTCTGCAACAAATTATCATTTTGATTATTTTTGAAACTTGGAGCCAAGATCCAGTAAAGTTTTAATCATGGCTGAAACTTAAAACCAAGATTTAGTAAAGTTTTAATCATGTCTGCAACAAATTACAATGATCCAGTAAGGTTTTAATCATCTCTATAACAAATTATCATTTTGATTATTTTTGAAACTTGGAGCCAAGATCCAGTTTAGTTTTAATCATGTCTGAAGCTTGAATGCAAGATCCAGTAAAGGTTTAATCATGTCTGCAACAAATGTTCATGATCCAGTAAAGTTTTAAGCATGTCTAAAACTTGAAACCATGATCCAGTAAAATATGAGAAAAAGTTCTAAGTGGGCTTTGACTATTTCAATTTAAATTTTTTTTTATAATTGAGAAATAAGAAAAAGTTCTTAGTGAACTTTGAAAATTTGTTGAAATTGAGAGATCATTGTGAAAATTTGGTTAAATAATTATTTAATTTGTCATTAAAAATTAAATCCAGTCCACTAAAATTGAAATTGAAATTGTGCTATCGTTGGAACCAAGATCCAGTAAGTATACAGCAAGAAAAAAATCAATTCTGGAACCAAAAACATATTTCCATTATGATACAAGTAAAGTATGTATTCAATAACATAGATCCAGTAAGCTGAACCTTGTGAAGGAACTCGCTAGTTCCAACATTTTTTCAAATACATTTAACTTAGTGCATACTGTCACAACCATTTTATTAATATCAAACTACTACCAACAAATATTTCCGTTGTAAACAAAAAATAAATATGTTGTGTAATAATCGGTTAAACTTTTCTCATACAAAAATGTTTATGCATCTTGTGCCTCACTGGAAGCATCTTATGACTCCAAAAACAATACAGTTCTTGCGATAGCCATTATCTATCAGAAGCAAAAAACCGGAAGTCTTAATATTGAGTTTGAATCGAGTTATCGCACCGATTAACTAACAGAATGCCTTTTTTTGCGATTTCTCGGAACTGGAACTGCCAAATGAAAAATTGTTTTCACCATTAGATAGGTATTTTGAGGCACAAACTTTTACATATCAGGTATTTAGGTTGAAGCTTTAAACCTTCAAGCATTTGCTCAGCGAAGCTCAGCTGACTCGCTAGCTTAAAAACTTCAAACTTATGCTGAGCGAAGCTCAGTTGACTTATCAAGCTTCATACTTTCATACTTATGCTTGGTCTATCCATAAGACTGTTGATGGTACGGTGTGAATATAATCCGCATTTAGTTTCTACCCGATACACTAGTTTTAATACGAAACTGCTCATTACTAAGCTACTAGCTTCAACTACTAGCTTCTACTAAAAAAAATCTTTTTTTTATTTTACTAAGCTACTAGCTTTTCAATTTCTAAAAAGACCGTCAACAGTTCCATTTTGTTTTAATTGTAAAAATACATAAAGTGACTATTAAAAAAATCCAGTCAATGTAAAATGGTTGACAGAAAACATGCCTACGATTTGCCTACAACAAAAACCATCACAACGCAATAAATTCATTTGCACTTGTCGATGATCCTGCTCTACCATCATTTCCTCATGCAATTTTTGTTATGATCGCATCATTTAATGTATGAAAATGAGGACATTCTCATAAGAACTAGTAAGCTTAAAAATAATATGCTCTGAGTATGCTCATTGTATGTTCAGAATTCTGAAGTTTTTCATAAGTGAGCGAAAAAACTACGCAATCACGTAGTCAGGCATTCAGCATTAATTGAAATATTTTTAATAAGAATGTGGAAGTTGACATAATATCAAAGCGATTTGACAAAAACGCATTTTTTTTAATCGCGGTGTCTTTAAAATTTTTATCTATTTATGAAATAGACATTATTCATTAATTAAGATAATATTATCAATAAATTTTCTTCCTAAAAAAATTAACGCTTTACTCAAGACGTCAAAAATGCTATTATATGACATATTTTAAGAAAACAGCTCACTTAAGTCCAGTTATTTCCAGACAAAAATCTCATGAGACTTAAAATTTTAAGAAAGTAGACAAATCAAAATTGTCATGAAAAAGATTAAATTAGCAATTATTGGAGCTGGCGCTTCTGGATTATGTGCGCTTAAAAATGCTGTTGAATATGGATGTGAAGTTGTAGCATTTGAACAGACAAAATTAGTGGGAGGATTGTGGAATTATACTGATAAAACTGACAAAGATGACTATGGATTAGATATACATTCAAGCATGTATGAAAATTTGGTAACAAACCTTCCAATTGAAGTAATGTGCTATCCTAATGAACCTTTTCCGAAGCAACATGAGTCATTTGTTTCGTCAGCAGTAGTTTTAAACTACTATATTAGATATGCACAGAAATTTAATTTGGAAAGTCATATTAAGTTTGAACATCATGTATTTCGGATTAGACCTCTTTCAAACGATAAGTGGGAGGTTATTGTAAAAAACTTACCAAGAGATATGTTTGTGACATATATTTTTGATTCAGTTTTGGTATGTAGTGGTCATTTCCATACACCATACATCCCTAAAAGTAAGGGTCAAGAAATATTTAAAGGAAACATAATGCACTCTCATACTTATCGATCCTCAAAAATTTTCAATAATGAAAGGACACTAATTGTTGGTGGAAATAATAGTGCTGTAGATTTAGTCATTGAAAGTTCTAAAAATTCAAAGTCAACAATATGGTCACATCACTTAAGTCCTTCACCTGATATGACACAATTTGAAAGAAATGTTGAAGAGAAGTCTGATATATTAGAAATAGTATCGGACGGTGTGAAATTTTCAGATGGGACGTTTGCTGAATGTTCCTTAATCATCTACGCTACTGGATATTTGTATTCTTATCCGTTTTTGTCAATTGATTCGGGTGTGTTGGGAGGAGATTATGTAAAACCACTTTGGATGCATTGTTTATGCATAAATAATCCATCTTTAGGATTTATAGGCCTTCCAAATCTCATATGTCCTAACCAAATGTTTCAACTTCAAGTCGAATTTTGCTTGACCTTTATGATGGGAAAGAAAAATTTACCCTCAAAAGATGAAATGTTAAAAGAAATGGATTCAGATTTACAGCAGAGATGGGACAAAGGATTGAGTTCCAGGAAGGGTCATTATTTAGGACATAAACACGATGCACAACTTGAATATTACAATAAGCTGTCACAAAAGGCTAGCATAAGTCCAATCATGTCATGTATAGTCAAAATGCATGCTCATGCTCATCATAGTCGATTAAAACATTTTACATCTTATAGAAATGTTAAGTACAAAGTTATCAGTGAAGACGATTTTGAGATAGAATATTTAAAATAAGAATTTACAGATCAATTTTTGATTTCATTAAATGGTTTTTATTAAGGGTTTTCTTTTTTTGAATTATGTACAACGATTCATATTTTCCTATGCTTGTACATTATTGAAAATAATTTTTAAACATTTCAGATCAAGCATAATTTATTAATTACTTCATTATTATTAATATTTGTTAATTTTCATTACTTTTATATGCAATATATGTTTGAATTTATTTTTTGTAAAAAAAATTGAGTTTTGGTAAGGAAAAGAAAGCAAAACGAAGACAAAAAAATCGTCTATAAATGAGAATTTTTAGTTTCTTAATTGGTTGAACTTAGCAATTGCTTTTACTTTTATTTTATATAAAATATTATATTCCAAAATCTTCCATTTTTCATTTTAGCTTATTAATCCATTGAGATTATATATGAGACAAAAATCAAAAATGCATTTCGGAATGTCCTAAAACTGAATATTTTCTTCTCTTGTAGCTGCAGTTTGGATGGCACTTAAACTATAAATACTTATAATGTGATATATTTAAATCAACTAGAACTACACTATTGAACAAGTGAGGAATTTTGAGATACTTAATGTAATGCATTTAAACAAAAACGGCACGTCCATTAAAAAGCTAAAAATGTATACGTATTTTTGACTTTTAAATTTTTTTCTTTCAAAAAAATATTTTAAATAGATTTTAGTCCATTAAATTTATCATATTACACAGATTCAGTTATAATGGACACTGAATGTAAAAATAAGCAAATAAAGTTTATTACTGAAGTAAAATACCACATTATAAAAAAATGTTTTAGCTATTGAGCATTTAATAAAAAGTTGGAAAGAATTTGTTCGTTATCATATTAGAACCTGTGTTTTAAAAAAAAGATAAAGTGCTTTAAATTATAAATATTTCATGTTATTTTGGAAGAATTGTTTATTTGGTAATTATAAAATTAATAATGTGCAATTAAAAGCCCTTATTTTTTGTTTTAAATAAAGAAAACATTTTGGACATCATAAATATAAATCTTTAGATGCTTCAGTCTTTACATATTTTATGTTCTTTTCTCTTCTTCTATGCAAATGCATAGTTTTTTGCATTTAAATTAATTATTTTTTCTGCCACAGGATTTCTTTAAAATATAAGAACAAAAATTTAGTTTTTATCGTTTTTATGAAATTTATGAATGAAATTAATTTTGCTGATATTTCTTCAGTTACGGAAATGGAAAACCAATGTTGTAAAATTTTGATTCTTTTACATTATACCAGGAATTAGTTTACTATTCCATTTAGTGCTTTTTAAAACTTGCACATTCCAAAAAAAGAATCTCCATCTCCTTAAGAAGAAAATCTTCCAAAAGTTTTCTATATGTGTACAAGATTCAAACGTTACTTTATCTATGTATTACATTAATTTTTTTATTCTGCATTATTTTGTCATATTTTCTTTATTTTAAAGGTACTAGGATAGTAATTCAGCACGAGTAACAAAATTCTACCCAAATCAAAGTTTTCGTTCGATAGACTCATTAATTATTTTCTTGTTTTTCATAAATAATCAGATATTTAATTCCAAATTTCATGATCAACTAGATTATTCAGAAAAGTATTTTTTCATTTGGGTTTTAAAAAAAATTGCTATCATTAAGTTGCCATTTTTTAAATTAAGCATAACTTAAAGATAGCAAGCCTCTTTTTTTGATCGATCAGTGTAAAAAGTTAAGAAAAATTAAACAGAAGTCGTAAAAAAACAAAATGTAATGCACAGTAAAAAGATTGAAATTTGTTTCTTATATTTTTGGGCGAAAATTAAGGACAACTGCTTCTCCAAATTACGACGGAGAATACGTAATTTAATTTGCTCATAATGGACTTTTCAATTAAATAAAAATATTAGCGATTATAATTAAATTGTTATAGTCGTTAGAAGCCAACCTTTGAATTGAAAAGTGATGCAGCATAAGTAGCATCTAGTATTACTCTTATCTCATTATTAATACACTCTTAAACCTTTCCTATCCCGAATCTTTTCTTCATTTTTGATTTAAATTTAATTTTTTTTTATTAATTGAATTCTTCTCTTGAATCGAGAATCATCAATCTCGAAGTTCTGTATATATTACTTATAATATATATGTAACTAGTAGAAAATTATCCCCATTAAAACAATATTCCTTAAAAATCTAATATGACAATTTTTCTCATCATTTTCATAATAATTCTTCTCGTATTAAAGATATTCCATTTTTTAAAACTGATTATCATTAGATATAATTTTCTAGTTTATGTATTACCACTTGCATCGTTATTTAAATAACTTCAGATAAAACAGCTAATGCAGCAATGAATTTACTGCAAAGAAAGTTTTTTTTTTATCTTTGTATTAATTCTATAATTATTTTTTTTTCGTACATTATATATTTTTTTTAGAAAAGTCAGCAAAACTTTCATTCTTAATCAAAAAAAAGGAGCTTGTTAAGAGACTTCAACCGTCTAATTAATTCTTATCCTGAATACATTCAACTGCTAGGCGTATTTTCTAACCTTTCTTGTAAATATTAAATTTTAACATTTATAGATATTTCCAGTTTTTTTTACTTATTCTTTTACTTACGCTTGCAAACGTGTAAATTTTTAATTCTTTGATTTATGTAAATACTCTTAGTACCGAGAATCGTCTACGTTTCATGCATAAAACTCCCGATTATTATGATTTTTAGTATATGAATTATTTTGTGGCGATCTTTTTTGTGGCTCATCTAGTGCATATGAACCTTCATCCTTCTTTCGCATACGATATACGATAAACATCACAACTAAAATGGCAAATAACAAGCCTACAACGGCTCCTCCAATGACAGCTTTAATAATAAAAAAAAACAATTAATGTTCATACAATCTGATAAATACATTCTATTTGACAAAATGTCTTACCTGCTAGAATTCCAGGTTGAGCGAAAAAGCTCGTTGTGCGATCTTCATTAGATGTATTCATTATTAATACATTATCAGAGCCACTACTTGTATCGGTTGGTGATTCTGGAACGTGATTTGTTGGGTTGGTTTCAAACGTTTCTGATCCTTTACTTGTGAAATCGTTATCCTTTCTTCTTGTTTCTCCACCGCCAACTATTTATTTAGAAATAACTCATTAGTAATTAACATAAGAATTAGCTTAAGTATTAACTATTCATGCACAAATGAATTATTCAACATTGTGTGTTATATATATAATTTTTTTATGAGTGAATGGTAATAAATGAAAATAAAATATAATGAAGTAATAACTATGATAAGTTACAGAATGAAAACAAAAAAATGAACGAATAAAAAGATATGATGACAAGAGATTATCGGGAAATTTTAATGATGAAAATCTTTTATGAGATTAAAAAAATTACATGAAATAAAAATGAATCACATTTGGATGATTATTATATATATATATTTATAAACGGTAGATCACATTGATTTCATCAGAATCTTATCTCAAGTAAATCTCAATTTCGCTCGAGCAAATAGTGTCAATATGTTTCTTTTTATAGTAGGTATTAAGAAGAGAAGTAATATTTAATTATTTAAAAAATAATAAATAATTGAAATCAAACACATAGTATCAAATGTATTTTGAAGAGAAATCATGAAAAATTTTGCATATAATTGCAAAAGTGTATATTTGATTGTGAGTCTAGTGCTAATAAAAAACAACTAAAATTAAAGAAGGATAAAAGAAAATCAATAATTTTCTTCGTATCATCATTTAATATTAATAAAAATTTTCAAAAGCACTTTTGGTTGTGTATAAATTGGGTGTTTGTGATAAATCATTTGAACCCGAAAAAAATATAAAACAAAACAAAATATAACAAATACGAAACGGAATCGAGTAAAAATTGCAAAATGAAATTTTTAAAATTGAATAAATTTAGGAAAACTCCAATATCAAATGAAAGAGAATTTTATAAAAGTAAGGAAACATAAGCAAATGATAATAAATAATAAAGGAAAATCAACTGACTCTCTTCATCGTCTGTAGTTGTAGGATTGATTGTTTTTTCAGTGTCTGTCGAATTGTTTTCAAAGTAAAGATTATCGTCATCCTCTTCGACATTATGGATCGGTTTAATATGATCCTCATGAAATTTATCATCTGTATCATCATCTGTATCATCAATGTGATGATCTGAACCATCACCTGAATGATGTAGATTGTTTGTAGGAGAATCTAGTTTTATGTGCGGTTTGTCTTTAGATGATGTTGGGATATCGTCATCTTCATCATCGCCACCATAACCTGATCCTGACCCGTCAATGTCATCATTTTCGTTCTCTAAAGCATCGTGAACCTTAAACGATTAATAATTTTAATATAGTTCCATTAATTTAAATCTCAAAATATTATTATATTTTTAATGCATTAAAAGTTGAGAGTCAAAATATGTGAAATTAAAACTTTTTAAGACAATTAATACAAAAACGATCAAAAACGTTGACGTCAAAAATACAAGTAAGACAATGTTAAAAAAAATACTCAATTAAATCGACATGGGTGGAGTTTCTGTTTTATTGTGTATGATAAGCAAATTCTAGTATAAATTATTTCACTTTTATCTATTTACATTTCGAATTATTGATTTAAAATAAAAAGGACTCCATAAAAAGTTAACTTACCTCGCCTTTTCGACCACTTCCTTCAAATTCATCATCATTATCGATATAAATATCTTTGTTATTATTATATTTATTTTGTTGCAATTTTTCAGCCGTTGAATCTGATAAAGCGCTTATTTTTGATCTCTGTAAAAATAAATTTTATAAAAAAAGTTTTATTCTATTTTTTCAGTGTGACGAGAATTTGTCTCTTGAGACTTTTTTAAGGGCACCTGTAACAAATAATCTATAGTAACTTTCTGCAAGAACAGTCGAAACTATTATGAAAAATTGAGAAAAACTGCTATGCGAAAAATCTAACAATCGGCATGAAAATACATTCTCTCTCTTTTTTCGTGGAAATTTCTCTCGTTTTCTCTCTCAAAAACATGAAAATTTTCCGTATGAAAGTAACAAAAACATTAAATCTCAATATTTTTTTCTCTTCTCCGCAATTTGTATTTTTATTATATATTTTTGTTTACGCATTAGCAATGTTAAGTGACAACAATATGTAAGAGAATTGTATGAATTTCTATATGAACCCGTAAATCTTTTAATTTTTCCCATTTTCATTTGCATGCTTGCAAATCTTTTTATAACGTCACTTTTATAAATTTAATAGATTAAATATGTAGAGACAACATAAAATGTCTTTTTAAAATTCATTTTTGGAGTAAAAATCAATAAAGTTTGTCTTGCCATATTTTTATTCTCCGAAGAGATTTGAAATTGCAAATAACTCATGAAATATATCAGCAAAAACAAACGTTAATTTAAGAAGCAATCAACTAATTTTGTTTACTTTATAATTAAACAGATGATAATATTTAATATTGTTAATGTGCTTAATGCTGATAGATAGGAAATGAAAATAAAAAAGAAAAAAAAGAAAGAATAAGTTGAAGAGTGAGAATCTGCATCGCATACATACACACATTAAAAATACAATATATATATATTCAGGTAGAAAAACAAATAAAAAATCAAATAGATATTTTCATTCACAACGGGCATCTATCGAAAATAATTCGAAAACGTGATTTCCTTTTGAGCACCCAATAAGTCACAATAAAAGACAATGTAACAGTCTGATATGGAAAATTGAGAAAATAATAGAAACACACATATCTGGCAGAAAAATGTACAATATATGCACACATTTTTTTGGATTTTAATTTAATCTATTTGATGTAGTACAAGAAAATTCATTCAAAAACCTAATAAGTTACTTTAAAACGTATTAGAAATGTTTTCTTTTTTATTAATTAATAACAACTCTTTTAAGACAGGAAGCAATACTATTAATTGCAAGCAATAACTTTCGATAAAAAATAAGAATGTTCAACCACAATAATTCGTTATATTGACAATAATAATAAGTATTGAAATATTTTATTGACTCCTTTTATGAAATTTATTCATATAAGACAATTTAATGTGATAATTCATTATTAGCTTTTAAATTTGCAAAATCCTATCAAAAAACAAAATGTTTATAATGCGTACAGTAGCTTTGATGATTTAATGAATAAAATTGTTATTCTAAAAATGTAGAAAGAATGATGAATCTTATCTGTTCAAAAGAATTGTTTATATGATGATCAAAATGAATTGATACAGATGAGATGGAAAATATACAGACATATCATATGTTTATATCTCTTTTTCATTCATTTATATATTTATAGAAGTTTATAATTCAAAGCAGTAATTATATATATGAACCATCGGTAGCTATTTGAAGGAATTTTAAGAGAGAGAGAGAACGAGAGAAAAAATTTATATAAAGTGTACACATATGCACACATTTATAAACATCAAAGGAAAACATGTATGGGCGAGTGAATCATGATTTTTCCACGGAATTTAAAAAAATTACCTGATCATTTGCTAACACTCCAGTTGTCCATAGCGACAGAAAAATCAGCGAAATTGTGAAAAGCCTTAAACTGCTCATGTTTATCTCACTAGTATTGCACCAACTTTTATTACTCATATTTTGATTTTCTATATATTTACTCTGTAATGGCTGGTTCCTTTGATATTAATATATCCTATCAATATTTTTCTTTCTTTTTAGAATTTTGCTAACTATTTTAGCAATTTTTATATTCAATTTCACGTAATTTATTCACTATATTTCACTTTTTAAAACATATTTAAGTAGTTAATACAGTCGTTTTCTATTAAACAGTGTTTAAATAAAAATTTGTGTAAGCTATGTTGTATGTAATTCAATATATTATATAGAGGGCGCTTTTTCTGCTATATATAATCCTATAGCATGACTTTTTCTTCAAAATTCATCTATAAATTCGAAATCTTACACCCATAAAAATAGTGGAAAACATAAAGCACTCACTTATAAAAACTTTGAATAAAATTTTTTTGTAAGATTTGCAATTTAAAACACTTAAAATGGGTTTTAATTTGTTTTCATTTTATTTTTCTCCCGAATTTGAGAACGTCGAATAGGAAACCTGCAAAATCATCCACAATAATTCACATCACCCATTGTCGAATATGTATTTTTATTCAAATATCAAGTAACTGAAATGGTTCTTTACTTCCAATTTCTTTTATTCTTTGTAAAATTCTTTTGAAGAAGAAAAAGCATTATTCTTTTTAGCATAAATAACTTTATTTCCGATGATAAAGTTTAATAATTGCATTATTTTTACATTAGTCTTGATATTCTAAAAAAATTATTTAGATTTTGCATATATTATTACATTTTCAATTAATATATTTCAAACAAGAATGTTTAGATAGTTTTATACATTTAATCCATTTAATACTGAAAAATATATTTTGTACACAGTAAGTTGTATCAAATTAATCACATTTGAGAAATTTTAAATTATAATTTATAAATTGATAATAGAAAATAATAATAAAAAAAAAACTGAAACAAAATGAGAAGAAATTGAAACAGAACTAAGCAAATTCGTTTTGATTATCAGATGTGGAATCATCATTTTGAGGAATTTTTTCGAATTGATTGTATTCATTGTAAAATAGTTTTTTTGAGTCTGCTCTTTCCCAAGGAAATTTAAGGTGCCCAACAATTTTTTTTCCTGAAATTCGACACATATGTCAGTACACAAATTTCTTATATTATTACCATACAGAAGAATATTATATTATATGATACAATTATGAATGTAAAACATGTGCAATACGAATAAAGTTTAATTTTCTTTTCTTCAATTGGCATAGATAGATTGATGATTCAATAAGATAGTGTAGTCACTTGCAGTGACTTTTGAAATATTTTTAAAAATTTCAACATTAATTTGTTTAAGATGTATGTTTGACATAAATTAAATGTTTTATATTTATAAATATATTGTGATGAATTAAGTTACTTCAGATTCAATGGTATTCAGATTATTAGATCATAGGACTTCTAGATCTTATTTGTTCATTTTATCGTTTTTGTTTCTTGTTATTTTTACTTTACATATATTTACTTTGTCATTAATGAATGGTATTCGTTTTCTTCATTACCTCTCCTTTTACGTTTCGAAATTAAAATCGCTATACCAACTGTAAATACAGCAAACAGTAGCACAATTGATCCAACAATCAATGCTGTCTCACCACGGCGCATTGGCAGTTTAGTTGTTGGTATTGTATTTATCAAATCACCTAAAAGTTATATTAACAATTGATATATTTTATTCTTATTCAACATAAAATCACAAAACAAACAGAAGCTTTATAAATCATGCAGTTAAACTAAGCCAGAGACCAAAACTAAAAAACAAATTATTCATGCCAATAAATACCTTCACGTGTTATTGTTGGCTTAATCCCATTAAGCAAATATTTGTGAATTCTACTTCCAGTGTTATCAGGCGATAAGTCACCAACATATATCTACAAAAAATTTTAAAAACCTCATCAAAAAACTTGTTTTCTTGGCAGAATTCAAATCATATATTTACTTCTCTGCCATCGGGGGTGACAGCAATATCATGGGGATCTAAAAATGTGCCAAATTTTCCACTAACTTCTCCTGAGTTCATATCAAAAATATATCCAGCTACATCTCTATTACGCACATCTTCTGGACCATTAACAACAAATAATGAATCATTTGCGTAATCAACACTTAAAAAAAAAGGTGTATTTATTGAAATTTGTCATCATTTGTTATAGAGCGCTTACCTGAAAACCCTATCTCCTACAATTTTGCTATGATATTGGGAATAAAACTTTCCATCAGACCAGTAAAAACTGTAGAAAAAATATTATTATAAACTACGAACATATTATACTCATATTATATTCATGTTACCATTGAATGCGACCATTTTCACGATCAGCAACACAAAGTAATTCCTTCGAAGGGACAAGAGTCAAAGCGTGTGGGATAGCAAAGTTATTAGGTGGTTCTGGACCATTAGAAATTTCTCCAGAAAATGAATTTCTTCCCCACTAAAAATAGTTATAGTTAAGCACCGATACATATTAAGAAAAAGATTATTAAACATTGTTACTTCTAAAATTTTCTCTCCTTTAAAGTTGAATTTAATAATTCTTGCGTTGCAATATCCATCTGCAACAAAAAAGTCGCCGTTTTCTAATTGTACAACAGAAGTTGGTTTACAGAATGTTTTTGATGTCATTGATGGCTTAAACGGATCTCCAAGGACTAAATCAGGCCTTCTTGTAGAATTTTTGATGTCAAAACGGAAAACTTGATGAAGTGCTAAGATTGAGAAATAAATGTGAAATAAGATAAATCCTAATAGATTTGTCACATTTTCTTACCAACGTCTGTAATATAGTAATAATTTCCATTGATGTGCAAGCCATGAGGCATGTAGAAAAGATTACTTCCCCATTCATTAATAATATTTCCTTGATCACGATCAAAAGTAATAATTGTATTTTCCTTTATCGGCCCTAAAGTCCGTTGTTTAAAAACATTTTGTGCATCAAATGTTTCTGCATTCCAGATTCTGTCACCTCGATGAAAAACAACGACATTTTTGTATACGTCAAGCGCAACTGCGCTTACTGCTCCAAGTTTTTTGGACGATGTTGGCCAATTATCAACATGCTTATAATCTTTTAAAAGTCAAAAATTAGTCTTGTTGTTGAAATATTGTATTGATAATTAATGTACCTTCTTTTAATTGAGGTGGAATATTTTTGATATTTGGTTTTGAATATTTTGCATCAGAAACATCTTCATTTTTTTTGTTTATGCTTCTTTGAGCTGCTTGAAGGTTCATAATTTGTTGCTTAACATTCAAATTTCCATAATCTAAAGTATTATCTTCTGGATACTTAATAACGAAAAAAACACAAAAGTTTATTTTCCATATGCTAATAAATTAGATTGTTTTTTTTTACCTCATATTCGAGTGAAAAATTGACTAACAATAAAAATATTATATTATAATAAACTGTCCTTATCATCTTGATAATTGTTCGAGAAATTTAAGAAAAATTAAAAAATTAAATGAATAACAGAATAAAAAGCCTTTTGATTTTCTTAAATAAAGTCACTGCCGATGAGATCAATGATTTTTTTTTGTCTTATCAATTTTGTAGTTTTTATAAACACCACTTAATATATTTAAGTATTGTTAATAATTCTCCTTTGAAAAAATAAGATGCAACAGGGCAGCTTTTTTTCTTAAACAAAACATTAAAAAGTTTGTAAATGCGGCTTGTAAAAATTTTGGAAAGACTTAGTACATGATATTCTCGCTCTCTCGATTCATACTCTTCACTATCATTCTCTCTCAATAATGTCGCAAATCTTATCTCAAAAATGAAAAAAATAATAATCGTTTGCTTCATGTTTTTTTGATAAAGTTAAAAATAATTTTAGGTATTGTCGTTACCTCAATCTAAAAATCCCTAAAATGCAGCTACCCTAATATGCAGATAGTACTGCCAAGATGCAGATGGTACTGCTAAAGTGCAGATGAAATTTATTTTCCCTAAAATGCAGATGGAATGGTGTTGCTTTAAAAAAGGTATAATGCAGATGATTTTTATCGTTTAAAGTGCAGATAAGATGCTGCCCAAATGAAGATAATTTTATTAAAATACATCATATTCGATGATTTTTTTTCTTGAAACGTGTTAATAAAAAAAAATTACACACACATTTTCACCTTCAAGTGATTTAAAATCCCAAAAAAAAACCTATACAAAATGATTTAAATCATAAATCATAAATTAAAGTCATAAAGTTTGCAATGTATTCAAAAATACATTTTTGTTTTCCTGAACTTTTTTAATAACATCAACTAGTGTATCGGGTAGAAACCCAATGCGGATATATTCGCACCGTAGCATCAAAAGTCTTGTGGAAAGACCAAGCTTAGCTCAGTATTAATTTGAAAGTATAAATCTTGACGAACCAGCTAAGCTTCGCTCAGCATAAGTTTGAAGGTGTAAAGCTAAACGAATATTCTTTAAAAGTTTTTTAAAAACATTTTTCATCCAAAGTTGAATTTTATAAAAATCACAGTAAACTTTTGTTTTGAAAAATTCGTAAGAAAGGAAAGTTTTTTGCTTTTTCTGAAGCAACGACTGTTCGTACCTTGCCCAAAAACTGTACAGCTATTCTATAGAGCAGCACGGATCAAATGTAAAAAACTAGAATTCTCTACGATGTCTCGTTATTGAGATTTCTTGCTGATTAACTTGCTTTCTTGTTTGCTTGCTTACAGAAAGCGTATTTTGCGATTTTCTCAGCAATGCCGCAAAATGATGTAAAATTTCAGGCACAAACTTTACTTCTGAGACTTTTTATAACCAATTTTGCTTCGTTTTCTCACAAAATGCGAAAATCTGATGTCTCCATCTGAACAAAACCAATAGATTCACATGTGAAAACGGTGTGAATTTAAAAAATACATTTGTAGATATATCAATGAAAGCTGACAAAGTTTTAACAAAATTCACAAAAAATATTCGTGAGTGACGTTTAATTAAATTGATTTTCTGACATAACGCCTTAACTTTAGGAAGTAAGTTCTATGTCAAAAGAAAGCGATTTTTGTTTTTTACAAGATAAAATAACTTTGAAATTTGTCACTATTGTAGTTTCGAATATGTTTAAGAAACCAAAGCGTCACTCACGAATAATTTTATTTTTCGTCGGGGCCCAAAAATTTAATATCCAACGTTAAATTATCTACATTATAACAGCATTTCATCTTTATTTTAATAAAATTATACGATCTACATTTGGGCAGCATCTTATCTGCACTTTATACAATAAAAATCATCTGCATTATACCTTTTTTGAAGCAACAGCATTTCATCTGCATTTTAGGGAAAATAAAATTCATCTGCACTTTAGCAGTACCATCTGCATCTTGGCAGTACTATCTGCATATTAGGGGAGCTGCATTTTAGGAATTTCTAGATTGAGGTACTGTCGTTATTGTATTTAAAAATAAATTCAAAATTATATAGATTTCGTTCTCTTTTTTTTATAAGAGAGTTCTCTTGATAAGAATAGCTAATATATTAATGAAAATTTAAGTGTTTTAGCACAGTCTACGTTTTCATTTTATTAAAGAAGCAACCAATCCATTATATTGGAAATGAATAATGAACTTAAAGAGGAACGTGAAAAAGTTCCATTTAATGTAGAAGAATTAACTGATTGGCTTTATGGAGGTGCTGATAAAGTCAAAGAAAAAAGATTTTTAGGTACTGAAACTGTGATCTTTAGTACATGATCTTCACAGTCATAAGAGAAATCATTCGTTGTTTTCAGAAAACTACTTTTATAATGGTGTAATAAGTAAAGCGGATCCAAGCTATTTGAGTCATGTTGAGAAATATGAAGAAGCTATTAGAAAAGTTGGCATCATACTGCAAAGGTTGAAACAACTTACAAATAAAGGTCAATATGGTGAAGAATTATATCCGTAAGTTTTATGGAAATTTATTTTAAATATATGATAACTTGAATATTTGTTATCTTACTTTTAAATTTTGAACAATTTTATAGAAAAATATTAGGTGGAACATTTATAAAACACCTTATTAAGGAAGGGAATCCAATAAGTAAATTACTGATACGTTAATTAATTTGAAATAATTTTATGTATGCATGAATGTTCTAGGTGTGCATTTCGATATGTTTTTACCGGCAATTAAAAGTATGGGAACTACAGAACAGCAAGCAGAATGGATTCCAAGAGCAGCAAAATGTGAAATTTTAGGAACATACGCACAAACGGAATTAGGTCATGGGACATATGTCAGAGGTATTGAAACAACAGCAACATATGACCCATCTACGAAAGAATTTTTATTAAATTCTCCAACAATTACATCGTATAAGTGGTGGCCTGGAAACCTTGCACATACTGTCAATTATGCACTTATTATGGCACAACTTTACACAAATCATACTTGTCAGGGAGTTCATGCTTTTATAGTCCAACTACGTGATGAAAACACTCATATGCCACTTTCTGGAATCAATATTGGAGAAATTGGAACAAAATTGGGATATAATACTGTTAATAATGGATTTCTTGCATTTAACAATGTAAGAATTGCACGTAAAAATATGCTGATGAAGAACTCTGAAGTAACAGAAAACGGAGACTATGTTGTTCATAAAAATCCTTTGCTAACATATGGAACAATGACAATGACAAGAATAGGAATAATTAATGAAGTACAAATATTTTTAGCAAAAGCCGTTGTTATTGCTATCAGATACTCTCTAGTTAGACGTCAAAGTCCAATTGATCCTGATAAACCTGAGCCAAAAATCATTGAGCATATTACGCAACAATATAAAATTTTTCCTGCAATGTCTAAGGCAATAGTTATGAATATTTCTGCAAAATTTATGTGGAAATTTTATTATGATATTATGAAACAAATTGATAATGGTGATTTATCTAGACTATCAGAATTACATTCCTTGTCTTGCTGTTTAAAAGCTATTTGCACAAATGATGCAACCAAAGATGTAGAAATATGTAGATTATCATGTGGAGGTCATGGATATTTAAATTCTGCTGGATTTACTGATATTTATAAAATGGTTACACCAGCTCAAACGTATGAAGGTGAAAATACAGTTTTATTTTTACAAACAGCACGATTTTTACTTAAAAGTTGGGAGAAAGCATTAAAAGGATTAAAACTCCCATCAACTGTTGCATATTTGAAATATCATATTAATTCTAATCAAAAACAAAAAGAATCATTCGATAGTTCTCCAAGAGGAATACTTAGATCTATGCAATCAACTGCAGCTGCAAAAATTGCAACTGCATATCGGCATGTTGAAGAAAAAAAGAAAACGTTTTCTGAAGAAGAGTCAAGAAACTTTTGCGGTTTAGAATTGGTTAAAATTTCAGAACTTCATGGTAGAGTATTTTTACTTCAAACTGCAGTAAATGAACTTGAAAAGGTTTCAAAAAAGTCTTCGCCTCAACTTTCCTATGTGTTCAAAGATATTCTTGAGCTTTTTACGGTAGATACTGCCAAAAATTATATGGGAGATATGATACAGGTATTAATGAATAATTAAAAATTAAAACCTCATTACTTGACTTTATTTTTTTTAATTTTCATCTGCAGCATATCAGCATAAATTCTGTTGCATCAGAAAGATTACAAGGACGATTAGTTGCAGTTCTAAAGAGAATACGTCAATATGTAATTGGTGTAGCAGATGCGTTTGATTTTTCAGATGAGATTTTAGATTCCACTATTGGAGCTTATGATGGAAATGTTTATAAACGATTAATTGAAGCAACATCAAATTCGCCTTTGAATCATCAGCCCGTGAATGAAAGCTTTGAAAAATATTTGAAGCCTTTTATGAAATCAAATTTATAAATAAATATTCATATGTGATTTGTACCTTGTAAAATTGTAATTCATGGTTGTGGTAAATGAACTTTGATATAGAACGATTAATTAAAGAGAATAATCAAGAAATGAAATGTATATATATATGTATATGCACATCATACACAATACTAATACAGAATTAGATAAGATTAATACAAAAGCTTTTTTTTTTTTTACTTTCGTTTTCATTTCTTTTTCAGTCACAAATGACACTTTATTTTAGTTGCCACTGTTAAGAGCTTGAGTAAAGTCGTAATAACTTAACACTGCTTAATATTTTTAAAATAATAGTTTGTTTGGAAACTTTGTATAGTTTTTACTCATTTCAAAATGTCGAAAAACTTAAGTATTGTTAATAAGGATTTAAAAGAAGAACGTGACAAAATTAATTTTAATGTTGAAGAATTTACCAATTGGTTTTATGGTGGAGCTGAAAAAGTAAAGGAAAAGAAATATATTGGTAAGTGTTCAATTCGATAATCTTACTCAAGTCTAAAGGTGCATTCAGAATTACCTTTTGAAATTATTAATCTTTGTTAAATCTATAAATTCAGTTGAACATTGATCTTTGTTAATAAAATAATATATATGCTTTCAGAAAATTATTTCTTATCTGATAAGGATCTAAATTTAGAACTTGATACGAGTTATTTGAGCTATAAGGACAAATATGAAGAAGCTGTCAGAAGGAGTATTGTTGTTTACAAAAAGCTTTATAAACTTCATAACGAAATGGGTGGAACACATGAAGATTTTGTGTAAGTTGAAAACTATTTAAAATTTTCTTAAACAACTATGAAAAAGTTTTCGAATTTCTATTTAGAAAAATTATGGAAAATCTTCGCTTTACAATGGGAGCAATAAATCCTGAAGGAAATCCGTTCGGTAAATTAATTTAAAAATAGATGAAGAGAATGTTTTTTTTTATATGTTTTTTTTTTCAATTTTAGTTTTGCATTTTTCAATGTTTGCACTTACTATCATGAATATGACTAATGATGAACAAAAAGCAGAATGGTTACCTCGTATTTTTAACTGTAATATTCTTGGAACATACGCACAAACGGAGCTTGGACATGGAACTTATATTCAAAGATTGGAAACAACGGCCACATATGATCCGAAAACAAAAGAATTTACTTTAAATTCACCAACATTAACATCGTACAAATGGTGGCCAGGAAATCTTGGACATACAGTTGATCATGCTATTGTTATGGCACAATTGTATTCACAAGGGAAATGTCATGGAATACAACCATTTATTGTACAATTGAGAGATTCAGAAACACATAAACCTTTACCTGGAATTGATATTGGAGATATTGGTAATAAAGTCGGTTTCCAAACGGTAAATAATGGATTTTTAGGTTTCAAGAACGTAAAAGTTCCTTATAAAAACATGCTGATGAAAAATTCAAAGTTGCTTGAAGATGGAACTTTCATTAAACCAAAGAATGCTAAACTTAATTATGGAACTATGGTTATTATTCGAGTTCACATGATAATAGATGCTGCTTGTCGTATTGCCAAAGCCACAACAATAGCTTTAAGATATTCTTTAGTACGACGCCAAAGCCCTATTAATCCAAATGAAATAGAACCAAAAATTATTGAACATATTACACAGCAAAATAAGATTTTTCCAGGAATCGCCAAGGCTGTTGTTTTCAAATGTATGGCTGACTATTTAACAAAGTTGCATCTTTCAATAACACAAGAAGGAAATACAGGCAACTTGGCTAGAATGCCAGAGTTACATGCACTTTCATGCTGTTTAAAAGCTGTTTGTACTAATGAAGATGCAAAAACTGTAGAAGTTTGTCGACTTTCATGTGGAGGACATGGATTCTTACGTTCAGCTGGATTAGATGATGTGTATAGAAATTCAACTGCTGCACAGACGTATGAAGGCGAAAATACAGTTATGTTGTTACAAGCAGCTCGATTTTTAATCAAATCGTTTAATGAGGCTAGAAACGGTGGATCCTTGACAGAAGGAGTAAAATATTTATTTGATTTTATTGGACGAAACGGAAAGCGTGAAATTTTTGATAATTCAATTAATGGAATTTTGAGAGCCATTCAAGCTGCTGCTGCTGGTAGAACATATATTGCATGGAAACACATTGAAGATGACAAGCGTCATAATTCAATTGAAGTTGCAACTAATTTAGCAGGTGTGCACTTAACAAAAGCAGCAGAACTTCATGGTTACGTCTGTCTTTTGCAAGTTGGAATTGAAGAAATTGAAAAGATAATTCGTAATGTATCTCCAGCTCTTGGGTTGGTTTTCAAAAATATCTTAGAATTATTTGCAGTTGATTTAATCCTTAACAAAATTGGCGATGTCATTCAGGTAAAGTTTTATTTAAAGACAGTTAATAAATTTCCAATAATACATAACTCTTAATTCACAGCATGTTGATATATCTAACGAAGATATTGAAAAATTAGAAAAACAGATGGAGACTTTATTCAAATTCTTTAGGACATCAGCTATTGGAGTTGTTGACGGCTTTGATTTTTCTGATCCTATCATTGATTCAACTTTGGGTTCTTACGATGGAAACGTATATGAAAACTTAATTAATGCCGCTAGAAAATCGCCACTAAATCAAGAGGATGTTAATAGAACATTTCATCTTTATATAAAACCTTTCATGAAATCTAACTTGTAATTAAATTTTAAACAGGTTTTATTTTCTATTTATATGTCTGTAATTTTAACAAATTTTGAATTGATTTTAACAAAACATGTTGAGTCAAAAAATTTTATATTTTATATTTGTAATTGTTAAGCAATGGTTGTGGAATTTATATTAAAAATCTATTAAATGACAAATGTTAAATTTTGAAAATATCGGAATCCAAAAAGGAGATGTTATTTATTTTGTCCTTCATATAAACCCTAAAGATCCAAATAAAAAATTATATTCAATCGGGGTTTAATATGCTGTCCGTAATTTATTACACGATATCATATCCTAACCGACAAGTGAGTATACTCATGGTACCGTAACATACTCTATAGAATATGTATGTTCAGAATATACTCTTGAGTATGTTACGGTACCATGAGTATATTTATTTGTATGTTAGGGACACTTACTAGCTTTATATTAAATGCTTATTAAGAAAATTCAAAAATAAATTATCAATTATTCTGCTTTATCAAAACTATTCCAAAAATATGCGGAACTTAGGATAGGACATTATGGCAAATTAAAATACTGTTTTATTCATTTCATCTGGATTCCAATGATTTTGTGTAAAAAACGTGGACAATTTAGTATTATGAAAAATAATGATACATACAAAATGAAAATTATGATTTTCACATAAATGAGAAAAGTTTTTTTTAACGTATAATATTCCTACTTAAATTCAAATATTTTATACTGTCAAGATCACGCACATTTATCCTATGCGACTTGTACTTGTTTTTCCATTACAAGTGCTCGACAGAAATTAATATTTTTATTTTGTAAATCAATGATAATACCGATAAAACACAATAAAATTTTGATTTAACAAGAGCAAAACTTGTATCGTTAAAGTCACATTGTTGTAACATTTACCACATTGTGTAATATACCGTAAGTATCAAACAAGCGAAAGTAATTAGGAGTGGGGATAGCAAAAAAGAGTACTAAACAATTAAAAATACACTTATAAATTGAGTTCGTCTCAAAGTTCACGTAGTATAATCTTGAAAGATTTAAAATATTATTTCATTTATAGAGTGAGAATTATCAGTAATAATAAAAATTTAAGAGCTAAAAATAACAACGAAACTGAAAATGACAAGTGCTACTAAAGTTAATCCTGATTTGAGTGATGAAAGAAAGAAAGTAGAATTTGATGTTGAAGAGTTTACTAATTGGTATTATAAAGGCGCAGAAAATGTTGCTGAAAAGAGATTTCTTGGTATGTAAAAAAATGATCATAAATTTGAATGATTTATAAAGTTTAAATATTGATCCTATGCAGAAAACTTTTTCTTATCTGACCCTGAGTTGGAGGATAAAGTGCCAACAAGTTATTTAAGCCACAAAGAGAAATATGAAAATGCAGTGCGTAAGGCTGTTCTTGTTGTTAATAAGATCAAAGAACTTCAGGCTGATGGAAGAGGCGGTGTTGACATTTATATGTAATCATTATTAATTTATTTTATTGCTTTGATGTTTCAAAATAATGAAATCTTTACACATTTAAAACAGGGCTTTGTTAGGTGGAACCCTTGGTACAGCAATTTTTCGCGAAGCAAATCCAATAACTGTTCATTTCGTTATGTTTCTACCAGCAATAATGAATCATGGCACCAGTGATCAGCAAGCAGAATGGATATCTCGTGCATGGAACTGTAACATAATTGGAACGTATGCTCAAACAGAGTTAGGTCACGGAACTTATATACGTGGTCTTGAAACAACAGCAACTTATGATCCAAAATCAAAAGAATTTATTCTGAATTCCCCAAATCTTACATCATACAAGGTATGTTAATAATACGAATTTCCTGTAATTAATAGTTTTTCATATTTTAATCTTTATAGTGGTGGCCAGGTGGCTTAGGACATACTACAAATTATGCTATTGTTATTGCCCAACTTCATTCACTTGGAAAATGTCACGGTATTCAGCCTTTCATTGTACAACTTAGAGATGAAGAAACGCATATGCCACTGAAGGGTATAAAAATTGGTGAAATTGGAAATAAAGTTGGAATGAATACGGTCAATAATGGATTTTTGGCATTTGATAATGTGCGTATTCCACTGAAAAACATGTTAATGAAAAATGCAAAAGTATTAGAAGATGGACAATTTATTAAACCCAAAAGTTCAGTTCTTACTTATGGTACAATGATGTTTGTGCGTGTTGTTATACTGAAGGATATGGCAAGTTACTTATCAAAGGCAGTAACTATTGCATTAAGATATTCTATGGTTCGTCGACAAAGTCCGATTGAGCCAAATAAACCTGAACCGAAAATAATAGAACATGTCACTCAACAATATAAAATATTTCCTGCTATCGCCAAAGTTATTGTATTTAAAATAACTGCCGAATTTTTGTGGGATATGTACAATCAAGTCACACATGACCTCGATAAAGGTGATTTAGAAAGACTCCCAGAATTACACGCTATTTCATGTTGTCTTAAGGCTGTTTGCACAAATGAGGCTGCCCAAGCAGTTGAAATATGTCGTTTGTCAACTGGTGGACATGGTTATCTTAACTCGGCAGGCTTTCAAGATATTTATGGAATGGTTACGGCTGCACAAACATACGAAGGAGAAAATACTGTAATGTTCTTACAAACTGCAAGGTACCTGATCAAATGCTGGGAAAAGGCAATGAACGGCGAAAAACTTACTCCAACAGTTTCATATTTGGAAAACTTTATCAAGGGACGCAATTCAAGGCAATCATTCCAAAATTCACCATCCGGTATTTTGAAAGCTTTTCAATTGGCAGCCGCTAAAAAAATTGCCGAATCCAATAAGCATTTAGAAGAAAGAAAAAAATATCTTTCACCAGAAGAAGCTACAAATCAAACTGGTCTGGAACTTATTAACGCTTCAGAATTGCATTGTCAAGCATTTTTGCTACAAGCAACAATTGAAGTATTAGAAGATTCAACAAAACAAACATCTCTTCAATTAAGAAGTGTTTTGAAAGATTTGCTAGAATTGTATTCTGTCGATTTGGCTTTAAGATACACCGGAAGTTTGCTGGAGGTACGATCGTAATTGAAAACCTTCTTTGTAATTTATTAATTTTAATAATTTATTTTGTAGTTTGCAAATATGACATCAAGCGATATCGAATTTCTGCAACGATCGTTGGAAGCGTTATTGAAAAAGTTAAGATACAATATTCTTGGAATAGTAGATGGATTTGATCATCCAGATCAAATTCTTGGATCTGTTTTAGGAACTTATGATGGGAACGTGTATGAAAACTTAATTAATGCTGCAATGAAATCGCCATTAAATCAAGAAGATGTTAATAAATCATTCCATTTATATTTGAAACCCTTCATGAAATCAAATTTGTAAAAATAAGAAATTTTCATTCATCATTGACAAAAAAAAAAGGTGGAAGATTTGATTAGATTGCTTTTCACTTTTATTCCATATATTGTATTTCGTATTTCATTATAACTCATACGGTTCCTTAATCTTTCCTGAAAATTGAGGCTTTGAAATAAAGTTAACTATGAACCAGTATTTACACTGGATAAATTTCTACCTACCTTATATACTCACATATTTTTTTAAATTGTGAAAAGTTATGGTTATTATTTTTATATCTGAATAAAGCACGTTTGAAAAACAATAAAATCTTAAGACAAAATTTTGCATTCTTTCTCTTTGAATTTTTATTGTTTCTAATTGTTATATCATTTTTACAAAATAAAAAAAAACAAACGTGTTGATACAATCTATGAATGAATAATCTCATCATCATCATCGTCATCATCATTTTTTACTTATATTCTTACAAAAAA
Organism: Chironomus riparius; assembly: GCA_917627325.4. NCBI lineage: Eukaryota > Metazoa > Arthropoda > Insecta > Diptera > Chironomidae > Chironomus > Chironomus riparius. Next base: position 33,588,658 of record OU895877.1, read on the forward strand.
GGAGTAAAATTTTAATTTTTTGAAAACGATGATTTTAAATTAAAAAACTAATGAATAATTTTATAACTTTAATAATAAAAATAATCATAGAAAAATGGTGCATGAGAAAGGAAACAAAGTGGTTGCACAGTATTTACAGTAATATTAACCATAAATCTATATAAAAGATCTGCTCATCGTTTATTAGAGCATTGAATTAATACTTGATGATTCATTTGCGTCTAGTGTTACTTCGAATGTTAAATCATACAATCCACTCTTATTGTTTTTTTTTTAATATAAATTATTAAGTTCCTTTGTAATAATATAAATCATTTTCATACATTATTTTAATGTGTTTTATAATTGTTTTAGTTCTTTTCTTTAGGATGATTTTTCTTTATCAATAAATTTCAAAGCAAAAAAAATGTGGCTTTGTGATATTAACAAATCGAAAAATTTTCTCTACGTTTTTTTAAAAAAAAAAGTTAAAGAATCAAAAGTATTCATTTTGTGATGTGTATAATGTTAAACTTTTGTTTGTGTAAGTTATACTAGCATTATAATGAATTTTTTATCATTCGTAAAAAGCAATTTATATTTTTAACTCTTAATCTATCCTTTGTCGATATTTGTGTTTTTTTTTTCTCATTATAATTTTTACATGTTATTTTCAAATTAAAAAAAAAATCAAGTAAATATATTTATACTCAATAGTTCATGGCAACAATTTTTCATATCGTTCAATATGTTATTACGGCAATTCTGAGACCATTGGTTTCTCATTTTCTTTTTCCTCATTCCGCTTTGAACTGATTAGATCATTGATTAAATTACCAATGATATAGGATTTTTAATAAGTAAAACAAACATTTACTAAACATTTCATGATCAAGATCATTACTGATATTCTCAATTAATTCATTTGAAGATTTAAATTAAATTTAATAGGGAAGAATAATATTGTATTTTCCATTATTTTACTTAAAATTTTAGTGGATGATTTCACTAATATGAATCATCTCATTCCAAAATCAAGTGTTATTTTTTTTAATGATTGTTCAGTCTAAATAGGTGAAATTAGTTTGGAATAATTTTGTCATTTAGATAACTTAGAACAAATGATTATTCACATTAGTAAAACCAACATATTTTCGACTTCAAGTTGCATCAATTTTAAAGAAATTTCAAACGATTTTCCAGTTCAATATGGACGTCGTTGTAATCAAATTCAATTTCTTTTGTACCTATTTATTTTTATGGAATTTTCAGGCATGAAAACGAGAGGAGGTTGACATGATGTATGATATTAAAAAATCAAACAAATTTCAACGTTAGTTTTGGTAGCTGTTTTTTTATTATACTTTAATAATATCGTTTAAATTTTTTCCAAATTGATGCATCCTGGCAATGTTTATTTTCTTATTACGACAAATTTTAATTAATTTTAAATACAAACGTATTTCATTTAAATATCTATTCACGAATATTGCAATAATTTAAACATAGAAAGGCATAAAGTTATTGCATTACACATGAATCATTTATTTTAGTCTAAAGAAAATTAAATCAATTGTTTAGAAACTGGATCAATTTCAGCATGTGTAAGTCTGTATGCTTATACGTATGAATTTATGCTTTATGTGAATGATTTTTTTTTGTATTACTTTCTTTTAGTTTTATACAAAATTAATGGGAAGGTAAATGCATGAAAAATCTAAAACTGATCCATGTTTAATCTCTTATCAATTATGTAATGTAAATGTCCTTCATTTGGAGTTTCTTCTTTCTTTTGAGTAATTGATTTTTTCTGTTTAAGCATATTTACAAAACAAAAAACGAAATAATTTTCTCATTCTTACGATCAAAATTTGACTGGATGAAACTATTCTAATTGTGAGGAGATATTTTTCTCATAATTTTTATATTTGTTATTTATTTTTTAAATCTCTCTTCTTCAATCAAATTAATTTTTTTTTGCATTTCGCACAAGTTTATTATTTATTATTTACTAGAAATGTCCTAATTTGTAACAAATAAAAAAATAAATAAAAATTAATTTTCATAAAAAGTCGGACATTTTACATTTGAAACTTAAAGGATAAGCTTACTTCAAAAAAATTCTTTCTTATAATTCATGAACTTTGACATTAAAGTAAAACAAAATAAAAAAAGTACTATTTATAACCAAAAATTTTAAACCATTTTCTCATTATTTTGTACTGTGTCGGTTTTAAAAACCGAGTATTATCATTTTATTATTATAAAAAGATGACAGATTCATTTAGGTTTGATACGTAGAGAAGGTTATGGAAAATATCAAAATGAATGGATATCACTTTCATAACATTATGTGTTCAGTTTATGATAATTCACATGTACAATTTTATTTTTCTCAATTTAATTTCTTATGAAAACAGATAATGTAGGTATTTGTTAACTATCGAATTATGCATTGAATTTCTCATATGAAAGCGTCTTCCATCCATTCAATCAACTCCATTTTTTTCGTTCTATATTCTTTTTTATTCTTATTTAATATAAAATTTCTTCGTTTAGGAGACAAAAAATCAAACAATAAAAATATTCTTTTTTAATTAATTTCATTATAATTACACGTTCATAAATCACGAAGTGTTCATCGTTATTCACGTTACTCAACTACTATATTGCCTTTAAAATACTTACAGTAGTTGACTACAAGTGTTATTATGTTTTCTTTTTTTTTATTATTTAATTATTTTTCACTTACTGCGTTCTGTAGTCGAAGTTAAAAAGCTTATACTGAGAGACAAAATTACCAATCTAATATTATTATCATAATCAAAGAAATTTTAACTTACAGTTTACTGTCTAGTTCTTTTTATAAAATTTCAAACCTTAGAATCTCTTTATCATGAACGCGTCATATTTCTAATCCTCACCACCTCCATCCCCATCCTCATCACCTGAATCCTCATCATCATGATGTATTTGAGAATTCACCTGCTGTTGTGGTATGTGATTCGGAGGTGGAATACCTTGTTGTATATTTCTACACTTTAACTTATAATCCGTCATTTCCTAAAAAAGAAATATACAAATTATTATTAATAAATTGTCTTTATGTTGTTTAAATAATTTTCTCACCTTTTCATATCTCTGTTTATCTTTATCAGCCATAGCCTCGTATTTGCTTTTAGTTTCGGGATCACAATCAGACCATTTACGTCCAAGTTCCTTAGCAATATCTCCTACACCATATTCGGGATTAAGTGCCTTAACTTTATTCCGTTCATCATGACAAAACCAAAAGAATGCTGAAAGTGATCTTTTAGGAGCATTTGGATCCTTTTGATGTTTCCGTTTTTTACCACGTCCAACTACAACTCCTTTTGGAGGAACATAATTTGACATTTCCATGTCATACCTTTGCTTGTCTTTTTCTGCCATTTCATGGAAGCGTTTCTTTTCTTTATCAAGCATTGTCTAAAACAATAAGTAGACAGAACATTTTTTTAAAAAATTTAAATGACATCTAAAGCGACTAGAAACATTATAGTATCTTAAATTATCTCAAGCATAACACATCTGTTACCAAACAAAAGTTTGAGAATCTGTGTTTTAACATGAATGTTACAATTAATATTAAATTAAGACGAAGATATAGTGTACTAATGCATAATTTGGCGCCTAATTTTTTTTACTCAAATTTTATAAACAAAAAAATAAAAATAAAAAAATTCTTTTTAAATTAACGCAAAGTATTGAAGATATCTGCAGTCAAAAGACACCAATGAAACAAGTTACGCATACAATCAAAATAATGTATGTTGTATATAAAAAGACTATACATGGACACACATATATATACATAAGAGTTTACATAGAAAGCATGTATCAAAACTTCCTCGCGCGATCGATTTTTTAAAGAAGGAAACGGCTGAAGCTTCAAAACGTTCGGACAGAATGATTGTATCTCCAGATAAGAATGTAAAATAATTTCTGTGAAGCGAGAAGCGGCAATTTAGATTCTCATTTTTAAAATAATAACATTTTTGTAAGAAATTAAATTTCTGCATCGCTGCCCGCAAAAATTTACTAACTTTGAACTTGAACATGTTCATACAATTGCTCAATCTTATTTCAATATTTTCGACTGATGAGACACCCTGTGGCAGTTTTTTTTCCTTCCCGTATATGTAAAAATTATAAGCGCAAACGCAATAATACATAAACCTGAAATATGCATGCCATATATTTTCAAAATAAGGAAGGAAAGTTTTTTGAGTAAAGGAGAAGGAGGGAAAGAAAGAGAAAATGTGATATTTCGGAAAACTGTCCCAATTTCTATTTTTCCTCTTGCCTGTTTTTTAAAAGCCTATTTTGAAGGTATTATTAAAAAAATGGAAATTAGAAAATTAAACAAAATATTGCTGCTTGTGACTAACATTAATATGGATCTAAAAATCGCATGCATGAAAATACCAATTCTCAAAAAAAAAAATAGGAAGTAATTGATCTTACAGGGAGTAACCACATTTAATAAAAATTTCAAGTGGTAGTATGAAACCAGTTTTAGGAAATCGCAAATACAAGCGAATGTGAATCAGTTGATCTGTCTTGATCTTTAATCCGTATGCATTATGTACACAATTGGGAATTTATTTACTGGTTTAGGTATGACTATTGATACTTAACATTTAATAAATTTTTTCTTACCTTCCATCGTTCAGCACACTTCCTTGAAAACTCTGCGAATATTACAGATTCTTCAGGGTGCTTTTTTTTATGCTCCTCACGACATGTTTGAACAAAGAAAGCATATGCAGTCATTCGTCCACGGGGCTTTGCATCCTGAGCCTTTCCTCGATTCATTTTTGCGGCAATCTGATTATTCTGATTCTGATTTACATTTTGTTGTACGTGAGTTTGATTCTAAAGAAATTTAAAAAATAAATAAATAAATCCAAATTATTATTTCAATGCATACAATAGATAAATAAGTCATGGAGAGAATTGTTAGTCATCATCATTAATGTGAATATTATGGATGTTAAAGATTGAGCACTAGTCAATTCATTTGTTTTTAAATTTTTTCATTCTTCAAAATGTTTGTATAGATATATCTTTTCTAACTCCTTCAAAATGATTAATTACTATAGTTCAAAATAAACTATTCAGTAATGAGAGTTATAATGAAAATATTCTTTAAAAGTCTATCCCTTTGTTTCATTTTTTTTTCTTGTTTCAAGAAAGATGTTAGTCGATTTTTTTCTTTCTTCTCTCTTTAACAAAAACCGGTCTCGTGGCTTCATTTTTCTTATTTTTTAATCATTCTTTTTCTTTAAAAAAAATTTAAGGGGCATTAACACAATACATACGCTAATAAAAACACATACATGCAACGCGCGCATCGCTGAGCCTAAAACGTTACTAAAGTCTTTCACTCAAAATATTTCTTAATTTATCTGGTCTTTCAAAAAAATGAGTTTGTAGATTAACAATAGACGAAAACAATTATTAATTGGCAATTTACGTGTATCCTAAACTGAATATGAATTCATATCTATACGCTATACAATACATAAAAAATTTCATTATCAAACGTCGACGTAAATATAATCATTGATGAAAACGAAAATGCATTCACAAATACAGAAATATTATGCTGACATGTGAATCATTCATACATAATATAGCAAAGCAAATATATTATTTATCAATAAACACATGTTTTCTATAATTGTATGTTTGTTTATCATAACAATTGACAATAATTTCTTTCTTTTTCTCTCTCTCTCTCTCTCTCGTTCGCATTTGAAATGGCACTAAGCATTCCAAAGCATAGTATAGTATATAATAACAATATAATTGTTATAAAAGAGCACGTGGGTTCAAAGAGAATTTTCTTTTGGCTGTTTATGAATGTTCTTTTCATCTTTTCAAACATTATTGTCATTATTATTTTTGTTGTTATTATTTTTCTATTAATGGCTGCTATTATTGCTATTTTCTTTTGGGAATATTACATATTTTTGATGCTCTCTATTTTTTTTTTTTGTTTTGATGATAGCACGGAAGGGAGAGAGAGAGAATCAAAACAGAAATACACGAGGATAGTAATATCAGGAAATACAGGCTTACCGAAGCTGGGCTTGAATGTACATTATGTAAGTTTTGAGATTGATGCTGCTGAGATTGTGTCTGTTGATTTACTTGCTGCTGATGTTGTTGTTGTTGTTGTTGTTGCTGTTGAGCTTGTTGTTGCTGCTGCTGCTGCTGTTGCTGTTGAGCTTGTTGTAAATTTTCTAGGGCATTTTGACCAGCTGCAGTATACCACCATTGTGTTCCTGGCGAAGAAGTGACATTCATACCTTGTGTTGCTCCCATTCCTAAACGATAATCATATGCAGCATTTGACGTAGCTACGTTAGTTGATGGGAAACTGCTGGCCATTTTATATGAAAAAAGCTGTTGAGAAGCTACACTGGAAGTCGTACTATTATTTCTAACAGCATCATTTAATGCTTGAGTCTGTTGAACTACAACTTGATGTATTTGCTGCTGTTGTTGTTGCTGCATATGATTTTGTTGATGATGCTGATTAATAATTTGTTGATGATGTAAATTATTCTGATCAGCTGTGATCGTTCCTGGCCACCATACGGCATCCTCTCTAGCTCCCCATGCACCTCCACGGTGCTGATCAGACATTTTTGTTTTTGTTTTGGAAGTCTCCTAATTAATTAATTTTTATAATAGGGGGATTTTTCTTTCTTTTTTTTTCCTTTTTTCGGGAGAATGCACTAACACTGTTGCAATTTTTCTTTCTTTTAAAGTATATAATGCGTTTCTTTCTTTTCTATATAGTTTTTCAAAAATTTTACCACCTTCCCAAGGAATTAATTATTTAAAAAAAATTCTTTAATAATGTTTATGCATTGTTGTATATAAACGATTTTTTTTCAATATACCAACATTTACAAGAAGAAAAAAAAAATGCTATACACACTTATTTTTTTTTTTTTCAAAAATTCGCCATAAACATTTTACTCCAAGATATATTTTATTGATTTTAAGCGCTTCTTTGTTATCACTTCATATAATCCTTATTGCTCACAAAATCAGTAGAAAAATGTACACGATTTAATGCCAATTTTTAACTTATTTACGTTTAAAATTTGTTTAGAAAAAATGACGCTCCATCCATATTCTTACTATACTTCGCAGATTTTAATGCCCTTGTAGCAATGAACGATTCATGAAAAATGTTTTGTTTAATTTTCTCATGGAATAAACAAACGAGAATTTTAACTGATTTTTTCATTCCTCTCAAGTTGATTCATCCATTGAACAGCTTAAAAAGAAAATAGATGGCGTTAGTGACTGCACCTTATTTTTTTTATTCATTTCCCATTTTTAACTTTATAAAATATTTTCATTTTATTTATCTTTTATTTTATATGATTCAACTTTTTAATTTATTTACAAAGTTCAGTTTAATGAATACATGGCTTCGATTGAACTTCTAGAAATAGAAGCCTCATTAAAATAATATAAAAAACAAAATATAACAAGATTTATTTAGCTTGTTAAAAGCTTAACATTATTTCGTGTGCATCCTATTTTTATACTCCAATCACACACACTACTTATGGGGTCAAATGACATTCCATCGCCACATGAGAAAATAAATCCTTCTAGAAATCCTCGAACTTTAGCACAAGATATATACATATCACATGATAATGGATGTGGATAGTTTCCTAATTCGAGGCATTCAATTTTCGTCTTTTCCATATCAGAACTTACAGAATGTAAAATTACTTTAACCTTTAAATAGGAAAAAAAGAATAATTTTTATCATTAGATAAATTAGAAACTTGAAAATCTGTTACTTGAGATCCTAAAACACCAATTAACTTCTCATCCTCATCAATTTTTTCGTCTTCATAATCTTTATCAAGTCCTTTGATTTTATACTGATGTTCAAGTATTTTGTCAAATGAGTTTGATGTATTTTCATTATTAGACGTTCCTTCAATATGATTGATTGCGAGTGAATCACTCTGATGATCAATATTTAATGTATTGTTTGAAGAAGGTTTTCTAGGTCTAACAGAAGTTAAAGCTGGTAGGATACTTGCAATTTCTTCATCAAACTCATCATTAATGGAGTATTTTATTATTACTGGATTTGTTGTTGTTAAAGTTGTCGTTAATTCTGTCGTAAATGGAGCTAAAGTTGTAGGAACATACTCTGCTGTTGTTAAAACTCGTCTATTGATAGATGACACTCTTTTTCTCACCACTCTTGTAGTACGAGGCCTTAATGTAGTTGTTGATGTTTTTAATAATGTTGTAGAAATTGGTGTTGTCACTTCTGTTGAAATTCTTGTAAATTTTTTTGAAATTAAAGATGTGCGGTTTCTCGCCGGAGATCTCAACTGATTTCTTTTGCTTGACTGGAATTTGTTTGTTTGAATTTCCTACATTTTTAATTATTTTAATTAATTTCCTTTTTTTTTCAACTTAACAACACTCCCACAATAAAAAAGCACGATATCCTTTAATATATTTACAATCAAACAGTGTGTGCAATATCTACTCAGTGCAAGTAAAATTTGTTTATAACATAATGTGCGAACAATAAAACGAAAACATGCATACAAAATAAAGCAAATGTTATTAGAAAAAAAAAATCTGAAAATTTTATCAATGATTTGCGTTTATACATTATAATATAGGAGAAAATAGTGCTTTGAGGATGTAGAACAAACATAATAATAGAAGCGAAAAAATAGTTTTGAAGTGGAGGCATGTGTATTAACAACTTTATTTTGTACCTTTTACCATAAAAATGTGTTCTTTCTACAATTCATAAAGCATTTTTGTAATAACATTTAATATATTGTTATTACATGTTCCCTATCAAAATTAAGTTTTGTAGCAGATACTCTATTATTTATGATAAGCTTTATACATGCAGAAAAGCTAAAAAAGAGGACGATTAGTCATTAAAAATTACTTTAATCTCGATTTTGAATTAATTTAAATTTCTTAAAATTTATGGCATATATGACTTGTTGATATCTTAATTTTGTTTTTTAAAAAACAACAATCAACACAAATGTTAAGTTAGTAATAGAATAAAGAAGAATTTAATCTTATTTACAAGGCAAAAGAGGTTCACGGAGTGTAGTAATTACATTCGTATTAATTACACTTTTATCTAATTTCTGATTAATTTCATATACATTTATATATACAGCATAAAATCTTATACTTAATACTTATTTATGGCATTATCTCAGTAAAACTTGACCTATGTCGATTTCAAAAATTATATGTATATCTCTATGGAACGGCCTATAAAAGTTAATTAAAATGGGTTTCGTGGATATTGAGGATTTTGATTTCTTATTTTTAAATCTTTATAATCTCACTGTGAATAATACTCTTAAAGACAAAAGGAAAGTTTCAGTATGAAAAGTAAGAATATTAAGAATAAGCAGCAAGTGGTGAAAGGGGAAATCTTAAAATATGAATTGGTCCTTGAGGAAAATTATTTTCCATAACTGATAAGCACCAACAGAAATGCACTAATCCGGCTTTTCTTGATTTTTTTTAAATTACTTAGAATATTATATTTTTTTTTTGTTGAATTTTTTACTTCGCACAATTTAATTATTTGGTATTCAGTCATCATTAACTAATGTCGTTGTTTCTAAAGATTCTGTTGTAGTTTCTTCATTACTTTTGTTGATTCGTTGCTGAAGTTCATTACGAATAGCTTGTTCTAGTTCTGCTATATCGATTAAATTTTTATAAGGTTCTGTTGATATCTCTTCTTTAATCAGTTCTAGTTCCTTTTTCTCTCGATCAAATAATCCTTCCAAACTAATAGTTGATGTTTCTGCCCTTCCAAAAACTGTTTCCGAAAACATTATATTCTTTGGTGATCTGTTATCATTTGGATTTTCTGTTGTGACATTATGGGATGCAGTGTTGTTTGGTTTCACTGATAATTTAATAATAACTTGCCGAGTAATTTCACCAAACCTATCCAAAGCTGGTGGACGTTCTAACGTTAATTCTCCAGCTTTTATGCTTTTAAGTTTTTTATTTTTCAAAAGTTTTAATTTTTCTTCCTTCGAATAAACTTCTACTATTCTGTTAATTTCAATCAATTTTTGTAACTTTTTAATGACTTCATCCGCTTGATTTTCAGGAAGATTCGCGTTTTTTAATTTTGTCATGTCATCCTCCTCGATATCAATTGCAAAAACATGATGTAGTGTAGTAGGTTTGGAAGTAGTTGATGTGGTAAATCGACTTAAGGTGAAACGTGGTTTGCCATTCTGTAAAATATCATTATTATTGTTAATTTCGGGAATATCAGTTGTGTCATTAACACCATCATAGTCATTTGTTTCAGTTTCTATGTCAATATTATGTGGTGTAATGTTTGGTGATATTGTTGTAGTTGTTGATGTTTTTCGATAAGATTTTGTGAAAAACTTTTTGGTTCCCTTTCCAAATGAAGGCTTAACTTCTGGATCATTTTCTTCAACTACTGATTCTGAAATTCTAGAGCCTGGTCTATATATTTTCTTGCCTCCTATTTTTGAACGCGTTGGTGAAACATTAGGTTCTCCGTCCTTAGTAAACCTCGTAGAAGCTGGATGAATTGTAGTTGTTCGTGATCCTTGATTAAATGATGGTCTTTTTCTAATCGTTACATTGACTCTTCCAGCGGGACGAGTAGGATATTTAATTATTGGATTTGATGGTTCTTCTGGTGATACTGATTGATTTTCAATTGGAATGCTTTCTTCAAGTTTAACTTCATGTTGATCAATTTGTTGAATTTCTTCATCCGTTTTAATTACTACTTGATCATCCTCAATGGGCTTATCAACAATTACTCTCGGCGTCTTTGTTCTCAAAACTTTTCGGATCAACGCTTTTTGATTTGCAATTGTTGAACTTTCAATCAATTTTTCCTCTTGTTGATTTTCTTCTTTCTCTTCTTCTGTTGTAGATCCTTCTTTTATTGGTCTTCGTGTGACTTTGATGACTTTCCTTCCTTGTGAATAACGGGGTTTATTAACTGAAGATATTTCATCATCTACGCCAATAATTATTTCTGGTGTTTCCGTTTGTTTAGTAACTGGTCGTTTAAATACTCTCGTTCGAGTGACAATCGGTTTGGGTGAACTACTTTCTTTTGTTACAGTTTCTGTAGTTGTTCGTGAACGATATACTTTTATTCTTTTATGAATGACATCCACATCATCAATTTTTTGTTTTTCTTCTATTAGAGTTTCCGTTGTAGGTTGCGTTGTTTCAAAGATTCCAATGTCAACAGGAGATTGAATTACACCAGTTTTTGTTTTAATTGTTAAAATACGTTTTCTAGTTGTTTTAGGTGTCGTGCTTTGTTTTTCAAAAATTTTACTTTGCTCTTGCTGTTCTTGTTCGTTTGTTTCTTGAGTTGAAATGCGATTTTCATTTATACGCTTTCTAGTAAGTAGAAGTCTACGTGTTGGCTTATTAGAAGTCGTTTCAAAAGATTCCTTTTCGCTTGTAGTCTCCCTTTCACTTAAAGTCTCGATTTCTGTTTCATACTTATTATTTTCAGTTGTTATACTTAAACTTGAAGTGTTTTCAATTTCTGGAGTGGTTCGAAGATCCTTAGCTGATTCTGTTATCGTTTGTCGATGAGCCAAAAAATCAATCTTTTTTGCAGGTCGTTTGCGAATGGTTAATTTTCTTACTGGTACTGTGCGCAATGTTGTTTCTGGTGCAGAATTTTCTGTTACGTCATAATCTACGTTTTGTAAAGTTGATATATCATTTTCATATTCATTCTTCAGCGATTTTTCAGTCATCATATCTAAAACATCTAAATCAATTGTGGTATCTTCCAGTTGTGATTCTATAAATGATCTTAAAGTGCTTTCCTCGGGTGCATCTTGTGTTTCCGAATTTTCACTATCCTCTATATTTAAATTATTTCTTAATGGTAGATCACTTACTTTTATCTTTGTTAAATATCTAGCTGTGCTAGAATCAATTTCTTTTCGTTGGGTAGTTCTAGTTAAGAATCGGTTTCTTTGCAGATTTACAGAATATTGAGATTTTCTTTGGAATCCTGATTCTGCAATTTCTTCTGTTGATGTTTCCGATAATGTTGGTCTACTTCTGATTTTTAACGACAATCTGTTACCATTAAAATACGGTTTTCTAGTTGTTGACTCTGTTTCTTCAATAATTTTAGCAGTGCTTGAATCTCCTACAGTTGGTTTTTTAACTCCAATTTTAATTGGACGCTGTCTCTTTTTGTAGAAAGTTGTTTCTTCAACAATTGAACTTTCCGTCCTTAAATCTGAGTCTGATACAAAACTTTCAATATCAGATTTATTCAAAGGTATTTCATTGAGATCTAATTTGTCTGAAAAATTCTGAATTGTAACAGTCTCTGGAGATGTTTGAATTGGAATTTCTTCTACGTGTCCTTTTTTCAGATCTCGACCTGAAAATTCAATTGGCGATTTATTCAATGGACCTGTTATAACTTTTACTTTTGAATTACTTTCAATTATTTGTGCCTTTTTGTGAGCAATTTCTGGAAAATTAATTTTTCCTCCTGCAGACAGCTCAAATCTAATTCGATCAGGTCGATCGTTGGAATCTAAACTAAATCGATTTTTAGCTTCAACTATTCTTGACTCAGTTGAAGTTTCCTCATTTTCTTCTGCAAATGTTGTAGATGTAATACGGCTTCTGGTTACTGCAGGTCGACGACGTGTAGTTCTTTCTTCGTCTACAATTCGTTCAGTTGTTGTCGTTGGAGATATTGGAGGTCTCTTATTTACTCTATCAATATTAAGGGACCTTAATCGGTTATCATCTACAAGTTGAACTTTACTTTCCAATGCATCTTGAACATACTCTCCAGAACGAGTAGTGGAAACCCTAAAACGAGCAGTACCTCGATATCCTGGTCTATAAGAATATGTTGGGCGAGGTTTTGATATGACATCCTCGTCATTAGCTTGTGTACTTGTAGACGTACGAGCTACTGTTGGTCGACGGCGAACAATTTTTGTTGTTTGTTCATCATTGATATTATCACTTAGATTATTGTTATTAGAACGAGAAATTGAATTTCTAGAGAATATAGGAGGAGGAGTAGTTTTTTGGAATAATTTTGAACGTGTAAAAGGTCTTGGAACTGTATTATCATTTCTGTTAATAAAACGGTCATTATTTTGCTCAGATAAGCCATTATCATTATTATCAACAATATTTTCATTGCTAATTGTAGTAAAATCTAAATCAGAAATTTCTGTAGTACCATCAACAACAACATCATTAAGTATATCGTTTACCTTATCTTCATTTGCATTAAATTGTGGGGAAAAAGTATTAAATAATTGTGTAGTGGTAACGCTGTCTGGAGGTGATATGTTTTCTGTTATTGATTCAGTAGGGAGAGCTATATGATTAATATCATCATCTTCATGTAAGTGTTTATTAGCAATTAATGTATCCCTCTCAATATCTGTGGCAGTGTTTTTGAATAATGTGATATCAAGGGTATTTCTTGGTATTTGAATTTCACTGTTAGTATCAATTTTTAATACCGTTTTTTCTGTTGGCTTCGATTCTACTGTAGTAGTTCTCCTTCGTAATGGCTGTGATGTCCTCAATCCAAGTGTTGAAGTTGTTGTTTCTACCGATAAGTCAGTTCTGAAATAAATAAAATTATTTAATTAATACAGAAAACATTTCATGGAGTATATATACTTTTCTTCCAGAGCTGGTGTTGTCGATCTTCTTCTACTTAAATTTACATATTTATTTGTTGATCTGAAAGTAGAAGCTGTGGTTCTTACAGTTGTTTCAACATTTGCTTCGTCGTCGTCATCTTCTTCATCATCATTGTCTGATTCTTCAATAAATTGTTCTTGTGGCCTTCTTGGTCGACTAATGCTTGTGTACTTTTTAGTTATTTCTGACTCATTTGATACTGTTTTTGAGACTTCCTCTGAAGTTCTATCCGAATCATTATTATAATCGTTTTCAACTATCACATCTGGTTTAGCTGGTTTTCGTCTTAAAATTGATGTATATTGTGGTTTTTCAATTAAAACAGCATCTGATTCTGGATTTTTTTCAATTTCTGCACTTTGAGGCTCTGGTCTACTAAATCTGTTAATAGCATTATATTTTTTTGGAGTATACTGTTCCTTTTCATCATTTTTTGATGTTTTTTCTGTAGATGTCTTTTGTTCGGTTGGACGTTCTGGTTGAGAAGCTCCATTAAATAATGGTGGACGAGGTTTGAAAAGTGAAGCACGATTTCTGATCTTATCAACAAGTGACTTATTAATAGTCGTTGCTGATGTAGGTGTGGTTACTTTAGAATCAACTTTTCCATTAAAAGTCTCTTCTTGATTATTGATTTGCTTTTCTAATTCCTCTATACCACCTGCCTTCTTAATAAGTTCTATCAACTCTTTAATAACCTTTTTTGACAATTGATAAAAATTAATAAAAAATTGTAATGTAACTTTCATTTCTTTACCTTTGGATCTTCCTGTTCAAGGTCAGATGACTCTATTTCAATTCGTGGTTCTGATGTTGTTGTGGTTCTTGGAGTAGTTCTACTTGGATTTTTATAAACTGTACTTAATCTATTATATGAAATTTTCTCCGTTGTTGACGTTGTTGTTGGCTTGGTTGTTGAAGATGTTGTAGTTGTTTTTGGCGTTTTTTTCTCACAATGCACATTGCGAGCATAATCGCAAGAATCAGCTCCTTTATTGAAAACTAAGCCGGAGGGGCATGAAAAATGGTGAGCAACAATTCCAAGACCTGGAGCTTCCAAACACCAAAAGTATTTTGTACAATCTGAAGGGTGAGAGTAGAAACCTTCATCTTCACATTTAAAATCACTTCCAGAGCTCTAAAAAATTTTTTTGTATAAATAAAATTATAAAAGAATTTAAAGGGTTTTTTTTACCGGAGTAGTTGGAGGTGGAGGTGTTGTACTTTTAGCAAATGAGTTTTTCTTCGTATCAGGTTTTCGAGTGGTGGTTTGTTGTTTTCTTTTACTTGAGTCAAATTGCGATTTCTTATGTACTCCATTTCTTTTTTAAAAATAATATAAAATCAAATATGAAGTATTCAAAACGATTATTTAATTAAATAATTAAAACGTACTCTAGTCCATCTAAATATGCTTCTTTTGCAGCTTCAATGAGTGGATAAGGCTTTCCATTACACAACCCTCGGAAATCATCGTTATCAATTGACCTAATTTTTTTTTTGAAATAAAATGTTATGTAAAAAGTCTTATTGGAATCGAAAACCTCAAATGTAGTTACCAAAACATAATTCCACCAAGTTTAAGCTCAACAACAAATTCAGACTTTTTTCTTACAATAGCTTCATCATCATAACCAACCCATTGATTCTCATTGTATGCATAGGGACCTAATGCGTCAGGATTAGGTTGAACTACTGTCCATTCCGAATCTTCTTCATTAATACTTTGACAAATCTATTTAACAATAAATATAGATTACGATATATATAACTTATTATTCCACATAGAATAAATTTTAATTTGAACACACCTCATAATATGCTAGATAGCCTTTTTCTCGTGTAGCATCACCTTGTTCACCTGGTCCATCAGCGGGAGAACCAATTTCATTTGATTCAGGGTTGAATAATGTATAAGATCGTCCATAAGTTGGGATTCCAAGAACAAGTTTGTCACGATCGGCTCCATTTTTAAGATAGTAATGAATTGTAGCATTCTAAATTTGAAGTTTAATTTTATTTGCCTTATTAAAATAATTGTTAGAATCGCTACTTACAATGTTTAGATCGGTATCGAAGCTGTATTCATTTTCTTCTTCGATTGGATATAATGGTGCATGATGGTTAACAGAGGGTTCATATGCTGAGTGATAATCGTAAGATAATAAATTAAACCAATCCAAATACTTGTTTAATTTTGGAACGTCATATCCCTTATCAATATATTCAAATCCAGCAGGAACTGCCATTGTAAGCAAAAGCCTAGGTCTTCCTGTTTTTTGATGTTCTCTATCAAATTCTTCACGCAATTCTTGAACAAGTTTTGCATAATTTTCACGATCTTTTGCTTTACCGCTAAATTTGTAAATAAAATTTAAAAAAATATTATGTATCGAATAGGACATTAATTGAAAATAAAGTTTTTTACCCATCTCTGAAAGCAGGATATTCTAAAAATAATAATATGTAAATGAGTAAAAATCAAGAGTTTTTTTATTAGTTTTAGCTACCCCAATCCAAATCCAATCCATCAAACTTGTTTTGACGAAGAAACTTGATAGTATTCTTTACTAACTGTGAACGACGATCAGTACTGGCTACGAGCGGAGAAAATCTAGTGCTTCCTTCATTCCACCCTAAAGACACAAATATTCGTTGACATATGAACGAATAATTAATTTAAATTATGACTATTACCTCCGATAGCAAGCATTGTTTTTAGTTCCTTGTTATATGTTTTGAGACCTGTAAATTTTGCATAACCACCTGTGAAAAATATGAAATCATCATTAATTTATATTTGTTGATAGTTTTGCTTTATTTTGTTATAAACATACCTTGCTCAATGTCTTGATATTTATCAAAAGGCTTCAATTGGTTATCTTTGGTAAATCCACCAAAGGAATATATCAAATGAGTACATAAGTATGGATTTATGTTTTGAGGATTGAATTTGGCAGTACCCTAGAATTTTAAATATACATCAACATCAAATAATCAGTCAATATAACAAAGCTAATTTGGTTTTGAGCAAGCTAATAATTTCGATAATATCATTTGATTAGCATAAAGGTCATTTGATACTTACCGGCCTATAAACAGACCAATTTGTGTAATAACAGACAACTCTCGGCTCAGAAATGGAAACATCGATAAACGAGCTTATGAAAAGCACGAAAATTCCAAGGCTGTTGGATATGAGTTGCATTGTTGTTTACATTAATGCTGCATGATGCATAAGATAAAACATAAAAATGAAAACGAAAAGGTAAAAATATACTATCAATGGATGTAAAATTAATTGCATATTAATCTTGTTAATGTTGTGTAAACTTATAAATTGTGTCATCTTTTTCTTCTTTTTTTTTTTTGACAAAAAGTGATAAATGAACACGTGTTCCACATTCACCATAAAGTTTACATTCATTAATCTCAATGGTAAGCGTTTTTGTATAAATGCAGTTACTAAAACATTGCTTTCTCTTTCTTTCGTTCAATTTATCAGATATTTACATTCGTTTAATATCAACATTCCAAATTCAAAGTGAATTGTAATAAAAAAACTAATGAAATAATAATTTCTTCCTTTTTAAAGTAAAAATTTATATTTTACGAATGCTTATTCATATTCGTAATCAGTTTTTAAGATTGCATAACTCAATTGACCTAAAAATTTCTTTTCTTTAAGCTACTCTTCGTCATTTATATGTGGTCTCACAATACAAAGACGCTTTCTTGTCATACTTAAAGTTGCTAATAATATGCAAACTCAAATGTGTAATAAAAACAAACAAAACTTCATCTGTAAAATTTCTCGGCGATTTTAATTCATATTTTCATGTGTGGAATTAGGTGCTTTTTGATTAAATAGAGATATTACGATTTGTGTGTTTATTTTTAATTTTGACACGGTAATTTGGTATCATGCGTATATGTTACATAGCTTTTCTAGTTGTTGGCTTAAGTAGATTTCTCATTTAGCAAACGAACTCATCTTCATTGCAATTGATATAAAATGGATAATATATAGATATAGAAATTATTAAAAGCCTATTATGCAATTTCAAAATTATATTGGAATGATTCTTACTAAATCTATCTATATTTTAATGCATATATCTTGAAAATTTTATTTCTTTTTTGGAATTTCCATAACGCTTGTTTTCATTAGAATTATTATTATTATTATTATTATTTTTATTATGGTCCGTATTAAAATTAAAGGACCTTTACTTTTCTTTTTGTTTTCAATTGTGTATAAAGGAAAAAGCACTCTGAAGAAGTACTTAAACTTTTCAAAATGCATAAAAAACCTTTATATATTGATTTCTTATTTACAATGCTCTTTTTCAATAGTATTCAGTATAACATAGCTAGTGTAGTTCAAATTTCATCGTATAAATTTAGTTCTTTTAAAACCTCGATAACATTCAGTAGTATTTGTTTTTTGTCGGATGTTAGTGAGTCGGAATTAATTTTGTGTTTGTCTAGTACTTGTTTGTTAAGATTGCAGTCGAAAATGTGCTTCACAGTTAACGGTTCCGCACAACTGCATGTCGGAGTGTTCGTTCGTTCAATTAAATGTCCATGTGTTAGTCTCGTGTGTCCTATTCTTAGTCTAGTTATTACGGTTTGGTCCTTTCTGTTTAGTACGTTAATATTTTTCCACTTGTCCACTGTCTTTTTGATGCTTCCTAGTTTGTTTTGTTTGTCAATTTCTTTATTCCACTCTGACTGCCATATATTCTTTCTCGTTACTTTAATTGTTCTGTTAACGTCCGTATGTATTATTTTATACTGTCTGGAGAGTACCTCTCTTGTAGCTTCTTTTGCCTCCACGTCTGCTTTCTCGTTTCCAACAATGCCGACATGACTGGGGATCCACATAAATGTTACTGTCATATTTGTCCTAAATAGTTGGTCTTGAATTTCAAGGACTAAGGGATGTTTTGTCTGTCTGTCTTGTATACCTAGTACAGCACTAAGTGAGTCCGTGCAAATTAATAATTTGTTCTTCTTTTTTCTGTCTGCAATTTGGATAGCCCTGGAGACTGCGAAAAGTTCAGTACTATACACAGAACTATAGGCGTGACACCCATATCTATGCACTTCACCGTCCTCAATCACAGCACATCCATAGCCATCGTCCGTCTTTGAACCGTCGGTGTAACTAATTTCGTAATTTTCTTGTTTGTACTTGTCCAGTTTTTTGTAAAATTCTGTCTTTAGTATTTCTTTAGAAGTGTTGTTTTTGTCAATTCTTGCTAGTGTTATGTCAAAATTGTGGCTAGTTTTTGTCCAAGGTGGGAGATTCGTTGATTGGGTCTTGTTGAAAAATGTACCATTATCAATATTTAGTTTCTGTAGTTCTTGTCTCATCGTATATGTAATTGGAGGTTTAGTTCGTTGTGCATATGTGTGGTCTTTTGTCATGTCATTAAGACTTTCGTGGAGAGGATGGTTGGGATTGGTCAAAATTTTGCAGCTAAACTTCGTACGTTGGGTATGTCTTTGATGCTTCATGGGCATTACGCCTGCTTCCACTTCCACACTGTTATTAGGAGACGTTATGAATGCACCAATTGCATACTTTAGTCCTTTAATGTGTATCGTGTTCAGTCTTTTGTCTTGTTCCTTTGTCAAGTTGTTGAATGCAATCGCTCCATAACTGCTTATGGAGGATATTAAAGCATTATTTAATTTCAAAAGTGTGTTTCTGTCTGATCCGTACGTAGTATTAGAAAGCATTCGTATCACATTCATATTTTGTTTAGTTCTAGAAGTGATGTTATTTACGTGTTCTGTCCAGTTTAATTTCGTGTCGAAAGTGACTCCAAGAAAGGTGAATTTCTTCACGCATTCTAGAGCTTGTCCGTCAAGTGTCAGTTTTGGTTCAATAATGTTCTTTTTGTGTTTTGTCGAAAAAAGCATACATTTCGTCTTGTCCTTTGAAATTTCTAGTCCTTTCTGTCTCATTTCAGTGTTTACTTTGTCCAACGTCTTTTGCATGCCTGCTTCAATTCCTTTAGTGGTCTTTCCATTGGAAAAGATCACCAAGTCATCGGCATAAGCACAGTACTTGTTTGGTTCGTCAATACAGTTCAGTATCTCATTGAACACTATATTAAATAGTGTGCAAGAAATAACTGATCCCTGTGGAATTCCTTTATCCATCTTTCCCAAGTCTGATTTTATCCCTCCCAATTGAATATTAAATGTCCTGTCTGATAAAAAGTTCTTTATATAGTTAACTAATTTCCCCTTAAAACCCATTTTTAAAAAACTGTCAATAATTACGTCCGTTTTAATAGTATCGTATGCTTTTTTAATGTCAATGTAAATAGCGATTGTCTGTCTTTTTTCAATGAAACTTTTTTGGACTTCGTCAGTTAAGTATGCTATGTTGTCTGCTGTTCCTCTTTTTCGTCTGAATCCTGATTGGAATTTGTTAAGGAGCTGTCTGTTCTCAAGAGTCCATTGAAGTCGTCTGTTGATTATTCGTTCTAAGATTTTGCTTAAGCAACTTGTCAATGAGATTGGTCTATAATTGGTCGGATGTCGAGGGTCTTTACCAGGCTTTTTAATTGGTATTACTAACGAATGCTTCCAAGTCTGTGGTACATGTCCTTTATCATAAATTTCATTATATAATTCAAGTAATGTCTTTTTTGCGCTAATGTCAAGTTGCTTAATCATTTCATAGTGTATGTCGTCTGGTCCTGGAGAAGAGCCCTTGCAATTTGCAAGTGCTTGTTCTAGTTCGGGTAAGGAAATTTTGTCATTGTAGCTGTTACTGTCATTGTCTTGCGGGATGGTGTGTGGTCTGTTAGGATTGTTTGTGCTGTACGTTTCTTCCAGAGAGTCTTTTAATATGTTTGTTATAGTTTTTTGGTCCTGTACTTGGTTTCCATTATCGTCAATTAATGTCTTGATTACAGTGTTTTTCGTTTTGCCACTTAATGTACGTATTTTGTCAAAAACTTCTTTTGACGTCGCTTTGTTGTTGATTGATGAGGTGAATTGGTTCCATGTTTGTCGCTTGTACTTTTGTAATGTCTCTCGTATTTCGATTGATAGTCGATCAATTTTATCTTTAGTGTTATTGTCAAGTGTTCTTTTAAATTCCCGAATGGCTTTTTTCCTTTCAACAATTTTGTTTTTAATGTCGTCATTCCAGTACGGGAGTTTTCTCTTACCGAGAAAGTTTTTAGACAGAGTCATTGAAGCTTTAGCTGCGTCAAGAATACGTTGAGTAAAGTCTTTTGTGAGTGAATCTATGTTTGTTCTGTCTAAGTTTTGTAAGTTAATGTTTTGTCTGTACTTTGTCCAGTCAGCATTGTTAATGTTGTATCTTTCTCGTTGTGTAATATTTTGTGTGTATTGAGGGAATGTTAAAAGAATTGGGAAATGGTCACTGCCATGCAGGTCGTCTAAAACAGTCCATTCAAATTCGCTGGATATTTCTTGCGTACAGACAGTTACGTCAATTGCTGTTAATCGGTTATTTGTACTAGCTACATGTGTTGGTAACTTTTCGTTTTTAATTGTTAAAGAAAGTTCGTCAATTAGTTCCTCAATGGTCCTTCCTCTACCATCTGTTTTATGAGATCCCCACAAAAAGTTATGAGAATTAAAGTCTCCAGTCAGAATGAGTTTTCATTAGAATAGGAGTTCTAAAACTGTGTGCCGCTGAACAGAAATTAAAAGAAATTCATATCGATCGATTTTCTACGAGTCGATTAGTGTGCAGCAATAAATTAAAGTTTAAAGAACGCGGCTTTACAAAATGAGAAAGACAAAAGGAATGTTGAGGAACTATACTTGTATCAAGGAGATATTTTAAAAATGACTCAACCATCAACCAAGTGTTCAGATTTTAATAGCACATAAGGCTAATATTCAAGCATTTCAATTTATTTATTATAAATTCTGATCAATTCTGCTTAATCTTATTGAATGACAAATATTTTTTCTCAACTCTTCCAAAACTTTTATAGATTTAAGGCTTCGCATAGTACAATAGCGTGTGATGTAACAAGCTAGATGAATTTTTTTTATGAAATTCATGACAAAATTGAAATTGTTGTTTAAAGTTGCATTCACGAGAAAGGAATGTTATGAAGTTTTGGAAGCAAAAGCATAAAAAAATGCGACAGTATATATTTCCAAAGGTTAAATTATTTAAATTAGATTTCAGTCCTTAATTGAGCAAAAGACTTTTTAGTTCATTTAAATTCTGATAAAGATTGTAAAATAGTTTATTCTGCCAAGCACAAGGAAGTGAGGACTGACCGATGTCAATTGCAATTTTCATTAACAATAGTTTAAAATGTCAAGACTGTATGTGAAAAATAAGTACAATGAGTTGAGATGAAATGGTTGTTTAAAAGAGAGGTCTGTTCAAGTAGTAATAAATTGTAACAATATATTAGGAACAATTAAAAAATAAATCTCAGGACTGTAAATTAGTCCATTGTTTTTAACAACTTTGAGTTTTATTTTTTAATATTTCATTTATTGTTATTGTTTGGTATGGTTATTGTTTCTGCGTCATCTAAATGTGATGCTTCTTTGTCGTGTGCTCCTCTCAAGGTGTTAAAATCACGGTCATATAACCAAAAAATTCAGCAGATGATTTAACAGCTAGCTGATGATATCGGGTTAAAACAGTCATAGAGCTGTCATTATATAAATTTCATATATATATGTAAGTATCAATAACTATATTGGTAAAGGAATGCTGCTTCAGGTGACGATTATATAATTTCATAACCTCATCAGCATACTAGTCTAGTCTGATACATGTAAAATATCAACATATTAAGTATTTTTATATTTATTAGCAACACATTCGCTGCATGTGTGTAAAAAAGAATATAAAATATGTAGGTAAGTGTATCATGGATGTAAACGAAAAAGTCAAAAGTCAGTTTTGTTTTTTTCTTCTTCCCTCTCACTCACTCTCTCTTTCTATCGTCGGAGCATTAATAAACAAATCAGCTATGACATAGTCAAGGTCGTTGTTTTTCTTCTGTTTTTATGAACTCCTCTGTTGCTTCAGGAATTTTTTAATATTTTATTACTCATTCTCAATAAAAATGCAAATTGTTAAGATCACGCAGGTTTTGATAATATTGAAGCGATTTAAAAGAACATTTTCTTATATAAAGGAATGAAACCTATAAAAAAAATTTACTAATGTCATATATTCATGAAAATATCATTAGGAATTTGCTTTAAAATTAATGCAAAATGTTAAAACCATGAAATGAGATTTTTTCACGATTTGTGTGAAGCTGTTTATTCCTTAAGCAGGCTGATCTATAGAAAATGTTTCATCATCATTTTTGGTTAAGTTCCATGTATTGAAATTTCTATTAAAATTTCATGGCCGAACCTCCTACATTTCAACAAACATTTTATGAATCATCAACAATGTGACTATTTCTTTTTTTTCTAATGTTTTTTGATTCTAATTGCCTATAAATTCAATAATTATTTTTTTTCAACAAACGTTATGACATTTTAATTAATTAGTAAATAGGAAAATATAGGATTGTTTAATGTTTAATAAAAGTGAGAAATAACAAAATGTGATTTTTATGTAATGTCAAAAAGAAATTATACCTCTCGCCTTTGTCGTAGTTGTAGACATTGTATATAAGATTTCTTGTGCGATTGCATTTCACTTTTATTTTCAATACGCGTACTTCTTTCATCAAAGCGTACGAATATCTGCGACAGAAAAGTGAGGCTTCATCATTCAATATAAAATTTTATTTCAAATTTTCTTAAAAAGTTTCGATTAAATTATTCGATTAAACAAGAACGCATGCAGGCTATAAATACATAGTTTCAAACAATTTTTTATTTAAATATATTTTTGCAAACGTTTACTTACGGAGCACATGCTATTGTGCACAGAGAAAGAGTCTTATGAAAGAAAAATAAAATTTGCAAGACTACTTTCTATCAATAAAAGAAATACATTTTTACAGACCTAACATAGGAAATATTTTACACTACATTGATTTTTTGGGTCTTTTTCCGCATTAACGTACTTTTATAATTTCCTGACCAACAAGCATTATGAAAAGAAGAATATGAAGAACAATTGTGATTTAACCAGATTCAACAAATGTTATATTTTCATTATATGTGCTATATTTGAAATTTATGGCACATCATGGAATTTTATATTGAATCATCAGGTTTGAATTTTGTTTTTGATTTTATTTAAACGTGCTGTGGTCTCTGTTGATGTTGGCGATGTTATGTAATCCGAAAAAAATGGCATTTCAACTCTTTTTTTTCGTCTGAAGTGGTTTTGATGCAGAGATTCGACAAAGTAATGATAAATATAATGTTTCTAGTGAGCGACACATATTAATAGCAATAAAAAAATTCACATCATTTACGTGCATTTAGTTTGAGTTAAATGTCAATTTAAACTTTAAATACTTAACGGCTTCTGTATTCATTATTTTACAGACACAAAAAAGTGTTTTGTAACACAAGTGTTTTAAAAGAATAAGAAAATGCATGGGAAAGAAGAATTCATCAACAGCAGAAATTTAATTAAATCTTCAATGTTTTTTACACATTAATCCGCAATTTCCTCATCATAGCTTTTAACAAATGAGATAGGAAGTGGAATCTTTTGAAGATGACGAGGAAAGAAAAATAAAAACTGGACAAAGGAAATAGAAATTTACAGCGATAATGAAAGTGTTCTATTTATATCGGGTTTGAAATTAAAATAGTGAACGTAAATTCATGACCTTAAGAAAAACATATACTCGATATAATTTTAATACTTGAGCAATTCACTTTTTTCGTTTCATTGAAAAACTGCTTCGTGTACCGCAGACCGATTTTCGAGAAAAAGAAAGATTGCAATGCCAGAATAAGACGGATATTGTATGTTTAAAAAAAATTACTTACCACTTTGCTCATGAATTGAAATATTCGTCTTATTAATTTGAACTTTTGTTTCTTAATTCCTTTAATATTTTAAACTTCTGCACACACTCACAATTTTTTTATTTTATTTTAAAAAAATAGTTATTGATGAGTCTGAATTTCTAGCAAGAAGAAAAAACGAGATGCAAAAAGAAATTTTAATTTAATTTTCTCCATGTGTAATATGAAATTTTAAAAAACATAGATATTTATAGCACTTTATGCTCATTGACTCATTAAGTATTTCTTGTTGGCAACCAATTTGTGCTTATAATTTTTCTCTTTCCGTTATAAGCTACCGGATATAAATATTAATATTTAAGTAATAATTTCTTTTAGCAAATGTATTTGGAATGATTGATTTCATGCCATGTAAAGACAAATATTATGTAATAACTTTTTTATTAATAATCTCAATTAAGAGACAATGAACTTTTTTGCAGATTTTTTTTTTTTTTTTGTATATGTACCACTCTCTTTTTGATTCCTTAGATTTTGCCTTCTTTTTTTCTGTCTTAACCGATCAAGCGCTGAACAAAAACTGAATTTGTTTCCTCGCCGTGTTTCATATTGAACTGGTGTGCATTAAAAAATGAAGAAAGAGCTCTGAGCACTGAAGAAAAAATGAGAGGAATAGCAACTTTACCATAATGTCGCTCATCAAATGAGGCAATGAAATTTTCTTTTTTTGATGATTCCAATTAATATTCATTCACATGTGCTTCTTATTTCAATAATTTAAAAACTAAACTCAAGCACGTTTTGTGGTGAAATTCTCAATTCCTAATGAAATACAAAGTCGTTGATGAATCAATATTGAGAATGATTTGGTAATTAATGACACTTTTGGAGTTTTCTAATCATTCATGAATTCTAATAAGTGGATTACTAATCTGTGTATAAATTTTTCTTATGAAAACGTGAATATTTTTAAATTGATTAAAATTTTTGAATTGGTGAATAACCTATATTAAATATATTTCACCACACCATAAGTTTTCGGCTCTTAAATAAAAAGTTGGCTCATTTTTAAAACAAAATAAGACTTAAATAGTTTTTTAATTTTTATTATGATATTAGAAAAGGTGAAAAAAATAAAAATGACAAATCATCATTAAATTAATGTTTCAGGCTTTTATAAGATCTTTTTTGGAGCCATCAAATTTTAATGTCTAGAATTTATTGAAAGGAAGCAAAAAAATTTGAACATCCCAATAAATAATAAACAAAAACTTGGTATTTAATTTGGTTTTTAAGTTCTAAGTTTATATTCGTATTAGCATAATAATAGACAATAATGCAAAGAGATCAATTTGTATCCATTTTTAAGATTAAAAACAAGCCAATTTTGGCACCTTTGGTAAGAATATAGTAGTTTGATGGTAAAAACAAAACTAATGCTAACATCTCCTTAAAAATTCTAAAGATATCTGAAGAATTACGGCAGAAAATTCTTGATATTCGCAACCAATGTAAAATGAAAGAAGAAAAGATTAAGCAAAAGAAAGATATGTTAAACTATTCCATGAAAGCTGAAGAAGAGCGATGCAGTTCGGCTAATTCTTACACAATTTCCAATCCAGTTTTTGCAGTTTCACAACTTCCAGAAGCACTAGATAAGACTGATTCAGATAAAGAGACTATAAATGAGGATACATCTTCAATACAAACGGAATTTAATGAAGAACAAGGAGAAAGGCAAACAGATAATAATCAAAAATTAAAAACCGAACAAAATTCTTGCGATCTTTTTCAATTAGATCTGAAGGAACACATGAAGGATCTGATTGAAAGACAAAAGGAAGAATATCTGAAAACCATGAATGTTTTGAAAAGAAAATTCATAGTTGAACAACAAAAATTATTTACAAAACTACAAAATAATATGCATAATCTTACATCCACTCCATTAACGAATAACTCCATTAACATAACTGAAGACGAGGAATTTGCCGAATTTCAGACTTGCCTTCAATCATTTGAAAAGACGGAAAGTGAAAAAACATTAGTTAATGAAGCTGATCAAAAGAATAAAGCTGCAACAAAAATTACCGCTCTTGCTAGAGGATATCTTATTAGGCGTTTAATAAAGACAATATATGTGCAAGAGCTTATAAAAAGTATTCAAGATACTTTGCATTTTGTTTTCAGTTTAAATCAACATAAATTATGTGGTAGTCCAGTTCAAGATATTCTTTTGAAAACCAAGTTGTTTAAGCAGCTTCAAAGTGATTTACATCGTTTTAATGATATTTTTCATCAGTATTCAACGAAGGAAAGGATGAGAATAATTTCAAATGATCGTGATTTTCGTCGCAGGAAAATTGTTGAGAAAAGAATGGAATATTTAAATCGGAGCTTTTAGCAGCTGACAGAAATATCTTCACCAAGTGCACTTAATTTTTATTTTTTTAATATCTCAACTAAATTTTGCTTCAATGATTTAATGCTCAAAATGATTTAAGCTCCACATAGCACATGTCTATTTATAAATCTTTATTGACAACAATAAAATATTTTGATATTTTGATACACATTTAATCATTGTTTTAATCTTGACAGTCTAAATTTATTGACATCTGATGCTCAAGATGATTCGTCTTGTGTGGTATATATTTAGTCATTTTTTCCAAGAATGTATCCAACTGTTTCAAAGATAATGCATTATGTAGAGTTTCAAGTGGTCTGATCGGCGGAACTCCGTAAATACCTGGCACTTTTTTAAAAGAAATAAGGTTTTGGTTAATAAAGACATGTTCTCATTTAATGCAATTTAAAAAGCTTGAAGAAATATCAACACCGAAATGCTGAAATTTCTCTGCAGTATGATGCAACTGTATTTATCTTTTAATTGTTAATATGATTCTTCTTTTCTACGTCAAAATTTAGAAATATTTTCTCTTAAACTATCAGTCAAATGATGGGACATTATGTGGCATTTATTTAAAGCACATGTTGTTATCATCCAACACAAAAAAAAGTATCAAATTGAATTTCCTTTATTAATTAATATTATATATAAAGAGAGAAATGAAAAGAAAAACCAATAAGAGCATTAGAAATACCTGTCAGTGTAGTGTTGTTTGAAATTATCATTTCACTTAAATTTGGAGCCGAAGATGAGCCAGATATTAAGGCTGTTGAAAACAAACTTTGAGCGCTGCTTCGATATGAGAGCCTACTGTTTAATTTAAATTGATTCATCTGGCAAAAGCTGTGCCGCTGAGTCCTTGTTCCTTGAATATTATAACATATTCAAAGAAAATCAGAGTATTGAATTAAAAATTAGGAAGGTGAAGGGAAAATGTTTACTATTTAGAAAGATATGTATCAAAGAAAATCATATCCGCGAAGTAATAGGAAAATTAGGTAGAAAACAATCATTCAAGGTATTAAGAGTGAGATAGGAAAGGTACAAGCAAAAGCCTACGTTACATATACACTGGTGGAAATTGAAATGAGACACCCATGTTTTTTATGTGAAAGTCTTACAAATGAAAGATTAAGCCTTACTTGTTGTATATCATTGGAAAGGACTTTAAAAAATAACTTAAGTACAGGAACAATGTACTGACTGAAAATGTAGCAGTTTAAAGTTATTTACAAAATATGATTTTTAAGGTGGAAATTGAAATGAGACACTTTAGAAAAATTTACAAAAATCTTCCTCAATTTTGACTTTGACTATACATATTGTATATAGACTTGTAGATTTTTATTTTCTTAACAATACTAGAGCATTCTAAAAATTTTTGGAACTTCCAATCATCTAATATCCTCAAGAGAAAGTAGTGAAAGCCAGGTTTTTTGTTTTCATCAAATATTTTTATGAATAATCATCTATTAATAACAAATGAAATCAAAATATGTAGATTTTTAAATGCTCTTTCAGATAAAGAATTGATATTTACCTCAACATAAGCTTAAATGACAAAAATTAATTAAAATGCTTGTAACGAGTGAGTACGGATATGAAAAAATTCATTTTTCTCTTATTTTGGTTAATCAAAAAAATCTGAAGTTTTCAGGACATATTCTGCATTGCCTTTACTATAAGTTTTTAATGCCATATATTTTTTATCTCCATCCTTAAACGCTAGGATTAACATTTAAGTCATGATGAAATCCCATAATATCAAATTCCATAAATTTTTCACATTATTAATGCAAAAATTCAAATCGAAAAATTCCGTTAAAATTTTCTTATTTTTATCATTTATTAATATTTTATGCACATAAAACGTATGTATGTAACATTTAGAGAGTCATGCACTATCTTTAAGATATTATGCTATCAGCATAATTTAATTATACTAGGTTTTAGTGTTTTTGTAACGGTCAAAAGTTTTGAATTTATTTTTGCATCTTTTTTCTTGCCTAAAATTAATGATGTAAACAAACAATAATTAAATTGTCCTGAAATTATAAGGATACTATAGCATCTTAAACATAGTGCATGATTCTCTAAATGTTACATACATACGTTTTATGTGCATAAAATATTAATAAATGATAAAAATAAGAAAATTTTAACGGAATTTTTCGATTTGAATTTTTGCATTAATAATGTGAAAAATTTATGGAATTTGATATTATGGGATTTCATCATGACTTAAATGTTAATCCTAGCGTTTAAGGATGGAGATAAAAAATATATGGCATTAAAAACTTATAGTAAAGGCAATGCAGAATATGTCCTGAAAACTTCAGATTTTTTTGATTAACCAAAATAAGAGAAAAATGAATTTTTTCATATCCGTACTCACTCGTTACAAGCATTTTAATTAATTTTTGTCATTTAAGCTTATGTTGAGGTAAATATCAATTCTTTATCTGAAAGAGCATTTAAAAATCTACATATTTTGATTTCATTTGTTATTAATAGATGATTATTCATAAAAATATTTGATGAAAACAAAAAACCTGGCTTTCACTACTTTCTCTTGAGGATATTAGATGATTGGAAGTTCCAAAAATTTTTAGAATGCTCTAGTATTGTTAAGAAAATAAAAATCTACAAGTCTATATACAATATGTATAGTCAAAGTCAAAATTGAGGAAGATTTTTGTAAATTTTTCTAAAGTGTCTCATTTCAATTTCCACCTTAAAAATCATATTTTGTAAATAACTTTAAACTGCTACATTTTCAGTCAGTACATTGTTCCTGTACTTAAGTTATTTTTTAAAGTCCTTTCCAATGATATACAACAAGTAAGGCTTAATCTTTCATTTGTAAGACTTTCACATAAAAAACATGGGTGTCTCATTTCAATTTCCACCAGTGTATCTTTAATATATTCGACATTCAAGTTAGAAAAGTCATTAGCTCATTTCCAAGTTGCGTTTTGCAAAAATCAAGTGTATTCTTTTTTTTAATGTCGGTGAGAAGATTAAGTGTAAAAAGCTCATCGAATTAGATTTTAGATTAAAGTGCAATGTAATCAATCTAACTGAGATCTACTTTACAAAAATCTAAAGCCGACAAAATGAGAATATGCAATTTTGAACAATGAGTTAATGAAGCTTTTTTAAGTTTTTATGTATTAAAAAAAAATCAAGTATATTGAACACCAAGAAACATCATGACACGGTTTATGCCCAGATAAACTAATTTAAAATATTTGAATAAGTTTTTTTTTTTCATCGATATGCTTGAGAGATGAGATGAATAATTTAGATATTTTGATCTAAAGTATAAATAGTTGCTAGAATGTTGTGATTTTATATGTTTATGAATTACTAAATAAATATAAAAATGGATTCAATCAGCAATCTTCATTAATCAGATTTATCAGTAACAATATATAAAATAATAATAATAATGTGTGAAGGGCTCAGCCTTTCAGCTGGAGGCACTGCGATTCAAATTAGAACAGAATCTATTGTACCACACCCTTTAGACCTACAGTTTATAGTGGGATCCGAACCACTTGCAAGCTCTGCACATTGCAAAGACACGAGTACGTCATAAGACCTGATGTACCCTGCAATGAACCTAGTCACAATTCGTGTGCGCAAGATGCCGTAAGGAAGTCATCCAGATGCTAGTATATCCTTGTATACCTAGCAAAGGAGGCAGATTCTGTGCCAAAGACCTCAAACAATATATAAATCATATCCCACTTTATGGAAGCCCACAATTAGAAATATTGTTTGAAAATCTTTTTGCATGTTTAGATTGATTAGTTTTGAATGCTGATTGAAATCAAAAATAAACTAGCTAAATTCCAATTTTACCTGATCAACTTTTTCCAATAAAATAACAAATTATGTTTGCCTTAAAGTATTTTTTTCTCCAAAAAACATTAAAATAAAAAAAATATAGAAAAACAAGTGCAAAGGCAGGTTTTTGTGTGAGATTCTTTTAACAATAAGACAAAAAATAAAAAGATTGTTCATAATCTCTATAAAAAATCAGTTATAAGGGAACAGTGTTCATGCAATTAAAAGTTAGTTTCTTTTTCATAAGATCTTTTTTTAAGGTATCTTATGAACAAGCTTTTAAAAACGTAAAACAAATTTAAAAAAAACCAAATATCCAAAATTTTTGTTACGAAAAATGTGTGCAAAAATTAATAGTGTAAAAAGTACCTTTCTTGCCCTCATACGATCTTGATATTGGCTCAACTTCCGGACTAATTGCACGAGTTCCAGTTTGTGTAGATTGATTTTGTGTTGCCAATTCCTCACTCAAGCGTTTTGCCAAGTTTAAGGCTTCATGTCCAGAAACCGTATGATGTCCAATATGGATTGGATTCGATATTTTTGATGGGCGCTTTTTATCATTCATGTTCATGCTACACAGTTGATCAACATATTCTTCATCAATCTTACTTACTCCTTCATCTTCACTCGACTAATTACAATTTCAAGCAAACATTTATTGAATGTTAAACAAAGTTATTAAAAATAAATCTAAAACAATTACATTTAAAGTACAAATACTAAACTCACCGTATTTTTTGATTGCGCATGTGGTCGAAAACCGGGTCTGAAATGAACAATTATTTTTGGTTATAATTTTTTTTTGTTCATTTAAGTCAATTATTGATCTTACCCAGGCGGTAGATTTTTCTGTACACAGCAATTTACACCAGGACTAAAAGATAATATAACAACAATTAGAAGATTCAGTCAAAAAATTATTATTTTTTTTTTAAAAAAGGTACCTAAAATGAAGCTCAACATGAAACCTTTCTTCTGCCATTTGATCTTTTGTTGGATCCTCGTATAGCATAACTACTATTTGACTCATATAATTCAATTCAGAAACCATACTAACATAATCCATTGCTCGTTTCCATTGATAGTCGGATAGAGGTAGAAGTTGCCCATGTCTAAACACAGTTAAAAGCGAATGCAAATGTGATTCCGAGGTAAAATATAGTCTAGTACGAACATGTCGGCCTGGAGAACTTACACCCTTGGAATATTGTGGATTAAGACGATTAACACTTTCTTCTGGTTCTTCAATGTTGCGCTGTAAATCAGCTTTTATTTTTCTAAGTAAAGGCGTACAAATTCCAGTACCAATTGTTAACTTTTCTTCTGCACTTAAGCCATATTCTTGAGGAATCACAATATCGGCTAAATTTTTGGAGTAAACATAAAGTTCTTCTGCTTCTGGAAATTGAAGAGTATGTTGATTGTGGCAATAATCATACTTAATTGCATCATAAATTTCTGGAATTTTAGAAATGTCATAAACGCAGCTATTTTTGTTGTAAAAATCTTTTTCGATTTTCCCCCATCGACGTCGCATCAAATCCCAACTTTCTTGGTGGTATAACAAGCTATCTTTTGTTTTTGAATCTTCCTTTTTGATATCGACCAGTTCGACCAAATTTTGAATAAGTTTCAAAACATGTTCACAGCACTTGTAAGGATTTTTTACAAAATTAAGTGCTTGGTTTAAGCTTGTAGCATTACATGGATTAATTTTTGATCGCTCTTCGTCACTTAATTCTCGATTAATTTGCAAAAGCTGATGTAATTTAAATTTTGCCAGATTTTGATATTTGCTTGATTCACAGTCATTATCTAATAAACCATTTGTATTGGCAGATTTTACCATTTGCACTAATATAGGAGTTAATTCACCCTCTAGAGCCAATAGTCCTTTAGCAAAAGCAGCCGCTGTCATTTGCCTGTGTAAAGGGAGATATTATGGTATTAAGATTAAGATTAATGAATTTGATTAATTTGATCGTACACTCTTCCTTCATCACTCGCATAGATCTTCAAATCATGACGAAATGTTGAATGAAGTCTTAATAATCCCAGACCACACTCCTCAGAGCTGGAATCCGTTCCAGCAGAACCCGGATACATACATCGAAACATTTTTCCCAATTCCTCTGCTTGAACCCTGCCTATAATATTTTTTTTTAAATACATTACAGGATAAAACGTAATTTATAACAAATTATTACCAGCAGGAGTCAATTCTCCACCATATTTCACAATCAACATAAGAGATGCTGATTGTGACTCAGGATTCTCGTCACCGCTCGACTCTTTAGGTTTACCGTTTGGTTGATATTTCATTTGAACTTTTCGATTGATTCCAGAGAAATGACCATACATTTCTAAAACAGTTTTTAGCTGCTCCAATTTACCCTGCTTTTCTTCTAATTCCTTATCAACTCCTTTATTAACTTGAATTTCATTCAAAAGATATCGTGCTATGTCAAGAACTTCTTGGAGTTGTTTTGGTTTCTTTAGTTTGATTGAAAGCTTTTTATATCCATCATATTTTTCAAATATTTCAAAGAACTTCTGGTGACGAACTTCAACCTTCATCTTTTGTTTGGGAGTTCTATCTCCATGTCGAATGATTGCTGTAACACAACGTAGTTCCATCATTTTACCAATTGTTGTAGGAACATAGGGAGGATCGTCTAATTGAAAAGGAATCGCCCAAGGTAAATTTAATTTTGGTGCTAAATTCCGTAAAATCATATTTCCTAATATTTTACTCGTATCATCATAATATTTATTTGAATTCTTTACAAAACTGAATCCATTTACATCGCACACATATGACTTTCCATTTGCTCTAAAATATTTTTTTAACGAAAATAATAAAAATGGCATTTTCAATTACTGAGCATGATTTTTTTTTTAAATAAAAGAATTATATTTACCTAAGTAGATCGAATCCACAAACTGTTTGTTTAAATGCCAAACACACTTTTCTAGCGATAAGCTTTTCCGTGTTTGATAAAATCACTGGATATCGAATTTCTTTTCCTTCGCTATCTCTTTCGACTTTTCCATCTAACGCTGGACTTTTGCGAGCCTCTGCATGTGCATAGTCAGGCCCGACTGTATAAACTTTAACATCTGTACCATCTGTTGCTTGAAAATCTTCATAGATAAATGACCCGCTTTTTCTTACTCTTGACTCTGGCGAATAAACACTGCTACGACTTCCAATTTTACGAAACAACCTCTGGCTGCCTCCACCAGCACTTGTTGGATAATAAATGTATATGTTATGATCTTCCGCACTTACAGGTTTTTCTACAAAAGGCTTATTGAATATTATTCCATTAATTTCAACATGATCCTCAGATTCTACTAGCTCGTGTTTTTGAGGCTGGCTATCTCTGTCAAGTACAGCATATCGTGGAATTTCGATACCCTCTTGTTCGAGAGTAGAATAAACTTTCCTTCGATCTTGAATATCGAATTGCATTGGTAGATTATTAAGGACAAAGCAGTTTCTAAGCTGTGCATATCGAATGGCTTTTTCTAAAGGAAAGCCTTTAGAATGAAATGATATGAGACAATCCACGGGCATCCAATTTTCTATATCTTCCTGCAATTGAAATTAGTCCAGAAATGCTTTTCCAATAATTTTTTACTTTTATCCAGCTTACCTTTAAGATTACATCCTCAGAAAAGACGTAAATTTTAATAAACTCAAATTCCTGCAATCTTGTCAATATTTCCTTCATAGGTCTGCTTTGTGTTTTCTTAGACATTGCACAAATTCCAACTACAACATTATTCATTTGACCTTCATCATCCTCATCAGAATCATCCTATAAGTTTTGTTATTCTAATTGTTTAATTTGTTACATATTTATTTAAAAAACTAATCATTACCTGACCAAAATAGAATATCTTATTATTGTTGGCAGAATTTGGTTGTTCATTATCGGAATTAAATTCTGACATATCCTTGTGCTAGGGATTGTTTAACAACTCTTAAAATATCAGATATCGATTGAATATTGCACGATCAAGTTTTTTGTTTCCTCTCTAGATAATTATCTCTTTAAAACTGATTTTAATCGCTTTGTTTTATTAAAATGTTAAAAAAGATATTTTTTAATTTTATATTCACATCGTTTTCACGTGTGAATCTATTGGTTTTGTTCAAATTGAAAAATCAGTTTTTCGCATTTTGTGAGGAAACGAAGCAAAATTGGTTATAATAGGTCCCAGAAGAAAAGTATGCCTGAAATTTTACATCATATTCAAAAAACGGATTTCAAAAAGGTTACAGCATTGCTGAGAAAATTGCAAAATACGCTTTCTGTAAGCAAGCAAACAAGCAAACAAGCATGCAAGTTAATCAGCAAGAAATCTCAATAACAAGACATCGTAGAGAATTCTAGTTTTTTACATTTGATCCGTGCTGCTCTATAGTAGAGCTGTATTGTTTTTTGGGCAAGGTAGGAACAGCCGTTGCTTCAGAAAAAGCAAAAAACTTTCCTTTCCTTTACAAATTTTTTAAAACAAAAGTTGACTGTGATTTTTATAAAATTCAACTTTGGAACTTTTAAAGAATGTTCGTTAAGCTTTAAACCTTCAAACATATGCTGAACGAAGCTCAGTTGACTTATCAAGCTTCATACCTTTAAACTTATGGTGGGCAAATCTTGGTCTATCCATAAGAACTTTGATGGTACGGTGTGAATATAATCCGCATTGGGTTTCTACCCGATACACTAGTTTCTTTTGTTATTATTCAATATATGCAGATTATAAACTTAATTAAAAACTGCAAACTATTTGTCACCGTCTGTTTAAATAAGCTTTCTAAATATTTGATTTAATATAACAGTTTCTCAATTGCATTAATCACTAATGCTTTTGATTTTCCCTTGTTTTTAATATCTATTTAATGATTTTAAATATTATTCTTTCTTAAATTGATATTTTTCAATAACAAAAAAAAGGTCTTTCCATTAATGACGTCCGCAAACCAAGTAATTATAGAGATTTTTTATACAAAACGGGCCCTTTTAAACTAGTTGAGTAATATATTGGGACTTTATAAGAAGGAGCCAGCTTAAATATAATATATTTGTAATTGTTGATTTCTCCTCATTTTAAAAAGGATTTCATGTTTTAATTCACTTTCTCTGCTGAGCTATTAGAAATTTTAAAAACGTTAAATCAAAAAATTAAACTAAGTCCGAGGATTGTGAAAGAAAACCTGAATAAGCCTGGCTTATAAAGAAAATACGTTCAGTAAAAAAATAATTTTTTTCAGTCTGAAAGAGTTTGCTTTTAATTATTTTTGTTAGATAAAGTTATTAATTAGTTTTCGATCGATATAAAATAATCCACGACCGATGTAAATATATAAACAATGATAATTTCATAAATTTAACAAGCAAAAATGTGAATTAGTGCTTAAATTTCGAAAAAAAAAATTTCGTCATACATCTCTAATTTGTGTGTTTTTCTCATCTATAGATCAAACATGTCGGATATTGATATTCTTAACATAGACAACATTATTGCGAGGCTTTTAGAAGGTATTTTTCACTAATTTTAATGAAATTAAAACTTTTGAAATCTATAATGTAAGAAAATGCGTCGAAAATTATTTTCCCGTTCTTATATATTGGGAAATTGGAATTAATTTTTCAAACCAACGCCCGCGAAGTAAAAACTGTCTATTTTGACTTTTCTTCATTTTTCATATCAATCGTCTCCCAATTTTCCTCATTATAAATTTTTCTTGCATAGAATAAAATAACTTTTCGAACATTTAATCTAATATAATGACAAATTGCTTCCAGTTCGTGGGTCCAGACCTGGAAAAAATGTACAGCTTACTGAATCGGAAATACGTGGATTATGTTTGAAATCACGAGAAATTTTTCTATCACAACCAATATTACTTGAATTGGAAGCGCCCCTGAAGATTTGTGGTAAATAGAAGAATAAAATAATAATCAAGTGATATGAATTGTGATTTTAATAATTTTTTGATTAGGTGATATACATGGCCAGTATTATGATCTACTGAGATTATTTGAATATGGAGGTTTTCCACCCGAATCTAATTATCTAT
Source organism: Chironomus riparius (assembly GCA_917627325.4). NCBI lineage: Eukaryota > Metazoa > Arthropoda > Insecta > Diptera > Chironomidae > Chironomus > Chironomus riparius. The sequence goes on from OU895877.1 coordinate 33,625,740, forward strand.
TTCTCGGTGATTATGTCGATCGTGGCAAACAATCTTTGGAGACCATATGTCTTCTATTGGCATATAAAATTAAATATCCTGAAAATTTCTTTTTGCTTCGCGGAAATCACGAGTGTGCAAGTATAAATCGAATTTATGGGTAAAATCACATCTCTACGACGAAAAAGAATTATCTTCTAAATTTGATCCTTTATTTTTAGATTTTATGATGAGTGCAAGCGACGATATAATATCAAATTATGGAAAACATTTACGGATTGTTTCAATTGTTTGCCGGTTGCTGCTATCGGTATGTTCATTTTGTTATGTCTTGAAATCTGAAACTTGATTAATTTCTTTTTCTTAAAAATAATCATTACAGTTGATGAGAAGATTTTCTGCTGTCATGGAGGACTTTCTCCTGATTTACTTAAGTATTACAGAGTGGGAATGGTTCACTCTGTCTTTCTATTTCTTTCTCTTAAGCCTATGCTAGATTTAAGGAAACTATCAAAACGAACATTCAAAATAACCTTTTCCATGATATTTTTTGAAAAGTAAGCATGACAATATGCAATAACTTATAATGAAAATTCTCACATATATGTTTTTGTTTTGTTTTAGATTTTAATGTGTAAACACAGCTGAATGTGTCACTAACCAAATGTAAGTAGACATCAACTATTTTTTTGATTATTACTTTACACATATCGTCCGAATATTTCGAGAGAAATTTCGGGCATTTTCTTTACTGTTGTTGAAAATTAATATTAACGTGTAAACTTATTTCCTCTATTTGCAGATTTAATTATCACTTGTAAATTATGAGCTACCAAAAAAAAGCAATGTCGTTTTGAGATGTTTCGTTTAATTTATGCCTCGAAAACTTTTTTGATCTAGCGATTCTCATTGAAGGTTTTTCTCATCAACAGAATCTATGGAGCAAATTCGTCGTATAATGAGACCAACAGACGTACCGGATCAAGGACTTTTATGCGATTTGTTGTGGTCAGATCCAGATAAGGATACAATGGGTTGGGGAGAAAACGATCGTGGCGTTAGCTTTACATTTGGAGCAGAGGTAATTTAAAAAAAAAAATAACGCCCTTGAAATATTATTAGCTAACATCTATTATTTTCATTTATAGATTGTCGCAAAATTCTTGGCAAAGCATGATTTTGATTTAATTTGTCGTGCACATCAAGTTGTGGAAGATGGATATGAATTTTTCGCAAAACGTCAATTGGTAACGCTTTTTTCAGCACCCAATTACTGTGGAGAATTTGATAACGCCGGTGAGTAATTATGGCAATTATGGAGATGGAGTTTTATTATTTGGAATTTTATTCTGTAGGTGCAATGATGTCTGTAGATGATACACTTATGTGCTCGTTCCAAATTCTGAAGCCGGCTGATAAACGTAAATTTCAATACAGTAATTTGTCCGGAGGAAGACCTGTAACTCCTCCCCGTGCCGCTAATAATAAAAACAAAAAGAAATAAGCATTTGAGCTTACTATTACCGTACAACTCAATGTTGATATGCTATTTTTTAAAATAATTAAAATTTAAATAATTGAAAGTAAAGAAAAAATTAAAACCTATGTGAAGAACAGAATACTGAAAAAATACGATTATTTTTGACACATTGCGCGAAAACGAGCATCACATCGCGGTTAGAAAAACTACAAATCTGTGATGTTTTCAATATCGTGTCTATGTTTACATAATTTTCTATGGTCAAGGTCAATTTAAGTGCTTTCACCATTCAAAAGACGTAAACAAAAGCTTATAATTGAAAACGTTAATCTCTTGTAGTTATTTAAATAAGATCAAAAGTTTTTTTAAAGGTAATCAAAAAAAAAAATTCGAAATTCGGTTTTTAAGTGTGTCACAGGATCAACAATAAACTATTACTTGAACTATATAAGGAAACAAACTTATTAATTACAATGAAAAAATTCTCCTGATAAACATACATGAGTAATAATAATAATAATAAATAACTGTACACAAGTCTTACACATGTACACTTTTACGAACAGGTTACATCAATTGTAGATAAAAAGGAAAAATTTTGAATAAAAATTCAAAAAAAAAAATAGAAGTTTATTAAACAATTCCAATTTCTTAAAAAAAATGAAAGAACTGTCGGTTATAAGTCAAGTAACAAATGATCAATTTTTCCTTTTTATTTTCCCGTAGTAATGTGTAAAAAAATCATTTTATGCCGTTTTAATTAGATTTATGTATCTCTGCAAAAATCTTTTTCGTATGTTTTGACTCTAAAAAAAAATAGATCATTATAGATATCCCTAAACATGTTTTATTCCTTTCATTTATTTTTTATTTAAATTTTAAATAGATGAATTTCATTTCATTTGTGAACGTTATGCATAACATATAAACACATAAAGGAGAAACAAAATTCATAAAAATAGAAATAAATGATAATAATAGCTCTTTTTGTCGAAATGTTAAGATTAAAATTGTCATTATTTAAAGATGTAACGAAAAGAATATTTTTCTTTAAGCGAATCTTTTTATTTTCTTTTTTTTATTTATTTTTTATCTGAGGCAAATACAAAAAACAATAAACCGTTTATCATAACTGCATATTTTCTCACAGGCGCGCTCTCGTTCAATAAAAAAGAGAATATAAGTTTACTTTAAAAGAAACGTATATAACAATTCATATAATAATGAGAGAAGATATTCGAATGAAGTGGCACATGCATAAGATGAAAAATATAATACCTAATTATCAATAAACTACAAACATTTTAAATTATGAAACCTGCTTAAGTGTTTAGAGTTATTGGACAAAAATAGCATTGATTGTTTTTTTCTTCTCTGATATTAAGGCAATCAATAAAAAAGGAAATCGTGTAATTTGCTTTTTTTCAAACGGGGAATATTTTTACATTGAAATCATTCTTTTATCCACTATTAAGTTTTTAAAGTCTTTACAGATCCTCTATTAATTTTTTTCTTCTTCTTTTTTTCTATTCTTATAGCTTCCACTTCAAAATATGGTAGTAGGGTTGGCAAGAAGTAATCAAACTATACAATTCACAACAAAATTTTTTTGTCAAAATTGAAATTGTTCTTTGCGATTCAGCACATTCCTAAAGCTTTACACTTCAACGTAATTAAACCACATAAGAATTTTCCATTTCTTAATTTCTCATATTTTCTTCCTTCTTTTTTTTTTTTTTTTTTGAAAACTTGTTATTTAAATATTAACTTTCAATTATTTCTAAATTTGTTTTCTTATTGAATCAATGTCAATCAACTGAAACAAGAAGCGAATGCAAATATAAATATCTATTTTATTTGAGATATAATAATTTTGTAACAACCTCTATGTTTATTTCTACACAATTGTTCTTAATAACAAGGTTTATTTTGCATATAATTTGTCATTTTCATTTCATTTTGTATCTCAGATTTTTCCAAACATTTGAAAATCGATTTTTCAATAATTTATTCGTGTTGGTGGGACTTGATGCACCAGACGATATTCCAGATGAAGAAGTATCTGACAAATGAGCAAACGACTTTTCAATCAAATCCGAAACAAATCCCTAAAATTAAATTTTAATTTTCAAACAATTTGTTTAAGAGGGAAATAATTTTAGAAGAAATACTTACAGGCTTGCTAATGAATTGCATTGGTGTGATGATTTTCAAATCTAATGTATTCATTGATATTCGAATATTTTCTAGTACTTCTGCTTGCGTGTAATACTTTGCATCATGACCATTTATTTCCACAATAAAGTCACCAACTTTTAAACCACCCAGCTAGTTTTATAGATATTGAAAAATAGAAATAAATCTTGTGCTTTTGTTTCTAAAAGTTATTAAAAATCTTACGTCTGCAACAGAATTTATGTCAACGTGACTAATCATTACAGGAGAATTGCTTTTAATACAGAATCCAAATTCTTCCGTGCCATTACTTTTTGTTTGATAATCAGTTTTATGGAGTCTTACGCTTCGAGGTGCACTCCAACTTCTTCGAGCAGAAAATACCTAATATTTAAACAGTATAACTAAGTTTTGATTTCCATTAGGTTGTAGCTCTTTTGACTTACCGCTATCGGTCCTAGTTCTTTGAAAGGATCTTCAACTTTACCAAAATCAGGTGCAATATTTACTAAGTTACATTTTGATGTCGTTTCCTTTATTGTTGTGTCTATTATTTCGCCCTCATCATCATTGATGTTTTCTGGTAATGTATACATTTCGTTACAAATACATTCCTCTAAATCATGAAGAACTTTAGAGATTTTAATTTTTGTCTAAGTAAAATAAAGACAATTTTAAAATTGGTCAATTAATATCAGTAGCAAGATCTTACTCTCAGTTCTCTGCACATACGCTGTAATCTTAAAATTTCTTCATGACTTGATTGAGACGCTTGAAGATGTGCTTTTATAATTTTCAAACGGTTTTTGTCATTCATGGCATCTTTGTTTTGTAATTCAGTTTTTGCAACATTTTTTGCAAAATACACATGAGATAATGATTTAAAAAATTCAGTCTTTAGAGGAATCAGAGCCTCCCAACATGCCGGCAAGTTTATTCCATTCAGTTGTATGTCGTAATGAATTTTCCCATATTCTCGCATTAAACAATTCGATTCTATAAAAAGCCTCTCATAATCAGTTGAATTTTCCATTTGTAACACTTTGAATCTACACTCATGTGCTTGTGATCTCATTAGAAGAACAAATATATCGAGAACATATGGTTGAAGATCAAATGATGGTGCATTTGTAAAAGTTTCTATTAAATAATATAAATAATTCTTGATAAATTATTAAAAATCTCATTTAAATGTTTAATACCTATAATATGCTGAAAGATGCCGCTTGCTTTCAAAAAACAATCGACTGCATAGTTTAATTCATCTACTTTTGTACGGTCAGTTTTTGCTCCAATTTGTGTATAAAGTGCAGCAATATTAAAAAGAATTGATGCTTTCTCAAGCGCAATGGTTTTTTGACATGATGGCTCTCCTAGTAGTAATAAAGTGTCATACAAGAATTTTTTTCTGTAAATTTTTTTTTGACTTACCTGTGATTGAATCAAACCATTCGAAAAACAATCCAATATTTCGTTGCTCTACAGGAAAAAATCTTCTTTCAGCATAGTACAAAAGATTGTAGTATTTACAAAGTAATTCCACTCCAGCTTGATCTCTTGTAGGAGTTCGTGATGCCTGTGTGAACAAATTTGTTACTTAAATGTTAATTTAAAATTTCTGCTAATAATTACCTGTCTTGTATCTATAAGATCTAATATTGAATCTTCAAAATTTGAGGGATCGACAGAATAATGTTCAAGTATGAAATCAGAAAACTGTTCAAAAAAATCTACTTCTTTTGTTTCCTTCAAACCAAGTGGAATCATAGGAAGATACTCTTCATGTCTAGGGATAACAAATAATCCATATAACAGTGAGTTTGAAATAGGAAATATTTTAAGGCTTATACTTTTCATCATGCTGATATACTTCTACTGCCGAATTAAGTTCCGCTAGTTGTTCTTTTAGTAATTGAAGAGTTGAATTCATAAAGCTCAATTCAAGTGTGATTGTTTCCCTTAACTTTTTGTTCGTAGTTGCTTTAAAAAGATTTTCTGCACCGGCTCTCAATCGAAGTTCTTTGTTAATCTCCTAATTAGGTCATTTTTCATGAAAAGTTTTAAAAAAGAATCATTTGTTTTTTATCATGATGATCAATAAGAGAACTCATTTTGGAGTGAATTTCGAAAAATGAACTACCTGATTTAATTTACAGCGTCTATTTTGTAGCTTAGCTCTTGTTGTAATTCTTGTTGGATCAAAGCCCTTGGAAGGAAAAAAAAGTTGATTCAACATATTTTCAAAGACCATAAGTATTAATATTTGAATGAAATTTTCATTCGAGAAAAATGATTCGTTCAAGTTTGCAACTACTTTTATGTAAAAAAAAATGTCATGTTACATTTTAAACTTGTTAATAGCTTGGTGATAATCTTTTAAATTATCTATGATGAATTGCAACAAAATACATATTAATCAAAATATTTATCATAATTTGAATTGATTTGAATCTTTTCGAAGATAATATCAAGCAAAAAAATTTATAAGTAAACGACAGTACGACTAGAAATTACGATGTTCATTAAAAATAAACTTGAAATAGTGATAAGCAGTAGTGAAACGCTATACATCTTTTGCATTGTTTGGAAAGTATTGCATGAATTCATTTACTTATCACGAAAGCTAGTCATACTTATTTTCTTTTTTTAGTTTTATTTTCTCGGTATTTACTTTAAAGTTAAAATAAAGCACTAAAAACTTATAAAGCTTCTTGATATTCCTAGCTTTGATGTTCCCTTGCACAAAATTTCAATATTCCTTGTTAAACATCTTTGAATATAATTTGCTCATCAAATCCAAGAATAAAAATTGTGTCGCGAATACAGGAAGATACTGTCCTAGAGTTTAAAATCCGTCCAAGGTAGTAGTTAAAATAGGAGAAACATATATGATGAAAACATATAGAGAAGAATGAAGGAAAGAATAAACCAATGTCAAACATTTTCTTATGTTTTAACGGTACACTCAATTCTTAACATTCTTTATAGGTTTTTTGTGATCTTTTCCATATTCATTTGTTCAGCAATTTAGATTCAGATAATGCAAAGCATATTTTATATATGACTTGTTAAATCATAAATAAAATGTTTTTCAATAAATCATTAAAACAGAGATTCAGTTTCCATTTTAATTTTGATATAAAAGGTGACACGAATAGTTGCATAACAAACTTTTTTGCAGTTAATTTGATTATGTGTAGAAGTTGACATACAAGTTTACCTCATATCAAAACATATCGAAAAGAAGAAATTATGTACAAAAAAACATACCAACAAACCTACCGGAAATATGAGTTAAGACAGTATAAAATGATTTACAGTTGCCTTAACTCACACCTCTACTGTTTCAACGTCTCCGTCTGTCTATGTTGTATTCTTTTATTAATTCGATGTTTTTTTGAAATTTTTTAAACTTCTATAAACTCATTACATTTTCTTACTGCTGAACTTTTGAAAAAAAAAGTTTTCTTCTTTCGAGTAAATATTGCTTAATTTTCCCAACAACTTTACATTAAATGAAAAAAATAAGAGGCTAATTACAAAATACATCACGACACTCTTATTGTATGGATTCGATTAAGCCATTGCTTAAATATTTTTTTTTATTAAAATGCATCACAATATAAAGAACAAAATATTTGTAATGTCATTATAAACCATTCAACTTACTCTCTTAAATGTATATGACTTATCCGTTACATCCATTCTTATTTTTATTTTTATTTTATTTCATTTGATTTTTAATGTGTCACATGTAACAACAACTATTTTTACAGCTATGTAATTGTAATACTTATGATCACTTCATTCCAATTTTGCTTTGAAATTTAAATAGTTTAGAACTTATTGAAATTGCATTATTTTCAATTTAATATTTTTCATTCGATATGTTCCAATTTTTCAAAGTTATGTTCATGTAATTTTTTATGAATATACTTGTTTTGCTTAGACACAACCTCTCGCGAGTGCTTTTCAACTCAAAATGTGAGTAATTTTAGCACAAAACGAGAGAGAAGAATTTTAAAAAATTGTGCTAAAATCACTTTATGTATGTATGTTTGTAGAGCTTAATAGAAAAAAGCAAACCAAGTATGTTGAAAGCATAACATTCTGTATACAAGAAGCTTATTTGTGTTGGTTACTTTAACTTATAGTCAACATTTCAATATCATAAATACTCGCCTTTCTTTCATGCACACTAAAATTTTATTTGTGAGAATATATTGAGTTTTGTATTACTCTGAGAAAAAAAAATTCTAAAAACATTTTTTTTATGTAATTATACACACAAGTTTAATTAAATTTTTTAATTTATTTTCAAGAAAGAGGTGACTCATTTTGATATCTTTAATTAAGAAATTAGAGTTAGAATTAATTATTGAAAGAACAAAAGGATAAATACATACACAATGATTAAAAATGCAATTTTAGCAGACCATGCCTGCAATTAATTTTTTTTAAATTTACATTTAATTACTTCATTTTAAAACTATGAAGATTTAACTTACTTTTAATAATATTTTCCAATCAACTATGAAAAAACTATTAGAATATTTAAGGATTCTTGTTTGAAACTGAACAAGTCCGCTGAAAATCTCAAATCTTTCAATGTGGTTTGAATATTCCAAATTATTTAAGACTTTTGATAATAGAGATTTAGTATTTTCAGCTAATTCTGTTGTGTTATGTCCAATAATAGCAATAAAGAACTTAGTATTAATTGAATAAATGAGTATCCCAGATTTGAAAAAATTTCTATATCATTTATTGTATACTCTGAATGATTGCTTATTATGTGCGACAAAAGCTCACACAAAATGACATAAAATCCGAAAATATCAGTTATTGTCATGAATATCATTATGAAGATCAAATGTAAAGTTGAAGAAAGGTTTGTGCCTTCAAGTCCATCCAGCAAAAGATTAAAAATTCTTAGCCACTAAACTGCTTACTTTATCATTTATAATACCTAAATATGTTTTAAAATGCAATTTAAAGCATTTTTGGTTTTGATCATAGTAGGCTATTTTCAAAAAAAATTATCGATTTTATATCCATATTAGCATTCTTTATCATTTATAATACCTAGATATGTTTTAAAATGCAATTTAAAGCATTTTTGGTTTTGATCATAGTAGGCTATTTTCAAAAAAAATATCGATTTTATATCCATATTAGCATTCTTTATCATTTATAATACCTAAATATGTTTTAAAATGCAATTTAAAGCATTTTTGGTTTTGATCATAGTAGGCTATTTTCAAAAAAAATATCGATTTTATATCCATATTAGCATTCTTTATCATTTATAATACCTAGATATGTTTTAAAATGCAATTTAAAGCATTTTTGGTTTTGATCATAGTAGGCTATTTTCAAAAAAAATATCGATTTTATATCCATATTAGCATTCTTTATCATTTATAATACCTAGATATGTTTTAAAATGCAATTTAAAGCATTTTTGGTTTTGATCATAGTAGGCTATTTTCAAAAAAAATATCGATTTTATATCCATATTAGCATTCTTTATCATTTATAATACCTAGATATGTTTTAAAATGCAATTTAAAGCATTTTTGGTTTCGATCATAGTAGGCTATTTTCAAAAAAAATATCGATTCTAATCTATATTAGCATTCTTTATCATTTATAATACCTAGATATGTTTTAAAATGCAATTTAAAGCATTTTTGGTTTCGATCATAGTAGGCTATTTTCAAAAATAATATCGATTCTAATCTATATTAGCATTCTTTATCATTTATAATACCTAGATATGTTTTAAAATGCAATTTAAAGCATTTTTGGTTTCGATCATAGTAGGCTATTTCGAAAAAAATATCGATTTTATATCTTTATTAGCATTTTTTATCATTTATAATACCTAGATATGTTTTAAAATGCAATTTAAAGCATTTTTGGTTTCGATTTGTAGGCTATTTTCTATATTAGCATTCTTTATCATTTATCATACCTAGATATGTTTTAAAATGCAATTTAAAGCATTTTTGGTTTTAATTATAGTAGGCTAGTTTTAAAAAAATTATATCGATTTTATATCTATATAAGCATTCTTTATCATTTATAATACCTAGATATGTTTTAAAATGCAATTTAAAGCATTTTTGGTTTTAATCATAGTAGGTTTTTTTCAAAAAAAATATCGATTCTAATCTAATTTAGCATTCTTTATCATTTATAATACCTAGATATGTTTTAAAATGCAATTTAAAGCATTTTTGGTTTCGATTTGTAGGCTATTTTCTATATTAGCATTCTTTATCATTTATAATACCTAGATATGTTTTAAAATGCAATTTAAAGCATTTTTGGTTTCGATTTGTAGGCTATTTTCTATATTAGCATTCTTTATCATTTATAATACCTAGATATGTTTTAAAATGCAATTTAAAGCATTTTTGGTTTTGATCATAGTAGGCTATTTTCAAAAAAAATATCGATTTTATATCTATATAAGCATTCTTTATCATTTATAATACCTAGATATGTTTTAAAATGCAATTTAAAGCATTTTTGGTTTTGATCATAGTAGGCTATTTTCAAAAAAAATATCGATTTTATATCCATATTAGCATTCTTTATCATTTATAATACCTAAATATGTTTTAAAATGCAATTTAAAGCATTTTTGGTTTTGATCATAGTAGGCTATTTTCAAAAAAAATATCGATTTTATATCCATATTAGCATTCTTTATCATTTATAATACCTAGATATGTTTTAAAATGCAATTTAAAGCATTTTTGGTTTCGATTTGTAGGCTATTTTCTATATTAGCATTCTTTATCATTTATAATACCTAGATATGTTTTAAAATGCAATTTAAAGCATTTTTGGTTTTGATCATAGTAGGCTATTTTCAAAAAAAATTATCGATTTTATATCCATATTAGCATTCTTTATCATTTATAATACCTAGATATGTTTTAAAATGCAATTTAAAGCATTTTTGGTTTTGATCATAGTAGGCTATTTTCAAAAAAAATATCGATTTTATATCCATATTAGCATTCTTTATCATTTATAATACCTAAATATGTTTTAAAATGCAATTTAAAGCATTTTTGGTTTTGATCATAGTAGGCTATTTTCAAAAAAAATATCGATTTTATATCCATATTAGCATTCTTTATCATTTATAATACCTAGATATGTTTTAAAATGCAATTTAAAGCATTTTTGGTTTTGATCATAGTAGGCTATTTTCAAAAAAAATATCGATTTTATATCCATATTAGCATTCTTTATCATTTATAATACCTAGATATGTTTTAAAATGCAATTTAAAGCATTTTTGGTTTTGATCATAGTAGGCTATTTTCAAAAAAAATATCGATTTTATATCCATATTAGCATTCTTTATCATTTATAATACCTAGATATGTTTTAAAATGCAATTTAAAGCATTTTTGGTTTCGATCATAGTAGGCTATTTTCAAAAAAAATATCGATTCTAATCTATATTAGCATTCTTTATCATTTATAATACCTAGATATGTTTTAAAATGCAATTTAAAGCATTTTTGGTTTCGATCATAGTAGGCTATTTTCAAAAATAATATCGATTCTAATCTATATTAGCATTCTTTATCATTTATAATACCTAGATATGTTTTAAAATGCAATTTAAAGCATTTTTGGTTTCGATCATAGTAGGCTATTTCGAAAAAAATATCGATTTTATATCTTTATTAGCATTCTTTATCATTTATAATACCTAGATATGTTTTAAAATGCAATTTAAAGCATTTTTGGTTTTGATCATAGTAGGCTATTTTCAAAAAAAATATCGATTTTATATCCATATTAGCATTCTTTATCATTTATAATACCTAAATATGTTTTAAAATGCAATTTAAAGCATTTTTGGTTTTGATCATAGTAGGCTATTTTCAAAAAAAATATCGATTTTATATCCATATTAGCATTCTTTATCATTTATAATACCTAGATATGTTTTAAAATGCAATTTAAAGCATTTTTGGTTTTGATCATAGTAGGCTATTTTCAAAAAAAATATCGATTTTATATCCATATTAGCATTCTTTATCATTTATAATACCTAGATATGTTTTAAAATGCAATTTAAAGCATTTTTGGTTTTGATCATAGTAGGCTATTTTCAAAAAAAATATCGATTTTATATCCATATTAGCATTCTTTATCATTTATAATACCTAGATATGTTTTAAAATGCAATTTAAAGCATTTTTGGTTTCGATCATAGTAGGCTATTTTCAAAAAAAATATCGATTCTAATCTATATTAGCATTCTTTATCATTTATAATACCTAGATATGTTTTAAAATGCAATTTAAAGCATTTTTGGTTTCGATCATAGTAGGCTATTTTCAAAAATAATATCGATTCTAATCTATATTAGCATTCTTTATCATTTATAATACCTAGATATGTTTTAAAATGCAATTTAAAGCATTTTTGGTTTCGATCATAGTAGGCTATTTCGAAAAAAATATCGATTTTATATCTTTATTAGCATTCTTTATCATTTATAATACCTAGATATGTTTTAAAATGCAATTTAAAGCATTTTTGGTTTCAATTTGTAGGCTATTTTCTATATTAGCATTCTTTATCATTTATCATACCTAGATATGTTTTAAAATGCAATTTAAAGCATTTTTGGTTTTAATTATAGTAGGCTAGTTTTAAAAAAATTATATCGATTTTATATCTATATAAGCATTCTTTATCATTTATAATACCTAGATATGTTTTAAAATGCAATTTAAAGCATTTTTGGTTTTAATCATAGTAGGTTTTTTTCAAAAAAAATATCGATTCTAATCTAATTTAGCATTCTTTATCATTTATAATACCTAGATATGTTTTAAAATGCAATTTAAAGCATTTTTGGTTTCGATTTGTAGGCTATTTTCTATATTAGCATTCTTTATCATTTATAATACCTAGATATGTTTTAAAATGCAATTTAAAGCATTTTTGGTTTCGATTTGTAGGCTATTTTCTATATTAGTATTCTTTATCATTTATAATACCTAGATATGTTTTAAAATGCAATTTAAAGCATTTTTGGTTTTGATCATAGTAGGCTATTTTCAAAAAAAATATCGATTTTATATCTATATAAGCATTCTTTATCATTTATAATACCTAGATATGTTTTAAAATGCAATTTAAAGCATTTTTGGTTTCGATCATAGTAGGCTATTTTCAAAAAAAATATCGATTTTATATCTATATTAGCATTCTTTATCATTTATAATACCTAGATATGTTTTAAAATGCAATTTAAAGCATTTTTGGTTTCGATTTGAAGGCTATTTTCTATATTAGCATTCTCTATCATTTATAATACCTAGATATGTTTTAAAATGCAATTTAAAGCATTTTTGGTTTTGATCATAGTAGGCTATTTTCAAAAAAAATATCGATTTTATATCTATATTAGCATTCTCTATCATTTATAATACCTAGATATGTTTTAAAATGCAATTTAAAGCATTTTTGGTTTCGATCATAGTAGGCTATTTTCAAAAAAAATATCGATTTTATATCCATATTAGCATTCTTTATCATTTATAATACCTAGATATGTTTTAAAATGCAATTTAAAGCATTTTTGGTTTCGATCATAGTAGGCTATTTTCAAAAAAAATATCGATTCTAATCTATATTAGCATTCTTTATCATTTATAATACCTAGATATGTTTTAAAATGCAATTTAAAGCATTTTTTGTTTCGATCATAGTAGGCTATTTTCAAAAATAATATCGATTTTATATCTATATTAGCATTCTTTATCATTTATAATACCTAGATATGATTTAAAATGCAATTTAAAGCATTTTTGGTTTTGATCATAGTAGGTTTTTTTCAAAAACAATATCGATTTTATATCTATATTAGCATTCTCTATCATTTATAATACCTAGATATGTTTTAAAATGCAATTTAAAGCATTTTTGGTTTTGATCATAGGCTATTTTCAAAAAAAAATATCGATTTTATATCTTTATTAGCATTCTTTATCATTTATCATATATTTATAATTTTATAGATATGTTTTAAAATGCAAATAAAGCATTTTTGGTTTCGATCATAGTAGGCTATTTTCAAAAATAATATCGATTTTATATCCATATTAGCATTCTTTATCATTTATAATACCTAGATATGTTTTAAAATGCAATTTAAAGCATTTTTGATTTCGATCATGGTAGGCTATTTTTAAAAAAAATATAGATTTTATATCTATATTAGCATTCTTCATCATTTATAATACCAAGATATGTTTTAAAATGCAATTTAAAGCATTTTTGGTTTCGATCATGGTAGGCTATTTTTAAAAAAAATATAGATTTTATATCTATATTAGCATTCTTTATCATTTATAATACCTAGATATGTTTTAAAATGCAATTTAAAGCATTTTTGGTTTCGATCATAGTAGGCTATTTTCAAAAAAAATATCGATTTTATATCTATATTAGCATTCTTTATCATTTATAATACCTAGATATGTTTTAAAATGCAATTTAAAGCATTTTTGGTTTTGATCATAGTAGGTTTTTTTCAAAAACAATATCGATTTTATATCTATATTAGCATTCTCTATCATTTATAATACCTAGATATGTTTTAAAATGCAATTTAAAGCATTTTTGGTTTTGATCATAGGCTATTTTCAAAAAAAAATATCGATTTTATATCTTTATTAGCATTCTTTATCATTTATCATATATTTATAATTTTATAGATATGTTTTAAAATGCAAATAAAGCATTTTTGGTTTCGACCATAGTAGGCTATTTTCAAAAATAATATCGATTTTATATCCATATTAGCATTCTTTATCATTTATAATACCTAGATATGTTTTAAAATGCAATTTAAAGCATTTTTGATTTCGATCATGGTAGGCTATTTTTAAAAAAAATATAGATTTTATATCTATATTAGCATTCTTCATCATTTATAATACCTAGATATGTTTTAAAATGCAATTTAAAGCATTTTTGGTTTCAAACATAGTAGGCTATTTTCAAAAATAATATCGATTTCATATCCATATTAGCATTCTTTATCATTTATAATACCTAGATATGTTTAAGAATGCAATTTAAAGCATTTTTGATTTCGATCATAGTAGGCTATTTTCAAAAATAATATCGATTTTATATCCATATTAGCATTCTTTATCATTTATAATACCTAGATATGTTTTAAAATGCAATTTAAAGCATTTTTGATTTCGATCATGGTAGGCTATTTTTAAAAAAAATATAGATTTTATATCTATATTAGCATTCTTCATCATTTATAATACCTAGATATGTTTTAAAATGCAATTTAAAGCATTTTTGGTTTCGATCATGGTAGGCTATTTTTAAAAAAAATATAGATTTTATATCTATATTAGCATTCTTTATCATTTATAATACCTAGATATGTTTTAAAATGCAATTTAAAGCATTTTTGATTTCGATCATAGTAGGTTTTTTTCAAAAATAATATCGATTTTATATCTATATTAGCATACTTCATCATTTATAATACCTAGATATGTTTTAAAATGCTATTTAAAGCAGTTTTGGTTTCAAACATAGTAGGCTATTTTCAAAAATAATATCGATTTCATATCCATATTAGCATTCTTTATCATTTATAATACCTAGATATGTTTAAGAATCCAATTTAAAGCATTTTTGATTTCGATCATAGTAGGCTATTTTCAAAAATAATATCGATTTTATATCTATATTAGCATTCTTCATCATTTTTAATACCTAGATATGTTTTAAAATGCAATTTAAAGCATTTTTGGTTTCAATAATAGTAGGCTATTTTCAAAAATAATATCGATTTTATATCCATATTAGCATTCTTTATCATTTAAAATACCTAGATATGTTTTAAAATGCAATTTAAAGCATTTTTGGTTTTGATCATAGTAGGCTATTTTCAAAAAAAATATCGATTTTATATCTTTATTAGCATTCTTTATCATTTATAATACCTAGATATGTTTTAAAATGCAATTTAAAGCATTTTTGGTTTGGATCATAGTAGGCTATTTTCAAAAAAAATATGTATTTTATATCCATATTAGCATTCTTTATCATTTATAAAACCTAGATATGTTTAAGAATGCAATTTATAGCATTTTTGATTTCGATCATAGTAGGCTATTTTCAAAAAAAATATCGATTTTATATCTATATTAGCATTCTTCATCATTTTTAATACCTAGATATGTTTTAAAATGCAATTTAAAGCATTTTTGATTTCGATCATAGTAGGCTATTTTCAAAAAAAATATCGATTTTATATCTATATTAGCATTCTTCATCATTTTTAATACCTAGATATGTTTTAAAATGCAACTTAAAGCATTTTTGGTTTCGATCATAGTAGGCTATTTTCAAAAAAAAATCGATTTTATATCTATATTAGCATTGTTTATCATTTATAATACCTAGATATGTTTTAAAATGCAATTTAAAGCATTTTTGGTTTCGATCATAGTAGGCTATTTTCAAAAAAAAATATCGATTTTATATCTATATTAGCATTCTTTATCATTTATAATACCTAGATATGTTTTAAAATGCAATTTAAAGCATTTTTGGTTTCGATCATAGTAGGCTATTTTCAAAAAAAAATATCGATTTTATATCTATATTAGCATTCTTTATCATTTATAAAACCTAGATATGTTTTAAAATGCAATTTAAAGCATTTTTGGTTTCGATCATAGTAGGCTATTTTCAAAAAAAAATATCGATTTTATATCTATATTAGCATTCTTTATCATTTATAATACCTAGATATGTTTTAAAATGCAATTTAAAGCATGTTTGGTTTTGATCATAGTAGGCTATTTTAAAAAAAATATGGATTTTATATCTATATTAGCATTCTTTATCATTTATAATACCCAGATATGTTTTAAAATGCAATTTAAAGCATTTTTGATTTCGATCATGGTAGGCTATTTTTAAAAATAATATAGATTTTATATCTATATTAGCATTCTTTATCATTTATAATACCTAGATATGTTTTAAAATGCAATTTAAAGCATTTTTGGTTTTGATCATAGTAGGCTATTTTCAAAAAAAAATATCGATTTTATATCTATATTAGCATTCTTTATCATTTATAATACCTAGATATGTTTTAAAATGCAATTTAAAGCATGTTTGGTTTTGATCATAGTAGGCTATTTTCAAAAAAATATCGATTTTATATCTATATTAGCATTCTTTATCATTTATAATACCTAGATATGTTTTAAAATGCAATTTAAAGCATTTTTGGTTTCGATCATAGTAGGCTATTTTCAAAAAAAAATATCGATTTTATATCTATATTAGCATTCTTTATCATTTATAATACCTAGATATGTTTTAAAATGCAATTTAAAGCATTTTTGGTTTCGATCATAGTAGGCTATTTTCAAAAAAAAAATATCGATTTTATATCTATATTAGCATTCTTTATCATTTATAATACCTAGATATGTTTTAAAATGCAAATTAAAGCATTTTTGGTTTCGATCATAGTAGGCTATTTTCAAAAAAAAATATCGATTTTATATCTATATTAGCATTCTTTATCATTTATAATACCCAGATATGTTTTAAAATGCAATTTAAAGCATTTTTGGTTTCGATCATAGTAGGCTATTTTCAAAAATAATATCGATTTTATATCCATATTAGCATTCTTTATCATTTATAATACCTAGATATGTTTTAAAATGCAAATTAAAGCATTTTTGGTTTCGATCATAGTAGGCTATTTTCAAAAAAAAATATCGATTTTATATCTATATTAGCATTCTTTATCATTTATAATACCTAGATATGTTTTAAAATGCAATTTAAAGCATTTTTGGTTTCGATCATAGTAGGCTATTTTCAAAAAAAAATATCGATTTTATATCTATATTAGCATTCTTTATCATTTATAATACCCAGATATGTTTTAAAATGCAATTTAAAGCATTTTTGGTTTCGATCATAGTAGGCTATTTTCAAAAAAAAATATCGATTTTATATCTATATTAGCATTCTTTATCATTTATAATACCTAGATATGTTTTAAAATGCAATTTAAAGCATGTTTGGTTTTGATCATAGTAGGCTATTTTCAAAAAAATATCGATTTTATATCTATATTAGCATTCTTTATCATTTATAATACCTAGATATGTTTTAAAATGCAATTTAAAGCATGTTTGGTTTTGATCATAGTAGGCTATTTTCAAAAAAATATCGATTTTATATCTATATTAGCATTCTTTATCATTTATAATACCTAGATATGTTTTAAAATGCAATTTAAAGCATGTTTGGTTTTGATCATAGTAGGCTATTTTCAAAAATAATATCGATTTTATATCCATATTAGCATTCTTTATCATTTATAATACCTAGATATGTTTTAAAATGCAATTTAAAGCATTTTTGGTTTCGATCATAGTAGGCTATTTTCAAAAAAAAATATCGATTTTATATCTATATTAGCATTCTTTATCATTTATAATACCTAGATATGTTTTAAAATGCAATTTAAAGCATGTTTGGTTTTGATCATAGTAGGCTATTTTCAAAAAAATATCGATTTTATATCTATATTAGCATTCTTTATCATTTATAATACCTAGATATGTTTTAAAATGCAATTTAAAGCATGTTTGGTTTTGATCATAGTAGGCTATTTTCAAAAAAATATCGATTTTATATCTATATTAGCATTCTTTATCATTTATAATACCTAGATATGTTTTAAAGCATTATTTTAAAGCATTTTTGGTTTCGATCATAGTAGGCTATTTTCAAAAAAATATCGATTTTATATCTATCTTAGCATTCTTTATCGTTTATAATACGTGGATCAAGTCAATTCTCCCCAGAGTTGCGATCATAAAATGGCATAAAATATTGAAAGTAGTATAGACGTACTCATTCGAGACCGCAAAAAGTCGAAATATATAGTAAATTACGATCCAGAATTACGATTTTAGAACATCCAGCCTATATGTCAAATTTTAGCTTATTAAACTTAAAAGTGTACAAATTATAACAAAAAAAGTTAAATTTGTATGAAAATATATGGAAAAAATTTATAATACAAGTTAAAATTTGGAAAATGAAAAAAGAAAATATGAAAATGGAAAAATTTATCATAAAACTTAATATTTTATCAAAAAAGTCCAAAAAAAAATCAAAAAAACGCAAAAAAAGAAAGTTGCTTGCGGTGAGATTTGAACCAGTGACTTGAGGAAGAAACTAGTGTATCGGGTAGAAACCCAATGCGGATATATTCACACCGTACCATCAAAAGTCTTATGGATAGACCAAGATTTGCTCAGCATAAATTTTAAGGGTGGGCGTGAAGTACGGCCGAGACTCATATCGACACAGTTCAAAAGTTATACCTAATTTTTGTCATAATTATGTCAGCTACAAAAACACTTAGTTTGAATTTTGTCACCCTTGGGAACACTATGAACAAGTATAGCTCACACTTATTTGAACCACATTTTCTCGTTAATGTTAAAATATTATTAAAAAGGAATTAATCCTGAATTATGTCGCTATTTTGTCAAGTGTTTTAAGATAAAGAATTTGTTTTTTGGTTTCAACAGTGAAGAGTATGAACAAAATTCAGATGGGGTAGTCGAAATTTTAGATTTCGATTTTTTTTAAGCTATGCATTACAAAAAGTAATATTGGTATGTGATTTATGTCAAAATTATGTCAATTCAAATAAAACATCCAAAAAATTTTTTTGACCAAAGTACACCATAGAAAATCAATTTTCAATTTTGGACTAGGGGCGACCCTAGTCAAAATCAATTTTGTCACTTTTTTCTTCGAGGGTTTATCCAAATGGATTGAAACTTTGCATAAATATTCTAGTGATTAAAACAAATACAAATAAAACATTCTAAAATTTTTTTGAGCAAAGAACCAAGTAAGAAATACAATTTCAATTTTGGACAAGGGGCGACCCTAGTCAAAATCAATTTTGTCACTTTTTTCTTCGAGGGTTTATCCAAATGGATTGAAACTTTGCATAAATATTCTAGTGATTAAAACAAATACAAATAAAACATTCTAAAATTTTTTTGAGCAAAGAACCAAGTAGGAAATACATTTTCAATTTTGGACTAGGAGCGACCCTAGTCCAAATCAATTTTGTCACTTTTTTCTTCGAGGGTTTATACAAATGGATTGAAACTTTGCATAAATATTCAAGTGCTTAAAACAAATACAAATAAAACATCTTAAAATTTTTGTTGAGCAAAGAACCAAGAAGGAAATATATTTTAAATTTTGGACTAGGGGCGACCCTAGTCAAAATCAATTTTGTCACTTTTTTCTTCGAGGGTTTATACAAATGGATTGAAACTTTGCATAAATATTCTAGTGCTTAAAACAAATACAAATAAAACATCTTAAAATTTTTTTGAGCAAAGAACCAAGAAGGAAATACATTTTCAATTTTGGACTAGGGGCGACCCTAGTCAAAATCAATTTTGTCACTTTTTTCTTCGAGGGTTTATCCAAATAAATTGAAACTTTACATGAATATTTTACTGCTTAAAACAAATACAAATATAACATCCTAAAATTTTTTTGAGCAAAGAACCAAGTAGGAAATACAATTTCAATTTTGGACAAGGGGCGACCCTAGTCAAAATCAATTTTGTCACTTTTTTCTTCGAGGGTTTATCCAAATGGATTGAAACTTTGCATAAATATTTGAATGCTTAAAACAAATACAAATAAAACATTCTAAAATTTTTTTGAGCAAAGAACCAAGTAGGAAATACATTTTCAATTTTGGACTAGGGGCGACCCTAGTCAAAATCAATTTTGTCACTTTTTTCTTCGAGGGTTTATCCAAATGGATTGAAACTTTGCATAAATATTCAAGTGCTTAAAACAAATACAAATAAAACATCTTAAAATTTTTGTTGAGCAAAGAACCAAGAAGGAAATACATTTTCAATTTTGGACTAGAGGCGACCTTAGTCAAAATCAATTGTGTCACTTTTTTCTTCGAGGGTTTATCCAAATGGATTGAAACTTTGCATAAATATTTTAGTGCTTAAAACAAATGCATATAAACATCTAAAAATTTTTTTTGAGCAAAGAACCAAGAAGGAAATACATTTTCAATTTTGGACTAGGGGCGAATTTAGTCAAAATCAATTGTGTCATTTTTTTCTTCGAGGGTTTATCCAAATGGATTGAAACTTTGCATAAATATTTTAGTGCTTAAAACAAATACAAATAAAACATCCTAAATTTTTTTGAGCAAAGAACCAAGTAGAAAATATATTTTCAATTTTGGACAAGGGGCGACCCTAGTCAAAATCAATTTTTCACTTTTTTTCTTCGAAGGTTTACCCAATTACAGTGAAACTTTGTGTGAGTATACTAATTTTTATACAAAACAGTTTTAAATATCTAAAGCAAGAAATGTATTCTATATGTCGTCAGACCCAAATTTTATAAATTTGGTTGTACATTCAAAAACAACGTGACTTAAAATTTTGTCCCAAAAAATGATTTTTATTAATTCAGAAATGTGTGACCTGAGGATTAGAATGCTCATACAAAGTTTTACTGTATTTGGATTTATCCTCGAAGAAAAAAAAAGTGAAAAATTGATTTTGACTAGGGTCGCCCCTAGTCCATAATTGAAAATGTATTTCCTCCTTGGTTCTTTGCTCAAAAAAAATTTAGGATGTTTTATTTGTATTTGTTTTAAGCACTAGAATATTTATGCAAAGTTTCAATCCATTTGGATAAACCCTCGAAGAAAAAAGTGACAAAATTGATTTTGACTAGGGTCGCCCCTAGTCCAAAATTGAAATTGTATTTCTTACTTGGTTCTTTGCTCAAAAAAAATTTTTTCATCCAAAGTTTAATTTAAAAAAAATCACAGTGAACTTTTAATTTGAAAAATTCGTAGGAAAGGAAAGTTTTTTCCTTTTTCTGAAGCAACGGCTGTTCCTACCTTGCCTAAAAACAATACAGCATTTCTATATGGCAGCACGGATCAAATGTAAAAAACTAGAAGTCTCTACAATGTCTCGTTATTGAGATTTTTTGCTGATTAACTTGCTTGCTTGCTTGCTTGTTTGCTTACAGAAAGCGTATTTTGCGATTTTCTCAGCAAGTTAATCAGCAAGAAATCTCAATAACGAGACATCGTAGAGACTTCTAGTTTTTTACATTTGATCCGTGCTGCTCTATAGAAGAGCTGTATTGTTTTTGGGCAAGGTAGGAACAGCCGTTGCTTCAGAAATGGCAAAAAACTTTCCTTTCTTACGAATTTTTTAAAACAAAAGTTGACTGTGATTTTTATAAAATTCAACTTTGGATGAAAATTTTTTTTAAAAAACTTTTAAAGAATATTTGGCATATTCGTCAAGCTTTATACCTTCAAACTTATGCTGAGCGTAGCTCAGCTGACTCGATAGCTTTATATCTTCAAACTTATGCTGAGCGTAGCTCAGCTTACGCGATAGCTTTATAACTTCAAACTTATGCTGAGCGAAGCTCAGCTGCCTCTCTAGCTTCATATCTTTAAACTTATGCTGAGCGTAGCTCAGCTTACGCGATAGCTTTATAACTTCAAACTTATGCTGAGCGAAGCTCAGCTGCCTCTCTAGCTTCATATCTTCAAACTTATGCTGAGCGTAGCTTAGCTTACGGGATAGCTTTATAACTTCAAACTTATGCTGAGCGAAGCTTAGTTGACTTATCAAGCTTCATACCTTCATACTTATGATGGGCAAATCTTGGTCTATCCATAAGACTTATGATAGTACGGTGTGAATATAATCCGCATTGGGTTTCTACCCGATACACTAGTTTTGTTTAAAAGTTCATTTATTTATATCAAACTTAAAGTTGTGTTATAAATTTATACAAATTAATTATTGCAGAGAGAGAAGAAAAAAAAATTACTTCATATTCAATTAAATTTAATTAGCATCAAAATACGATTCCAAATAGTGCTCTCTCAAACGATTTTTAATAATGCTCAATGAATGAAAATCCTTTATCTGCTGTGGAAGATTATTGAAATCCGCAAATGCTCTAATGTAAAAATTCTGCGCTCCTTGACTAGTACGACACATTCTTATTGTGAAATTTCCTCGATTTCTTGTCGAATGATTATGAATATCGCTACCTAATTGTATTTCGACATTATTTTTAATTAAATTCGATGCAAATTTAAATACTTGGAGCTATTGTTTTTTGACACGGATTTTGTTGGTTAAAAAATACTGATCGCTGCATCAAAAATGCGCTGAAGTCCTTCGATCAATAACACAAGCACTTTTGTAATTTTTTTAAAAATCAGAAATTGATTGAGTTCAAAAATAAACTTAAATTAACAAAATCAAGTTTAAAATATTTTACCGGCTCGAAAATATTAGAATTCTTTAAATAATCTTCGTTACCCATCGAAGGGGGTTAAAAGCTCTTATAAAGTCAGACGAAGTTTTTCTAGTCTATTTTTTTGTTTGAAAAGTGTATTAACATTTTTGAGTTTAAATATCAATTGATTTGTGCTGTTCATGCTACGTCAGTTGTTGCTGATGAATGTATTTCAATATACTATTGGAGGATAAAGAGTAAAATCATGATTTAAGGATTATAAAGAACAAAAAATATTGCATAGTTAAATTCAGTGTATATTTCCGTGAAAAATGGTTTTCGAGAGCATTGTAGCAGATATCTTAAATAGATATCTTGGAGATTATGTTGAGAATTTAGATCGTGGGCAGTTGAAGATCGGAATTTGGGGAGGTAATTATTCCACAAAACAGTTTTAATTTTATTTTTTTTTTCAGATACAGATTGTTTATTTTTTCCTTGTTATTTTGTACATTTATAACAAAAAAATAACTATTTAAATTGGATATTATTCCGACTTTGTGCTAGATATACGCATATAACTTTAAAAATAAATTAAAATCTTATGGTATAAGAATTAAGAGATAAGAGAAATTGACATGATTTGACCTCAGACATTATTTGATTCTATGAATGACAACGTATTTAATTTCTTATTTGATATAATGTACAATTTGATCTAAATTCCTTGGTACTTCAAATGTTAAAATACGATCGTCGTTTATTTACTTAGTTCATCATTCGGCTAATATATTTACATTTAAAGATGTGTATGAGATCATCGAATTATTGGCGATTATTAATATCGCATTTCCAAAACATGATGAAATGAAACAAAAAAAAAAGTTTTAAGTACAGTAATTGAAATAGTTGATAGAGTTTTATCAAAATAAGATAACAAATTTGTTTCTCTTTTGGGCCATTAAGGCTTAAAGTGATTACACCATAGATTTGGTTCTTTTAATTGCGAAAATGCATCATTTATTTTGATACTTTTTGTACATTTTTTAATAGTGGGTAACAAAAGTTTCTTATCAACGTATTTATGAGTCATGACATCATGTTATAAAGATACGCTTATTAATTTTTAAGTTTCTTTGAACACTCATTCTAAAAGTATTTCTCAATTTATTGCGCTTTATAGGTGATGTTGTTCTTAAAAATTTAGTTTTGAAGCAAAGTGCATTAAAAGAACTTGATCTACCAGTACAAACAACATATGGTCATTTGGGAAGTTTAGTATTGAAGATACCATGGAAGAATTTGTACTCAGCACCAGTTGAAGCGTATATAGACAGATTGTATCTATTGGCTGTTCCCAACAATTCTGTTCAGTACAATGGTGAAAGAGAGGAAAAAGCCACTTATGAGGCGAAAAAAGCTGAGCTGGAAAGAATTCAAATTGCTAAAAAGCTCGAGAGTGAAAAGAGTAAGTAATAACTTTGTGCTAATTACCTAATCAATTTGCATATAATAATCTCCGTCCATTAATTTTAGATAAACCAAAAGAAGATAAAACCTTTGCAGAAAAACTTTCAGCACAAATAATAAATAATGTTCAGATCAAAATTTCTGATATTCACATTCGTTATGAAGATAATATTTCTTGCGCAAATCCTTTTGCGATTGGAATTACTCTCAGTAATTTTAGCGTTCATACCACTGATTTCGAATGGAATAAAACGTTAATATCACAATCGATGTCCGAAATATTTAAAGTGGCGCAATTGGAGTCACTTGCTGTTTATATGAATTGTGACTGTAAGCTGTTTCAAGAGTATAGTCAAGATAACTATTTGGTCATGTTTAGAGAGTCAATTGCGACAAAAGCAATGAAACCCAGCGACTATGACTTTATTTTGGGACCAATTAATTCTGAAGCAAAGCTCAAATTGAATCCTGATCCTGAAAGCAACGAAATCCCTTTTACTATTCCAAAAATAATATTGAATTTAACAATGGAAACTCTAAGAATTGGTTTGACAAAATCTCAATATCAGGATGTGATGCAATTAATTGAACAATTCGGCAGGATGTCTAGAGCGTATCCATATAGAAAATTTCGTCCACATGGAATCACCTACAAAGGACATTTTAAGGTAAATTTCAGTCAATTATTTTTTTCTTCGTTTATATTTAATTACATTTATTTTGTAAATTTTAAGGAATGGTGGCATTTTGCATTCAGATGTATTTTGGAAACCGACATTCAACGACGAAAACTTAATTGGTCATGGGAAAACATGAAAGAGACTCGTAATTTATGTAGATCATATGCAGAACTTTATAAACAGAAGTTGACTACAAAAAAACCTTCTCAACAATTGCTAGATCAAATTGACAACTGCGAAAAGAGACTAAATTTACAAAATTTGGTAGTAATACGTCAACAAATTGAGTTTGAAGTCGAAAAAATGACAAAAGAAAAGGCAGTCGAAGAGTCTAAAGGTTGGTTTAGTAATTGGTGGGGAGGAAAAAAGGATGAATCGAAAGACGCTGATTCTGATGATATTAAAAAGAAATTCCAAGCGGCTATGACACAGCAAGAGAAGGACAAATTATTCAAGGCAATTGGATATCAAGAAAATTCAGTTCCAATTGAACTACCTGAAACTTTTGTTGCGATTCGGTTACATTTTATACTAAATTGCTTGGAAGTATCTATTAAATCGGATATCGACAGTTCAATTGAAAATGTAATGCTTTTACAATTGAATCAAGTAAAATGTTCAGTTAGTCAACGTCCATCTGCACAATCAATTAAATTAAATTTGAATATGAAGGAATTGCAAGTCTTCGGATTACAACAAAAACAATACCTTCCCGTACTAGTTCAATCACAAATAGAATCAAAAGATTCATTACTTGACGTTATGTTTGAAAGCAATCCTTTAGATAACAGTTGTGATCAACGAATTAAGGTTCAGTCTCAACCAATTCAGCTTGTGTATAATGGTGAAACAATTATTCAGCTCATGAAAGTATTTCAAACACAAAAAACTGCAACATTAGCTCAACTTCAGGATGCGGCTGCTGAAAAACTCATTGATATAAAAGAGCGATCAAGTACAGGTCTTCAGTATGCAATTTCATCACATCCGCGTATGGAAGTCGACATAATTTTTGCACCAAGTTACATTCTTATCCCTCACGGTGGTAAATATACGAAAAATGAATCCGTTTTAGTGATTAGCTTAGGACAATTGCTGTTAAAAACTGAGCCAAGACCGATTGAGCAAAAGAGCGTTAAAAGAATGCACGAACAAGGAATTAGTTCAGAAGAAATTCTCAAAGAGTTAATATCACAAAGTTATGACAAATTTACATTTGAAATTCATAATATTCAATTCTTGATGGCAAGAAAAAATGAAGATTGGGAAGAAGCTATAAATATTGGACATGGAACGGAAATGCATCTTTTAGAACCAACATTCATGAAACTTTCAGCACACCTCTCAGTTATAACAGATGATCCGAGACTACCCAAGTGTAAAATATCTTGTGAACTTCCATCGATAAGCATTAGCGTGGCTGAAGATAGGGTCCTCGATGTTTTATTAATTATTGCTACTCTTCCTTTACCCGAAAGCAATGAAGAGATTGTTATGAATCCAATCTCAAAGGAACAGAATTTTATAGGATCGAGTTTATCGCTTTTAAAATTTCTTGATGAAAAACAACAAAAGCTACAGAAACGTTTTGATCCGCCACCTGAAAATGTAGATCTTATTGATGGTGTGGTTCAATTTACCGAAGTCGAAGCATATTTTGTTTTGCATGAAGTGGCAATAACCATATTTAAGGCGAAAAATCCTAACGAAGAATGTGAGAGTAGCTCGGATGAGTTTGAGACTCCAAGTGAAGAATTTGTTGATGCAGATGATAAGCAGCTTAATATAGTATCACCATCATTTAAAAGCATTGTAAATTTTGATACACCATACTCTACGATTGCAAATAGAGAAAAAATGATGTGCATTAAAGTTAAGAAGTTGGAAATGAATGCGGCACAAAGAACGTACGAATTAAAAGTAGATTTAAAATTAGGTGCTGTTTCTTTTGATCAGTTTCGATTAAAAAACGAAAAAGAAATAATGCTTCAAGTGATCAATACACCACGATATGATTCCAGTTTCGAGTATTTGTTTGCTCTTTCTTACATCAATTGCAAGAAAACATCTCCGGAATTCAATACAAAGTATCATTCGGTTGAACAAATGATTGATATAAAAATGTCAACAGTGGTACTGATATTAAATCAAGATGGAATTACTGAACTAATAAAAATCGCTAATGATTTGCAAAACAAGGTTGATGAGATCATGAATAGTGGAGAAAAACAACCAAAAGATAGAATCGGCGATGCGGGAGCTGGCCAAACTTTGTTTGAGGTGGCTAAAGAAAAATTGCCTATGATTTTGGAAGAAGATGCTGATGAAAAATCGAAATTTGATACGAATGTTTCAAGTAAGCATAAGTTTTTGATATTATCTAGGTTTAATTTATGTTTATTTATCAATTGCTATTTTATTTTTTTTTTATTTTTTAATTTGGATGTTATTTCTTTTTTTCTTTTAATTTCATGCTAAATCTGATGTTTTACGTTAATTAATTTTTGTAATTTAAAAAAAATGTTTATATGGAAATATTGATGTCGAAACTAATATAGGACAACGCAAAAAAACTAAAATTGTAGATAGCATCAAAATAAAAGTGCTGGCGAAAATGGAGGATGTAACTATCAAAATCGGGAATGATGTTCGCGAAATAGCGACAATGGAGGTAATTTAAGAATTTTAATTTTTAAGGATTTATGTTGTTCATAAAAAAAAATCATTCGCAACAGATTAAAAATTTAACATCTGGCGTAACAATGAAAACTTCCTACACAGAAGTTATGATGAATCTCGAAGATATTGTTGTGACTGATCCGAATCCAAGAACTATTCATAAAAATATATTGTCGATAATTGGCGGAGATGCTCTTAAGCTTCAATTAGTTTTATATAATTTGGAAGACACTGTCGAATATAATTCTGATAATATGAGAATTGATGTCAACATGGGATGTGCAAAAATAATCTTTATGAATTGGTTCATTTCTTCCGTCCTTAATTTCTTGGATCATTTTCAAACTGCACAAGAAAGAATAAAAGAAGCAAGTAAAGCTGCAGCCGAAGTTGCAAAACAAACAGCAGTACAGGCTTACGAAAAAGCTACTCGAATAAAAATGAATATTAAAATTAAAGCTCCTATTATCCTCGTTCCCGTTCATTCTCAAAGTTTAGAAGCTATTGTTGTTGACTTGGGAAATCTCAAAATTACCAATGTTATAAATAACTTGAACGTAAAAAGTGACTATGGACCTGCTGTTATTGATGAGATGAAAATTGATTTGAGTGATGTAAAACTATCCAAAGTTTTATTGCGTGGAAATGAAGATCCTATTGATAATCACTCTAGTACAATATCTTCCAGATTCAAAACCCCAGGTAATAATAATTATTATATTACAATTTAATTGCACAAAAATAATGAAACATATAATATTTTGCGCTATATTAGATCTTGCATATAATACAGATCCAAATGATTGTGTATTAAAGCCAACCAGTTTTGCGTTGATAATCAAAAGAAATCTCACTTCAAGTTGGTACAAAGATCATCCAGACATGGTGAGAAAATAAAAAAAAAAAAGTTTAGTTGAAGAATATAAAATTCATTTTTTTTTTCTCTATTAAATTAGGAAATATCTGGACGTTTGCACACGATAGAGTTGAATGTAATAGCTCAAGATTACCAAGTTATTATGCAAATTTTGGAGAAAAATATGACTGAAGGGCAGAATGAGTTTAAAAAGCCTAGGAAGACTAAAGCAATATCTCCGCCAGAAATTACAAAAGGTATGCAATATTTGTTTTTTATTGAACTTTTTTTTTTAATAACGGTGTGACTAATTGGAAACTAGATTAGAATTGAAATGTGAGATTGCTTAAGCTCCAAAATTTCAATATTTAAGTTTTTTTTAAAAAAAAAATCGTTTATATGAGGATAGCCACTTTTGTCACTTATTGCTCCTCCCTGTAAACTGTTCATCATATAAAGAAGTCCTTAAAATTTTTATTACAAGAAGACATTTTTATGTTTGAAGACTTCTTAAAATAAGTTGAACATCCAAAAAACAAACACATCACATACACATACATTTATGTTAAAGCTATCCAATCTTCTTAACTTTCATATAGTTTTAAAAAATATATGATTATATGAAATCTTTGTAAATGTTCTACAATATCATTATTACTGTAAATTTATTGTTTTCACTACACATCATTAGTTAGTAGCAACGATGACGACGAAGAAGGTGAGTTTATAGCTGTCGATATATTTTTGGTAGATTTGTTTTTGTTAAATTTCTATCACTTATCATATTTCAGTGCATTTTTTTTTAAATTCTAATGCCAATAACACAATATATATGTATATATATATATTGTGTTTGCTTCTCATTATCAAAAGCTGGAATTTATTTTTTTCAAAATTAACAAAAAGCAAATTAGATATTCAACAACACGCACACATTCAGATCTTGCACAAAACATTTATTATATAGTTCATAACGCTTTATAAAACGTAATTTAAAAACGAAAATTTATTTATTAATGCAGCAAAGCAACAGTGGCAAAGGACTTCCAATAAAGTACTGGAATCGAAGAAACCATTTGGCATAGACATAACTCCATTGCAAACATCACCTAGTGATGAGAAGAAAGTCGTTGATGTCTCGATGAAATTTGCATTTTCAATTGATTCAATAACATTAAATTTATTTACTGGTAAGCAATTATGAAGATGTAGATGGATTTCTGTAAAAAATAATAATAATTTCATGATCAAATAATGCAATAGCTCCAAACGAAGGACTTGCTTGTTTTGGACTTTACTACTTGTCTTTAAATGGGCAACAACTAGCAGATGGATCTTTGTCGACATCATTAGTACTTTGTGATATAAATCTTGATGATAAAAGACCAAATAGAGAAGGTAAAATAACAAGATTTATGGAAAGGCGTGAAAGAAATGAGGATGTGCCGACGACAAGTTCGGATTCAAAATCGATGATTGATATAACGTTTAGAATGAAGGAAAATGAAATGTTTGGCGATGTAAAAGTCTTCAGTTTTAATTTGATTCTTTCTATGGATTTTCTATTGAAACTTTCGTCATTTTTGCAACCTCAAGAAAGTCTTCTGAACGAAGAATTACAAGATGCTATAATAGAACAACGGGAACATGGTTCAACCGCTGCTATCAGAAGAAGGAAATCTAGTTTTTCAGGAGCTAACGCAAACCAAAAAGAAGTTGAAAAGAAAGCTGAATTTGCGATTTACATTCAAGAGTATGATGTTATCCTTGTGGAAAAAATGGATGACGTTAACTGTCTAGCATTAATTTTGAATGTAAGTTTTTTTTTATTTATAAGAATGGTATTTAAAGAATTTAAAAATTAATAACCCCCCAATTTGCTATGTTGTGCAGAATGAAATTTTCGCTAAGGTTAGACTTTACGGAGAGAAGCAAAATATTCAAGGAGAAATAAAGAATTGTAGTTTGTATTTGAGTGATTTCAATCCTATAAAACGACATCGATCAAAACATTATGTTTTACATCCTTGTTCAATTTCATTGAATGGATCAACGCCAGAAGATAAAGGACTTCATGTGAGTCTTAATGTGTCAAAAATAAAGATTTGTTTTTCTCCAGCCACGATTGAATTAGTCAATAAAATTATTGCAACTATGACTCAACAAGAAGTTTCTCAAGAGCTTAATGAAGTTGAAGCAAAAGATTACAGCGATTTATGGTTGCCAAAGAAGTTTACAGATGATGAATTTTGGTTTATTAAAGTAGACGAAGCAGAAGATGCAATGAGTCTATATTCCGTATCAACATTACCTCCACCAAAAGAGGAGAAATGCATTGTTGAAGTTCCATCAATTTCGATAATAATAGAGAATGGAGTTGGTGTACATACAATTCCTATGCTTTACATAGAAACCAGTATGGATGCTAAAATTTTAAATTGGAGCTCAGAAATGGAAGTGGAGAGTACTATGCGCTTAACTATGTCATATTATAATAATGAAGTTGCATTATGGGAACCATTAATAGAGCCTGTTGAAGTAGATTCAACTTATGGTCTTCCTGAATATTACCCATGGGAATTGCAATTTAAAATGAGAGTTGATAAACATTTAGAAAGTTCTGATAATCAAGAACCGACAACAATAATGAGCATTACATCTGATCAAACTCTTGAGCTTTTGGCGACTAAAACATGCATTGATGTGCTGCAAACGCTTGGAAACTCATTCTCAAAAGCAATTGACCAAGAAAGATTAATAAA
Source organism: Chironomus riparius (assembly GCA_917627325.4). NCBI lineage: Eukaryota > Metazoa > Arthropoda > Insecta > Diptera > Chironomidae > Chironomus > Chironomus riparius. Next base: position 33,657,243 of record OU895877.1, read on the forward strand.
TGATGAAGTTATATATGCACCCTATGTTCTTCGAAATAATACTGGACTCGAAATTCAGCTAGAATTAATTGGAACGGAATTCATATTTCATGATTCGAATTTTAAGCCACACAACAAGAGTGACTTTGTACTCTTTGAAAACTTGCACATTTTGGAAACTCCAAATATTGAGGACATTTCATCTTGTGTAATTTATTCGTGTGGACAAGTTTATTTACAACCAAAACAAGATAACATAAACTCATTTTCTCTACTTGACACAACCATCAAATCTATGACTTATGGTGAAAAAACAGGACAAGAAAAACTCATTACATTATACATTCCGGAAGTGCAGAAACGTATTCAATTACCTATTCATAAAGCAGACAAGCGTTATTTTCCACTTTATAGAGATACAAGTCAGGAACAACTAGGATTGATAAGCGAAGTTACAATAGAAATGGGCTCCACGATCGTTACAATTCGAGGCATCTTGCAGGTTTTCAATCATTTTACAATTCCAATAAAATTACATCATTTCTCAGGCGAAAAAGTATCGGAAATAGGAACAGTAAAACCTGATGAATATTTTAATATTCCAATACAATATATTCATGATAGTCATAAAGAAATTTATTTCTCAATTGCTGGTTATCGTACTTCCACACAAGGATTAAGTTGGAAAGAAAGTCCTGGTAATTCGGAAGCGTTTGTAAAAAGCCTTCAATGTGATCCAGTTAACACATATGAGCCACTTTATATAAATGCAATAAGAGAACGATTTGATGTATTTTTTGAAGTGTCAAGTAAAATTACAATGCTCAGTGCTTGTTATTTAATTCGCTTACGACCACCATTGATATTACGAAATGCACTTCCAGTTGATTTAATTGTATCTGTATCTGGCTGTAGTGTATCTAAAGAACGAGATAGAAATTATAAAGAATTGTCTATTGACGAACACATGACATCAGCTCATCAAAACTCTTCAAGCGTTCGAGGAGAAGATTTCTTAGATTACGGTGAAAAAATAATCAAGCCTGGAGATTTACTTCATTTACCGACTGTTAAAACTGCAACGAAAAATTCCGACAGTTCAATGTACATTGTCGCAAGAGTAAGTATTTAAAACGCTTATCATCGATTTGGAATCATCGAATTTAATAACTTATTTTCATTAGATTATTAAATATTTGGAACGTGATTGGTCTTTGAAAACTGAAATTCCTGCAGATCCTGCAGAATTTATTGTCTGGTCTTTTAACTCGTACGATTCAGCTGGAACCACTTCACTTCAACTAGGTATTCATTTTGAAAATTCAAATAATGGATTGACAATGACAGTTTATTGTCCATTTTGGATGATAAATAAAACAGGATTGAATCTAAGCTATAGGGTAAGACTTTTTGCTATTGCTATTGTAGGATTTTGAGTAAAACAGTATATTTTCATAACAGTCATCACATTAAAATGCAATTGTTTTGTAGATTAACTAATTTTGAAAACATGTCTTTGTATACTTTATTTCTGTATTTATTTCTTTCTTTTCCGATATGCAGAAGTCGCGAAAAAGTGAGAAAAATGAATTAGCTGGTAAAACGACTAAGGTATTGTTATGTAAATTCGCGAAAGTATAAACTTCATAGCAATATTTATTTTATCTTGGTGTGATTATGATTTGGTCATCTTAATATCTTTTATTTTCTAAAGACTCTATCTTTTTGCCCATGATCACATGTGATATCTAACATTATTTTACAAGGTTTTGGTTAATAGTTCCTTTTGATTTACATCAGAACTCTATCATTAAACATTCAAATTTTAAATACTTTACATATTATGTATATTTAAGGAACTACGTAAGTAGATATTTTCCAAAGAATTGACTGCGTTTTTGTATAGTTTATTAGCAATATTAAATTTCCTAAAATATCACTTATCTATATATTAATTAAAGTTAAAAATGAGGCATAAGTTTTAAGATTATAATGCGATTATAATTTTCAAATGATTTTATTTTTTGTATTTGGAAAGAAATAAGTAAACAGGTTGAAGTAAATTGAGGTAGTCAACAATACTAATTCATATTTTCATTTTATCACTTAACATCCTACATTACCGTAATTCCTTTATTCCTTTCCCTTTTGTTTACATTCTACACCATATTAACCTGCTGTTATTTCCCGTCGTAGTGCTCTTATAATAATTTTTTCGGGTGTTCGGAAGATGGTTTGTTCAAGAATTTCGATTGTTGTTGTTTCTCACGACAGGCGAGCGATGAAAATACTAATATACTTTATCATCCTCCGGAGTACGATGGACCAATTTTGTTCTCATTTCGCGAAAAAGCATTTTTCGGAAAAAAGAAAGCATCAATTCGCGTCGATTCTGGCGATTGGAGTGACAGATTTTCACTGGATGTGGCAGGATCAAGTGGCGTTATAGATTGCAAGGTGAACGGCATGATATATCAGGTATATTTTTCTCCTGTTTTTTATAAATTTTTAAAAAGATTCTGACGCTATAATTTGTAGATTGGAGTACAAAATGTGTTAACAAACAATTCTCTTACAAAACAAATTATTTTTACGCCATATTATGTTTTAATAAATCGCGCGCCTTTTGATATTGAAGTTCAAGAGGATAAAAGACCTGCAGATCCAAGAATATTAGTTAAATCAAACGATTGTGCACCATTATGGCCTCGATCAGAAGCTGATAGAATGTTACGTGTTAAAGCTGTTGACACCGATGAAATTACCGCACCATTCAAGTATGATGATGTTCAATGTTCCCTTCTTCAGTTGAAAAATAAATATGGTGGAATAAATGCAGACGTGCATGTAACTGAAGGTGTAATTTACATAACTTTTACTGAGTATCATCTTGGTGATGCTCCTGGATTAATTATGAATTTGACGGATGAAAACATTACTTTCTTGGAAAAAGGAAATGTCAATGGAAGAGTTTTAAAGCCTAACAATATGATTTACTATACATGGAATGATCCCGCAGGCGAAAGAAAAATAATGTGGCACTGTAAAGGCAAAGGAAATGTCGAAAATGATTTAAGACGTGACGGTGTTGATGAATTTATAATTAATCGAGAAAGCTCCAGTGAAGAACCATCAACATCAAGTGGAATTAGACAGCAATCAGTTGATTCAGATATTATTTATTGGGTCTCATTTTTGGATGGAACGCAACGTGTTTTATTGTTTACAAAGAACGAATCAATTGCAGAAAGCACACAAAGTTCCAGTAGACTAGATCAAGTATGACTTTTTTCAAAAAAAAAAAAAAAATATTTCATAGATGTAGTTTAATTGATTTTATTTTAATTTTTTGAATTAGGTAACACGCGATGTTCAAATAAAATTAAGAGGTCTTGGCTTGTCACTTGTGAACAACTTAAAGGGTTGTGATTTAATGTACATTGGAATTGCTAGTTCAAGTAAGTTTATGATAATGTTTAAACTTTAGAGGTGTTGCTTCAATAGGATTTTGATTTATTTTAAAGGTGTAATATGGGAGCAAGAAAAGAATTTAAATAGTGAACGATTTAAACAATTAAAGATTGAAATGAATCAAATGGTCGAAGAAAGATATCAGGAATATTTAAGAGATGTTATAGTTAATGCCCACGAGGATAAAAAATATTTTATCCATTCAAATGGAACGATTGAAGTCGATTTTCAAAATATGATTTTGCAGAAAAATACGTCACAAAGAAGAATTCGTCGCTTATTTTATCCAGGCTTTTGGCTTGATATGAAAACATCTCCATTTCAACTACAACTTCATGCAAAAATAAATCGTATACAAATTGACAATCAATTAACTGATTCAATCTTTCCAATTATATTGGCTCCAATTCCTCCTCCAAAGAGTGTTGCAGCTACAACCGAATTGAAGCCTTTCATTGAAATGTCCGTTGTTCAACGAATCATCCCACATTCATCCATCACACAATTTAAATATATGAGAGTTTTAATGCAAGAATTTCATGTAAAAGTTGATCTTGACTTTATTAATGCAATTGTCGAAATGTTGGCTTTTGAAACTAGCGAAGCTGAAGCCAAGAAAAAGTTTGAGGAAGATGTAAATGTGCAAAAACAGCCATTATATGCACACGTAACAGTTCATTCACAACAGGAACAAAAGAATTTCTATGATAATCTTCATTTAGGCCCAATTAAAGTTCACGTCTCATTTTCAATGGGCACTGGTGGCGATTCTGATTCCAAAGCTTTGCCTGGAATAATTTCAACATTACTTCAAGGTGTCGGAGTTACTTTAACTGATGTTAATGATGTCGTTTTTCGTCTGGCATTTTTTGAAAGACAATTTCAATTCTTCACACAACGACAACTTATATCCGAATGTACAACTCATTATGCAGGACAGGCAGTTAAACAATTATATGTCCTTGTTCTCGGTTTGGATGTCTTGGGAAATCCTTTTGGCTTAGTTGTCGGATTCACTAAGGGAGTTGAAGATTTATTCTATGAACCTTTCCAAGGATTAATTCAAGGTATAATGTTACTGATTAAATTAATATTAAAATCAATTACTAATTTTCAATCATCATCATCATCATCATCATTTTAGGGCCTGGAGAATTTGCTGAAGGATTAGTTTTAGGTGTTCGCTCGTTATTTGGACACACCGTTGGAGGTCAATGTTACATTTTATAGTTTTAGACGTAACATGTTTACAATTAATAAAAATTACAGGTGCTGCAGGTGCTGTTTCAAAAATTACAGGAGCTATGGGAAAAGGTCTTTCTGCATTGACATTTGATAAAGATTATCAAAAGAAAAGAAGAGATGCGCTTAATAAGAAACCTGCAAGCATGCAAGAAGGTTTAGCAAGAGGAGGCAAAGGTAATGTAATTGGCTTTAAATGTTTATTTCAATTCAAACATTTAATACCGTTAAAAGGTCTGGTTATGGGAGTTTTTGATGGAGTTACTGGTGTTGTAACAAAACCAATTAGCGGTGCGCGTTCCGAAGGTGTTCAAGGATTCTTTAAAGGATTAGGGAAAGGTGCAGTCGGTTTAGTTGCTCGTCCTGCTACTGGAATAGTTGATTTTGCAAGCGGAACTTTTGATTCAGTCAAAAGAGCAACAGAATTATCTGATGAGGAAAAGAAATTGCGACCACCAAGATTTTTACATTCGGATGGCATTATTCGTCCATATAGTAGATCTGAAGCAGAAGGCTTTAAAATATTCAGAGATGCAGATAAGGGGAAATTTGCAGTTTCCGATCAACTTATATACACAGAAGTTGTTGTTGAAAAGGAAGTTTTGCTTGTAACAAATCATCGAATTATATATGTACGAAAAGATTTGTTTGGATGGCAATCAGATTGGATCAACAAATGGGATGAAATTAGTACTTTGAGAAGAGTCGATCAAGGTATTGAAATCACTTTGCAACCTCCTAAGCAAAAATCTACTTTCAGTAAAATGTTTTCATCTGGCGACAGACCTAAAAAACTGTTGCTTATCAATAATCCACAGCGATGCGAAAAATTATTGAAAATAATGAAAAGCATTCAAGAAAAATACAAGAATTAAATAATTTGATTCCTTTATGCTTGTTTTAAAAATCTATTGCAAGCTTAACTAAACATCTAAATGCTTAAGAATTTATGTGCCTCTATTAATGAATGAATATTTTTATCTGAAACGGTTAAATTGTTATACTAAAATCCTTTTAGAGGCAGTCACTTAAAAAAATTGAAAAGAAAAGCTTCATCAACTGACCAAAATTTACTATATATTATTGATAACTTATATCTAAAGAAACAGCATATAACACTTTATCACATAAAGCTAATGTCGAATCTATTTTCTCATTTAAACTATTCTTTTCTTATAATATTCTCGAGCATAAATAATTACATTTAATACGATAAGTTTTAACAAAAATTGTGTAATTTTGAATAAAGCATATTGTGTTGTTTGCATAATCTTTATTACTTCCATTTTCTTCTTTTCTTTTTTTTACATTGAAAAAAGATTATTTTCGAATTGAATCCAGAATAAAAATTATCTCATGATTTTTTTTCAATAAACTTATCACATTGTCTTTATATTAAAACGGAATTTAAGGTATTTGAGTGTACGATGATGGATAAACATACGTTGTATATATAACTTCTCGTGGATTATCACTACAACATATTATCTTGCATAAAGAACATAAACAATACCAGAAACAACAGCAACAGAGCATTAATAAAACTGTTAAAATAAGTCCTAAGCCTAATATAAAATTTCCTAGCCATGAAAAACAGTCATTATCATAATAGATTGTGTTGTTGATAGTACAATTGAACCAATGCGTCTTATTGGAATTATCAGGATCGTCAATCAAATTTACATCTTGCGCCGCAATCCAATATGTGTGTAGAAGAAACACAAGAATGAGAACTATTTGAAATCTGGAAGAATCCATAGAACAAAAATATTTTTTCTACTTGAATTTCGTAACTTACACAATTTTTTGAGTACTTACTTTTTTAGTTTTATTTGTGATATCATTGCTTATAAGTTTTAATGTAGCTTCAATAATAAATTTAATATTTGGCAAAAAGGACTAAAATTTGACTGAAAAAAAATTATAGAATAACAAAGGAAATAATATGATATGAATCACAAAACTACACTGATGATACTGAAAAAAAAAAACGTAAATACTGCTGAGAGAGACTTATTTTTATTTAATTGCATTAAGCTTTACTCAGAATGCTACACATTTTCTTTACACATTTAAAAAAAATACATCCAGTTATCAGCTATGTATCTCACAACCTCAGTATGTCTAAAACATTCATAATCTTTACAGAACGATTAAAATTTCATCAACAAAATATGATCTCATAATTGGTTATGATTTTGAAAGATTTATTTCTGACGAAATCAAATCTGTATTTTTTTTATTTTGAGGAACATCCCTCCATCCGTTGTTAAAATCATATTTTTCTTTGAGAACTCGATTGGTGTTTTAGTTTTTGAGGATGGTTCAAATATAAACTTTGAGAGTAAAGTAGCTAGACCAACTTTGGTCTCGATGTAACCGAATCGCTCACCTATGCATATCCTATTTCCTGTTATAAATAAATTATTAATCTTTTAAGAGCTTATTAATAGTCACTAAGAACTAACCTTGTCCAAAAGGTAAAAATGACATTAAGTGCCGCTGCTTTATTTTTTCTTGCAGAAACCGGTCAGGATTAAATGCTTCAGGATTCTCATAAATTTCAGGGTCATGATGTATCCCATATACCGATATAAAAACAGATGATCCTTTTTGTAGAGTTATATTTGAGTTCGGAACATTATAGTCTTTGGTTACAGTACGAATTAAGCTTGCTGCTGGTGGAAACTTTCTCAGTGACTCTTTAAAAGTAATTGAGTATATTTGTCAAGATAAAGAAAAATCTTGCTTAATTCAAATAAATAATAATTTTACCATTAATACATCGTTCAAGCACATCCATTTCTGACAGAGCTTCATAAGAGATCTTTCCATTGTGCTTTTGAAGTACTTTATTTATATTTTCTCTTACTTCCTCTTGAATTTTTTGATTTAAGCTCAGCTCATGTAATGCAAAAGTCATCGTTGTAGATGACGTTTCAAACCCCTAATAAGAAATGGATATGATTCTTTATAAATAGTTTAAACATGTCTAACTTACAGCCAAGAAAAAAACGAATGCTTGTGCTGCAATTTCTTCAAACGACATCTTTCCTTCATGTTTAAGCTGCAGTAATAAATCCATGAAATCATTTCGTTTAATGTTCTTACTTTCACGATATTCGACTACGTCTTTGACAATTTTCATAAAAAAATCAGCAACATCATCTCGCACAATTTTAATACCTAATTTCCTAGCCAAATCAGGAAATGTGATTGCTAACATTTGCTTCAAGAAGGTATTTCGTGGCTGTTCAAAAGCTTTTAAACCCATTTCAAGAAATTTAGAATCTTTATCTTCGAATGTATTGCAATCAATGCCAAAAGCACAAGATCCGATAATATTTGTAGTAAATCTAGTCAAAATTCCTTTAATTTCTGGTTCATTATTTTCTGCGATTGAGGCATTCATAAAAGATTCGAATTTTTCTGCCACATCAATTATTGTTGGGAACATGTACCGCATTTTACCAGAAGTAAATGTCGGCGTTAGTTTTTCCCTCAGCTTCTTCCATTTTTCTCCTTCCAAATTCAAAAGATGTCCAGAAAGTGGGTCATCCTTGAATAAATTTTTAATTTATATTCATTTTCATTCACGTTTTATCATTATTCTACATACTTTTAAGTTATAATACATCCCTCGGTCATGAAAATAAGCAAAATCTTTTACTAAAATCGATTTAACCAGTTCCAAATCGATAATTAGATATGAAGGTTTTGTAAATAGGTATATTCCACACAATTGATTCGTTCCTTTAAATTCTTCAAATAAATTTCTAAAAAAATGTGAAGAGTGTAGCTTTCTCTTAAATCCTTGCATATTTCCAAAAGGAATTCGTGGCTGCTTGTGAGGAATACCAAGGTTTTTAAAATAATTAAATTTTATTTTAAAAAATAGCCACAAAAAAGAAATTGCTGAAGCTATAAAAATGAGAACTACCACAATCATATTGATGAAGTTCTAATGCCAATCAATCGACTTAATATGTTTTACTTTTAAGCTTCAATTCCGATAAAAATTATCAACTTTCAAAGAAATGAATTAAAGTGCAATGAGACAAAAACGAATGTCATTCTACGACTAAAACTTTGAGTACAATGATTGATCGTCTGAACTACTTTATCTCATTCAAGTATGTAAATGTATAAAATGAATACAAGCTCAAGTACATGTATACTCTCTTTTTTCTCTCTAAACAGCTGATTTACAATAAATAAATTAATTTGTGACGTTTGTAATACTTTTTATTTTTAACATTTTTTAAAGTTCCTCTTTATCATTACTTGACTTATTTCCTTCATAAACTTTATTTTCTAGAGTAACGCTTTCACATCTCTCCTGCTCAACTAAAAAGTCCTTTGCCTTCCATGCTTGCGAACCGTCACTAAACATAAAAATTGCTCTATTTGTATCAATCATGTATCGTTCAGCTTGAAGATGATTGTTCCATAAACTTGTTTGCCAAAGCTTTGTAATTTCTTCTGCTTCATCTTTCGTTGGATTTTCAGTAACTGATACAAACATCATTACAGTTCTGCCTTTTTTCGTTTGCTGTAAAAGTGCTTCGGGATTGCTTGGATCAATTTTGGACATATCAATCGATGGAGCCGGTCTTAAATGTTCTGGAAGTTCATCTGGTTCCAAAGGATCATCTTCTTCCTTAAATTTAGAGAGTTTAATTACTTGTGGCATACAATAAATTAATTAACATACTTCCCACTGTTCTAGTAGTCTCTCCATATCAGCGTCTGTAAAATCTCTGATATCTTTTTTAGCCCATCCTGGTTTTTTATTTTCATCAAACTTCTTTGAAATTGCAGTCTTTGAAATTACTAGTAGGCTAACAGCTATGTAAAATATCACTATTAACTTCATGATAGAAAGATAATAAAGTGCTATAAGATCTTTTTGGAATAATCAAAATTAAATACTTGTTGTATTTTTGATTATGAATGAAAATGTGGTAAATCCGAACTTCGTTTAGTATTTTTCAATTTTAAAACTAGTTTCTGAAAGGTATCTTAATAATGCACTTTGTTCGGCTGGCTGGGGCAACAATTGAGATATGAGATCTTATTAACCAGACATCGTAGAGATTTCGGGATTTATTTATTAGCTCAGTTCCACCGATTTATAAGTCTATCGAATAGTTAAAAGTCTTGAAAGAGTGTATTTAAACTATAATTAATGAGTTTTTATTTCACACGTGTTATAAGATTTGAATTTTAAAAACCGTTAATTGAAAAAATATTTTAAAATTCAAAAATTTTTTTGTGTAAAGGCAAAATTTTGAAATTATTTTATTGAATTATATGTACTGATTTCTGTGTCAAAAATGCGCTGAAGTCACTCGATAAAGTACGAGGACTTTTATATATATTTTTTTTTCTTGATTTAATTTGTTTATTGATCTAAAGCAACTGAAAAAAATTGTATTTTCAATCAATAAAAAAGAAACCATACGTACAGGGTTTAGATTAATAATTTTAAATTGAAAATGGACTTATCACATATTCATTCAGATTCTTTTGCATTGTATGTAAACATAAGCTCACAATATGAGTAGCTAGCGTAATCAAGTGTAGAACTCTAAGATATTTGAATGTGATGGTGAGATATTTTTTTTTGAAAATGTTAGTCTTTTGCAATGTGATTTTTAAAATTAACGGCTCAACATTTTGCTGAAATTGGAGAAAAATAAAAGCGTTTTTAAATTTTATCATTAGTGTATTTTTTTATTATTTGGAAACATTATTTACTTAACTCTTCTAACCAGAGCTGCGAAACAGGCACCTGTGACAGGTGAGAACCCTACAATTTCTTGATAATTTATAAGGTTTTTCTAACAAAACCATACAAATTATCAAGGAATTGAAAGATTCTCACCTGTCACAGGTGACCTGTTTCGCAACTCTGCTTCTAACATAATATTTTACATAAATTAATATTAATTATTATCCATATTTTTTTTTTTGTTAAAATAATTGACTACAAATACTTTTTTATTTTGAAATGAGTGCCCATGATTTCCAATTTAATCTAAATTATTAATACAATCATAGCCAATTTGAGGAAATTTATGAATAAAATAATTGATGAAATTATAAATATTTCTATACAGCACACAAACAGACTGGCACAAAAATTTACAAATATATATATTTCATTAAATTATTCAATCATGTGCTATTTAACTTAAACTTTTTAAGAACTGAAACCAACCGATCCGATTTTTACGTATTTGCTTAAAATTTGATTGGTGATTTGTTTCTGATGTACTAAGTGATTCATATGATGAAGGTGCTGGACATCCTATTAAAAATAATGTTAAGATAAAATAAATTCACAAAAATAGAAGTAAGTACAATATTAAAGTCATTTTACTGAGTGAAGAGTACAAGTATAACTTGAATCTGTTGCATAGTTGCGAATCTATGGTTGAGTGAAATTTATCAAAAATGAGTTGTAATTTTTCTCAAACATGATGAATAATTTTAAAAAAATTTATTTTAAAGCGTTTAAAGTCGAAATTTTATAGAAAATTACATGCTTGGAATTACCCAAAGGATAGACAGAACTTATTTTTATTGTGAAGAATTTTTCTGTTGAAATTGTTTTCGCAGCATTAATATTCTGATTTGAGACCTTGAATAGTTTGATAAAGATTTGAGTTGTTAAAACATCAATTGCTGAAGATTTTATATAAAAGCATGTAAAAATTGATAAAATTTCTCAATATAAGATTGTTGGAGATTGGATTTGCGACACGATTATTATTTAAATAATTGACCATAATTGGTTGTATCGGTGTGCAATAAATAATTAAAGACATACATATTATTAGCTATTCTGATTCATTCTTTTCAACATGTAAGAGAAAAAGCAACACATGAATTAAAAATTACAAGTAATTATTGCTAGAAATCGCAGTTGAGCTACGAATTGTTTTCTATTGATTTGTTAAAAAACGAGATAAATAAATATTTCAGAATTATTTCTTTACACTAAGCTACATTGCCTTTAATCTTTAAATTAACATATTTTTACAATAACAATGAATAATTAAGATCGTTTAGGACATAAAGGCGAAATAATTCAAAAAGCTTAGATCCTTAAGACAAAATCTTTTAAAAAATGTTAAAATGTGAATTTTCAGTTTAACTTTGTTTGCAAAAGGTTTTACTAATCAAAATTAGGCGGTGAAATAAAATTTATAAATATATATTTTTGAGCCAAGCATAATGAAAATGGAAATTCTAAAGCTGATTTCAGATTTCTCCATTTTAGGATACTAGGCAGCAAAATTAATTTTAAAGGTATACGTTTTAATTTTTTTTAATAAGATTCAGCCTGTTGTAGGCTTCCTTTATGTATACAAATTATTTGGGTAAAAATACAAATATTTGAGGTGACCGAGCCTCAATCACTTGAATTTCTAACAAGTTAATTAAATGCAAGTCACCTGGGACTTAATTCTTGCGATCATAAGTCACTCATACCATTTTACTGCTTTAAATTTCCAAATTATATCCTTTTTGAATTGTTTTCAGAATTCTGAAAAATTTTTGAACACTTTAGTGTAGGGTTCGCCAAATTGACACGCGCATGCATGCACATGCAAAAACATGCGCATGTATGCGCATGTATATCTGAGAAAAAAAAAAAGAAAATTCTAATTTTTGCTGGATTCGTTTTAATATGTCTTAATAATGATTATTTGGACACTTTTGATCAATTTGACAACAAATCTTGTAAGAAAAAAGTCAAATTTGAAGTGTTCTGATGTAGGAACCTGTCTTTTTAAGCAGTTTTGAAGCGAATTTCAACATTTCTATCATATTTTTAATGAAATTTTTGATAAATATGATAAAAGGAATATAATTAAATAAAAAAATTATTTTTGTAAAATTTGTTTTAAAAAATTTACATGCAGTACATGCGCATGTGAAATTTGCATGTTTGCACATGTATGCGCATGCATGCGCATGGGGTCGAACCCTACTTTAGTGTATGTCCATGTCGCGCAACATTCATCAGAAATATTCTATCTACCCTATGCAACACACTCGTTTTACTTACTACAAACTGAGCAATTGTTTTCATCAGTAGAATCCCCACATCCATCACGTCCAGAGCAAATAATCGCAGTGCTTCTACATCGTCCATTTCCACATCTTAGTGGACAATAGCGATTGCCTCTAGCCGCAGGAAAAGCGGAAGGCCTTTGGAAAACATTTGTGATCACTATATCTGATCCACATAAGTGAGGGGGTTCGTCACTTCCATCTCTACAGGATATGATTGCATTACAGAACTCATATTCGGGTAGACATTCACCACTTCGACATGGGAATGTATTTTCAGGACACCTTCTTGATTTTCTAAAGTCACACTTTTCCTCGTCTTCGCCTATTTTTTATAAAAAAATTTTAATAAGGTTTTTTTCATTCCTAAGACATAAAATCATAAAATTTAATTACCGTTTGGACATTGCACTTTATTGTCACATAATGCAGCTTTTGAAACACATTTTCCACTACGATAGCATTTGAATGATTGTGGTGGACAATCATGTGTGCTGTTTTGACTTTTTGAATCCATTGAAAATGAACATTCTTCATCTGACGCATCCTATAAAAGAAAATGGTTTTTGTGCCTAATCGTACTTTTGGTTTTTAAAACTTACGCTACAATCTGGTCTCCCATCGCAGACAAAGAACCACGAAATGCATACACCACTGGAACGGCACTATTGAAAAATTTAAAAAAGGTTTTATATAAATCTTCTGATATTTTTAATATTATGAAATATTTAACCTGGAATGTCCCTTCTGCACATCCTCGATTTTGTGCTGAGCATTCACTCGATATCGTTGAACTTCTCATTGCTTCACATTCACATACGTTTCGTTCATTGCAATAAGAGTGCGAATCTGCCAATTGGCATTGGTGATCATTTTCACAAGGTAAACCTAAAGATACTGCTAAATTATCGAGGTCTAATCTATTTGTTTTTTCTGTAATTATTTTCAAAATTTAAATGGTTTATTTAATGTAAAAACATTAAGAATATTTTAACATTATTACTTCTTGTATTTTTTGTTATTTCTCCAGTGATTAGAGATGATAGTGTAGTGGTTATATCAGGAACTTGTTCGTTATTGATTAAATTAAGGATGGTTGATGATATTTCTGCATTTGGTTCAATTATAGCTGTCCTTGTTGTTATATCAATTATGGATTGTGTGGTCGCATCTAATGGAATATCCGTTACTGTTGCTGATTCACTTGTTAATGTTGAATAAGTAGAATGTATTGGGTCATTTACATCAATTCTTACATTTTCTTCATGCTGCTGTGATTCTGCAAAACTTTCATTTTCAACAGGTTTTTCTGAAGGCGCAACATTTATTTCTTTTATGACCGTAGTAGATTCTACCACTTCTGAATTCTCATTTATATTATTACTTTCTTTATTATGTTCTTCTTTTGCTTTTTCATCTCCACCAACCAAATCATTCACTATTTGTTGCTCTTCTGTAATGTGTTCTTCCTCTGCTACTGTTTTATGTTCTATCGTTTCATTCTCACGATCAATCACATCAGATTGGGTTGTAAGATTTTCATCAACTTCTTGTACAACAGTTGTACTTTCTTCACTCATTGCTTTCTCTGTATTTTCACTGTCAATTGCTTGATTATTATTATCATCATCATTAGTATTTTTTTCTTGATTATCTCTATCATTTGCATTTGATTGATTTTCTATTTCCTGAACATATGCTTCTGTTGCTATTTCCTCATCAATTTGTGTTTGCTCTGTATTATCATCTGGATGTATCATTTGATTTGAATGCTCTGATTGTTGCAATAATTGCTCGGTTTCATGTGGAATAATTTCAGCCTCAAAATCTTCATCTTGAATTTCATTGTCCTCATACTGATCTTCATCATCCATGTTTTGATTGTTTTCTGTATTTATGTCTATTGGTCCCGAAAATTCTTGTGGATAATCGAACGAGTCATTATCATTTGATAGTTCCTGTATGTTATGTGTTGTCTCAACTAAATTATTTAAAATTTGCTCCGGCACATGATTTTCATGACCATGTGGATAAATTAGCTCTGAAAGTGAATTTATGAATTTTGTATTTTCTGTTTCCATTTCCTCTTCATTTTCCAATGTACAATTTAGTCCATTTAATCGAGCAGGTAGTGAACATTGACATCGTCCAAAAAGATTTGGTATTAAAAAGTCACAATGCGAATTTAAATCCCACATTTTACAGTGATGATTGGAATAGCATACAGTTCCAGGTTGTGCAGCTATAATTAATTATAGTAGAAAAAATAGACGAGTTACTAAAATCGGTTCATCCGGTTAAAAAAATAAATATTGAATTGCTTTGTGCTTCAAAAAAATTAATTCTTGCTCCATTTAGCACTTTTGAAAACAATTTACCGATAACCTTACTACATTTTTGGCAACGAATCTCAATTTTGTTCACCAAGGCCTTTTTTCAAGGCATCGCGTTAATAATTAGGTCATTTCACGATTCAATTGTTCCAATATGAACATCATTTTCTGTTTTCGTAAACAACGGACTAGATGGCAGTATAAGAAATGCAGTTTGCCGGTTTACATTTTCATTTTCTCGATAAATCGCACACGTTGTAATACATGAATGATCGACTTTAGTACAACATTTAAAATCATAAGAAAAAATAAAGGAGAACTGGAAGAATGAGTAATAAAAACGAATAGAAAAAAGAACATATAACTGAAATCAAACATTCTATCACATCTATGCTCCTATTGCACAATTTTTTATAATCATCTTCAATCTATCAAATAATAATCATCTTTAAAAAATTATAAAACATTGGTTGCATGTTACTGATTGAAAAAAAGAAATGACAAAAATCCAGAATAATTTTAAAATATTTAATCCAATAAAATTTGAAGGCAATTAGCAGCTATGAGAACGATGAGAGAACTTCAAATGGCCCGTTGACCTAATTCACATGGTGACCTAATTCACAATTGCAGCATGTGAAAATATTTCAGAAAATTTTTTTTTTAGATATTGTAATGATCAGGTAAATGTCATGATTTTGCACATTTTCAATGCCTTTCTTTTGTTTCAAGCTATTTCATCTTACAATATTTTCACTTTTTTAGGAATGAGAATCGAAATTTGAGAATTGTGAAGTTCACGTTGAAGATGTTCTATTTACTGAAGAAATGAAAATTATGTGTTTTAGTGTGAATCACGAAAAAAAATGATGAGACTTATTATTTCATCATTACTATCGTATTATACTTATGTTAATTATCATTGAATATAGTTCCGAATATCCATTAACCTGGATGCAAGTCATGAAGAGAAAAATAATACAGCGAAGAAAACAAGCAAAGAGAAGGAAGAATATAAAAAGATTAAAAGAATCAAATCATGACCACTCCAAAAAATAACAAACAAAATTTTTCACATTTCTTTCAACGTCTTTCATCTTCTCACATTTCACTTACAACTGTTACCCACATGTTTACTAATATCCAGAGATTTTCAGTTATTAATTTTTTTAAAAACTATAATAGGTTGATGTTGTTGTTCTTATTCCTGCTTTTGATTAAGTAAGATGATGTATGATGGAGATAATTGTTCCGAAATGATAAAACAATTAATCTAGTGTGAGCATGATTAATCAAAATTATCTTTCGTGAGTAGCTTTTACAACGGAAATTGATTACCATCGTATTATGAGCTACTCAGATTAATTTTGTGTCATAATCATATGCGTGCTATAGCAAGCAATATTATTAATTATCCTCACTTTTGGATTGTCAGTAGAGAATTTGTTTCAATTATTCTTCACACTTGTTTTTTATATCTTTCACGACAAACTTTACTTAGACTTAAATGGAAATTGAGATAATCCGATCAGCATCTTCATGTTTTTCACACAGTACAAAAAAGGATCGAAGCATGTGATTTCTTCTTATTGTTAGGTAAATTATCTGATTCTGAATGTTTTTTTTCCACTAAATTATTGTATTCTTTGCGGGATGCACAAACTCTTTCTTGATTCATGAAATTTAGATAAGGTATGCTATTGTTTATTTTAAAACTAACAACTTTTTCTTGAAAAATTATATTCACACCAGCATGGACACATATTTATTATTTGCTTAAGACTATTTATAAATCGGTTTTGATAAATTTATAAAAAGAATAAAATTTAAAGGCGAGGATAGCTCATGCCAAATATCTGAATAGCCGAGAAGATTTATTGAGTGTGAATATAGAAATGGATATACTATGAACATCTTCAATTAGAATTTCTTCTTTTTATTTACTTTTTTCTTTCTCAAACGACACCAGATATAAATAAGAGAGTAACACAATTGTCCAAGAAAATGAAATTACTTGAGGCATCATAACTGTTTACATATAATTTTCTTTTTTTTTTCAGAAGAATATTAAAATGGGTAAAAGATAAACAGACAATGTATAATAAAATAAACGAGGGAATTCTCTTGCTTGGTACGAGGTCTTCATTGTCAAAATAAAGAATTATTTAACAAATTTCGATAATTCATTCCATTTCATTTTTATTTAGAAGATTTTAGAACCTTTTTAAAAAAGGATATTGTTTAAAATACGAATAAATTTGAATCAATTTGAATTGAACTTATAATAACCAATCAAATCTAAAGTAAAAAAAAAATTATTTGATTAATCTATTAGAAGGATTTATAATGTTATGCAGCACAAGCATGTTTACAAATGAGATAACATTTCCGAACTTTGAAAACATCACCTAATCTATTCTACGTACAAATAAGGAGAAAGTTGTACTTTTGTTGAAGTTGGAGTACAATCCATCAACATCGGAAATATTATTTGCATAAATAAATTCCGAGCAGCTTTGTGGAGTGCTATGCATGTATTATAACAGTATTTAGAAGTAAGTTGTCAAATAATTACTCTAAGATTGTATGTTTTCAAACAATAATCTTTTGATGATCTTTTTGTGTAAAATTAATGTAAAAATAAAAAAAGCATTTTTCTTGGATGACCAATAAAGGCTTCTTCAAAAATTATTATTATTATTTTGGAAGAGACCGGTAGAGATTACCCACTCATAACTATAATTCTTGATGACCTACTAAGAAAACAAAAACAGAATTAAATACTTACGTAGCAAACATGTGTGTTTTCGAAACTGTAGAAAGCCTTCGGTACAACGACATGCACCATCTAAACAACCACTATTAGCCACACGCATTGAGCACTGTTCATCTTTTATACAGTCGTTGCCTAGAAGTTGAGCTATATCGATTGTAAAAAAAAGTGTTAAACAAAAAAAAAAGGCATGAGAAAAAATTCGAAAAAGTATTATTTGCTTTACTTTTTGGTATTCTGACTGAAAGGCGTAAACGAATAGAATATTAATAAGTCTCTGACGCGTTTTAGTCTTTTTTTGGAAATGTTAAAACTAATACTATCTTTTTCAATAATGCTCAACATATTTATCTTCATAAGCTGTTGGTTGGACTGTAAAACAACAGTCAGAATCTTATCGTTTGTAGCTAAAGCAAATAATTTCTCTGTCAAATTTTCATTTTAATAGGAAAAAATTAATCAAATTACATGATAAACACACTGTGTCATTTAGCATAACATAGAAAGGAGAACATTCACAAACTCCTCCTAATGAGCAATAGCTTCCTTTTATGTGATCTGAACAATCCATATCATGATGACAGTCATTCCCAAGTTTAATTTCTGTTTGATCTGCTTTTGCTGGTGTTGTGAAAAGTGATGAAAATGTCTAAAATATTGAGATAAATTCGCATTTATTAATTCCTGTTTTAACGATTGACATACATTAAAGATTAATATGTATACTAATTAACTTAATCGGCAATAAAAAGTTTCTAGTCTTTCGTGATGAAAAAATATAAATCATTAAAACTATCATTGCTAATAAAAATAAAGCATGCACGCGACACAATGAAGCTTGCTATTTGTTTATGATACATACAATAAAAGTGAGGCAAGATTTGTAGTTTTCCTTCTAATGAACAGCCTAGCCTTCAACTATTAGCAAAAATAATTTATGATATTCTCACTTTTCTTTTTCAATGTTGAGGAAGACAGCTTCTTGGTTCACATTCTTTCGTAAGTGAAAATGCAACGGTATTTACAAATCATATCTGACTAAAAGTAGTTTAATTACAAACATTATAATCTTGTTCATATGACACACAATTAGTATGTATAGATGACTAAAAAAAAATAAATTCATAATCGAAATGAAAAGATTTTATTTTTACCGTTTATGATTATCGTCTTCGCGAAGTTGAGAAAAATGTAATTTGAGAGCGAGCGAAAAGAAATTAAGTCCATTTTTTTTCTCTCGTGAATCTTGCATATTTTATATCGGTGCACTTGATGCCATAAAAAGAACATAGTTGAAGACAGTCTAAGAGAGACCATTCAATATACCAATGTTATGTTATGTTATTGTATTTCTTCAATGGATATTTTCATACAATATCGATATATGAATAAAGTAAAAATGTACTTTTTATTTATGCTCACATGCACCAATGATTTCAATAGCAATAAAAGCGTATTGAGAGAACTTATAGGCGATAAAAATAATAATTGTGAATGGGCATAGTTAGAAACAAATAATTTATTTGGTATTTGCTTCTGCCTCTGGCCTTCATCTATGAATTTGCAAGAGTCGTCCATAAAAACTTTTTCTTGTTGAAAATATGTAAAAATGCAAGAAAATGTAAATTTTTAAAAGATTTTATTGCCATGATACGATTGAAGTAAAAGCACTCTAAAGTGCTAACTGGCATACAATCTCAAACTGTTGAATTGTTCAGTTAGCTCAATGATTCAGATTTGAAAAAAGTGTTTAAAAGTTCCTCGTGCACAAAATTTTTCCGACCAATAGAAAATTGAAAGATTTTGTTAATTTCTCATGTTTTGATTCTTTTTGCATCTTCTACATAATGTTTTCGTTCATTGCTCAAAAAATCAGTCCTTAATATAAAGGATAAACATGATTTGTTACCAGAAGTTTATCAAAAAATATTGTGCATGATCAAATTTTGTATGAAAATTTATGTAAACTTTGAACGCAAATATCTCGAAAGCGGCATCAAACGGCATGTCCTCAGTAATATGGGAGATAGATTTAAGCTAAATCAATTGATTTATATAGGTTTCAGTGAGGTCTTTGGAAGACTTTTTAACTTATGAATAGTTTAAGTTTTGTAAAAATACTCAGATTTCAATTGCATTTTTAAGACTTAATAAGCAGTTTTCTTTTGATTTGGTAGTTTTAATATGCAAATCTAAGCTTAACTTAGCTAGCAACAGCTAGCAAGATAAGGAAATAACAATTTAAAGTAGAGAAAATCAAAGATTTTTTTTCAAATACAAATTGTAAACAAGTTTTTGGTGAGAATAAATTAAAGATTTCTGGAGTTAGACATCAAATTGAAACGAGATATTTTCACTGAATATGCTTTAAGTTAAGATCTTTAATCTGGCATTTAAAAGATGAAGTTTAATTAATATCTTATTTTTGAACATTTTTTCCGAATCTGAATCATTGTGGGAAGGAGCGTATTTTTCTAACATTTCTAGAAGTAATACATCAAAATTTGAATTTATTTCCTGAAAAGGATAACTGATCAGTAAGAAGTTATTTTAAAAAAATAGTCAGATATTATAAAGGAGAAGACATCATTATCAGTATCTTTGTGTTTTGAGAGAATATGTTTGGTCAATCTATGTAAGGCTGAAATGCATAGAATTTCAAAGAATGTCTGCGAGTAATGTTTTTTTTATATTAAATTACAGGAAGGAAAACTTACTGGAACATCAATGATAAAATAAGTTATTATAGGCAAAAAAAACGAAAGTAAAAGTAAGATTTTTGCACTTATAACCTTAATAATATTTGCATTGATGTTATGGTAAAATTAGGCCGATAATTTTAATCTAAAAATACTAATTTAATTTCCATATCTCAATCATTACCTCCTGTATTGGAGATAATTTTACTCAAGAGTTGATTGGTGTTTTAAGCAATTTTGCTTATACATAACATATAATTTTGCCTTAATAAATTTGTTTTTCAGTAGTTTCTGTATAGATTATGATCAACTATAATCTTATTCTCTTGTTTTCATGATCGTGCATTCTCGTGGTGATTTTTATTTTATTCAGTTCTTCCTTCAATATTTATATTGCAGCCATAATATACTATAGCATTAGTTTCGATAAGTGGGAAAGTTTTCTACATTTTCTGAGTGAATGTCTTCTATTGTGCCCGAGCGGCACAAAGGTGTCATATAACTGTCATATGACTGCCATATGTCAGCTGCCACGTGTCAATTGCCATCGTTTGATGGCAATAAAAACTGCTTTATGGCAGCCATATGACAGATAATTGCTATCGATGTTGACGATATGTCAACCAAATAGTATGATAAAGTAATCCATATGACTGCCATATGACTGCCATCAATAAAAATTGACACAAAACGGAAACTGTTATATGACAGTTTCTAGGCAGTTTTATGACAGGCACAGGTGGCAGTTCTTTAATCAAATTTCAGTTAAATGGCAATTATATGGCAATGAGATGACAATTTTATGGCAATTTTAAATCAATAATATGGCAATTTAAGGCTGAAATATGAATATAAAAAATTTCAAAAATATTAAGGGGTTTAAAGTTTGTGTTTATTAAAGAACTCGTATAGGAAAAACAATGTAAAAAAACAAAAATAATCAATATGAAGAAAAAAAATAAATTAAATAAACTTTTTCGGCTTTTTCTGCCCCATCGTGCGTTGCAGATTCCTGTTTGTAAAGCATTTGATGCTGCTCTTAATTCATCAAAAGTTCCTGGAGCACTTCAATTGATTATATCTTGAAAAAGATTCGTTCCTGTATAATATTTTTGAATGCTATAAAATAATATATAAACAATTTTTAAATCTTTTGCTCACCTTCTACTAAAGTCCATCCTACTTATTAAGTCCTCAGCGATATGAATTTCAAAGGTCAAAACAAAATGAACTTTTCACTTCAAAGTCACGATTTAAAATGAATTTTTTCATAATTTTTCAAAAAACATTGATAACTGTGATCAACTTTTTTATCATGGCAGTCACATGGCAGTCATATAACAGTTTTACAAAATTGTCATATAATTGCTACCAAATAACCGTCATATAACTGTTATCTGCCATTTCAAAACGATCATATAACAGTCATATGACTGACACCTGCCACCTTGTGCCGCTCGGGGTGGCACTTACAAGAAGCTTTTGTTTGTGAAAATTTCGTCTCAAGATGATGAGTTCCATCCAGTTTTTAATTATTCTATCACTGTGACATAATCGTAATTCAGAATTTTGCTTACTAACGGAGCAAAAATCATTTATTTCTTCCCAGGTCTAATTGAAGAGAATGGGTTGAAATGAATAAATGGAAGAATGAAGCTAATTACATTATAAGTGTCTATTATGATCACATTTAAATATGGGAAAAATAAATGCGTATGTTGCAAGTTTGTTGACTTAACAGCACATACAAGATCAGTCATTTTTTTGTTAACTGCAAAAAGGCAATAAATTTATTTTCAGTGCCGATTCTCGCGAAAATTGTCATCCTAAATGACACCGCTGTGACACATTATTTCATGGAAGAGTTTTGGTTGCATTAAATTTATGACCATAGAATGTTATTTATATTGAAAAGAATATTCTATATGCATGAACACATCATCACAATAAACTGATTTTTGCGAGTAAAAAATAAACTGAAATGAAGTTAATTGTAAAATTGATTGGCTTCACATTCACACATACTTCCGATGTGATATATTTTTATAGTTTTTTTTTTTTTGTCAATGGCTCTCAAGATAACATAAATTTCATACATATATGAATGTGCGGTATTGATTTTCAATTTATATAGATTTAATAGTAAAAAGAAATGGGAAACAGAAATTATCCATCAAACAGAGTCAGTAAATAGGTAGAAGTGTGCTGAGAGAAAAAAATACTGTTTATAACGTGAAGATAACGTTCGAGAATCTGGTGGTTAGATCCGTCAGATGAAATAAATCCGTTCTTCATATCATATTAACTTTACTTACTAGAAGAGGTTAGTATTGCTTTTAGAAATTTATTAAATTTAATAATCATTTATTGAGCTTTATGGGAATAGTGTTATAACGGTTTAATATGCACAACAAAACTTAAATGAAAAAGATGAATGCAAGCGTTAGAAAAATAAAATTTTATTTCTTCATCGTCACATAAATTACAAGTGATGATGACGATCTATTGCCTCTTAGAAATTTCTCTTCAAAATATTACTTAAATAAAAAATAAAATGTTCATTCAAATAAAATTTCCGTTTGAGATTTAATTCCAATTGCCCTTGAATAACTGCGGTAATCATGCTAATGGTTTTTGATAATGATTCATTCCAAATCTGTTCTCAACTGTTCAAAAGCGGTTTTATTCAACAACAACAAAAAAAAAATGCAATCATTTCCTATTTTTGAAGAATGGAATAACTTCAAAAAAAAATTACAGTCAGTCATAAAAATATTGAAAAACAATGAAATCGTGGAAAACAGGTACTTTTCTTCATCTCCATAGTATTTGTTCTTTACCATACACTAAGTGTGCATAAAACATTTTAATGCCATCATTCACATAGAAATAGCTCTTCTGATTCTCACAATGGAATATTTACAGTAATGAGTGAACTAAAAGCCAGTGTATATATATTTCCAAAAAGTATGGAAAGATGATAATATGGATAATGAAAATGTTGTCTTAGTTCATGATGTTTCTCAAAGATGCTTTCAAAAATTCGTTCATTATCGCGAGAAATGTTCAAATAGGTACAAGAATATGTTTACAACAAAAATTATTTTGCTTACATGCTAAATGAAACACAATGACATAAATTTGACGCTTGAAAACATTTAAGGAGTCCGGAAGACGGTTAAATTGAATTGGCAAAAATAAAGAAAGAAAGTCATAAAAAAGAAGTGTTTCTTCCAATAATTTTTTAATTTCAAGAAGCATACTAAATGCTTCATTGTATACTGACCCAGTCCCATTTAGAGAATTGAAATTAAAGAATAGGCACTTGACGATTGATTGAAATTTTTGATTTTCCGTTAATTTACGCGATTGATTAAACTGTGAATATGAATGATCGATAATAATTAGTTATGATATAGAACTTTATCTTTCATTTCCATTTATTAACGTTTGATTCACGCTTCCGATTTTTTTCAAATGACGGTAAATATAATCGTAGTATAGTGTAAAAAGAAATGAGAGAAGAGTTAAAAAAATAGTACATACCACTAGAACAAGTGCTTTTAATCCATATACCATCATGATTGTTATTTTATGTTCATTTATTCAGATATTTTTCAAAAAAAAAACAAATTTTTCCAGAAGAATTAAAAAAATTATTTTCCAACTCTTTTAAACTCAGAACTTTTAAATCTTACAGAATCAAAACTTAATCACTTGATGAGAATTTCCTTCTCTTTAGAGAACTTTTTTTTTGTTTTTAATAATCTTTTAAAATTTATTTTCTCAATTTTTATGTTTTAAGATCTATGCAGATTGATCTATGCTAATTCATTATTTTCCCGATTAACTTGTATTTCACATAACATACGTTTGTTTTTGAATCATAACTTAACTTATTATTACTTATTGACCTTCTTAATATCAGTGCGCAATGTTGAAAAAATACGACCGTTCTTTACCGATGTTAAACATAAAATGATTCTCTGCTTTCTGTGAAGCATTTCTATCACATCGTCTCTTCACAATTTCAGTGGGAAAAATTCTTTCTCCATGGTTTCAGTGCTTGCTCACTTGCCTTCTACACATTATGATTCACTTTGTGTTTCAAATGTTGTTAAAGTGCGGCTTCAAATAACAGGAGTCCGTCTATCGTTGTGTGAGTGTTAAGCGTGCGATTATTTCAGTTTGGAAAAAGAGTAATTTTCCGCATATACGATTTTATAAAGGCAGCTGGCTCTCTCATCTTTTCATTCATTTCTTTTTTTTTCTTTTCTCAGCTGGATCTTTCTTACTTCTATAGAGCATTTTATCTCTTTTTTTTTCTTCTATATTGCCAGTGATGATCATCATTATGAATATAAAAGATCAAAATATGAAACACATGTGTTATGCACTGACCAACGTATGTATTCCTCTTAGTTCATGTATCAATTTGCTCTTCTTTTTCACTTCTCATTCTTATCATCACTGTTTTATTTAAAGATGCAGCAGTATCATAATCTTATAAAAAATGTGAGAGTGGCACAAGCATGTTCTAACATTTAATCATACATAGGTAGATTGAACAAATGTAATTGATTTTCTTTTTTTAAAAAAAAATGTTTCTTCACTTCCGCAATCTTTTCTAAATTCTTTAAACCTGAAAAATTCTTTTTAATTTCTTTATTTATTCAGCATGCTTAAATAGAATTTCATGAAATAAAAAATCAATATTCTATAGTTGACATACATCAGAAATTTACGCTTCATCTGTAATCAAAGAGTGGTGCGAATTGATTTGTCATATCATGATTGAAAAGTCATTGTTCTGCTGCTTACATTATTTATTTTCAGCAGTGGGGTGTTTTGCATAAAATAATAGAAAAGAAGTAGAGGAAACGGGACTGCATTCTGTGCATTGTGGTTAATGTGAAAAATTATCTCTATAAACAGTTGAATGCTTCAATTAATCCATTTTGAATAAAATTTACAAGTTTAAGGTCATAAATAATCAAATTAAATAAAATTCATTTCTGAATTACATTTCATTTTGTGTAAGCATAAAATTTGGGTTTGCACAATTTTTCATCAATTTCCAAAATATTTCAAAAAAAAAACTGAAATTTATTTATTTATAACTTTTTGAATTATTAACAAAGTAAAGCTTCATGTGTGGGAAATTAAAAGATTTTTTGCACCCTTTTCTATGCTAAGCGAAAAAAAACTTGATACTGATTTCAATTATCATAACATTTCCATAATCCGCTTGAATTGATTCGAATTATGTATCAACTAAAGAATGATTTTGCACTTCCTATGTGATGATTTACATAATCTTCATTCCGCATCTCTCTCTTTCACTTTAAATTTGCTCGATGTAAATTGTCATAAAATATTTTAAATTTTTTATATTCACACCGTTTTCACGTGTGAATCTATTGGTTTTGTTCAGATTGAAAAATCAGTTTTTAGAATTTTGTGAGGATATGGAGCAAGATAGCTTAAAATGTTTAGAGATGAAAAGTTTGTGCCTTGAATTTTACATCATTTTCAAAAAACAGATTTCAAATTGGTTACGGCATTGCCGAGAAAATCGCAAAATACGCTTTCTGTAAGCAAACAAGCAAGCAAGTTAATCAGCAAAAAATCTCAATAACGAGACATTGTAGAGACTTCTAGTTTTTTACATTTGATCCGTGCTGCCATATAGAAGAGCTGTATTGTTTTTAGGCAAGGTAGGAACAGCCGTTGCTTCAGAAAAAGCAAAAAACTTTCCTTTCTTACGAATTTTTCAAATTAAAAGTTCACTGTGATTTTTTTTTAAATTAAACTTTGGATGAAAAAATTTTTTTAGGGGCGACCATAGTCAAAATCAATTTTGTCACTTTTTTCTTCGAGGGTTTTTCCAAATGGATTGAAACTTTGCATAAATATTCTAGTGCTTAAAACAAATACAAATAAAACATTCTAAAATTTTTTTGAGCAAAGAACCAAGTAGGAAATACATTTTCAATTTTAGACTAGGGGCGACCCTAGTCAAAATCAATTTTGTCACTTTTTTCTTCGAGGGTTTTTCCAAATAGATTGAAACTTTGCATAAATATTCTAGTGCTTAAAACAAATACAAATAAAACATCCTAAAATTTTTTTGAGCAAAGAACCAAGTAGGAAATACATTTTCAATTTTGGACTAGGAGCGACCCTAGTCAAAATCAATTTTGTCACTTTTTTCTTCGAGGGTTTATCCAAATGGATTGAAACTTTGCATAAATATTCTAGTGCTTAAAACAAATACAAATAAAACATTTTAAAATTTGTTTGAGCAAAGAACCAAGTAGGAAATACATTTTCAATTTTGGACTAGGGGCGACCCTAGTCAAAATCAATTTTGTCACTTTTTTCTTCGAGGGTTTTTCCAAATGGATTGAAACTTTGCATAAATATTCTAGTGCTTAAAACAAATACAAATAAAACATTTTAAAATTTTTTTGAGCAAAGAACCAAGTAGGAAATACATTTTCAATTTTGGACTAGGGGCGACCCTAGTCAAAATCAATTTTGTCACTTTTTTCTTCGAGGTTTTTTCCAAATGGATTGAAACTTTGCATAAATATTCTAGTGCTTAAAACAAATACAAATAAAACATTTTAAAATTTTTTTGAGCAAAGAACCAAGTAGGAAATACATTTTCAATTTTGGACTAGGGGCGAGCCTAGTCAAAATCAATTTGTAACTTTTTTCTTCGAGGGTTTATCCAAATGGATTGAAACTTTGCATAAATATTCTAGTGCTTAAAACAAACACAAATAAAACATTCAAAAATTTTTTTGAGCAAAGAACCAAGTAGGAAATACATTTTCAATTTTGGACTAGGGGCGAGCCTAGTCAAAATCAATTTTGTCACTTTTTTCTTCGAGGGTTTATCCAAATGGATTGAAACTTTGCATAAGTGCTTAAAACAAATACAAATAAAACATTTTAAAATTTTTTTGAGCAAAGAATCAAGTAGGAAATACATTTTCAATTTTAGAATAGGAGAGACCCTAGTCAAAATCAATTTTGTCACTTTTTTCTTCGAGGGGATTTCGAAATGGATTGAAACTTTGCATAAATATTCTAGTGCTTAACACAAATACAAATAAAACATTCTAAAATTTTTTTGAGCAAAGAACCAAGTAGGAAATACATTTTCAATTTTAGACTAGGGGCGACCCTAGTCAAAATCAATTTTGTCACTTTTTTCTTCGAGGGTTTATCCAATTGGATTGAAACTTTGCATAAATATTCTAGTGCTTACAACAAATACAAATAAAACATTCTAAAATTTTTTTGAGCAAAGAACCAAGGAGGAAATACATTTTCAATTTTGGACTAGGGGCGACCCTAGTCAAAATCAATTCTGTCACTTTTTCTTCGAGGGTTTTTCCAAATGAATTGAAACTTTGCATAAATATTCAAGTGCTTAAAACAAATACAAATAAAATATTCCAAAATTTTTTTGAGCAAAGAACCAAGTAGGAAATACATTTTCAATTTTGGACTAGGAGCGACCCTAGTCAAAGTCAATTTTCTCACTTTTTTCTTCGAGGGTTTATCCAAATGGATTGAAACTTTGCATAAATATTCTAGTGCTTAAAACAAATACAAATAAAACATTTTAAAATTTTTTTGAGCAAAGAACCAAGTAGGAAATACATTTTCAATTTTAGACTAGGGGCGACCCTAGTCAAAATCAATTTTGTCACTTTTTTCTTCGAGGGTTTTTCCAAATGGATTGAAACTTTGCATAAATATTCTAGTGCTTAAAACAAATACAAATAAAACATTTTAAAATTTTTTTGAGCAAAGAACCAAGTAGGAAATACATTTTCAATTTTAGACTAGGGGCGACCCTAGTCAAAATCAATTTTGTCACTTTTTTCTTCGAGGGTTTTTCCAAATGGATTGAAACTTTGCATAAATATTCTAGTGCTTAAAACAAATACAAATAAAACATTTTAAAATTTTTTTGAGCAAAGAACCAAGTAGGAAATACATTTTCAATTTTGGACTAGGAGCGACCCTAGTCAAAATCAATTTTCTCACTTTTTTCTTCGAGTTTTTATAAAAATGGATTGAAACTTTGCATAAATATTCTAGTGCTTAAAACAAATACAAATAAAACATTCTAAATTTTTTTTGAGCAAAGAACCAAGTAGGAAATACATTTCAATTTTGGACTAGGGGCGACCCTAGTCAAAATCAATTTTGTCAATTTTTTCTTCGAGGGTTTATCCAAATGGATTGAAACTTTGCATGAGTGCTTAAAACAAATACAAATAAAACATTTTAAAATTTTTTTGAGCAAAGAACAAAGGAGGAAATACATTTTCAATTTTGGACTAGGGGCGACCCTAGTCAAAATCAATTTTGTCATATTTTTCTTCGAGGGTTTATCCAAATTGATTGAAACTTTTCATAAATATTCTAGTGCTTAAAACAAATACAAATAAAACATTTTAAAATTTGTTTGAGCAAAGAACCAAGTAGGAAATACATTTTCAATTTTGGACTAGGGGCGACCCTAGTCAAAATCAATTTTGTCACTTTTTTCTTCGAGGGTTTTTCCAAATGGATTGAAACTTTGCATAAATTTTCTAGTGCTTAAAACAAATACAAATAAAACATTTTAAAATTTTTTTGAGCAAAGAACCAAGTAGGAAATACATTTTCAATTTTGGACTAGGGGCGACCCTAGTCAAAATCAATTTTGTCACTTTTTTCTTCGAGGTTTTTTCCAAATGGATTGAAACTTTGCATAAATATTCTAGTGCTTAAAACAAATACAAATAAAACATTTTAAAATTTTTTTGAGCAAAGAACCAAGTAGGAAATACATTTTCAATTTTGGACTAGGGGCGAGCCTAGTCAAAATCAATTTGTAACTTTTTTCTTCGAGGGTTTATCCAAATGGATTGAAACTTTGCATAAATATTCTAGTGCTTAAAACAAACACAAATAAAACATTTTAAAATTTGTTTGAGCAAAGAACCAAGTAGGAAATACATTTTCAATTTTGGACTAGGGGCGAGCCTAGTCAAAATCAATTTTGTCACTTTTTTCTTCGAGGGTTTATCCAAATGGATTGAAACTTTGCATAAGTGCTTAAAACAAATACAAATAAAACATTTTAAAATTTTTTTGAGCAAAGAATCAAGTAGGAAATACATTTTCAATTTTAGAATAGGAGAGACCCTAGTCAAAATCAATTTTGTCACTTTTTTCTTCGAGGGGATTTCGAAATGGATTGAAACTTTGCATAAATATTCTAGTGCTTAACACAAATACAAATAAAACATTCTAAAATTTTTTTGAGCAAAGAACCAAGTAGGAAATACATTTTCAATTTTAGACTAGGGGCGACCCTAGTCAAAATCAATTTTGTCACTTTTTTCTTCGAGGGTTTATCCAATTGGATTGAAACTTTGCATAAATATTCTAGTGCTTAAAACAAATACAAATAAAACATTCTAAAATTTTTTTGAGCAAAGAACCAAGGAGGAAATACATTTTCAATTTTGGACTAGGGGCGACCCTAGTCAAAATCAATTCTGTCACTTTTTCTTCGAGGGTTTTTCCAAATGAATTGAAACTTTGCATAAATATTCAAGTGCTTAAAACAAATACAAATAAAACATTCCAAAATTTTTTTGAGCAAAGAACCAAGTAGGAAATACATTTTCAATTTTGGACTAGGAGCGACCCTAGTCAAAGTCAATTTTCTCACTTTTTTCTTCGAGGGTTTATCCAAATGGATTGAAACTTTGCATAAATATTCTAGTGCTTAAAACAAATACAAATAAAACATTTTAAAATTTTTTTGAGCAAAGAACCAAGTAGGAAATACATTTTCAATTTTGGACTAGGAGCGACCCTAGTCAAAATCAATTTTCTCACTTTTTTCTTCGAGGGTTTATCCAAATGGATTGAAACTTTGCATAAATATTCTAGTGCTTAAAAAAAATACAAATAAAACATTCTAAAATTTTTTTGAGCAAAGAACCAAGTAGGAAATACATTTTCAATTTTGGACTAGGGGCGACCCTAGTCAAAATCAATTCTGTCACTTTTTCTTCGAGGGTTTATCCAAAGGAATTGAAACTTTGCGTAAATATTCTAGTGCTTAAAACAAATACAAATAAAACATTCAAAACTTTTTTTTGAGCAAAGAACCAAGTAGGAAATACATTTTCAATTTTGGAGTAGGGGCGACCCTAGTCAAAATCAATTCTGTCACTTTTTTCTTCGAGGTTTTTTCCAAATGGATTGAAACTTTGCATAAATATTTAAGTGCTTAAAACAAAAACAAATAAAACATTTGAAAATTTTTTTGAGCAAAGAACCAAGTAGGAAATACATTTTCAATTTTGGACTAGAGGCGACCCTAGTCAAAATCAATTCTGTCACTTTTTCTTCGAGGTTTTTTCCAAATGGATTGAAACTTTGCATAAATATTCTAGTGCTTAAAACAAATACAAATAAAACATTTTAAAATTTTTTTGAGCAAAGAACCAAGTAGGAAATACATTTTCAATTTTGGACTAGGGGCGACCCTAGTCAAAATCAATTCTGTCACTTTTTTCTTCGAGGTTTTTTCCAAATGGATTGAAACTTTGCATAAATATTCTAGTGCTTAAAACAAATACAAATAAAACATTCTAAAATTTTTTTGAGCAAAGAATTAAGTAGGAAATACATTTTCAATTTTGGACTAGGGGCGACCCTAGTCAAAATCAATTTTGTCACTTTTTTCTTCGAGGTTTTTTCCAAATGAATTGAAACTTTGCATAAATATTCTAGTGCTTAAAACAAATACAAATAAAACATTTTAAAATTTTTTTGAGCAAATTACCAAGTAGGAAATACATTTTCAATTTTGGACTAGGGGCGACCCTAGTCAAAATCAATTCTGTCACTTTTTCTTCGAGGTTTTTTCCAAATGGATTGAAACTTTGCATAAATATTCTAGTGCTTAAAACAAATACAAATAAAACATTTTAAAATTTTTTTGAGCAAAGAACCAAGTAGGAAATACATTTTCAATTTTGGACTAGGGGCGACCCTAGTCAAAATCAATTTTGTCACTTTTTTCTTCGAGGTTTTTTTCCAAATGGATTGAAACTTTGCATAAATATTTAAGTGCTTAAAACAAACACAAATAAAACATTTTAAAATTTTTTTGAGCAAAGAACCAAGTAGGAAATACATTTTCAATTTTGGACTAGGGGCGACCCTAGTCAAAATCAATTCTGTCACTTTTTCTTCGAGGTTTTTTCCAAATGGATTGAAACTTTGCATAAATATTCTAGTGCTTAAAACAAAAACAAATAAAACATTTTAAAATTTTTTTGAGCAAATTACCAAGTAGGAAATACATTTTCAATTTTGGACTAGGGGCGACCCTAGTCAAAATCAATTCTGTCACTTTTTTCTTCGAGGTTTTTTCCAAATGGATTGAAACTTTGCATAAATATTCTAGTGCTTAAAACAAATACAAATAAAACATTCTAAAATTTTTTTGAGCAAAGAACCAAGTAGGAAATACATTTTCAATTTTGGACTAGGGGCGACCCTAGTCAAAATCAATTTTGTCACTTTTTTCTTCGAGGTTTTTTCCAAATGGATTGAAACTTTGCATAAATATTTTAGTGCTTAAAACAAATACAAATAAAACATTTTAAAATTTTTTTGAGCAAATTACCAAGTAGGAAATACATTTTCAATTTTGAACTAGGGGCGACCCTAGTCAAAATCAATTTTGTCACTTTTTTCTTCGAGGGTTTTTTTAAATAGATTGAAACTTTGCATAAATATTTTAGTGCTTAAAACAAACACAAATAAAACATTCTAAAATTTTTTAAAGCAAAGAACCAAGTAGGAAATACATTTTCAATTTTGGACTAGGGGCGACCCTAGTCAAAATCAGTTTGTCACTTTTTTCTTCGAGGGTTTATCCAAATGGATTGAAACTTTGCATAAATATTCTAGTGCTTAAAACAAATACAAATAAAACATTTTAAAATTTTTTTGAGCAAAGAACCAAGTAGGAAATACATTTTCAATTGTGGACTAGGGGAAACCCTAGTCAAAATCTAGTTTTTTCACTTTTTTCTTCGAAGGTTTATCCAATTACAGTGAAACTTTGTGTGAGTATACTAATATTTATACAAAATAGTTTTAAATATCTAAAGCAAGAAATGTATTCTATATGTCGTCAGACCCAAATTTTATAAATTTGGTTCTACATATAAAAACAACGTGACTTAAAATTTTTCCAAAAAAATGATTTTTATTAATATAGAAATGTGTGACCTGAGGATAAGAATGCTCATACAAAGTTTTATTATATTTGGATTTATCTTGAAGGAAAAAAAGTGAAAAACGAGATTTTGACTAGACCTGTCCCAAGTTCATAATTAAAAATGTATTTGCTACTTGGTTTTTTGCTCAAAAAAATTTTAAAATGTTTTATTTGTATTTGTTTTGAGCACTAGAATATTTATGCAAAGTTTCAATCCATTTGGATAAACTCTCGAAGAAAAAAGTGACAAAATTGATTTTGACTAGGGTCGCCCCTAGTCCAAAATTGAAAATGTATTTCCTACTTGGTTCTTTGCTCAAAAAAATTTTAAATGTTTTATTTGTATTTGTTTTAAGCATTAGAATATTAATGCAAAGTTTCAATCCATTTGTATAAACCCTCGAAGAAAAAAGTGAGAAAATTGATTTTGACTAGGGTCACCCCTAGTCCAAAATTGAATATGTATTTCCTACTTGGTTCTTTGCTCAAAAAATTTTTAAGGATGTTTTATTTGTATTTGTTTTAAGCACTAAAATATTTATGCAAAGTTTCAATCCATTTGGATAAACCCTCAAAGAAAAAAGTGACAAAATTGATTTTGACTAGGGTCGCCCCTAGTCCAAAAATGAAAATGTATTTCCTACTTGGTTCTTTGCTCAAAAAAATTTTAAAATGTTTTATTTGTATTTGTTTTAAGCACTAGAATATTTATGCAAAGTTTCAATCCATTTGGATAAACCCTCGAAGAAAAAAGTGACAAAATTGATTTTGACTAGGGTCGCCCCTAGTCCAAAATTGAATATGTATTTCCTACTTGGTTCTTTGCTCAAAAAATTTTAGAATGTTTTATTTGTATTTGTTTTAAGCACTAGAATATTTATGCAAAGTTTCAATCCATTTGTATAAACCCTCGAAGAAAAAAGTGACAAAATTGATTTTGACTAGGGTCGCCCCTTGTCCAAAATTTAAAATTGATTTTCTTTGGTGTACTTTGGTCAAAAAAGTTTTTTGGATGTTTTATTTGAATTGACATAATTCTGACATAAATCACATACCAATATTACTTTTTGTAATGCATAGCTTAAAAAAAACGAAATCTAAAATTTCGACTACCCCATCTGAATTTTGTTCATACTCTTCACTGTGGAAACCAAAAAACAAATTCTTTATCTTAAAACACTTGACAAAATAACGACATAATTCAGGATTAATTAATTTTTAATAATATCTTAACATTAACGAGAAAATGTGGTTGAAATAAGTGTGAAGTATTGCCGAGATTTGGACCAAAATCAGCTATACTGGTTCATAGTGTTCCCGAGGGTGACAAAATTCGAACTAAGTGTTTTTGTAGCTGACATAATTATGACATAAATTAGTATTAGCATAATCTATCCATAAGACTTTTGATGGTACGGTGTGAATATATCCGCATTGGGTTTCTACCCGATACACTATTTTAATTCCTGGCTTAAGAATTTGTTTTAAATTTTTAAGGGAAATTTTTCCTAGGAAAAAAATACACAGGCAGTCATATATCAAGGTTTTAAACCTGCGCTAAAATGTAAAGCAATAATTATTTTATGGTAGATTTTGAAGTTTTCTTCATGATGAACTGCGTTTGTTTTGGAGATTATAAAATATTTCTATTGTTTTTGCATTTAGTATCGGAAATGATTTTCTTTACTGACAATTTTCTAGGTCATCATGCATGCATCTAATAAATTAAATTAGAAATTAGTATCAAAGGTGTTGAGTTATTGATTCGCAATGTTAATTGAATTTTGTAGACAGACTACTTTTGAATTTCAACTACCAAATTGAATCAAGAATTTCCAATGCAATAACAGTAATTTATCGTATTCTTCTACGTTATTTATTACAATCTTGGTTTTTCTACCTTAACATCATTCGTGACTTAGTTGAACGCCATAGCATGGTGAAGATTTTTGCGCCTATCCAAATGCCATAAGAACGATTATTTTACATAAAAAAGAAAGTAAATGAAAATGTTCATTTTTATTCTCTGTGTGATGTATTTTTTAAAAAATATTTCAGTACTTTTTTTAAGTCTGAAGAAGAAAAATTGGGCACTCGAAGTGCCAATATCTAATTTAAGACAATCCGAAGCAACTGTCAATATAAATGATATGTGGGTGTATGCTGAAGAATTTAAAAGTGACTGTACAGAATTATAAATCAAGCAGAGTGCATCAGTTTGTAGCAAACAATACCATTTCTCCTATCCTAGTTGTCAAATTAATGACTCATTATTTAAATAATTGATATTTTAGTAACATAAGCAATAGAAGATTACAACTACACAGTACAAAGTTTTAAGAAGCTGGCTAAGAACCAAATTGAATATAAATTTTAGTGACCCATTTTACATGTTAAATTTCGCTATTTAATACTAATTATTTCCAGTTTTATTTCAATGCTTTATGATCTCCATCCTCAGAAAAACTTGATATTGCTTGATATTAATAGATATTCCGGTTGAGTTCTGCGGGAAATAATAGAATAAACTAATGCCTGAATTCAATCATATGTGTCTATCCATCAGATTTTCGAAATAAAGATCCATTATATCGATGATTTTTTACGACAAGCGAAACTATAAATATCGACAAAAGTGAATAGGAAGTAGTTTATGGATTAATGATGCTTCTTGTTGACTCAATGAAATAACGGTAAAGAAATGAAATCAATAAGAAATTCGGAATCGCAATTGTATTGTGTGTCTTGGTTCTCGTGTGAATTTTATGCTTACATTTCATTCCATTTAATAGATATCAATCAAATACTACCTCCTTTTACTGCTATTTGCTATTTCAAAGATCAGATTTTTCTTAATCTTTACAGTTGTACTTAATAATTATACACTATAATATTTTAGGAGTTATGAAATTATCATGTGATTTTATTGTTTCCTTATCATTAATTAAGCTTAATTACTTTATTTTATTTTTTAACTAGCTTGCTTGTGCTGATGTACAAAACATTATTTCCTCGAATAAATGCATCTCCATACTTATTCTTCAATTGACCATTTTGGTACTCTTCTGTCTGATCCAAAGCAATATTCATGTATCCATCCAAGCAAGCGAGAACACCTGTAAAGATACAAATTAATTCGGCATGTGAATAGAATTAACCGGAAAGTATAGATAATTGTTGTGTACCTCTATAATCAACACCACTGTTCAATTTCACCACAACTGCTCGTCCATGAATTTGGTTGATAAATTGTGATAAAGCTTCCTTACGAGACATCCTTATAATATTATTAAATCCTTCAGCTTGTTTGACAATCGTTTTGTTTGTTTGTTTATTTTTATTTTTGAATCGGTTCAATCGGTTCAAATCAAAAATAAAAGTGTGTGTACCCCTTTTTCAATTTCTTCATCGAAAATTTCGATTTTGTGAATTATAATTTTTTGTTAATTTTTCACAACTAGCAACTAATGGGGAAAGGACAGAGCAAAACTAGAACAGTGTCATTTGAAAATGAGTCGAGTGGAATAATTGACATTAGCGAAGATGTCGTTTCTCGCTTAAAAAAGGATATTACAAAAGGTGAAAATTTGTTATTCAATCACAACATATACTTTTTTTCTTCTTATTCCTTAGTCTAGTCTTATTTAATATCATTATTATTTTTTGCTGTGTTATGCTAAGAGAGGGAAACGAAGAAGGCAGAAATACGAGATGCACAAATAAAGCAGCAGCCAGTTCAAGCTTCCGTAATTTCTCCTCAAATGCAGACAGTAATTTATCAATCGGCTCCAACAATAACAGCCATGCAAGTGCGTAAAGAAAAGGAAGCAGAATTGTCGGCAAATGATCAGTATTGGGGAGAGCGTCTTAAGAAGCAGGAAGATGAATTTTTGAAAAACAATAAGATCCTTGAGAAAGAATTCAATGACACAGTAAATATCCTTCTGAAAATCGATGGCATTTTATGCTTAATATTTTTATTGAATATTTTAGATTGCTGAAGTGAAGAACCGCTTTAAACATTCATCTTTTGCTAATCAAGCTCCACCATGTCAGGAGTTTAAGAGTCGAATCATAGATTGTTATCGCAAAAATCCAACAGAAACGTTAAAGTGTGCTAATGAAGTACAAGATTTCATGAATTGCATCAATCGTGCTCGAGTAGCGGCAATTGACGATAAGAAACCAGCACCATCTGCGTAGAAATTTAATTTAATAATTATTGTGCTGCTCGTGTGCAAATAAATGTTTTTTGAAAAGTAAATTTCACATTTGAATTTTTGTGATTTTCTTTACTTAAGAAATATAAGCATTTAAAAACCTTAAAAATAAATTTAAATTGTAGCTCACAATGCAATTACACATTTATTGGAAACCAATTAAATTACATTGGCACTCTTTAAACTTTCATGAGATGGTCCAGTCCCTAAAAATTCAACAAGCTTTTCTGCACCTTTTCCATGTTTAAATTGAAATTGCTGACTTAATTTTTCTCCCATATCAGGATCTACAATATGTGTTGTTCTGATTCTCTCTTCATTTGTTCCAAGTGCAACTGCTTTTATGTATGTATACATTGCCTTACTTCTGTTGATGAAATCCTCAAATTTGCTTGGTGTTTCAGGAATTTTACGGATAGAATACAAATGTCCGTTAGATTTGAAGAATAAAGGTTTTGATGTTGTTGATGGATATTTAAAATATTGAAAATTCATCAAATCTAAGTTACTCCAGTCAAAAGTAGCTCGAATATTTGCGACAGTCATTAAAATTGACAATAAGACTAAAGAGAATTTCTAAAAAAATATTGAAAAAAATTTATTAAGCAGTTGGGTTCCTATCAATATGACAATTTTACCATTTTCTTGTTTGATGTTGTCACTTTGAGTTAAAAAGTTTAAATGACTGAATTTCTTTTATTTCGATTGCCAATAAAATTACTTTATATTCATATCGCATCTTCAATTAAACATATTATTATATATATTTTAGGGTGAAAGAAAATGAAATTTTTCGATCAAACTGTTTAAGCTTAACGTGACTTTTATGACATATGCAATAGTCAATTGCTTTACAAGAAATTATGCAACTTTCTACAATTGAGTTTACTTAACTTAAAACTTTAAATGCAAATTTTGTTTCGGTTAGACAGCAGAAAAGGAACCAAGATATTCAAATTATATTTGTTTTTATAAAAGTTACTAACATGCTAATCTTCTTTAAAAACAAATATAATTTTTGATAACGTCTAGTAATTTTTTTAAGATTTTTTATTTCAAAAATGGTTATCAATATTTTTTTAGTGCTCTATAACAAAAAAAAGTAATTAAAAAAGGTAAATCCAATGAATTCTCGATGACTCAAATCTTTTTTTCAAAAAAATCTCCTTATTTTCAGTACATAGCTATCCATTATTTTCTTGTAAAATATAACATTTATTTACATTGTTGTTAAATTGTTATTTTTGAAGACTATCGTCAATATGCGATCTTTAGCCCTTTTAAACAGATTTCTTTAAATCTTTTTCTTTTCCTTAATTTTCTTTTATACTTAATTATTAGCACAAGGACCAAATAAAAATAAAATATGATGAAACTATGTGTGAAAAAAATACATAGAGGATAATAATAAAATATGAGC
Source organism: Chironomus riparius (assembly GCA_917627325.4). Lineage (NCBI taxonomy): Eukaryota > Metazoa > Arthropoda > Insecta > Diptera > Chironomidae > Chironomus > Chironomus riparius. The sequence continues at coordinate 33,695,787 of OU895877.1, forward strand.
AAGATTTGTAAAATATGTAAAGCATCTCCATCTAACATCCCAAGCATTCCTTTAATTTACCACCATGATGCTACATAAAATACAAACATTACAATTACTTTTTGAATAGGAGGCTTTAGCATTTCATTTGGATTAAATAATATTATTATTCATATCAAACTTTTAAACTCTTTCTTTTTGGAAAATTTATCAGGCATAAACTGCTCAGTTTGCCCATTGCATAAGTTCCTTCATGTCTGGATCTTCATCATCCTCGGCAGCAACGGGTTTCGCTAAAATAATAATTAACACATATCATTAGTTTTAATTTTCAAATGAAATAAGTTGCTGGCTACCCTTTTTCTTCTCCTTTGAAGCTGTTGGTAAATCGGTACTTGGAACATCCGGCAATTTACTTGGTGTCGGAGTGACATTGAGGAGTTCTGAATCTAAGGTCTCTTGCTCCAATTCTTCTAATTCCTTAGCCAATTCATCTTCATCGACGCCAGACGAAATGATGCCAGTTGAAATAGCATTAGAAATTTCATTAGCAATATCATTTTGTTCTGCAATATCGTCCATCATTTCATGGACATTGTCAATATTCATATCCTTGTGTGATTTTTTAAGTGCATCAGATGCTCCTTTCATTGTATCTAATACAGCTGCGTTAGTATTTGCGTTCTCTAGAGCTTCTCGCTGTGTTTCGATTGTAGTTAATGTACCCTGAAGTTGTTCTAGCTGTTGCTCGTATCTCTTCTTTCTTTTTAATGCTTGAAGTGCAACTGGAATTAAATTAGAAATAAAGAAAGTTAACAAGTGCGAAACAAACATTGAGTAGACCAATTTTCTTCTACAAAAATTTTGAACGAAGGAAATCTTAATCGTGATAATTTCGTCAGACATAGAAGAAAGAAAAATATAGCAACAACAATACTACACGATAGATATTTTTCTTTCCTATACGAAGGTCAATAATTGTGATAAATCGAATTTAGTCATCAGACTTGCAAGATAGTAAAAATCATTACCCCTTTTATTTGCGGATGCATTTTTCTTTGCTATTTCAAGTTCCTGCTCAACTTTTTGTTCGAAAAACTCTTGTTTCTTCAATAGCATATTTTCTGTATCACGCAATTTTTGAATACTTTCGGATGTCGATGGAGCTGGTTCTTGTTTTTTCGCCCCAAATAGGTTCTTGAAAAAGGACATTTTTATATATTTAGTATGTACACTCAATTAACAAACAACAAATAATTAATTTATGTCTATAAACTTCCGTATTAATGCGTAAATTAATTTTCTTTAAATCTTCTTTATTTCAAATGAAAAATTACTATGATTCATAAATAGAACCGATTTGAATCGGTTCAATCAACATTTTGAATTTTTTAAAACTGTTTATTTGTTGTGCGCGCACGTCTAGCGATTTGAAGACTGCAAAACAATGTTATTCCTATACAGCATTAAACGTCTGTATTCACCAACAGAGACTCAAAACGAATAAACAGAATTTGGTCACTGTTCCTTATCTATTCTCCTAAGAACTAGAACCTAGAACAACTTACGTCTCTAGATTAAAATTCTAAAGGAAAAACGGTTAATGTTAATATCCTAAAATAAAAGTGATTCATCATTATAAACGAAACCAAAAAATTGATTGAAATATAAAAAATTAAAATTTATTCAGAGAATGAATTTACTGGAGAAAATGAATAGCTGAGTCTTAAAAAATAATTAACAATAAATATTTGGTAGTTTGCAACTAATTACTGCAAATTGATCTCTGCCTGTAGTGCACCACACATTCTTGAAGAACTCTTATTATTAAAATAGTTTACTGACAATTCACCATGTTAATGAATTCCTTCAATCGGGGAATAGCTCTTGTATTGATACAATTCCGGTCCTAGAATGCAATAAATTTGATTATTAAAATAAAAATAAATTATCTAAGTATTGAATTCTTACCTCCGTATCCATAAAGAAGTTTTCCCTTTCCATGAATATCATAATATGGGTATCTGTATTTTGGCCTATAAAACATTATAAAACAACATACTGAATCTGTTCAAAGTGTGGATTAACAATAAATTGAATATTTTCTGACAGCCATGAGAATGCCACTTTAAAAACCTTGTCCTTCTATTTCGTTTTAATTTCATATTCTCAAAAGCCTTTATTGAATTTGTTATTAATAACTGAGACTAAAATCATGAGCACAGTTTTATAATTTAAAATTTATTTTGATAAAGATATTATTAAATATATAATAAGAATCGTGAAATATCTTGAATTCTTTGATGAAGCATATGTGTGTCTGATTAAAATAATTATGGATGAATCAAAATCATCTTCGGCCATTTAATATTGTTATGATAAAAAGTTTACAGTAATTCATTGAACTATTCAAAAATAAATATTGTTGTTGCTACTACATTAGCTTGAGTCGAAATGTATGTCAGTTACCAAGTACGTTACATAACAGATTTTTGTGGTGTTACAACTTAACAGCTAAATCTACATACCTTTCAAAGTATTGGAAATTGGGAGCTCTTGGCTGTAATTGTGCAGTTACTTCCTGTATAATAATCATCATAAGGACCCCAATGATCTTAAATAAAGAAAATAAATCATTTTTAAAACCATTAATTTTCAGCATTTTACATGCATCAATTTTTATTATTATTTTTTCTAGAGTTTAATTTGTAAAAAATATTTTGAAGCTTACAACAAGAACAAAAAGGTTTGCAAATTTCATTTTAAAGCAAATATTTTAATCACGTAAATTCCAGAAACTTTATTGGACAAGTGGTTTTAATGAATTTAGATTATGAGGTAAAATGAAGCAAGTAATTTTTTTTTCTTTTAATTTCACAGTTATACAAGAAAACGATGTTAACCGTCTGCGTCTTGAACCAACACTAAACCGAGCATTCGTTGTTTCTTTGCTGTTAAGTTAGGTAAGAAAAGCACGGTACAAAAGTGAAAGTTTTCTTCCACACACTAACAATGTTCTTCGTGTTTCCTCCGTAAGAAAGAGTAGTGATATTTGTGCTTTTTGGATTGTCTGCGAATCATCAATTGTTAAAGTGATGAAAATTAATCTATTTTTATTTTATCACGTACTCATTCTTAAGTGACAGAGACGAAGTGTTGAACCTCCGCAATCTTAAAAATTTACATATAATATTCACTCAAGGTTTTTTTGTTTTGAGTGTTATCACAAAAAAAATCTATGATAATGCATTTATTGGTTTATGCAGTTCATCACGTTCAGTCTATGAATTAGCAACGATTTGAATCTTATTATATGATCAAAACCAAAAATGCTTTAAATTGCATTTTAAAACATATCTGGGTATTATAAATGATAAAAAATGCTTATATAGACATAAAATTGATATTATTAATCTTTCCAATCAACATTCGAAACTCAAAGCAAGAACGATCGATGGTTTTATGTTAAGCAACATTAACAATTAACATTCTGCATAAAGCTTTATGGAAATTTCGCGGTGACCATTTATTTCTTTAGAAAACATATCATGTAGCATGCAGGAAAAGCTTTATATTATTGCATGGGAATTTTGATTTATTTAAGCATATACAATTCATCACACGATCTTATGGTTTAATAATTATTTCTTATGGGGCCGTTCACTTATTACGTTACGCAAAAAAACGACTTTTGTCACCCCCCTCCCCCTTGTTACAATATGTTACAACTCACAACCCTCCCCCCCCCCCCCCCCCCCCCCCCTGAACGTTCATAATTTATTTTATTTTGATAATTTTTTATTCTAAAAAGACGGTTAAATTTCTTTTGTATTTATTTCTTAAACATCAAAATACTGTACAGCTAAATAGGTCATGTATTGATTGATATTAATAGTATTCTCATGAATTATTGGATTGTGATATAAAGCAAAAAATTGTTTTTTTTAAGAAAATCAAAAATGTCATGAAAAATATTATGCCCGATCGAATTTTGGAAAATCCAATCAACTTTGAATAGATAAATATCACAATGATGGGATCATATTAATCATCATATAAATGACAGAATTAGAGAGATTTACTTTTAAACTTATGATTGATTTAATTTTGAAAATTTCCACAAATTATGATTGTATTTTAAAGTCTTGTAAACCAGTTTCTATTGATTTGTTACTTTATATAACAAAAACTATGTATTGCTTAGCTATCAAAAGTGATCTGGACATTCATAAATCATTAAAAAGGTGGAAAATTTAAAAAAATGTTTTTGGAGTGAATTTGTAAACAAATTTTTTTCGTGAACTTTTTTTTAAAAACACAGACGACAATTAGAACGTTACATACTTCTTGACACCCCCCCCCCCTTTATGTTACATTTGGTTACAATTTTTCAAGCCTCCCCTCCCCCCTAAAGTGCGAACGTAATAAGTGAACGGCCCCTATCAGAAAAAGCTTCTTATTTAGCACGCCTTAAAGTTATGCAATATTTTTCTTAATATTGATATTTTGTAGGACAATTTGTCTGAGAAATGCAGTGTTTAACTAGTAATTTCTGCGACCGACATGAAAGGGTCATGTAATGAAAAGTTTATTGCTCCAGAAAACGAATTAAGATAAAAAGAGAAATTTTACGTTAAGGTCGTGTTAAGGTTGCTTTAAACAGGTTTTGCAAACTTCTTCAGGTATTAATGCGTCACATAAGTACTGTCTTTTACATATCTGTTTTTTTTATATCCAACAAAATTTCTCTTCGACAGTGCACAATAATTGTGTAATTTCTTTAAATTGTCGGTCAGTTAGCTATATTACATAATAAATGACACATTAATTTTCGTGAAATCGTTTTAAATATTTTTCTTATAGAGCTTGATCTAACTTGATCAGAAATATGGAAATAAGTTTGACACACAAAATGACTTAATACATCCTTCCTAAGATTAATAAAGTTTTATTTCAGTTTGAATCACTTTGAAGCACTGCTAAGGCTAAAGTTGGGATTAAAATTCAAGATCGTAAATATAGTCCAACAACTTCCAAGCGCAGGGATTAACAACAATAAATTACTTACACCACGGCACTCAATAATATGCATTGGAAATGCACTACAAAGATCAAGTCGCATTTAAAGTTAACTTAACTGAACTTAACATCGAACTTTTCTGGGTCATTAATATTTTTGACGTAATAGCAAGTACCTTAATGCTTGATTGTGTTTCTTCTAGAGTTTTCATTTGTTTTATTGATGATGAAAAGCTGCTATGACGAACCGTAATTTCAAAACCTTTCTTGACTATGCATGCATGATATAACTTACGCATTCAAGTTATGACATAGACATTGTTGATCAATGTTCTGTGGAAAAAATTCGTAAAGATTGCATACTATTCTTAAGTGCTGTTTTAGTGTAAAACATTTATCTGAGATTTCTGAACCAGCAATAACAAATGTCTCATTTTTATAGAAATGATGAGAACTTGTAAAGAAGAAATATTATGTGATATTATCACAAAAAAAAAAAATCACATTTTAGTAATCAAACAGTGTTTCTATAACCGTCATTTTTAGATCTCATTAAAATACCTGTCATATTTAACAAGATCATGTCGTTTTGAGCAAAAACTCAAGTGTAATTTGCTAAAACTATCCAATAATTAAAGAATTCCTTAAGTATTTGCGTGTACATATAGTCCGAAAAATTCAAAAGTTTTTAAGGTGAAAAAATACTATATATTAAGCTTATACTGAAAGTTAGCAAAAAAAATTCGTTTAATGACCTTTTCTTTGATGTTTGCTAAGATAGCCTTCCTCAATGTTTTATCCGCATATTAATTTTATTACTTTACTTTAAGCAAAAATACTTTTCCTTTTAATTTTGTGATTTCGAAGTTGTTTGCTTTGTATAACGGTTATTGAGTTCGTCTGTCGGATATTGAAAACGTCTAGTAAATAAATATAGCTAAGTTAATCTTCTGAGAATATGTAAATAGTATTTTATTTCCTAAATGAATGCCAATTTTTTTTTAATATTTTGTCGTTATGATTAACGAATAAGAATATGCACACAATGTGTCTTCATATTTTTTTCCATCAATATTAAGTAAATATTGGCACATTACCAAGATGTAAGACATGTAAAACAATGCGTGAATTCTGAAAACGTGTTTGAAGTTGCATAAATCTTTGCGTTTATATTAATTGTTTACACTTTAATTTTTTCATTCATATTAATTATACCGCTAAAATTTTAAAGGTTGTTTATTTGATTAAAGTAATAATATTTGTAAACAATAAATTGATGATAGCATTGATAATGCATTTAGTTGACCTTAAACGATTTAAAAAATCAATTTTAATCGATTACGTTGTTTTAATAATTTTTTCATCAACCCCACATGATTTATATCTTTTTTTGGAATTGTATTGAATGAAAATTTCAGGTGTGTTGATGTATGTGTACAGCAAAAAATTTTCTTACGAATTCAGTGTACCATGCTTTATGTTTCTTTTAAAAATTTGTTTTACTGCTTTTAGTATTAAGGCAACTTTACATTAAGCTACAGCAAATTCTTATAATTGCAGCACTGCATCGACCAATCAAGACAGAAAATCTTAAGTGCAATGTCGAATAACTTGATATTTTTATTGTATTCTGGCTAGTGCAACGTACTGCAATTCACATATATTCTTCGAACGGAAATAATGTTTATTGCTCATACCATAACAGTCGCAACGCAGTGGATAATTCTGGTGATGTTGAAAAAATTAGAAGTCAGTATAAGCTCAGTGCTCGATGTGAAAACTTTGAATAATCTCATCAATAAACAATAAAATTGTGATTTTTTTTTATGAAATAAATATTAAGCTGTTTATCTTAAATTGTACAAATTAAATTATGGTCTCGATTAGAAATGTGTTTTTGGTGGTAAATATATTTTTTAAATATGAAATTTTATCCTTTATTTATTTATGACAATTTTATTGAAAAGTCTATGCTAGTCATCATCGGGAATTATCAGTGTGAATGCGGTGTGTTCTCATTAGTAAGGGATATTTTGCAATGGAATGTGGCAGGGTTACCTCTAATTCATCAGGTAGGTCAAATTTAAAATAAAAAAGTTAAAAAATAATGCTTAATATGAAGTTACTATAAAAAAATTAATGTTTAATTAAATGCGGGTAAAAAATAATTAAAGCGATGAAATTAAAATTTCGCTAATTAGCGAATTTATTTCAGTAGCTACAAAAATGTTTATCTTCATACGTTAAGTCAATATATCATTTAGTGAGATGTGATTAAAAATAAATATGTGGAATTATTTCAATTTTACGGAAATGTCATTTGATGAAATATCCTAGATTCAAAGACAAGGTCATAAAATGAAATGCTCAAGACTTGATCCGGTTTTGTGTTAAAACTTGTCAGATGCTTGTTTGATTTACAAGATATTATCATATTACTTTTTGCTTCACTGTCTATCACTTTAAAGCTCAAATTCTATCTTAAGGCAACACATATTTAGTCATTTAAATAATCTTTTTGCTTCATTCACAAATTTACCTATTTTCATACATTTTAAATGTCATAAGGTAAATTATTAATTATTAATTACACAACTGCATGTCAAAATAAAAAAATTGGAAGTTCATAGAAAATAAATGGATCAATAGATGCAGAAGAAACAAAAGTTGACTTGATATACATTTCTCAAATTATGATTAAATGTCATAAAGTTTTAAGAGTGGAAGAAGTAATGCTGATGATTACGCAAAAAATTGTTATGACTTTCAATGGAAAGACTTAACGTAGAAAAAAGTAAATGTAATTCATGTTAAAGCCGCTTGAACATTGTTTTCGGTTTTGCTTTTTTGTTGAAGTAATGCATCGTAGCAGATGTTGATCGTTATAAAAGATCGAAAATTAGTAAAGAAAGTGAAAATTTTCTACTTTATAATCACAAAAGCGAAGTATTAAATAATAGTAATGAAATTAAATTATCAAATTGTAAAAGGTAATTATAGGCAATGAAAAGACGAATAATTTTAAATGAGTTGCACAGTATTAAAATTGTACATCGATTATTATTATTTATTTTCAATAAACGAGCATGAAAGTTTTAATGTTATGTAAGATTTTTTGTCCATTTCTCTAGAAAACAGAATGGGATTTTGATCCAGAAGTAGCACAGAAAAGGCGAGAGCAGTTCTATGAAGTAATACTGCATTTTATTTTCCTACTAATATTGTAATTACTGATAAATCTTACATCTATTAAATAGATTCATGGCTACAGGGCTGCAAAATATTTAGAACGAATTGGACAAGGTATTGATGGAAGACATCGAGAACGAGAACACGAACAAGCCATTCGGGATGACGGTCATTTACAAGGCGTTAATCTGCTTCAACCTTAATTAAATATTTAATGTTAAACTTTCTTATAGATTCATGTGACTTAAAATTAGGTAGTAAGAATAGCCAAAAATAATTTCTTTATTTTCTTTTTGTTAATAGGAACTTAAGGTCAATTTTAAAATATAATTACTGATTTTAAATTATAAAAAAAAACTTGAAATTAAAAATACAAAATTTATTATTTTAAATGATCGCTTTTGACATTCAGCATAAATTTTGTGTGACTATAAGCTTTTAAAGTTAATAATGTAAATAATGTGAACTAAAATAATGATTATGATTGCGTAAAAAGTGATACGCTCTATTTCTACTCAAAGACGTATGAAAATTTTTAATTTTTCCAAAGTTTTGAGTATATTTGTGAATATAATGCTACATTTCAACAAATGACATAAATTATTTTTTTGAATTCTAATTTTTGTAAGGAGGAGATAATCTTTCTTTCAGCATAAAAAATTCAAACCAGTTTGATCAGTGAATAAGTTATAGAATTTTAGAACACGTTGTTGCAAAGAAGATGAGAAACAGTTGAATGACTTGTGTGTAGTAGCAATATGACAATGAATAGTGTATTACTATTATTTTGCAATATCCATGAACTTGTAAAAAAATAAAATGATCAAGTGTTTATCAGACCGGTTTATTTGCTTTCAATAATATGGAATAATAGATAACTCTAAAGTATAGCGTCTTATAATTCAGTATGATAAATTAAAACGCAAACTCGAAATGCGAAAAGTAAGCGAGAAGTCATTGAAGGTAGTTTTAAGCCATACATTTTTTTTGTAATGCAAAGAAAAAGTTTGCGTTAATAATTTTTGACTTCGCATCAAGGAAATTCACAAATTATTTGCTTATATCTAAATCTAAATGTTTCTAATGTCCGAGATTCAACTAGATCATTGACTTTGGTGATGGTAAAATTCCATTGAACTGCAGAAAAAACTAGTCGACCTTAACCGCTTACAACCCATTCCGGTTAGACATTTAGTATCAAATTAAAATAATATAAACGTGTTGGTCTGCAAAAATTCATTACCTAAGGTAGCAGCAGCACATGCAAGTTGCACTTGTCCTACTTTTACAGTTTCTTCATAAGCGTTAAAAGTGAATTATTGCTTCCATGAACATGTTACTTAAAATTAATTTATTGACGACGGCTTCAATTTTCAAATGTTATTTGGTATTACAAAGTGCCTTTAGGACTTGGTATCTATTTCAAGAGAATCAATTATTTGGAAGAAATTTTAAAACCGCTACATTCGGAAAGTAGATTTTTTGCACATTTTTGTACTTGTTGTTTTTATCGTCAGTTTTCCTTTAGTTTTTAAAAGTTTAAACAAGCTAGTTTTAAAAGCACAGTGATTCTCAAACTGTTTGGTTCCAAGCCAAACGAAACTTTTTCTAACCTCAAAGAAATAATCATTTCAGAAATAATTTTTACCAAGCTGCATAAAATTATGCAAAATAAATAAAGTTTTTTTTTATGATGAATTTTCACCAAAAAAATTTAAAACTTGGAGCACACACCATTTAAAATTTTTGCGCTAGTTACATATTTTAATTTCATTCAATTTTGTATACATATTCTTTCAATAGAATTGTTGGAAAGATAATTGCTTAAAAAATAGAAATTTTCGTATTAAATAAGAAAAAGGAAGGAAAACTGTTAAATGGCAAGAAACATTTTAATTTTCCTTTTTTGATCAACATTTTGCTTAGCGATTCTATTTTGTAGAATTTCCTGCGCTACAAAAGATAAAAAACAAAGAAGTTCCTGATTTTCTACTTTGTAAACATTCACAACACAAAATAGAAGAAATAATAAAGGACATTTGAAAGCGAAATTAGTGATTGTGTACGTGCATTTTAAGAGTGCAATAAAGAGTAAAATAATGGTTCCATTTATAAGTCTTTTTGTAAAATAATGTTTCGTTCAGTATTTTCCAATCATAAAAGTTTTTGCTGATATCTGACTATCTCTTTTGCATCATGCCTTGTTACAGAAAATGCAATGTCGTTAATGCTATGCTTGGCCAAAAAACATCACATTCTTTTTAATAAGGAAACAACATTGGAATGTGGTTGATCATGAACAATCACATCTTTAGATGCATATTTTCTTAAATCGCTCTGAGTTATAACTCAATAGCCATTTCATTTTCATTGAACACATTAATGGCTCATTCTAGGTTTAATGGAAAAATCGAACAGAATTGTATCGTGTATTATGATTTTGAAAACGCATTGAAAAGGGCAAAGTGAAGGAATCAACAACAATTACAATACTAATTCGCATTGTCAGAGGTTTTAACTCCTTATGCGATTTTATTTTCAGCACTCGAGTGGTATTAGCGAATTTTTTAAATGCAAAACAATTTTTTCAGTAAGTATTTGGAAATCAATTGAGTTTTTATTACTTTTTTATACTCTCAGCAGAGAATCAGGAGTGAGAGAGTTTTACAAAAAGAAGGGGAAATTTTTTTGCTTATACCAGCTCATGCTGTAGTATATTGTACATTGAGTGAAATAAAAATTGTAAAGTGGCGTATTAGCAGAGCATTAACGAGGAAAATTGAGTTTAAATGAACTTTCATTGAATTGAATTGAATGGATGGAAAAGGAAGAATGAGGAGAAGGATGAATGTGAATAATAAAAGAATGGGATACAGGGGGAAGTATTTATATTGAGAAGAAGGTTAAAATCGTCAAAAGCCAAAGATTGAATATGAAAAATTTCCTTTTTGTTACAAAAGAGAATGTTTGATCTCAATTGAGCAAAGCATAAAAGAGAAAGAGAGTTCTTATAAGAAGGCATTGAAATAAAAATCAAAATGCTTTTAAACAATTTCACTTTAATTTTCCCATCTCTAGTCTTATAACAATTCATTCATCTTTGAGTGCAAATCCCTTTTCAACAATCCACTTTCATAATGTTAAATACTTTTTAAATTGTAGCTTGCAAGAATTTATTACAGAATATAATGAAAAGTTGCAGATTTTTAATGCCGTTTTTAAATGAGCTTTTCAGTTCTGAACATATTTTCAAAGTTACAGATTTTGTAATAACAAGTAAATTAGCGCTCATAGTTTATAGGGACATGTCGTTAATTTAACTGAAATTTTCTATGAGATCTATTAGCATTAGCTTAAATTCTAAAAATAACACAAATACTTTTTGAGTACCACTGGCAATTAATTGAAAATTAGATAGTTTAAAATTTTTTCTATAATTTTTTTTTCGTCATCTCACGTTCATACTAGATATTGTTTTAGACACATCATTGTTAAGCAAATAAAATGAAGATTCAAATACCAATTGTAATTATATTGCTGTGGTTCATTGTTCACATTTATGATATTTGATATATTTCATTTACGAATGATATTAAACATGCAATGAATGAAGAGAAAAATTTAATATAAATCCAAATGTATGATTTTGATGTTCTTTCCATTGAAATCATTTTCAGATGATGAAATTTCAACAAATAATTCCAAGTTAATATTTTCAACAAACATAATCTTTTTGCCTTTTACAAATAAAATATTCAATAAATGGAAAAATTTGATGAATAAGGAATTTTTTTAAGAGACGAGTAATATGAAAATGTATCTTTTTGTGAGGAATTATTTCAATAGAAAAGGTGAGAGAATTTCATAAAATGAGGATTAAAAGAAATTTTCTGCTTCAATTTAGATAAGAAATAAAACAATTTTTATGGATGACTTTTACCATCGAATTTTCAGGGATTTAAAATGTCATTTTTTTTCAACTATAATTATTGAAAAACTCTGACATTAAATATATTTATTGGTTTCGATGTTTGACTTTGGATGTATCTTGATCGGATAAATAACTGCAAGAACTTTCTTATCTTTTAATTATTTTCTTTTATCTTGATCAAATAAAATTATATTGATAATAAAAGTTCGGAAAATATAATTGACTTTTAAGTCTGCAAGAATTAATTTAATTTTTGGGAACATGTATGTATTATCAAAAAATATTCTCCATCTTTCATTAGCTTCAGAACATTAAGATAATAATACAAAGAGAACAAATATATTTACAAAAATGCTTGAACATTTATAAAAAAGGTTTTTTTTAATGTAGTAGAAAACTAAGGGTCAGAAAACTCAAACTCAAGTTTTATTGGCATAAAAGAATTAGCATAAAGTTTTACAACAAAGTCCTTCTTTTCTCCGTTATCTCATTCTCTTTTGTTCGTCTACATTCTCACACTCAAAAGTTTTCAGATGATGGAAATAACATTTTAATTAATATAATTTAAATGTAAATTTCATTCTCGTCAAGTTTTATTAAATTTCCATGAATTGAATTTTATTTGTTTTACTCTCATTTTCTTTTCCTTAGTCATTTCAATTTTCTTTTCGATTCTGAAACACTCTATTGTGTTTTATGTTATTCATGAATATAATTTTATTTAACGAAAAATCGAATAAATTGAAGGAAATGAAGAGAATGAAAACGGAAAATTAATTTTCAATTCAATTGATGATGATAAATAATGGAAATGATGATGTCTGATTATATACGATCTAAAAAAGATGTTATTGTCATTTTTGAGAGTATTGAAAGAATTTTGTTCAATTTTTGAATTATTTGATTTCATTGTCCCACTTGAATTAAGATATATTTGATTGTTCACATAAATTAGGATCAGTACACACTTATTCTATTATAAGTTTCTAGTTGGTTTAATTGTCGTAATAAAATTCTTTCAAAAGTTTTTTAAATATTTGGTGCATCCTAGAAATTAATATATCAGGAATATTTAAAATGGATGAATATTTGGATCTAATGTTTTCAATTTCTTATTTTGTAAATATTTTTTCATAATATTTTGCTTAGCATAGTAAAAACAGTCGCATTTATTTTCTTTAAGAAATATCCATGTATGTGCTATGAATATGGCTCAATGGCTTAACTTTTCTTTAAGTGTAGTTCTTATTTTGTGAGAACGCATTTTCTTAATTGTAAAACGCTAATCATAGGTTTTTATATTGTTCTGATGTTTTGATATTTGGGTGAATTTAACTTTGAATAAAATCAAGAATTAATTTTTTTGAACTTTAGACTTACGGATTTTATCTATAAGCATTTTATGACCATTTGTTCAGTTGGTCAAAGTGAACAGTCAAAAATTTGCTTTCAACATAGATATTCGATATGCTGAAAAAGAGAGCTTACATATTTTAGTCTCCAGTACCGAAAAGAGAGCAACATAAAAGTACTTTACGACGACAGATTATCCATAATTTACAAAGGATAAACATATTCTGTTATTTTTATCTGAGAAGTAATACTATTACATATTCTTTTCTTTATCCTTTTCAAATCTTGAAAGTGAAACAACGGCAAAAATATTTTGTTGCAAAATTAAATATTCAAAGTAATTTTGAAATCAGCGCACACTTTCATGCAAAAACTAAACGCCCCCAAATTTGTTCAATTGAATACTCTGTAATCTTTCCGATGAAATTGGTCTTTCACTGTTTACCTCAATCAGATCAAGCAGTATCCAAAAGTTTCATTTTATTATTATTTATTTTCTGTATGCATTTGATTTTATGAAAAGATAAAATTTTCTTCAATAAAAACAGAATTTATTCTTCTTACAAGCTTCAGGCATAAAATATATTGAGCATCAACAACATCAAATTTGCCAATCTTGTTTGTACACAATAACAAAATCAAAAATTAATATATTTTTATTAATGCTTTTGTGGGACATCATTCAGATTTATTATCATTCTTTTCGACATCATCTCGACGATTGCCTGATTTTTTTCTTGTTTGCAGATTTAAAAGATGATTTTATCAAATCTCTTAGTTTAGATATGAAGTATTTTTTCTTCAATAGGAATGGGGGATGAAATAAAGTAGTAACAAAGTACACATCACGTCTGTGATATCGAATTTAATTAATTCCACAAAATACGTGACACTCATATAACATTAAGGAAATAAATTCATTTCACTTTATTATCATCATCAAGCGCCATGCTATAGTCGTTTTTATATATACCAATACAACAATGGTAAACAAGCAATAAAATAATGTGTGTTATCATTACCGAAAATTATATTAAATTTGTGTGTTTAATGTGTGTCGGAGTTGAAAAAATAAATCAACACATATAGCAATGAATGTTGCCAGTACCATAATCCAGCAACAGAATCACTTATTGAGAGAAGGAGAATTTTTATTGTGGGGAAGTTGAAGCAATGTTATAGTGAAACATCTTGGCAACCATTTATACTTAATAGTGTCTATTTACCCAATCACTGAACACGGAGGTTATGCGCATGATCAAATAATATAACATACTTATTTATCACTAGATATGCTCTCACGATACATGGTAAATTCGTTTTGAGAAGTGAGAATTTAGTTTGATTTTACAATTGCCAGTGATAGTTGAAAGTCGAATATTATCAAGTGTAAATTAATATTAGTTTTATCATCGATAGTCATCAAGAATTGTAAAAAATAATTAAATTTATATTTTTGAGTTCATTCCATTGTTTTTAGAGTCCTTTCATTCTTGGTTTCTCCTTCATTTAAAAATTAAAAGTTTTTTGATCCTAATAAAGTCGTCGCCTCTCTAAAAACACAAGAAATTTCCCTTCATTTAGTAAGCTGGTTGTTAAATAGATTTAATCTATGGATAATTGTTAGTATTATTATTTGTTGAACAGAAAACAAAAAGGAATGAGGAGCTGAAAAGAGAAATGAGACGATCGTAATTCATTAGAAAGATTATCATTTTCTGCAAGAAGGATGTGTGGCATTTTTGTGAATGAAACATGTTTTTTTGGGTGCTCAATTAAGTATGAACTGATTATCTCTAATTCTGGTGCTGGAATTAGAGCATGTTTTTGTAGCAAAATTCTCTGTTATCAAAACAATTCCGTTTTAAGCAATGTCTAAGACACTTTTAAGAATACTTTAATAGACGTGATTTTCAAGGTTTGTTTACAATATTTATAAATAACATAGTCCAAATGAATCCTGTAAGGATAGAGATATATATGAAAATTTACAATAATTACAAGGATAAAGGTTTTTAAAATACTTAGGTCATTTTTTTTTGTTTTTTCAATGCATAAAAGAAAAATGAATGAACTACAAAGGTTCGATTTAAAATTAAATTTTTTTTTTACCTGAATGTCATTAATTGCAATTTGCCTATAATAAAATTTTATTGCTCTCTCAAGTCAAATGAATAGAAAAAAAGGATATGAAACAACAGAATTAATTTCTTGGTTTAGAATGCTTTTTTGTACTTGGAAGATTCATTCATAATAATCAACCTGCAAAGCAATAAAATGATAAAATTTTTACCAGGGAGGATAATAATGAATTAATTGTTCTTTTGAAAACTGACTTCAATGAAAATTAATATGACTTCCAATAACTATTATTCCATTAAATTAATTTCGTTTATGAGCATATCAATTATAATGTGGACCAGAAATATTTACATTGATTATAAATAATGAATAAAAATAGCAGATCTGAATTGTGATTGAATTAAAAGCACTTAAAGTTATAATAAATCGTATTTTGTGGTATCATTATTATCAAAATTTGATGATATTGAGAGAATTAAAATTTGCATGTAAATTGTATTAATATTTTGCTGAGTATAAGAGAGGACTGTTGACAAGCGCAGACATGCAAAATAGAACAATATAGAAAAGAAGAAGGGATGAAAATGTCATAGAAGAAATATGAGAGTGTGAGTAAATAAGAGTAAAATTATGAAGTGAGGTGCAATAAAGTTGAGAATGAAGAAAAAATTACTACCCTATGGAATTATGTTTGTATGTACACATACATATCAGTGGTTTTATGCCAATTTGTTTTATATTTATGTTGAAAATTCTCGAGTAATGACATTCAGTTGTTAACTGTTTGTAGAGCTGATGTGACGTGCTTTCTTTTTTGCTCCTGTTAAAAAAAATTGTGGCTTTAAAATATCAAAAGTGAAGCATTATAAAGAAAATAAGTCAATCAAGAATTTGATTAAAAAGTGATTAAAAAAACAACAAGCGGAATAGAAGGATAGTTTTTAATAATTGTGATAGAAAAGTGCAGAATAATTAAATAAATCTAAATGATAATGATGAGTGCATTAAATATTGAACGAGGTCTACGGACATCGTCACAAAATAGTCCTATATCAAAACCTCGTGCAGTTTACAGTATTGATCAAATTTTAGGAAATCATAATCATCATCGAAGAAATACAATTAATGGTAAGTTCTTTCAATATAATTTAAATTAATTGAGCCATGAAATCAAAAATTTAATGTTCTCGATATTATATTGTACATTTAAAATGTACATTCATCCTTGCATTATTGAACAGTATGACGTATTTATACAAGCCTCTTAAATGATCATTTAGTATGAAAACATGAATTATTTTAAACGAACAAATGTAAACTATTGTTGCAAACGAGCGTAATTTCTGGTTAATGATAAAGGGGTAGTTTTCTACAAAATATCAACTCAATCGCACCGAGATAAATATGATTTCATATTTCACGAAAAATAAAATTATTAAAAAGTTTTTTATTCAGCCTCATTTTCCTGGTTTTAATGAAATATCCCGCTGAGTACTTTTTATAAAAATTTTTTTTTACAAAATATCTTGATGTCATGCTGCCAACTAAAGATTTAATAATAAAATTTTTATTATACTAAAATACATAAACACAAGTGATGAAACAAACCCTTTTTTCCATGTCATATAAATGCTATGCATTAAGTATCAATTTACAATCTGTTTTAATTCTTTTGCAAATTTTCAAATTAATATCCGGGTTCTTTTACATGCTTCAAGTGTTCATGAACAGTTTAAGGCATTTTTTGTTTGATTATTTAAAAGAAGTAATTAAAATGTGCTAGGAAGATAAGGTTTATTAAGCACTTTTTGCAAATTACTCTCAAATTGTCTTTCAAAAAAGTTAAATTTGTTTGTTGTTCTCGTTCATTTTTTTTTCATTCTGTTTCTAATACTTTTCTGATTTTAACCAAATTTATTTTTTTTTGCTAAAATATCATTTTCATTTTGCTTTAACTGATGATATTTTTGTTGCAAAAAATGTGAAAAAGCATCAGAAGCAATATGAGAGAAGGAGAGAGCATAATAAAAAATAAAACATCAAAAGAATTCAATTTCGTTTCAATATCTTTTGATATCTGTGGGGATTTTTTTATGTGATGAATAATAAATTGAAATTCAGATATTGAAAAAAAAGATATTTTGGTGTGATTACCAATTAAGAAGTGATTTTCGATATACCTTTTCCTTTATGTCAATCAATAATTGATTTGAGATTTTTCTCAAAGAGTTATATTTTCACGTCAAAAAGCAGCATTATAAGAAATAATAATTTAAAAATTATTTCTTTGAAGCACCTACTTACTCTCTTAATTTTTTATTGTGTAGATCATGAGAACTCATTAAAAATCGATACAAATGACAGTCATGATGTGGGCGTTGATGTTGACAATGATGATGATATGCCAGTTATGGGGGATATTGATTCAACAGATCATGACTCTAATGATATGTCGCGGCCTAGGAAAATAAGAAGGTAATTGTATACAAAAATTTTTGACGTTATATTGATAACATTTTAATGAATTATTTTGAATCGTTCTTAGGTCTAGAACTACATTTACGACTTATCAACTTCATCAATTGGAAAGAGCATTTGAGAAAACACAATATCCAGAGTAAGTGTGAATTACTTTTAATGTTTTCAGTATTCTTAACTGATTAAAAATCTTCAAATTTACAGTGTTTTTACACGTGAGGAGTTAGCTATGCGATTAGACCTTAGTGAAGCTAGAGTACAGGTTGGTAAAATATTATTAATTTATTTAACAATATCAATCACAATATGAAACCGTTTGGAAAATAACAAAATAATTCATTTACGAATTGCAATTTGTGTAGTTTATGTTATTTAATGAGAATAACAAGTTTCATTTAAAAATTTTAATAATACATTAGTGAAAAAGCCTATCAAATTAATTTTGTCGTTATGAAGTTGACACGAAAATGCCGATGGGCACAAAAAGTGCATAAACATAATACCTATTTGTTAATGAGAAATAAAGGTTCAATTTTTTTTGAAATAGTTATATAAATTGAAGCTAATTGATTATGATAAATATGTGCAAATAAATGTTTTGTAGCTACTTTTTTTAAAAAAATATATTTCAAAATTAATTTTACCCTTTTTGTTTTACTTGAGTGCTATGAAATATGCAGACTGTTGGTAATTTAAATGATAAGTTTTTAATAGTTCTTTGCTTTGATGTTAAATTCATTAAAAACTTATAAACTCAATTGAGCAAGTACATTTAAATTGTGTGACATTGCTATTGTAGTCTCCTGATTTTCGAGCCCTTTTTAACTGTTATGAGAACAATAAAATCTATATAAAAGATCTCTTGAATTGAGAATAGCCCTTCGTAAATTCGGTATGTTTGAATACCATCAACAAAATGTTTCCAATTTCATCCTTATTCTATTAGCATTA
Source organism: Chironomus riparius (assembly GCA_917627325.4). Taxonomy (NCBI): domain Eukaryota; kingdom Metazoa; phylum Arthropoda; class Insecta; order Diptera; family Chironomidae; genus Chironomus; species Chironomus riparius. The sequence goes on from OU895877.1 coordinate 33,714,769, forward strand.
TCATCACAATTTAATCCCAATTTATATTCTATGAACTGCTGTAAACAAATTCAAGAATGCTTTTTTTTTGAATGATAAAAGGTATAGATCATATGTTTCACTTTATCTTATTTTTTTTATTTAAATTTATCAATGTATGTGTTATTGAAGCACCCTCAATCTGAATTCGTAATGTGAGTCAATATATAAAAAGTTAACGGGAATCCTTTTATTTAGGGAAAAACCAGCAAAAATCAAATTTTTTCAATCTTCGTTCTCAGCAAAAGTATACAGTTATAAAGTGCTATAGGTTGTTTTTTATTTCAATCTGATAAATCCAAAATAATTGCTTTTTGAAAACATTCGGAACATGAGCATCATCGGACTGAATTGATATTTTGGGAAAAGATTCCCTTCTTGTCAGTTTTTGCACAAAATAAGCTTCAAAATTGATTTAAAAAAACACAGTTACAAGTTGATTGTTACTAAAAGAGATGTTGTAAAGATAGAAATCTGAAAATCCCTTTTAGATAATCAAATTTATGAAAAAATTTGTCCTATTGTTATGAGTGGATGATAGTATTTTGATTGGGATAATTATTTTAATGAACCCTTTACAACAATATAATTGGTGCCATTTTTGGATCAATTTAGTTTCGTTTTGCTGGGGGAAAAATTCACACACATAATTATTTTTATTTACTGTCGAAAATCCAATTGACGCATGACAATGGAAGGGATAAAATAAGAAGAGGAAAATGCTCTCCTTTATTGTTCTATTTTATTGTTCAGTGAAGCATGTGAGCGAGTAAATTGGCAATTGTTTTGAGTAATTTCATATAGAAAAAAGGATATCCGATGACTTTATATAGACAGATCTTGAAAATACATTACGTAATTGATGATAATTAGCATTTAATGGCTTCATAATATTTTCTACTTCTTCGCACATATGTATTCATAAATTAAATTAATTTTCATAATTATGAGTTGCGAAATGTACGAGTTAAAATTACCAACAACTCAAAAATTTATTTTTTTTATAATTCAGCATTTTCCTCGAAATTGTACATAATTACCTCTATCTTTAAATTTTCATGACATGAAAAAAATATATATGCGACACATTTGTGAAAGTTTTATTTGAAAAATTATGTGCAATAAATTTTCATTTTAATTTTGAAGTTTAGTTTTAATCTTTTAGAATTCGTAGAGTTGTCAAAAATTTCTGATATATAAACCGAATCAAAATTTCATTCCTTTTATTCTTATTATTTTTACTACTGTGCATTACGGTAATGTTATTACCCCAATCATATAAATTCATTCTTCATGCATATTAACAAAAATTCAATTGCACTTCAATAGGATTTCATTAACTGTTGAAATGCATCTCATTAAAATTAGTATTTTTCGACTCATAATGCCTTTACCGAAACGAAATATATGCAATTACGTGGACTCATTAGATGGTAACAGTAGCTACATAATACAAACATGTAAGGTGAACACAGATGATTTCTGTTGAATGTGCAAAGCTGAAACACATTTTCAGGATTAATTGCCGTTATACCGATATAATAAAGTCAATTAATTTTTTTCCTCTCTTAATGATACATGTCGCATGTAATATGAGATTTAAATTCTCGTTTTTCAATTGTTTGAGGTAAATTTACTATGAATTTGTTGAAATAAATATTTTAGAATGAAGGGATTGAAAAGAAGTTGTGTATGGGAAAATAACACAGGCTAAATTTTAATAGCTTTATTGAAACTAATTTACCATTGTCATGTTTATGTATTTGTTTGAGCTACAATAGATTTATTGCTATAGTTACTCTTAGTCTGTATATTTTATTAGGTTATATTGCACGGCACTATAAAATGAACATGTTAAAAATTACGTTTTACCACGATTAACGTTAAGATGAATCAATGCAACATCCTCCATATAATTAAGTTCTTCAACCCTATTTCATTCTTGGATAAATGAAGCAAAATTTTTCATTTCCTCTATTGTAGGATTGCAATTATAAAAACCTTATCAAATGAGTAGCTACAATTAGTTTTCAAGTATTTTTGAGATAAATTCTTCTCACTCTGTCATCAACTGAACACATTCGTGGAGGATAAGTTATGCAAAAGTAATGTTATTTCTAAACGGATTTCAAAATTCTTTTAAAAATGACGATATATAAAACAAAATTCAATAATGAGATTGAGATAACAACGTGTCCCTAAAAATTTACAACTAAATGAATCATTATTAGTCTGATTCATAAGTACACGCGACCAAAATCATATAATAATACCAAATCATCAATTCAATTTATCCTTTTTCCGAGATTCATTCATTCGTTCACATAACAAAATGTACAGCTTTCACATTGTAATACGAAGAATTTTAAGTAATTGCTACAATTAGTTTAATTGGATTTCAATTTTTCATGCTCTTTCAAATATATACATGCGAAGTGATTGAAAAGATTACAAGTTTGCAGAAAATGGGAAAATTTTATCTTTTATGTACAATTGGAAGAGACAAATTTATCTCTTGCGGATTTTCCTGCAAATTGATTTGATAACAATTGATGATGATGTATGGTTGAAAATTTTGCTTCATCTATTGTTGTCAATTATCATGCAGAAAATTTTTAGTCTATTGATAGAATAGATGAGATTGAAATGTATGAAAGAATGATGCAAGGACTTTAGATAGGCACCTCATAATATTTACTTCCGATTGGATTCAATTGTATCATGGATAGAGAAAAATCAACGAAGCCCTTCGATCAATTTCCTACCATTGCAAAAGATTTTCTTTGTTAAAATTGAAAAAAAAATACATTTGTTATTATGTTTCTGTTTTCATATCCATTGAAGTTTAATTGAATGTGATTTTATGTAATATTCACATAAATGATTCTATTTTTACACCCTTTACAATATGAACCTATGATGATGATGATGATGAACATTTTCCTGTTTTAGAAGTTTTAATATTATTAAAAATTCAAAACTCCCAATGAAAACAAAAATAAAAAGGAAATAAAAAAAAACTAGTATATGAAGATTATTATCATATGTCCCTATAAAATTACATGTACAAATTTAATGATCGCTGGTAATAAACACCTCGTGATGACATTATCGCATCATTTTAATCTATAACTTACTTCCTTTTGCTTATTATTACCCCCAAACTAATGTCCTTTTTTTATTTTATGCTTACAGGTTTGGTTTCAAAATCGTCGAGCGAAGTGGCGAAAAAGAGAAAAGGCAATGGGACGTGACACAACTACATTTTTACATCATGAACAAGGTAAAATATTCTTTTAAACATATTGTTGCAAAAATAAATTAAAAGCCAATTAATATTTCATAATGGAAAAGACTATTATCAGAAATATTTAATCAGTTTAAAAATGAGCAATTGACAGTTTCATTTATAAATTATGCAATGCATAATGAGTTTAATTGATAATATCAGTAGTGCAATTTTAATGAACATAATTCCCATTAATTGCTGATTGCATGAAATGAATTTCATTAAATTTCCTCTTTTTGCAGGTATGCCTGATTTTTCCATGGGAATTCCACTTCCTCACAATTTGGCGCATCCGGCAGATTTTTGGACTCCAGGATTCGGTATTCACCCTACACTTATACCAACTGCAAACCATATGCTTCATCCAAACTTAATACCAAATTACAAAATTCCAAATATTCATGCTATAATGCAATATATGGGACTTAATAGTTTATTTAATGGTGACCGTGCCGGTAGTAATAATAATTTTGCAACATCGCCGCAAAACTTATCAATCAATACATCTACAACAACAAGATCAAGCAGTCCATCTCAAAATAGTCCTGTAGAAAGTCCTACAAAAGAAATTGAAAAGTAAAATATAAAAATTAAACAATAATCATCTTAAAAATGTATGTGACATCGAATTTATTATGATAAGTAAAACATTTCTGAGATATTTAATCATAAGAATTAACTTACAATTTAAATTTTTACATTACCCGCCATAAATTGAGCTTCTTTTTGGACAGAACAAAAAAGTAATTATACAAAAATATTAAAATGATTAATTTAGATAGATACGACTCATAGCCTCATCTCAGATAATGTTATTATTAATTATAAAAACCAATATTATAAACTTCCAAAATAGTAAATTATGATTATGAAATCTAGTGATTGTTTAATTTATTATTTTTTTTATAATTTAAAATGCAAAAATTCTGTAAATAATTTCAAATTAAAAACTTAATTCAATCAAGAATTAAATATACTTAGTAGACGATAATTTTGAAAAGAAATTAAGAAAAAAATAAATTAAAGATGAGATCAAGATTTATTCAAAAGTAAACTTAATAAAAATATATAAAATATCAGGAAATTTTTATCTCTTTTAAATCATAATTAATGCTTTATTTTCAGAAAAATTTACAATTTAAATCTCAAGTTCTGACATTTACTGCAGAAAAATCCTTTTTTTTTTTGTTGTAACGTGCTCAAAAGTTATTACTGTTGGTTTTTCAAAATTGCTAAATGATTCTCAATTTATAGCAAAAGAATCATTCATGATAATCCATTTTTAATGAATAAAAATCTACCAGTCAAAATAATCGAAATCAGCATGCTATTTTATATTATGTACTTTCAAGTATCATCAATTGCAATAAAACTTTTAAATTTTCAACAATATGAGATTTTTATTTTGTTATTCCTTCAAGTGTCAACATTTATTCAATTTTACGTTAACAAGAGATTTTATTGAGTAGCTTTTTGTGAAGAAAAAGAGTTAAAATGCCTGTAGCTACAAGACATTTTAAATTTTCATTTATTTTCGCTGAATAAAAGTTTTTTAAAGGAAAAGAAGTGTCTACGTTTTTTTGTTATAAATTAAAATAATCTTTATTAACTCTATATAGGACGCTTATCACTGATTTAAATTTATTTGACATCTGGTTCTATTATCGTTATGATTTACACAATGTGTTCGTATGAATACTTTATGAGGATATAATATATTTACATACATGTTAAATAACGAAATAATTGATTTCTGTGTGAATTAATTGAAAACATTCGTTTTCATAATTATTAATATAAAAAGCTTATGTTCAATGTGAATTCTGATAAGATAATAAAATTTAAGTTTATCGAAGTAGAATGATAATAATTTCGGCATTATAACCACCGACATTTGTTATTTGAAATTAGTTGGTGAGTAGATTTATTATTGCATTTAGAAACAATATTTTCAAACCAGCATATAATGTTTAATTTGGGATTTTTAGCAAGTAAATACTTTTGTCTGATGATTTTTGTTGTGTTCTACTGACATTTATTTGCATTAATTATTGAGAAAACACCAGTAAATACCAATTATTAATAATATTCGATATAACAGAATATTATCATGAAATATATACATTAAAGTAAATACAGATGTGTTTTGTAACAGGGCATATTAAAACAACGTGTAAAAACAATTAATAAACATTAATCAATCACGATTTAATCTTTAAATAATTTTATTGATTAACCAAAAGTGATAAGGAAAATTTACATTGGTAGATAAAGTGCACATTGTGTTTATTACTTTTTTACTCAATTGATTTTGTTTATGATATTGGTTGGTTCGACGAGGGGTTAAAAATACTTGGGGCCTCTTTTAAGGATATATGTTTCAAGAAAAATTTTTTTCTCTTATAGAGGTCAATTTTTTGTCTTATACTTACCAGAAATTATTTTTAAAGAAATTTGATCCTGTTTCAAAGACATTCACTTAAAAAGGACAATCCCCAAAGACCACAAAATTTCTATGAGAAAAATAAAAGAACAAAGATTGAATGAACATGAAACATGTAATTTTTCGCTAAATTAGACAACAGTAAAATTGCGTTTCCTTTTAGAGTATTTTTCCTTTAGACTTACTCGTTATAATTATAATCTTGGAAATGATTTCAAGCAATTTGTGACAAACAATATAAATCGGTGTAAGAGAGACGTATATCAACAACAGTATCAAATTTTTTGCGCATAAAGAATGGATTTCTACTAAATAGAAAAGAGAAATATTTTAAATTGGCTTGTTTGCATGTCGATTTCTTTTGAAATTTCCCTTAATTTCTTTACCTACATAGTAAATTAAGTTTTTATACGTAACCGCCCTCTTCCTTAATTTTGCAACACAATACAATAAATTGTGTTCGTGATACCTTTTGTACTTTGACAACTTTTATTTGAAAATAAAATATCTTTGTTGAAAATGAAAGGAAACACTTGAGAGGGAATTTATGAAAAAAATATACAATTATGGCCATTCGATCAATTGACATTTGGCTTATTATTACCGAATGTTACATTGTAAATAATCATGAAAGTGTAAACGAGAATCTTAAGATTTTAATCATAGGATGTCCACATTTAATGGCAGTTAATGTTATATTTATAGAAAAAAATGCTTATAATGCTACTTTTCTCTTTACTTTAGAATGCCTTCCAGGAGATGTACAATAGAAAACGGTATAAAACTAATGGATTATTTTGTCGGTAACTTTTATTGAATTTATAGATTTTTAATAAATTTTAGCTGTTTTTCAGCATTTAGGTTTAAAAAATGTGATCAAATTGTTCACAAGGTCTTGATAAAGATGTTCGAAAAAAAACGATAATAATGAAAACGTGTTGATTTTAAATTATTAAATTTGTGGGAAATATTGTCATAATTTTTCTATTACAATTTTTTTAATAAATAGTTCTATATTAAAACGTGCAAAACCATGTGAAAACCATTGAGATGTTAACAATCAAATTCTTTTCACCTCCCTGCACTTTTATAAAAAGGTTATATTCAAAAAAAAAAAAAATTTGAGATAAAAAAATCACAGAATGATTGGTGTCAGTAAAGGAAATATAGCGTAGAATAAAAAAAATCCATTGTGTTTGCAATTAATTTTCAATTTATGAGTAGACCTTTCTTCATAAACGACTACGCGTGAATGTTTTATGCATTTATTACTCTTTCTCTTTTTTTTGGTACTTCATTTTTATTGAAATAAAATTGAAATGTTTGGCATGTGAATATGAATTGATTGAGATGAAAATTGCAATTGAGGGGGTTGGATAGTTTATTTTTCAAAAAATGAACGAAAAAGGGTGAACAATTTCCTTTTAACTTTATTTCGAAGTCAATTGTTTGAATTACTTGTGAGAAAAAAGTGTTATTTTCAAAATTACTTATGAATTAACGGAAGTTAAAGGATATCTTTAAGAAAACATGGATAGAACATTTCTGCTGAATGTACAGCTTAACGCTACAATGTCTAGGGATCGGAGAGAAGGTTTTTAGTCCGTTGCTTTTAAGAGTTCCAACGTTTTTATTTGTCTTTTTCAATGTAATGTTCTTACCTTCATATTTAGCTTCAACTTTTTATTAAATTCTTATTTTGTACTGAAACGTAGTTGTTAGAGTGTTGGCCAACTTACCTCAATGACCCTGGTGCGATCCCATGGAATGTCTAATCAGATTTAGGAGCTTTTTCGCTGTTCTAGTCATGACAACTCGGTTTGTGTGATTTGCAGAAAATTGTTGCTAGGTCCTTTGCATTAATATACCCTGAGTCATATAATTGTACAAAGTTGCATAAATCAATCGTTCGAAAAACATAACAAACAAGTCATTTTGGATGTCAATGCATCAACAAAATGAATGCAACATTAGATCTAAATGATCTTTAAACTTTTATTATTACGGTTTTTTTTTTGCCTCAAAATGTCTCAAAATATTAAACGCTGTTAAACATCAACACAATTTAACAATCAGCTTCAGGGAAGGATTAGTGAATTAAATCAATTAATTAATGCAAAAGAAGATGATAGTCAAAGCAGAAAATGTTTGATATAAATTAATTTCTAAATGATATAAATAATGGCCACAAACTTTTTTTACTTTACTAGTATTTTTCAATGCTTTTAAGTAGCACTAACAGCATGAGGCCAAAATGAAATTTAATTTTTTATACTATAGCTATTATAGTCTACAATTAATTTTTTTATTTGTATACATTTGCCCCTAACGCATTGTAAACCTCGATTGTCGTTGATGTCTCTCATTGAAATGATGTTTCTTTCAGATTTCAATAAGTTGTAATCCTCCTTGGATTTCATTTGATTCATTGAGGCATATAAACTATTCTTGCATTTTCAAAATTAGTTATTTCCTTCTTCAAAGTGCGAAAGAGGATTGAAGTGAAAATTAGAAAGTAAACATGATCTCATTAACTATCATTAAAATATTTTCCGACACCTTTCAATCTTTTATGCAAAATTCATTTAATACCTGCATGAGACGAAGAAAATTGAGAATGGAAATATTTGTACTACAATATATTCTACTGAATGAGTAATATAAGGCAAATTGAGGCAAATCAAGCGAATAAATTGAGTTGTTGAAATTTGCCGCCTATTGTATTGAATATAAACGTTCAAGTGGTGAAAATAAAAGGATCGGAGTAAGGGGATATATAGATATTGGTTTATTTCAATCTTTATCCTCATTGCAGTTCTGTAGTAATGTTTGAAATATTTAATGCTACTTAACGTCAAATAATAACACATTAATATACTAATATGAAAGGGAATGAAGAAGGGATTTTCTCTTTTGTATGGAATAAAATCTCATACACATACACATACATGAGGTAAAAATATTTTTCACATCTTAATGTTCATTTTTTCTATTTTTACGTCCCACACATCATACATTAGGTTTATATTGCTTTTGTTGCTTCTTAAAAAGGAAACATTAAAAGTAAAGAAGTACTTGAGAGGTTCACAAGAATGATAACAATACAATAAAAGGGATACCGCAAAAAATGCTCTGATTTTGTCACCATTGATTTTCTATGCTTGTGGTTTGTCACCATAACAATAATGAAATTATTTTCTTTTCTGTTATACTCAAGCATTTATTATAAGCATCAATTTTAAACCATAAAATCATTAAAAAATAATTGTAAGTGCAAATGAATTTTAAATGGGAAACTAGAAACAATGTCTTAAATGAAGTGAGTGCATTTTTCAATTTTACATGTTTACAGAAAAATATGCGTTGTCGGCAAAGAATTAATATTCAAATTAAGAGCAAAAAAGCCAAACCGACAAATTAAAACTATCGACATTATTATTTAAAAAGTAAGCTTTAGATCATTAAAATTCTCAAACTTGAAACTCATTTTATTTTTGGTCGATCAAAATGACAGTAAATAATTGAATCCTAAAGTGTTGTTGAACACATGCCATGTTATAGTTAAGAACAGTTCTTTAACAAATGAAAATTTATTAGCGCGTGTGTTCGCAAATTATCTTGAAAAGTCATTAATTTAAATCTCTTCAAAATGCTTGTCATCAGAATAATAGCTTAAGTAATACCTTTGAAAATAAAACAACTATACCTCAAACATATTCAAATTCACACTGTATAATGTCTGTTCTCCAACTCACAATCACAACACAAATGCAGGAAGCAACGTAAAATACATTTGACTGTTTTCCACATAAATTGACCTTAGATATCTCGAAAATTAAAAGAGTGTTGATAAATTGAAAAAAAGTTGTAAGCTCCAAACACGAACTTAGGCCAGTGTACTCCCCGAAAGACTTTGAAATCATGCTCTCATATCTAAAACTTATTTAAAAAATAGGTAGGCAGTTTTTGATAAATTACATGAAATTTTTGGTAATTTATGATCTGATGGAAATTTCTATTAACTGATTTCGTCAGACTTAAAAAATGTAGAAGAGCACTTTCAAGCGAATCGTTCTCATTATCCCATCAGTTTACAATTTTCGTTGGCACACTTCCAAACGATTCTTTCTTTTATAAAGTATAGAAAAAATTCATTCATGATTTTTCATTTTACAAAAATGTATGTCTGAGCAATTTTCTTTTTGTTCGCGATCAAACAGATTGTTGTTGCTTCTAATATTTTTAAAAAAGAATAGATAAATAAATAGTATTCGATGTCAAAAGAAAATGGAAAGTTATTGAAGGTCTTTCTTTGTGAATGTGCCAATATCGGTTAGTGGACTACATTTAGCAACATTCATACAGCATGTGTTTTATTTTCTATATTTAAAAACTTTCGAGGTGTAATCCCATTATTTTAAGCAATATTGAATTTTGTTACTTCAACTGATTGTGATTAATAATTCTATTTAATACAATGACTCATTTTGAATCATGAAGCCGAAAAGTAGTCTTGTACCATCTTTGCTGCATGAAAGTACTACAAGTATCACTTAAATAATCCCCCAAAGAGTAGAAGACTAAACTGCAGGAGACGAATATTTATTTTTCTCCACCAGATCGATCTCCTTATATGGTCATGCATTATGTTTTAATATGTTTTATCGTTTCTCTCTCAGACTTTTTTCTTCATAAATATAGCACACACAAATATGAATGTGTGTGGATGAAAATTCTCTTCAGTCGTGAAATACAAATTACAATATTTTCGGAGCTTCAAAATGTTACTATAAATAAAAAAGACGCGTGTCTTTTCATGTTTCTGAAAAAAAAATTCTAGCATTTTGTAAAGCATGAAAAAAAAATATGGTATTGAAAGAAATCTCTTGCGCCATTTATTAAAGAAGAATATTTATTTACTTTTTTATATAAATTAATTTATACATAACAAAATAAGACAAAATTGCACTTAATCTTATAAAATTTGTCCTTCGTTGTTGTTGTAATTTTTCATACATTTTGGTTTCTTAGTTGGTAGTGTGTTGTTCATTTAATTATTATTGTTTGCAGATGTTGATACTTTTTTGTCAAAAGAATATTCACGCAAAATTATTTATAAAAATATAGAACTATTCAATTTTCGCACACGAATTTGTTCTTGGCTTTTTCTTTCTCTTATATGATGTTAAGTTGTGAAAACAGATGAAAGGGTATGATCAGTAGATCTTAATTTTGCACATTTTTGGTCGTTTCTAAGTTCATTCATAACAATGAGTAGAAAGTTTTTTTTAAGAGGCAAAATAAAATTAATAATTTATCAATTAAAGAGCTATTGATGTTGAATTTTTCTAGGGCTTTTGTACATATATATGCTGATATTTACCATACAACTTTTTGAATTGATTTTATCTTTTCATTTATTATTACATTATGATAAGTGAAGATATGAAAGATGGATAATTGTAATAGCAATAATAATAATTACATAATAATAAAAAGTTGAATTTTGCGAGAGAGAAAACTTGGTTGTTGTTAAACAGTTTAGAAGCATTTTCTGTGGACAATGCCTGGGCCTGATTCGTCGTATTCTTCCTTTGAGATCCACATCTGTTGGAAGGTTGAGAGTGAAGCCAAGATTGAACCTCCGATCCAGACAGAGTATTTACGTTCTGGTGGGGCAATGATCTTGATCTTGATGGTTGATGGAGCCAAGGCAGTGATTTCCTTTTGCATACGATCAGCAATACCTGGGTACATTGTGGTACCTCCTGACATGACTGTGTTGGCATACAAGTCCTTACGGATATCAACATCGCACTTCATGATTGAGTTGTAAACTGTTTCGTGAATACCGCATGATTCCATTCCCAAGAATGATGGTTGGAAGAGAGCTTCTGGGCAACGGAAACGTTCATTACCGATGGTGATGACTTGTCCATCAGGTAATTCATATGACTTTTCGAGTGATGTTGAGGCAGCAGCGGTAGCCATTTCTTGTTCGAAGTCCAATGCAACATAGCACAATTTTTCCTTGATATCACGAACAATTTCACGTTCAGCTGTGGTTGTGAATGAGTAACCACGTTCAGTCAAGATCTTCATCAAGTAATCAGTCAAGTCACGACCAGCCAAGTCAAGACGGAGGATGGCGTGTGGGAGAGCATAACCTTCATAGATTGGAACAGTGTGTGAAACACCATCACCGGAGTCCAAGACAATACCGGTGGTACGACCTGAAGCGTACAATGAGAGAACAGCTTGGATGGCAACATACATGGCTGGTGAGTTGAATGTTTCAAACATGATTTGTGTCATCTTCTCGCGGTTAGCTTTTGGGTTCAATGGAGCTTCTGTGAGGAGAACTGGATGTTCTTCTGGGGCAACACGGAGTTCATTGTAGAAAGTGTGATGCCAGATCTTTTCCATATCATCCCAGTTTGTGATGATACCGTGTTCAATTGGGTACTTCAAAGTGAGGATACCTCTCTTGCTTTGGGCTTCATCTCCAACATATGAGTCTTTTTGTCCCATACCAACCATGACACCTTGATGACGTGGGCGTCCAACAATTGATGGAAAGACGGCACGTGGTGCATCATCTCCGGCAAAACCGGCCTTGCACATACCTGAGCCTGTTTTTCATAATAACGAGAGTAAAATTCCATTAGTTTTTCCTTACAAAAATATTACTTTACAGAAGTGAATTGATTTCGAAGTAATGTAAACTGTTTATTAAATGTTCTTTCATCAGGATTAATAATTTAGAAATCATCCAGCAGAATTAAAATTTTCAAAAATTTGCTGCTAACATAAATATTGACTGACATTGAACTATCTTCAAAGGAATCTTCTTTCTTCTAAACATGATTCATTAATTTTAACAATAAATTCTCTGAATTATCTTTTCACTTATAAAATTAAAATAATTATTGGTTTTTTTGAACTGTATTAATTTTAAAGTTATCTGCATTTCTAATTAATTCCTTTAATTTATTAATTCACTTAAAAAAGATTTCGTAATGATAATCTTTAATTTGTTAAATTTCCATCTAGTTCTTTAAAACTTCCTTATAATTTTTTTTATGTTTCACTTTATAAAAAAATGCAGTTTTTTATCAATTCACTTTTTAATCCATTTTTCGTTTAGATGATAAAAAAGTTGTGAATAATTAAAAACGCACCATTGTCAACAACTAAAGCAGCAACATCGTCGTCACACATTTTGAATAGATTTTCAGATTAGACCGTCTGCACACCACAAAATCAAAACTTGGAACTGTCTCGGATCAATGGGTGTGCAGGATACTTATATACCTTCTCTGTTAACTGCCGAATGAAGATCCACATTCAAACACAGATTCACAAAAATATCATAAATTTATAAGTAGATACACAGTTTCACCCCATACTAATTTAAAAAATATTCAAAAAGTTTTTTTTTTCATTTCGGATTTTAAAACAACTACAGAAAAGAAAACTACTAACAAGAAAACACATGTGGAAACACCAGCAAGCAGTAGCACCAAAATCAGTAGATTTTACTTATATTTACTCATATATTCATAAAGTCGCTTTGATAAAAATAGAACACACATTTCTGCCCGTCACCGTATATGGGAACACGACAAAAAGAGTCATTGCTGTCTAGCTTGTGAAAGAAATACCTCCCCGTAACATTATGATCATGAGAAATGGAACTTGAGGGCACCTTTTCGTGTATGGATTTATGAATGTGTAATGATATTTAATGTATGAGTCAAAAAATTTTTAATGAAAGTAAAATTGTTTCAAATGAGTTGGTTGGTAATTTTTAAGGAACATATGTTGATAAAAATATATTGTTTGCTGCTGCTGCTGCAATATACAATGAAACAATTTTTGAATAAACACAATAAAAAATCATCAATACAAATGGAACTAATGCAAAAATGTGTTTGTAATTGATAATTAGAGAGTATCTTAATTTTGATATTTGATGGATCAATAACTTCTTTCTAAACTATAAAGTTTCATGTATTAACATCACGAAAGTATATTGCAGGAATAAATATCACATCAAGCAAAAATTCCAAAAAATATATTTTTAAATAATTTGTTTTATCAATTCTTTTTAGATTATGAGAAAAATGAAAAATTCTTGAAAGTGATCCAGATATCCGAAGTAATTACCGAACGATTCTTACATCATAATTGAGTTACAAATACAAAGAAACAAATATGAAGAAAATTCCCGCTAAATATTTTTAGAGCTCGAGAATCATTCGGCCTCAATCAATGACGATAAATTTATTTTTTTTCTTTTTCGTAAAAGCAAGTGATAGAAATTTCCCTTAAATAGTCAAGAAAATCTTTTACATTGCAATGAATTACTTTAAGTGATGCAATTGAAGACGAATGAGTGATATAGATAAATCATTTTTATTAGAACACATTAATTTTCTTTTCGTCACGATGTGTGGTGCAAACTTAAAACATTTCATCACAATGAACAAAACAAAGCAGAGAAATATTATTATAAATAATGATCTATTTTTGCAATTAATTTCAATTTTTTTAAAAAAAAATAAATTTTAAAATCGTAGAGTTACTTAAATGAACAAACAAAAAATTAATTCGTAATTGCTAATGCATGCATAAAATAATAGTTTCTTCATTGGAAAACAGAATCTGAAAGTAAAAGTGAAAAAGAATAAGAACATGACACATGTTTACATGACTGAATTATCGTTCCATATGCAACGACATATCCAGCAAATGTGCAACCCTAAGCCATAAGATCGTTATTTTTTTCGTTTGTCTATTGAGAATGATGCCTTTTATGGATATGCAAAATTGTTCGCCTTTATTTCTCATATTTCTATAGCTGTAAACATTTTCTCAAAAAACAGACTCAAAAATTTTAAGAAAATTTTCATTTTTAACATCTTAATATTCCTTTCCAGCTGATCTTGCACAAAATATGTTGAATTTTATTCGAATCGGAACAGGCGTGTAGTAAAGTAATAGTTCACTAAATTACACAAAATAAAAAAAAAAACATTTCTAGATCGGTAATCGTTAAAACCACCGACATGATATTGAGACTCAATTGCCGTGCACACAAACTTATTCGCTAAAGCGCCATGAATGTGAAAAGAAAATTTTTGTTTAAGGAAACTGGAATGATGAAATAAAACATCGTTGCTCGCCAATGAATCATTTAATAATTGCTAAGCGACCGCATGCAAATCTGTGGGGGCTGCTCACTTATTTAATGAATGTTTGGGAATTTCCTTAAAATATTTTTGAGTGATCCAATGAACTTTTGTCGTTTTACTTTTTCATCATTTTCTTCACCAACATACTATTTCTTTTGTGGTGCTTTATTTTAGCGATTGACTAATTATGGCTTTCTTAGAGAACTCATATTTGCATCTTTTTAATGTTTTATGTTTAAATGCATTTTTCAATGCTTTAAAATTCGGAAATATTAAGTGAATGAGCTCATCATTACATCTTAAAAATAAAAAAAAATGAATTTTATTTTAAGTCATCCATTAAATAGTTTTAGTTCGCTTTTTCATTAATAGGAAGATAGTATGGCTTGATCTTTTTCACTGTCTATAAGAACGACACTGTAAAAAGGAAAAAGATTTTTTAAATTCAATCTAAAAATAAAAAAAATGATCACTTGGCGATAGGCAACGCAACAATTTTTTTTATTCCCTGCTTGAGAAATCTACAAAATTTCAATCACAATCTATAGCTTCAACAAAATTTATATATGTGTGATAGCTGTGTGTGAAAAATTTTTGGCAAAAAGGAAAAAAAAAATATGTGAGAAAATATACTTTGAAGAAGATATGTTAAGAAACAATTTTAATATTTTTTGGGGCAACGGAATTTTTCGTAGTCTACACACAGTAAAATGTAATATAAATGTGATACCATGAACATTATAATATGGATCGGAATGCAAATATATATAAATAAAAGTAACTTCTTAATTCTAGATAATTTGATATGCAAAAATTTTATTTATAATATTTTTTTATTTGGACATTATTTAATAAAAGTACCTTGAATTCAGCCAAAAAGTATTAATTAAAACTGACTTTTATGAGGTTATATGTGAAATCATGAAAAATTATGGAGGTGATAAAAAAAAACTCTTGCTATTTAAAATGATACAAGTTCTCCAATTGCAGTAGAAATTTAGTAATATTAAAAATGAGAACATTTTCAATTCTCATTTCCGATCAAAATTACTGTTTATTCTGGGTTTATACAATTCAATTCATAAATCGATAGTAAATAAATTTGAATGCAATAAATGAGCATACGATTTTAGTAATGAAATATGTATTTTAGGTGTCATTTGAGAATCAGTGAAAATTGTATACGAGTATATATGGAGAACACGAAGTAAATATCTCAATAAAAAGTTTTTCTTTTCACACTAAACTAAATTTGAAATACGGGGGGTATAAAATATTCTGTCTAAACAAAATTATTTAAAGTGACGTGAGCGTTCATAAACACAAGAGAGCTCTTATATCTTAAAGTTTTATTATAAAGGGGAATTTTGACTTTGCTGTGGCTGAAAATGATGTGTATAGAATAGTTTGTTGTATACCATAATGATGATGGTCTATTAATACTTTTTCATCTGAAACCTAAAGGTTAGAGAAATTATGTTTGATAAACTTTAAATGACATGTCAAAATTTCTCAAATTTATTCAAATAATAAAATTTTTCTAATCATATTGCTAAAATTGATTCGTAAAAATCATTTCATTGAATGAGTGTGAACATTTAATATTAATCTAATTGTAAAATCATTCTAATCTTGATCTCATGTCTCGAATTATAAACTGTAAATCTTGAATATATCTATCGATTATTGATTTTTTATTTACATTACTATTTTTATTGAAATATTTTGAGTAAATATTTATCTAGTTCAACTAGGTGGAAATATTTTTATATTAAATTTCAATCACAAATCATCTCCGTTTCTTGTTTTTTCGTATTTTGTCAACAAATTTCTATACATATTACAATATTATTACTTTTTAGGGTGCATTTAAAAGGGGTTTATTTTATTTTGGAAATGCTTGATTCTCATGATGATTCTAATAAATGACCATATATTGATTTTGGGTTAGTGTTTTCAGAAATGTCTACTGTATTCTATAAAAATTCAAATTCATTGACTTACCCTTGAGGAATACAAAATTTAGACAAATAATAAATATTAAGCTAACATCGAATAATGCTAATATCATTTACTCATAAAAAGGAATTTGATTAGCTTTAATCCAGATTTTATTAAATTCTCATTTAGTCATTTGAAAAAATTATTTTCATTCATTCATTCTTTGTTAAACACGCGTCACATAGCAATCAGGCATAATAAAAGGATGAACGAAGTAGCAAAATTTCAAACGACAATGACACATGACCTTAAGTAAATAAATAAAGTAATGGTAAAAATCCGTAAAAATATTTTCATTGTTTGATTAGCTTGCTCATTTCTCAGTTTATGCATTCAATTGAATTTGCTGTAAAATTCATGATGAGAAACATGTGTACATGAAACGACGAAGAAGAAAAATGCTTGATAAATTTTAATTATATGTGACTAAAAAATCTACAAATAAATGATGAGAGAATTTGAATGCAAAAAAAGTCTCAAATTAAAATATTTCAAATTCTTAGCTTTGATTTTCAAAGTCTGAATCATCTTTAAATATTTTTTTATTCAAATTTTTAAAATTTTTCGCACAAAAAAAATAAAACTCGTCATATGTATTATGAGAGGAAAATAGAAAAGGATTTTGTTTCATAATAGTGTCGATTGCCTTATTTTTCAATTTTTAGCCAAGACACATTGCAATGTTTTTATTTAAAAATTCAAAAGCCGTTAATCAATTTTGATTTTTTTTTGCTAAATGGAAGATTGATTGTTTTATTATTTATGAGAGTGTTGTTTAAACGAAGAACTGTGGAACATGCTTTCGTGTATTACATAAAAAATTCAAAAAAAAATTTTAAAACAGGTAGCTTTCTATAAAGTTTTTCATTTTTGCTCAAAAAATTAAATAGAAAAATTTGAAGTTATTTTTCGAATGCTATTTACTAATGATAGATTTTAATTCATAGTCAATATAATGTTGGTGACAGTTACTTTATTGAATTTTGATCGTCAAAACTCTATGGCTGAATATACACTTCGTTATCAAATGATTGAATGATGAATCAGGAATGGTTTAGTACTTCGGTACCTAATTATTGCAATACGATAAGCGATCATGGGTTCAAGATTGGCTATGGGAAATTTTTCACTTGTCCTTTTTCGAATAATATGTACTGGAAATGAGGCTCACAGCCTTCCTTTGTAGGCTACAGACAGAAATGTTATCAAAGAAAGTGGTTCAGATTCTACTATAAATTGCAGGTCTAGGTTTGAGTGCAATGGTTTGGCACATCCTTACTCGTTAAAATATCATTAGCTGCGAAAAGCCCTAGCGTACCTCTGGATCACAATTGAACTGAATAGGTAAAGGTTTTTTTTATTAAATGATTCGATCCGTTAGAAAAAAAAATAATTTTGCGGTGAAGTAGATTAATCTCAAATTTTGATACCTATTCATTTGTATATAATTGTCTGTAATTATTAAGTTTTCTTTCATAAATTTTTTTCTCATTAAATAAAATCGAAGGTTTCGTTAAAACTAGATTATGACTACTATGGGTCCTCGATTTGAGTAGAATCGATTTGAATAGATTCGATTTGAAAAACGAAAATTAATGAATTGAAAATTCAAAATTTTGTTTTTGTAACGGACATTTTTCATACAAAAAGTAAATAATTCGATTTGAGTAGATTCGATTTGAATAGGATTTTTCTGGAATAAAACACCTCCTCAAATCGAAGATCCCCAGTAAAGGCAAATATTTCCTAAAAGTTGTATTAAAAGCATTACCCTGTTTTTTCGTTATAAGCTAGTAGTTTAGAAGAATAAAAAAGTGATTTTTTGGCTCACTAGTAGCTTAGTAACGAGTAGTAGTTTATAACGAAAAAACAGGGTAAAGAGAAGAGAATTAATTCATAAAACTTCATCAGTTGTTTTAAGGTCTTGTTTTGAATATGTATATGAATGAAGAACCTACTAGAGTGTGAAGTAATAGTAAACAATGCATTAAATATTAGGAAATAAATACGGAAACGAAAGAAGAATTAAAAGATCATATCTTTATTCATATGATGATACCAATTTCATTAATTCCAAATCAGATAAGAAAATATTAACACCTCTTCAATATTGAATTACATGTTATTATTGTTAGCAATGTAATTTTATCACTCTAGACATTAACGGGTGTAATTATAAATAAAAGATAAAAAAAATATCTTGCGTTATTTTATGGCATGTGTAAGATATGTTAACTCAATATTTAACGATATCTAACTGTCGATGTGTAATAGAATTGACATGGAGATTAAACACGTAAATATGTTGTACCTATATAATGTAAGTAATTATGTGTCATTAGTCAAAATATGAACACTTTCATTATTATCCTGAAAAACTAATTGCATGCCTTAATAAGGACAATATAGAAATAATAAATGAATTTGTATCTACATTTTGTATAATTTTCTCTTTTACATTTTATTAATTAGGTATTTGAAATTAACGTAATTTTTACAAAGCGTAATTATATTTTTAAAACATTTGCTTATTCTTTACTTAACCTAATAATTTATTAAGTGACTTTACATTTAACCATTCTTTAATTGATTGCTTTACAAATACTAATATTCCTTATCTCATCATTTGCAAAAAAAAAAATTTATATACTTAAAATCTATTACTAATTCATGGATATGATTTTAATAAAAAATGTAAATTTTAAAAATCATTGAGCCTTTTATTTTTAAAGCAACAAAAAACTAGAATCTAACAAAAAAATTATCTATTCCAATTTTTTTTATTCAATTCATAATAAAGTCATTTTTATTTGAGCTTAAATTCAACTTTACTAATTGATATCGTATCGTCTCCAATTTGTTTTCCTTTCAACTTAATTAATCTATTTATTTTTGCTAATCTTAAGAGTTTTATTAAATTCAGAAAATATTCAATTTACATTACACTCAATTAATTATACCATTGTTAGATTTTTATTAATATTCTCGAGGTGCTCTTTAGCTTTTATTCTAAGAGCTGCAATTGAATTTGTTCGTATATCTGTTGTGACCGCATTTACTGTTGGACTGGAACTTATTGTCATATTTAATGCACTGCCTTCTTTTAAGCGATCATCAACTGGACTATCTACTCTAATTTCTACAGAGTTTTTCTTGTCAGGTGATGGTGATCTCATTGAGTGCATACTTGATGATGGACTCATTGATGATGAATGTTGAACCATAACTTGCTGATTTCCCATCATTGGAATTGTTGAAGCTGAACTTGTAGGTATTGCAGCTGGAGGCAAATGAGAAGGCGGTTGTATATTCTGTGGTGAAATTCTTATCGAGCCATTTGGATGTGACATTAACTGACCCATATTCATGTTGGATGGATTTAAACTAAGTGGTGGAGTAAGATAACTTGGATATACGTTTTGTGGATGTGACAAAAAACCTAGAAAAACATTATTAATAGTAATATTATAAGAATAGTAATTGATTTATTAAATACCTGGTAAAGCGGTAAGTAAAGGCGGTGAAAGCCATGGATCAACGGGCATATTCATGCCTCCATTACATCCTAAACGATGTGGTAGTTGTGAAAAATGAGATAGTCCAAGCCTTAAACTTTCAGATTTTTCCTGTCTTCTCCATTTTGCTCTGCGATTCTGCGATAATTTTATTTAAAAGAAATTAATTATTGCTGATTTAAAAAAAAAATCAAGTTATTTGTTCTTACCTGAAACCAAACCTTTTTATTGGGAGAAAAAAAAATAAAAAACAAATTAGTTTCAAAAATGTCTTCAGTATTTACTAATATCATGGTTGGTAGAAAAGAATTAGAATAAATTAATGCATTAAAAGCTTTTTGATTCATAGATAATGTGTCACAAATTATCCTTAATTGTTCCCATTGTATATCACATTTCAGTATGTTTTTAATATTTTATTCAAATCATAATGGAAATTAGTTGTAATCAAGATATTGTATATATGAATATGAAATATTTATAGAAGTATGTTTGAGTGCGTAAGGGAGGGTCGATCAATTACTGAACAATTTGTTTGATTGCAATTGTCTATTGTTTATGTGACTTTTTGAAAATTCACGTCTAATGCCTTTCGAAAATTGATTAATGATATTGTATAATCATTGTGGTATATTGTTGCATGGAAAATAGTGTTAAAACCCCTTGTGATTTTCTAAATGAATGCATAATGATGATGTTCATCAAGAAATTTTATTGCTTTCTTTTGTCAATATCAATTTTTCATTTATGAATACTCACTTTTATAGTTTTATCATATCCATGCCGAATAAAAAATTTCAACAAGATTTTAACGAGCAATAATTATATTAAATTGATGTTATAAAAGATTTTATGAGACTCTATTTTTGTTTACTCATTCAGGTCTATGGCAAAACATGCAAAGTAGAATTTAATTGAATTTTGAGCACCATAATGAAAATAGATGAGGAGTAGAAAATTTCATTTTTCTACAATAACAATAGATATAATACTAACCTACCCGAGAAACTGCATAACATTTATGTGCTAAAGAATATAGAGTACTTTGGATTGTAAAACAAATTTTCATTATAAAATAAGGAAAACATCATTAACCATAGCCATAACAGAAATTTGTCCAGTTCAGGATAATAAAAGCATAAGCAATTATCTTTTCTAACGAAACGGCTATATCTACTGCTTTTGCTTGCTACATATATCATGACAAATATGGCCTTTATATCATCAAAATTTTACGTATGTTTGTATACACAAGGTATACATGTAGATAAGATAAATTAAACTAAAACAAACCCCTCAAGAACTTTTGTATCATCATATTATTAACATCACCATTACTTGAGTTTTCACTCTTTACCAAAACCATTTTCCAATTTTATTATTTATAATTGTGTAAAAAGCTCATGTGAGTTCTAAGTACAGTCAAATTTAAAAAGTAGAGGAAGTATAATTTTCATCTACCTCTTCTCAATTTTGTGTTTATGATATATTTGTATATTCCCATAAAATTTACAAAACAAACTAAAAGTTTAAAATATCGAAAATCGATTTTTCCCTTGAAATTCAATAAAGTATTCTTCTTTTCACCGTATTCCAAAAATAAATCCTTCATAGCTCTTAAAAACTTCACATTTTCTGTCATTCGTATGTTAACAATTTAATAAAATCCTTGTGATATATTTGAAGGGAGAAGCAGATGAAGTCAAATGACGTGAGTAAAAATGCGATCAATTAAAATACGAGCTACAAAAATAATTAAATTATAAACACATTTTGGACTACGATGACCACTCCATTAAGATAATTTTATTTTATCAATCTAGTAAGGACATGATTTTATGAGAAACCACTGGAATATCGATTCATCATTTAAAAGGGTTAATTAAGGCTAAATTTTGCCATCTGACAAATCTCACAATTACGAATAGATTAACTATTTTGACGAGGAAGCAACTTATGTTGACAAGCTGGAAATTGATTTTTTTTTCATGAACATACTTCTAACCTTAACATTTGAACAAGTCATTGTTCGTTTTATTTGATTCTTAAAGTTCCTTCCGAATTTCTTTACCCAACAATTTATGAAACGCGTCATATAGCTTTATGCTGATGGATATATGAAGAGATGAAAATTTTCCAACAATTTTCATCTGAATAGAAGATAAATCAATTTTCTAAGGTTCAACGAAAATGAATTTACTCGACGTTTCTATAAAAGGATATTTTTATGCTGCATACATTTGATAAAGAGATATTGAATTATGACAAACTCTGCAACTCGTAATTAAGGTTTAAAACAACTACCTCGTTGCTTAATAGAATAAGGGAATAATTTATTTAATTCATTTTCAATTTATAAACCGATTATAATTTGCCTACGAAACTTTTGAATGCCATTAATTTTATTCTGTTTCGTGCAAATTTAAAAATGTATGTAGGTAGAAAAGTAAAGAGGAGAAAATTAAGGGAGCTGTCAAAAACATTTATCTGCTTTTCAACAAGAAAATTACTTTCATAATGGTTAGTAAGGAAGAATCAAGAAGAAAAGTTGTGTGTATATACACCTACAAACACAATATAATATGAGAAATTGATTTAGTCTTTTTGAACTCACACTTTTTCCCTTTGATACATAATATTTTTAACCTTCTTAAGCTTCACCCCATTCTTAACTGAGACGTGCAAAACATTTTCTTGATCGTGACTAATTTCCCATTCTTCGGTTTTCACTTTCGTTCTTACATTTTTCTAAGTGTGTGTATATATCTTTGTGTAAACAAGTGAAAATATATATATAATATAATAATGTTATTTTCATAAATGACTCATGAATTTATCGTCGTGTCATATTATGAAATATGCATAAAAACGATGCTAAAGGGCACAGAAGAAAAGTAACGACAGTAAGAAGAGTAGAAATCTCATTCGTACGCATGATGAAATAACGATTTAATTTCATTCTTTTGCCTTCCAATTTTATCATCATCATCATCGTAGTCGTACGACAAAACGATAAAGAAAAAGAAAATTTTTCCTCCAATTAAGGACAAAATAGAAAATTAACAAAATAATTTAATTATGATGGAGGAGAGAGTCGAGTTTGTATTTTCATTATGCGGAGCGCAAAAATGGAAGGAAAAACTTTTTTTCTTCTCTCTGTTTTAATAATTTTCCAATTTTCTTCAATTATTCAGCAAACAAGCCATGAATGTTGTATAATAAAAAGGAGAAGAAAAATGTCGTTAATTGATGGAAATTCACTTTTTTCTTTTGCAATGAAAAATATACACGGTCAGAAAGAGAAAAAGAAAATTTATTATTAATGTGCAAAAGCAAAAGAGAAAAGTTTTTAGATGCGATGACAAGCGATAAAAAAATTTAATTATATGAAAGTGTTTTAATTAAAAATTCAAATTAACCTCTTGTTCGCTCTCTTTCTCTATTCCTATCTCCTTCTTTTTGTTTTACCAATGAGCTTGACATAAAAAGAATTATTTAAAGTAATCTTATTTTCTATCTCCATAACGCGTATAATAAAAAAAAACATTGTATGGACACTGGCATTTCTTGATAATTCTAATAATTCTGATGTTATCCAATGAAACACATTATGATGTGGATTAACATTATTAGGTACCTAATTATAGTATATAATAAGAATAAAGAAGAGAACGCCATTTTGAAAAAGGACCATTCTTCACATCATCAGTTTTCCTTTTTTTGGCTCCATAAATTTCCCTCTTTTCCTCAACTTCCCTGTTCACAAATATATTCGTTCTTTCCTCTCTTTATTTATTCATCCAGCCAAGCATCTATCCATCTATCTTGATATAATCTTTAATTTCCTGAAAAATACTTCAAACGATGCGGAATGATTGTTGGGGTGGTTGTTCTATTCCTGCATTTATGTCGAAAACAAAGTTTGGCATCTCCAATAGTGTGTACGAATGAGACATGTATTTAATTATATAATAAATTAATTGGAGAGAATAAAAAATTTCATTAAAATCGTAAAATTTTATGTCTGTATTACGAGCGCATGCCTTCAGGGCATCATATACTGTGACTGAATGAATGGAACAGTGATACAAATGTCTCTTATTCACATACATTAGATTATTATTATTTTTATTATTATTGTGTTGTAGTTGCCGTCGTCACATCAAATGGCTTTGTTTGTTTTCTCTTTCTACAATTTTTTTTCCTCTCCTTTATCTGTGTAGGAAAATAAAAGGGAGACATGAGCTTCATGATAATAATAAATGCTTTTTAAACAGAACTGACGCATGCGTTTCATCTTATATTCAACATCTCATTCCCAGGCATTCATAGACATGTTTCAGAATTTTATCAGTTCGCTATACCGTTGGAAAGATTGATTACTCATAATAAATAAATAATTTTAGCCAGTTAAAGTTTAAGAAATTATAACATTCATTGAAAGGAATTAAGGAGGTTAATTTTTAAACTTTTTCGGATGAAGTTAAATACATAAAAAAGCTCTCATTTGACTAATCAAAAGCAAAAAGCTTCAAATTTCATGAGTTGTGATAAATAAATGTTTACAGTCGCAGAGATGCTTCTTTGGTATGAAACAATATAAAAATTAAACTGAAAATGAAATAACTATAGTGAAAGAAAATTTTCTATTCAAGCTTCGTAAAAGTATCATAGAAGAATGACAAAGAGTGTGAGAAAGTAAATTTTACGCTAAATTAAATTTAATTAAATGCTAATTCGTAGAGTAATTATTGAAGAAGAATCGTTTTATGTTTTCTCGATCAGTAAACAAAACAGTCTACAATTCATAGAACTTATTTTTGTATTACCTACGGCAAAAGGCAAATATATAAGCGATAATGAAACTGTATATAATTTTAGAATTAAATGAAAAATGTCAAACTCGACAATTAAGTATCATGTTCCATAGTTTAAGAATGAAGTCACATGCCAGCCTTTTGCCTCACACTTTTTGAATCTTTACACCATGTTCTTAGCCAATTTTCCTTTTTATTTAATCGCACATGCAGATGCACAAGCCTCATTTAAACGTATCATTTAATAGAAGTAAACAAACGTATTTATGTCTGTTTGATTTTAGATTTGTCGTTTCTTTTATGCTTGTATGTTTTCACATACATGTTTAGAGGGTTGAGGGTTGGCTGATTTACCATTGAATGAAATCGAAAAAAGTTCAAAAGACCAATTTTTGTCAACAAATCTTAAATGTGTACAAAATTTCTCATCCTCCTAGCTTTAAGCAGCAGAATCAACAGTAGCATTATTAAATTTAATAAATTCACTTTTAACTGTGATTTAACTAGTGATTATTAGGGAGTTAATTAAACACTTGACACGTGTTCGCTTTTATAGTATATTACACAGTTCATTTGAGATGATTTTTTTTTTTGCTGCTGACGTAAAACGATGGGGTGTACGTACATACGTTGTATTTTAGTTCAAAACTTCACTCAATTCCTATCACAAATATTGTCAAATTATTTTCTTGTTTGTTGCATTTTCATTACATTTCATAATTTCCAGCGGGTTGCCAAACATGTCCTGAAGGGCTAAAACAGGCAAAACATTTTTTGTTAAAGAGCATAAGCTATAAAAGAAGATCACGATACTTGACACCTTCTGACTTTTATATCATGATGTGTATGACAATTTTAATGAACAACGAATCCAGAGAAGAAAATAAAAATCTTTGTCGGTTCAATCCAAGTTCAATCACAGAAAGAGCACTTAAAAATAAAATTGATTAGATTCCAGAAATAAGAATTAAAATTTTTCATAACGAATTAGTTTTATCGTGAATGTAGAATCTAAATGGATCATATTAAAGCAAACATTTTGTAGTTATTTTATTATTTTTTTCATTGTGTCATGATCCTCGTATTCTCAAAGATTATGTGTTCATATTAAAAAAACATCAAAAAGGGGATAAAAGGACTTTTTAAAAAGATCAAATCAACATTAATACCTAAAAGATATATCTAATAGGAGAATCATACGCTTACATAGAAATTTTCTATAGTCATCATGATTTTGGTATTTTTTATTATGTTTAAATTAGAAACCACTTAATGTATTGTATTGTCTATTACTCTTCATACCTTTTAATTCTGTCTATTTAGTGCTTGAATAAGGACAACTTTTCTTTTGTTATCGTTAAGAGAGTTTTTATTCCCCTCTTTACCCCTTGTTTTTCATGTTTCTTTATTGTCGATAATTGCTTGTTATTTTAGATGCCTCAGTATAAAACATTTTTCAATTAGTCATTTAATCGTTACTTCTTTTTTGCAGAATGACAACAACATATGCAACATAATTGGACTAATTTTCACATCAAATTTAGAGAAATGTCGGTATTTCTACTTTTATCTTCTACTACTGTCTTTTCATAATTTTATTCTTCCTACTTAAAAAGTAAGACAAATGAAGTCTAAGATGAAATGAAATAATGATGATGTATGTAATTGTATACCAAACCTATTGAATCATTTTGTTTAAAAATCATCGGTGAGGAAATTTTGTCTTTCTTCTTCTTTTTAGTAAGTAACTTGATCTTCTTAACCGCAAACTTTTTAATAAGCGGCAAACGTTCTTTTATTTTCAATTTGCTTTTAACCTCCATATGAATATTGGAAAGTTTCATGTGAATTTAGAAATAAAAATTTATGCGTAATTTAGTAAGTGATTTTGAGAGTATTCAAAGCAGAATCTGAATTTAAGTAGATGCTTTTGCTGATTACTGGTAGCTACATAACCTTTTGTTTCTTTAATAATGTGAGATAGTCAATTCATGTTTAAAAGAACATATTTAAACATTTTTGAGAAATCAATATTTTTAAAACTGCATGATATTTGGCTTTAGTAAATATCGACAGATATTTGCAGTATCAACAAACGTTTACGGTTTTACATAGATTCATTAGGATTGCTCTTTTTATTCAAATAAAGAGCAACATTTACTGTAATTGAGTGAAGCAAAATGCAAAAAGAATTGAAGGAAAGATTCAATTTTATATCATCTGTGAATTCATGCATGATAATCCTAAACACACGTTTTAATTCACTCTGTATTTTATTACGGTTGAAATAATACAAATTGAGAGTAAAATGAAATACAAGCGGAACCATCGTAATATGTTTTCCCAATAGGTTTAATTATAAAAAAATCTAGTGTTGTTTTATTTTTCTTTTTTGAAAAGGGATGAAAAGAAACAAAATAAAATAAAAATTAAAGTAAATAAAAATATATCACTGGTTTTACACTTTGAGTGAAAAAATTGTTTTTTGTAATTTGAGTACTTGTTGTTTTTTACTATTGTGATAACAGGGAAGGTCTCCTGAATTAGAACTTGTGTGTGAAAATATTTTACATCAAATCTTTCTGATAAATCTAATAAAACAATTTTAAAGATGAAAGATTAAAGGCTCTTAAAGCAATAAAGAATAAATTGCTCCTTGAACAATTGTGCTTATCATTTCTAAAGAATAGAAATGTTCAAGTGTTATTTCCCATCATAATACAGCATAAAAAAACTATTAACATTTTTCCTTTATCCCTATATTTAGCTATCTTAATCGTGAACACAGTACATTTTTCATCCCCTAGTAACTCTTCAATTTGTCATTTTTATTTGGTGTAATGATGAAAATGATGTGCATAATTTCTGCAACATAAATTCAAATTTATTTAATTTTCCGCTTGAGTTGAGAATGAAGAGAAACGTATTTTTTTGCTTAATCCGATTCGTTATTGTTATGATCCAATTTCTTCTTATTTTTTTCTTTTTATTCAAGCTAATGACGCATAGCATGTGTTTCGTTTAACATTCATAATAATAGTAATGTAAATCCATCTCAACTCAACTCTTTGCATCTGCTGTGTATCGCATCAATGGAAATGAGAAAAGAATTAATCATAAGTAAGCAATAGCAGAGCAAACAAAAAGACCATTGAATAATTATACAGCCAATTTATTTATTATTATTTTTCCTTTTAAAAAATTTTGATTTTGATGGCAGGTATTAAAAGGAAGTAGTTGTGAATATAATAATAAGAGTTGTTCTTTATACTAACATTCAATTATGATATTAATAAATAATGAATTGTTTTAATTTCTGTGGGGTAATTAAAAAGTTTTACTCGAGGAGAACCTTGTCTGCAAGAATTAAAACAAAAATTTAAGTTAATTAATTTTTTCATTAATTTTTTAATTTACTTTATTGCATTTTATGCTCTTTTAAAAACTTTTTTCAATATGGCGGCATCCAAAAAAGAGATTTTAATGTTTTGTCAAAGAAATTGAATCTTTTTTGATTCATAAACCCACGGTTTCAAAGGTTTCAAAACTTGAGTTCTAGAACAATCGATTTCAGAGTCTAGATATAATTAATATTTATATTTAGGATTGTTCACAATGGAATACATATTTATTATTTACTTTTGCTTGGTTTTTTTGGAACTGCTTGCTTCAGTACTTTCTGAGCTGCTTTGACTTCTTGATTTTTGCCAGTTTAAAGGCTTTTTACGATAAAGTGGATAAGGAGGAATAGTAATTAATAAAGCGAGTACAAATCCAGCAGCTAATATGTAGATAGTTTGCGAGAATTGCTGAATAACAGCGCCAAAAATGAGTCCAACAAAGCCAAAAAGTGTGATTATTAAGCGAGAAATTTTTTCGGCTTTAGCCTGACCTTCAAAATCCATATGTGTTTGTACGTTAAACATCATGAATCTAGTTAAATTAAGAATTTTTCCTTTTTTTGAAATTTTTGTGTCGTGGATTTTATTTTTATTTTTAGATGCTAGTTTTTCAATTTTCTCGCATATTTTTATCCTATAGGTTGCCCTTTTTAGCGCATTTTTGAAACTTTTTAAATGCTTACAAAAATGCTGACTGATTTTCAGAAAAGAAAAACATGTGAATAAGAAACATTGATAAAATTTTTCATCATAAACATTTATGTTATTAAATTAAATTTACATTTATAAACCCCTCTTGGTATATGACGACGAGTGAAAGAAAATTTCATTGTGCATTAAATTGTTGAACAACAACTTTAACAAAACATGGGATGAAGTATCTTGCAGTGTTTGGAAAAATCACTTTTCAATCAAAATTATGACAATTATTAAATTTATTGAGTTTGACTTTACAGTCTCAATCACTTTAATGCTGATAAAACGAGAGGAGTTAAAGAGGCATTAAATGAGTTAAAGGACTTTAAATTGATTTATGAAATTTATCAAAAACGCAAAAGTGAACTGCATTGCAAGTATGTTTAATAGAATCTACATCTGTCACATTTTTTTTGGAATAATGTAATAATTTTTAGTTTTGATGAGTGGGAGGAACTTTTCTGCCAAATCTAATTTCAGTGATTTCTCATTACTTTACAACTTTGTTGTATTATCTGAGATTTAATTTTAAAAGAACAAAATTAAAGGAATTTTCTTTGTGTATTGATCCAACAGTAAATTTTGTTTTCAACTGCTGCGACGATGAAGGAATAACAAAATATATGCGACGTACAACAAAGGAACCACAGTGAAAATTTTTTGATAGTAATCATAACACGAGTAACTTTAGGAAAACTGTATTGTAATGTATGAGAACCCTTGGATTTATATTTATTCCTCATTTTTCGGCAATTCAAATATTCAAATTAATTTTTACAAGTTTTATTTCGGGTTCTCGTGATAACCTCGAATAAAGGTAAAAGTTGTTTTTGTTTCAGATTTTACAAAGAGAAAAAAAAATGAAATAAATTTATTGGCATTTCACCTTTTGAATTTAGTGCCTAAAGAAGGGATACCTACGTTAAGGCAATAATGTTTTCTTCACGCAGCAATTCAACAACCACACAGGGTGATAGATAATAAATTAAATCATAAATTTATTGTAACGCGCCAATAATAATAATATTTTGTGTTTTCTAGGGCACCACGTGAACCTTAATGTGTTTGTAATTTCTTTTAATTTCTTTTTTTTTGCGCAAACAATACAGCCAAGTAACGTGTCAACTTGTACTCAAGGGATTCAAAATATTGGTATACGTACACAAACACATGAATGTAATTATGCTTTTTATGATCAACAATAAAGGTTGGTAGTTGAAATAAAGAAATTTGAAGCAAACGATATTAATTAATCGCACTTATTTGAGAACCGTAGCGATTAAGACATGAAGAGAAAGAACAATAGTTTGTGAAACACTTTAACACGCAAAAATGTTAGAAAAAGATGGAATGTGGAAAAGATTATTATTAAGTAGAAAGAGAAAAGAAGATTTGCGTGTCACTAAGAACACACAAAATTTGACGGTTCACATATGATAAAAAGTTGTCAATATATCATATCCCTCATAAATTTTATTACCAAAAATTAAAATGAATGGAAAATTGATTACAAAATATTGGAATAGAAAAACCAAAGTTTATTCAAATATAAAGAAAAACAAAACTTAAATTATTTTTATACTCAAAATGCAATGACAAAAATATAAATTATGTAATAAAGGCGAAAGGCAATCATTTCAACAAATTTATTTCCGATTTATTCATGATGACATATATCGTCGGCGAATATTATGTGACTCAAGTTTATATGTGAGAGAAAAGAATTTTTTATATTTATGTTATGGGACAACGACATACATCGTGCTGCATATATGATTTTTATTTGGGGAGAAAATTTACATATATGTGATCGGTTTTTCATGCGATATCACGAGTTATTGATTTTATTTTAACTCCATATAAATGTTTTTATATTTTTCAAGTTGCTTTTTCTCTTATTTTCTCACAGATACTGCAGTCATAAATATCGAGGAAATGAAATCCCATTTAATAGTAATATATAAAGAAGAGTATATGAGGAATAATTTTCTTTAATTTAATCCACATTTATGAGTTGTTTTCTTCCTCAATTCTTTTGGTTACAGGCATTATATGTTGTTTGCTAAGCATAATCATGTTACCATAAATCATGACTTTGTTATAAAAATAAAATTTATTTATTTATATTTTCATTTCCAGGTGAAATGGCATAAGTAAATTTTATTAATGATTTTCAGTTCCTTATTTTTCCTGATAATTTCCTTTCGTTATTTGGAAAATTAGGCTGAAAACGACAAATATTACAAGACATAAAACTTTTAATTGAATATAATGAATGGGGCTTGAATAAGACTTAACGTTAATCTAAATAAGTCGATAATAATCAGCTAATTTTTTTCCCTTTTGTTAATTATGTTATACTAATTTTATGAAAGTTTTTCCAGTTAATAATAATTTTTTTATAATTTGTTGTCTAAACAAGGCCAAGCAATAATTTATAAGACATTCTTAAGAACATCATGTATTTGATTCCAACAACTTTTTTGTCGTTTTACGTTTTAGAAGTATTTCCT
The DNA here is from genome assembly GCA_917627325.4 of Chironomus riparius. NCBI lineage: Eukaryota > Metazoa > Arthropoda > Insecta > Diptera > Chironomidae > Chironomus > Chironomus riparius. The sequence goes on from OU895877.1 coordinate 33,746,659, forward strand.
GAAGAGCCTAATTTAAAACGGAAAAATTATCACTAAATTAATATGACAGCAATTAACCCCCCGCAGAAATTAAACATGAATAAACAAAGTGATGAAATTACTCAATAAATATGAAGATAATGTAGTGAAGAATTTGTAAATTAAGCAAAGATAATGAGCACTCTGATATTCATAGTGCATGATAAAATGTCATTTATTGTGACTTTAATCGATATACTTAAGATAAGGATCTCAAAATAAGGGAGAATGTAGAATTAAGTGAGTTACTATACATGTAAGTTAGCAAGAAAGAAATGTACGATAATTTTACGAGTATCAACATAGTCAAGCATTAGTCCTAAAATAATTAAATTAATTAGTGTCGCCGTATCGCGTGCATATTTGGTCGTATTGGATTTTTATTTATTCGCTCATTCACAAACAGAGAAAGAAATGTTGGATAAATGTAAAATGAATGTGGGTTATAATCACATTAAACAAGGTTTTTCATGCATATGGCATATTAATTAAGTACACAAAAACAAACGCTGAAAAAAGCTCACGTTCGTAAAATATTTTAATTATAATAAGGTGTTTACATTCCTTTATGAATATATTGATTAAAGGATAATCAGAAAATGAATTAGAAATTAATAATTATAGCACGATTATCTGATGTAGTGAGAAATTAAATTACACCAAAATATACTTAAGTAATCTTTTAAATTTAAATATCATCAATCACATTCAAGACTTCCCTTCACTCAATTATTTGCTTGACGTTGTAAAGTGTTTATTAATAACAAGTTTAATGTGAAAAAAGGATAATTAAGCATTATGTTAAGCAACACATAAAATGAAATGAAACCACTAATGGCATAATCGCCTACCGAAAAAAATAATACGAATGAGAAGAGGAGAAATTTATAATATTTAATTTTCCTTTCAACCCTTTTACTTTCCTTCAACGCTTCACACACATTAGACATACTTTCACTATATTAGCTATCCGCAAATTACTTTTTATGGCTCTACTGCTAACCATAGCTTTGTAAATTTATTTATATGAGCATACAAATCCTTCAATCCTTCTTTCTCTTTTTTGTTTTCCTTAGTACAGTGTGAGAAAAACATATGCTTTATTGTTGCTTATTAGCCATAACATAAATTCATTTTTTTCTTTTCTTTTTATATAGCATTAAATTGCTCACTGAAGTGAATTTATTGTTCTTATTAACACAAAAATTGTATGTATAAAAAGTGTAGTGAGATATTCGGAAATTACAAACATCAATAGGAAAAATCAACAAGAAAAACAATAATAATAGAAGCAATAAAACCCAAAGAATGCACAGTAAAGGGTTGAAAAGCAAGAGATGAATAAAATTGAGTTTTCCAATTTTTTTTCGCATTCCTTTAGCTATGAAAAAATCTTTTGTGGGAAGTCTAGAACATTTTTGCTGTGCAATTTCTACAGCTGACAAATGACAGGAATGAGAGTGAACCAAATAAAAAAGAAAGGAAGAAAAAAATAGTAAAACGTTTAAAATTGATTGACTGTGAATAAATTAATTTGTTTTCAATTACATTTCCTTAATGAAGCGTAGAATTGATGCCGTTTCTATAAACATTGATCACTTTTGATCAGAAAAACTTTAAGGACTTTAATTATTGCTATATGACAAGAATCCAAACATTTTAAGAATATAAGTTCCTTTATATGTATCAATTTTTAAACCTCCATCATATTATTAGATTGACATTGAGATCTAATTTGAGTTATGAGTTCAATTTCCTTATCAATGCAGTACAATTGAATTGAGATAAATTGAAATGTAAAGGAAATCGTTTCCCATTTTGTCTGATCTGATTTTCTCTCTTTCTTTATATACTTTATTTTCTCTGTTGGATTGGCAGATTTTTATTTTTCATAGCTATGGTTGGAGAATTTGAAGAAAAACGAATAAAAAACCAAACATGTATTAGGTAAAACTCGTAATCGTAATCTGTGCTCGAATGTTGTGACATAGACATGGCAAATTGAAAAAAAATCTTCTTTAAATTGTATGAACGAGAATGCTTTCTTTATATTTTGTGTACTGAGGTAAAGACATTGCTAAACTGAGTGGGACTATTATAATACTTCAAGTTTTTTTTATTTTTTTTCCCATGTTGTGTGATAGAAAAAAAATTACCTTTCCCTTGTGAAAGAAAATTGGCAAGACATTTTGAAAATTGGAAAATTGGATTGTTGTATGTATTCCTCAATTCTTCTTTTTTGTTTGATTTTCTTTCAATTGATTTATATTGTTCTTCTGGATAATAGAGAAGGAGCAAACGCAGAAAGGTAGAATAAGAAAATAGAAATAAATTAAATGGAATGAAATTTCATTACGAAGATTTCTCTATCTTCTTTACTACCTACAAGAATCCCATTACGGTTTAAGCTAGTTAGTATGTCAAATGACTATGAGGTTGTGCATTCGTCAGGAAAAATAATTGAGAAAATTTACTCATAAGAAGTACTTTCTTGGAAAAAGTTTTCTTCTTTTGTCTTGACATTTAGCCAATTAGTTGCACGAAAATAATTAATTTTGTGAACGATGTTGATCACTGTAGATTTTTGGAAGTTTAAAAGTTTATCAATGAGGAAAATAACTATTATGAGAGTTGAAAATTACCACTTTTATCTGTTTTACATATTAGTAAAATTCTTATTATTAAGATATATTTAGATTGCATGCATGCCTGCACGTACGATTTGCTTTGATTGCATTACTCCATTTAAGACAAGGAAATTTTTTTGCGATACAATAGGAAAAAAAGGAAGCTTAAGTAATTTAAATTGAAATCGGAATTTCTTCAATTAAATAAGGCACAATATAAATTTGCTTCCAAATACTTTTCGTAACTTGTATTCAACAAGCATAACTTTTAGTAAGAATTGAAAATAACAAAATAACAAGTTTAAAGTATTAGACAATGGATGTGAAGGAGGAAAAGAAAATGACAAATGAGAATCGGATAATAATCATTTCAGAGGATTACCAATTAAATTACGTGTGTGCGTCAAAGTCTGATGGGTTTACAAGTCAAGATGTCAAAATAAATTGAACACGTATTTTTAAACAAAATATCATTTTACCCTACATTTATTTATTGTTTGTAGATCACCGAAGAATTTTGGATAATTTATGAAACATTATCAGACTAGCTTGCAATATTATTATTTTTTATTATGAACTCACCTGAACTCTAACTTCGGGCAAATTAACTTTCATGGCAAGTTCTTCGCGTGAATAGACGTCAGGATAATGACTTTTCTCAAATGCCCTTTCTAGTTCATGCAATTGATATGTTGTAAAAGTTGTGCGATTCCTTCTATGTTTCTTTTTGGAACATGAATCATCTGAATTTGGAAAAGCAAAAAAGGAAAAAAATTTTATTTAATTTTATAAATTTAAAAATTGTTTTTACGCACCTTCATCTTCACTTCCAGAATTAAGTTTTTCACCTTGATCACTCGAAACTGTATTTAGATTCATATCATCACTAGATGCATAATTCATTCGCATTTCATTTGAGTTTCCATCTTCATTTACTTTTCTATCATCTATTGATGCTATACGGTAGTCATCATTTGAATTTCCACTAACTATATTGCCATTGTAAGGCGTTTGGTGTTGTTGATCGTCGTACGGATTTCGAGTTGGAAAATTTTTCATAAAATCATTACATTTGTATTTTAAATTTTCTCCATCCAACACTGCAGTATTTTTCTTTAAAACTTGTGATGTTTCCTTTATGTCATGATTTTGAATAGAATCATCGTAATCGATTGTATCATCATATGATGACGAAGATGATGTATTCTTACTACTATTATTGTTTGGCTCATCATCTTTATTATTTTCACTGTGATTACTATTTGCTGTTTGTTGATTATGGTGATCGATTGTTTTGTATTGGTTTAATGAATAATGATGAGCATGCTGATCAGCTATTATTTGTTGTGGATAATTTAAGTGATATTTTTCGTCTATCATAAGAAAAAGAAAATAAGAAAAAAAATAATATGTTATTTAAATTTTTCAAAACAGACACAAAGCACTTATTCAAAGCATTTTGGAGGATTTCATTCAAAGTTAGTAAAAATAATGAAAAATGTTTTGTCACAAGGACAGTTTTATAAGTCTCATAAACCATTAAAGCTAGTCTTTATTATAGACTTCTGACGCGAAAGTAGTAAAACTTTTGAATTTCCATTTCCTGTGAATTTTTTCACCCTCCTACAGTATCGTTTACAGCATTTTTAAAATCGTTAATTTTCACTTTAATTATTTTTGCTTTGTTGAATGCAAAAAAAAACTTTTCTACTTGTTGTGAACTGCCACGACAGTAATTTTTAACTACAAATTTATTTTTTTAATGGATGTTTTGCATGCAACTTGTTATTTCCTATCTAAATGGGCTCTGCAAATTCAAAAAGAATACTTTCAAACCAGGAATTGAAAACTAGAATTTAATTTAATGTGATTTAATGGATAAAATTGTCGCGCGAAACGTGGTGAACCATTCAAACTTTTTCTCTTACTATATATATTTTTTATTGAATCTATTCCTTCTCGTGCATTATTTTTTACATGAACGGAATCTCGCGCGCGATCGAAATTTCATTTGCAATTAATAAAACAGTTTCGTGAATCGTGTTCATGTTTCGAGGTTTTTAGATTTTAATTTCATTTCATTCATATTATTCTCTCATATATGTGTGCATATAATATATACATTTTCATGAATATGGCAAGCATTAATGCACAATTTTAATTGCGCTTTGAAAAGAAACAATTTTGCGTTTTAGTGCTGGAAATTAAAATTAACTGTAACAACAACAGCAACATTGATGAGCTTAAAATTTAATTGTATTTTTGAATATACAATGTTCGATGTTGGCATAGAAAAAAAATTACCATTGTACTAAACAAAATGTGAAAGATTATTATTCACAATTGAAAATTGTAATTACATTCTAATTTATCGCTTGATTGATTAATTTTTGCGTTTTGAATTTCCATATTTTTCATCTCATCCTTAATTTTTCGCATTTTTTCTAAAAACATTTACAGCGATTTTATATGCGCATGACATTATCATAACTTATATTCACACATAAATTCATTCATTCTTATTTTCCTGTCAAGTTAAACCCAGCAGTATACTGGAAACAATTTAATTTTTTAATTGAACTCAACATGAAAATTCTGATTTAATTATGTACAGTTATTATTATAAGCTCTGTATAAAAGTTTTTTTCATTTTTTCTTATGCTTAAGGTAATTTTCACATTTTCAACTTGTGCTTATTTTCTTTCATTTACCACAACATTCTTTATATACGTGCTTATATATAGAGTGTTTATAGCATTTCGCTTTAATTAATATCAAAATTAGTTATGATTTGCTTGAAATTGCTACACAAAATTTTCCCGTATTTTGTTTAACCATTTTGGCGCGTTTTTTCTTCCTTCTACTTTTATACATTGTAAATATATAAAGAAAAACAACTTGAGCAAATAAGCGAATGAGCACGTTTATAAAAAGCCAACAAACAAGTTTTATAATTAAGCAGAATATGAAATTAATGCATAATTACTGATTACTGAAATGACTTAAAACTACATTGCCTGCTTATAATAAATGTAGACCAAAGCAAAGAGATTGATTGTTCACGAATGATCGTAAAGTTAAGGATATAAAAAAAAAAACGCAAACCTTAACTGAATTAATTTTCCCTCGCCCTTTCACTTTGTATGAGAATTTTTTTATGAGCAAGCTGATAATTTATTTCTTGAATAATTTTTTGTTATATATTCAGGTAATTATTTTGGGTACTTTTCTGTTTACTTCTTACTAAAATAAATAATAATAAAAATCACAAAAAATTGTTGATTTATTATTAACACAAGCATAAAATGAAATACAAAGGAAAACAATAAACTTAATACATTACTTTCTTTCTGTTTAAGCAAATAACTATTTAATTGACATCAGGATCTCTAATTAATTCGTGATGTAAATTGTTGCTTAAAACGTCAAGAAGTCAAAGCTAATGAGCTTTAATTGGAACAAAATTTATGTACGAAGAACATGACTTGATATGTTTGTACATTTTTAACAAGTCTTGCAGGCATCTTTTTCATTTAATCTTTTACTCTTCTTATCATTGTGAGGAAATGAAATCAATTAATTGTGTCAACTTTGAGTTATTTTATTATCATAATATGTTTTTAACTACCCCATTAGTCGTATTTTTGTATACAAATTATTCTACTTGATTTAATGTAATTTATAAATCTTAATCTGACAAGATGACGTTTCATTAGAGCAGAAAATAAAAACAAAATCATCGTGGTCACAAACATGTAGGTTTAATACCTTTCACTTTAGGATTAAATCATTCTTAACAGAAACAATTCTAAAGAAACATTTTAATTACTTTTTCGATTTATTCATGGATTAAATATTTTCTGCAATCGACTGCCTTTTTTAAGTTTTATTCTCCATACAGTCGTTCTTCACTTAATTTTATATGCAATCTTGCTTGATCTTCTAGCTTAAATTGTTATTATTTTATATGATTGCTTTACTTTAAGACTATTTTATGATGGAAGAAAACAAGAACCATTGATCCAGTTTGCAACAGTGAAAGACTTTCTAGACAATCTTTCATTTTCAAGTTAACTTTAAAACTTGCTGGATTCACTCATTAGATTTAATCAAATCTGTTCTCGCAATATATTTCAAATTGAAAAAGATTAAAATAATGAAAGATTTATAAGCCTCTCAAAATTATTGAAAGGCTTGCTAACAAATATTAATATATTTGTTGAGTATATTTTATTCAGAACCCATTAAAAATTAATATCATTGAGTTTATTAAATAAGAGAGGCACCTGCCAATCATATGAAATGGTTAAGTGAGAACAAAAAAGATATATTGAATAAGCAATTATCGCAAATCAGACATATGATCAAATTTTGACTATTGTCTATATATTTAAGTTTTATAATCATGAAATCACGACTGCAACAAGAATCATTGTTTTAGGTAAAAACATTTTGTAAGATACAATAGATATCACAAAAGTGAAGTCAGTTGCACACTTATATTATTTTCAAAGTACAGTCTACAGAAACAGATCAAATTTGATTATTTTATTAATAAATGCACTAATAATAAAGTAAAGATAAGGAGAAAATAAAATGAAAATATCATTCAATATATAAATTATCTAATGGATATAAGCTAGAACAAAAGTTTTCGGTTAAAAATCTTTCAAAACCTTACTATTATGTGAGCATATAAGACGAAAGAAGAATAACACCGCCCATAATTCAATTGATTAATTTTCTTTAAATGGATTTTGATTAAGATCGGAAATTTTTCATTAATTTTTTTTATTTCACGTTTCATCAATATTTAATGCTTTTAAGAACTAGAAGAGAGAAAAAAATTGGTAGTTGAAATTCAAGACTTATGAGGTCACAAAAGCCGCACTACTCTAAGTAGTAATAATCAATTAATTAATTTTTTCTCTTTATAAATCACTAGAAGCCTTTTAAAATAAATTTTAATGATTTTTTGTCTTCAAGTCGTTCCTTAATGAAATTATCAATCAATTTTCATCAACCAAATGCCTTAATGATTGACTTCCCGCTAATATTTAAACTTAATAGCATTTAACGTGTATGGAGTTGGTATGGAGTAATACACGAGGAAAATTTTTTATTCAATGAAACGAGAAGCACATTTGTCGATAATTGATTTTTGCGGTGAATGAAGGGAGAGAAGAAAAAGTGAATCTGACAGTGGCAGGAAAAGAAGAGTAAGAAGAACAATTTTTATTGAATGAAATTTAACTTTTTTCGAAGTCATCATCGCAGACATCGTCATCAATCAGAAGTCATTAAAATTATAATCGAATATATAATTAAAGTGTTGTTTCACTTCCATTCGTTTGATTGTCAATTCACTTGATATATGTTATGTTCATGTTGTTCGGCATTTAATTGATGTATTTCCATTAATTGCCACCGTTTTCTTTTTCTGCTCTTTCAATATTCGTTATTTAGCTTTTGATTTTTCAATTCATAATGTAGTAATTACTTAACAATGGAGGGGAAGAATTAAAGAGAAAAGATCAATTTGGAAGCTAATTGAATTCTCAACACTCACCTCCAATGTTATCACAGCGATCATTTAATCCTAAAATAGCGTCTATTGTATGTCGAGGTGTTAATGTTTGTCCCGTATACTTCTTAGAATCTTTCATGCAATATCCATTTTCTGTAAATAATGTTTATTCATAGTTAAGGTTTTAAGCATCTACTTCCGGTTTTTTTTTAATAAGGAATCATCAAAATTCAAACCAAGTTATTAATATTTTAATTTTAAAAATCAACATTTATGATCCTAAGGTAAAGAATCATTTGTAAATTAGGAAAAAATTCCTTTTTTATATGCAAGGAACATATAATTCATGCCGTCGGATCAGTGAGAATTTAAAAGAAAAGATAAAATGTATACCTTCTTTGAAACTTTCATCAAAGTTATCCAACTCAATTTGTCCACATTCTTTAATTTTTTCCATAATCATGTGGAAGTTTTTAGTATCGCGAATGCTATCAAGCAACTTTTGTGTATTACTTATGTCACTAGGAGTGCATTGATTTCGAGCGATCAATTTCTGTATTATGCGCTCAAACAATTGTTTTTGAACATCGTTTAATGATCGTATGTCCATTTTTTAATTATAAAGTTAATTTCAATTGTTTTCATTTATTTTTCAAAATAAATTTTTGCCTTTGTTAACAAAACATATGAAAAAAAATTATATGAATAAATTAATAGTTATATTTAATTATCCTTGGAGTAACGTTTCCTTATTCACTTTTTTGTCATACACAATTGAGCCATAAATTGCATGTCAAGCTTGTAACCTCATTAAATTTTCACTTCATATACAGAGTTAAATTATTATTCTTATTTTCGTTATTTAACTTTCACAGTTAATATATTCAGTGGACATGAAAATTTAAAATGCTAATCAAATAGATTTAATTATATTTATGAGCACTTTGCACCGGTTAATTGAACATTAAACAATATTCCATAATTTTCTTTTCTCCTGCTTCTGTTTCCACAAAAATGATTTATATTAATTTCCTTTAATTTGTGTTGCGTGAAATACGAAAATTCAAATTTTAATTTTTCTTTTCCTTATACAATTCACCACAAAACTTTAAGAAATTTATGCACAACCGAACTCGCATACGGTACAATGTGATCTGATTCAAGGCACACATCGAACATAATAAAACAATTTTCATCGTCACACAGTGTAAAGTAAGTTTCATACCGTGCATTTGTGAAAACGCCCCCTTATGAAGTTTACTTCTTTTCATGAATGTATGAGTGAGAGTCCAAACACAAATTATTGTGATGAATTCTCACAGTGGAAAATTGGTTTCATGCTTTTCTCGCTCTCAAATGGAAAATTTTATTTCAGTTCAATTTTTTTCACTTTTCTGTAAGGATCTAAGCCAATGCTCTGACAAATGATACATGTATTTATAGCTATATATAAAGATACCGAACGAGAGTGAATATCCTGAAGAAATAAAATGTAATGAAATAATTAAATGTTTGTCAGAGAAAATTGAAGATTGTTAAGGATTTTTGCTGTTATTGCTACTAAAGTTTGTGTTGAATGTGTGCACGTGTGAACAGTACAAAGCCTCACTTTTCCTCTCTCTTTCTTTCTCTCTCTAACACTTATCTATATAAATTTGTGTCGTTTTGCATTAGTGATATTCTTATTTTTTTTATGATTGAACATAATAAACAATCAGAGAGAATTTTCTTCCTTTTTATCGTAATTGAATTTTTTTCCTTTTGATATTTTTTCTAACTTAATTTAGCAGTATAAAGAACGATATCAAGTGGAAAGAGAAAAGTGAAAATTAATTTTAATTAGTTGATGATGAATGGAATTTAATTTAAAAGTGCTAATAAAATGTTTTTATTGAATCTAATTGCTTCCAGCGTGATTTCATTTGAAAAAATCCCAAAATAACGATTGATTTTTTAATAATTAATTAACGCTCTGAAAAGCAATTAAAAAAAATAATTTCAAATAATTATATCACTCATTTCTGTTATCATTATTATTAATTATCAATGAAAATAAAGCTTTGATTTCATTTCCACAATAAATGTTGCAAAATAAACATGACAGGAAAAGAATTTAAATAAAACGATAATTAAATTTATTAAGTTTAATTGGAAAACAAATTACTTACACAAACGTTCATTGTGAAAAGCACTTCATTTATTTCATTATATTATCATATACTTCTTCTCACTCCTTATTTTTTTCAGTCTCTACCACAATAATAATTACTTTCAGATATTATCAACAGTGGCAGCACATCAAAAAAAGTATAATCATCCTATTACCAAAACATTCATTCTTTTTATCATGTGAAGAAACATCGTCATTGGTTAATTATACGAACAACTGCTGCTGTATGCGTGAGACTGAGGTGGAGTTAATCTCTTATTGTATTCTTCTCTGCTGACATACTCTTCTCCATTCTCTCCTTTTCTTTCATCTTTTTTTTTCTCATATTCATTCATCTGCCTGTTCACAGTATGCATGTTTACATCTTCAAGACTTTCTGTGTGTGTATTTGTGTACTTGTTTGTCTGTTGTCGCTAATAATCTCACTCATTTGAACCAATAATCTAAACAATTTAATGGCAATGTGATGAGAGAAAAATGAGATAATAAAAGCAATTTACGTTGATGATGACGATGAAAAGAGTGGAGGTAAAAATGGTTTCCGCTCTTCTATACTAGCTGTTATAATATTTACTCAAGATCAAGAAGAAAATTTCTTTTTTCTTTATTCTGCCAATTTATATTAAGTTTCGTTGAGTTATTTTTCCATTAAATTTCCTCTTGTTCCTTCTGTTTCACTCTGTTGTCTTCTTTTTCACTTTAATTATGTTTGATTTGTTTATCTTCGGTGTTAACATTGTATGAATAATTTTTTAAGGTAAGGAAAACATTTTTATTAGTATTTGAATACATCTTATTATTATTATATAAAACTTCTTCAGGCAAATGCACCAGAAAAATATTTCTATTGTGCTATTTTCCTTAGTTTCATTCAACATAATCAAAATTGAAAATATATGAAAAATATGATAAATTTAAATTTAAATAGTTTGTTTCATTTACAGATGGAAAATTGCTATATTGTGATGTAAAATCTAATCTCACATGGGATGTTCTATGCAAATGAATATCCAAAAAGGTGTGAATCAAGAGAATGCTCTGGGACATTTGAAAATTAACATTGTGAATGTGTGAATGCAAGGCAATTTTGTTCAGAGGTTGATTTTTTTTTTAAATTATTTATACTAGGTTTGAGAAGATAAAAGAGGGACAGGAAAATTATTATTATCAAAAAATTCAATTTTCTGTCCTGCGGCGAAAATATGTCAAAGTTCTTGTATACATTTATGGAATAGAATTTCCAATCAAAAATCTTTTTTATTCCAAAATTGCCTTTGATTTAATCGCTAAACGAAACAATTCAATTACTTTATCAATTTTTGTAATACATAGTATAAATAGGAACATGCAGAGAAAATTTCAATATCAAATTATACAATCTTTCATGAATGGAAATAGAAAAAAAAATCGTGTGCTGAAAATTCTGTAAAGTCAACCTCCAATTACAGTCATATTCATTTTCATGTAGTTATAAAAACATTTTCATAAGAAAATAAGAATTCTGTTATTTAAAAAAAGCAGATGGTTGAGCATCACCAAAACATAAAATAAAAGTGGTAAAAACTTGTCACGCTGTTATTGTCAGCATGCATAATTTCAAACTGTACTTTATATTGCATTCTTTATAAAAAAAATTATTCGATTTAAAGTAACTGATAAGATAAAGTGAAGGTTGTTTTAAAAGTGCCTTTATGTCAAAAACATAATGCTTCAGGCAGTAAAGTACAAAGTTAATTATGATTTTGTATTAAATTTTCTGTTGTTCTATAATCTAGACTGAACCCTAGAGTTTCAATTTATTTGTTAAATCAATTTATATTATTTTTGAATCTTGTTCATTATTATTTTTCAAATTTTCTTATGCTTAATTTTTACATCTAGTAGGATTTGGATGACTTCCTAACGGCATCTTGCGTACACGAATTGTGACTAGGTACATTGCAGGGTACATCACGTCTTATGACGAACTCGTGTCTTTGCAATGTGCTGAGCTTGCAAGTGGTTCGGATCCCACTATAAACTGTAGGTATAAAGGGTGTGGTACAATAGATTCTTTACAAATTGAATCGCAGTGTCTCCAGCAGAAAGGCTGGACCCTTCACACATTATTATTATTATTAGAATCTAGTTTATCTCATCGTACAGAGACTCACACATTATTATTTGCATTAGTACACCCCAGAAAATGTTCAAATATTTTTCATATACTTTTAAACCTAAAGGACAAGATAAATGTTTCTATAGTTAGAAAAAATTAAATTCATTTAAACCCAAATCTTTGGATGCAAACTTCTCTAGAATTACTTTATCGTTAAAAATGTAATAAAATTATCAAAAGTTTTAAAACTGATCCATATTTCTTGGTCTTTTTGCATTATTCTAAAAATAACAATAAAATATCACACACCTTAAAATAGCAAACAACAACAATACATTGCTCTTTTTATGAATTAACGTTTACCGCACTTAATTTGAATGGAGTTCTCAAAGAAAAATATGTGCAATATGTGGGAGGATGCAAAAGAGACTTAGTGTCTTTTGTGAAAAGTTGCTAGATAAATTTCTATACAATAACAGCTTTTAAAATATAAAATGTTTATTTTAGGTGTTAAAAGTTTATTGTAAAAATATTCTTCAGCCACTTGATATGCTTTTATGTAAATAAAGAATTTTTAAAAATTCCGATTGTCAGCTATCTCTGTGGGAATCTTTGTAGCGACAATAGATGAAAGCAAGAATTGTCTTTTTAGAAGGCGGTTTTGCATTTCAAAAAAGTTGTTTGGCTGTATCTTTTTCTTCGAATTGTTTTATTGTTATTGAATTTTTGATATGTGATAATGCGAGAATAAGAGATTATTTAACATTTTATTTTGAAATAGCTGATTCTCAGGACTCTTTAAGACTTTTAAAATTAAATTAACAATTTTTTTCAGTACAGCAATCCAAAGGTTAAAATGTTCCAAACTGGATCTAATACAATTTCCTTTTTTTTACGTGCAGACTTGTTTTTGCTTGCTGTATGATTATCTCAGTTGGATGTTTTTTTTCTCTCTCTCTAAGCTCTTCATAATGGTTCATCTGCAAACTTCGAAGAGTATATTAAACGATCATTTTTATATAGGGATGATTAAGAGTTGATGAAAGGCAGGAAGTATGAAATTATAGGTTTAATGGAAACAAATTGACTACAATTTCAACAATGAATAGTAAATTGTGTATTTCAATCGATGATTATTTTAAAACTTTCATTTCATTGAGGTAAAATTCTTATTTAACTAATTGATGTACATAATTGTGGTATTCATAATGTAAGAGATTTAAAAATAAAAACAATTTTGATAAGCACTTAATATTTGTCAAAAACAATTTCGTTACATTAATTGTAATAAATTGAATAAGATAGAAATTTGATAGTTTTTGATGTTTATGGTTCTGTATCTTAAATCCTACTTCAAATTTCTATTGCAGTAAATACTTAAGTAAAATAAAATAATTATTGTGAATAGAAAAAGTACAACAGTAAAGCAAATGAAAGAAAAATAAAAAAGAAGCGATTATCGACTTGTAAGCACATGTTTCTCGTTATTAGCATTATTTCATTTCACTCTGTATAGAATATTATGAGTACTTAAGAGGTGTGAACCATTTGCATTATTATCTAGCAGCACTCAACAGCAGTTCTGTAGGCAAACAAACAAGAGTATTGAAATTTAATGCCTTTATTATTATTTTTCAGATTATATGGTTCGTTGCATTTTTCATTCCTATTCCATGCCCTACAAAAATGTTCAAATGAAAAAAAAAAAGAATCTCATTGTTGTGCATTATGTGGTTTTGCGTTTGACGGAAAATATAAATAAAAGAATTGTTGATATTCTCTTTGAAGCAGTTTTTTCTTATATGCATTTTTTTTGAGTAGAGATTCCTTGATGTACCTAGCCGTTTTATCAAAATGGAATAAAGCAATTAAAATTTGGGCATTGATATGATAAATTTTACTTCAAATGTTCTTACATTACAAAATGTTTATTAAATCTTTCAAAACCTTGATTGCAAAAAAATATTCTTAATGCTAACAGCCTATTGAACTAAATTTCCGGCTTCATAAAGGAAACGCTATTGTAAAATTTTGAAATACATATGATAAACGAATATAACAGAATATAACATTTTCACACATAATATTTTACAAAATCTATTTGTTCGGACTTGGTAGTGTAAAATAATCCCATGATGATTTTTTTTGCTTGTAATATTATTGTTGCCACCTCTCAATATGCTACGCGCTAATACCTTTATGTAAGATAATTGAGGCTTGAAAATTATTTATAAAAGTATGCTTTATTGCATTAATAATCTGATAATATTATGAATAATCCTTTATATAGAAGTAGCAATAATGAATTAGTGACTCAATAATAAATGATTAAAAAATATTTTGTTTTCTGTGAACTGTGGAATTTTAAAATTAAAAATATCGTTTTCTATGCAATTAATACCAGTAATAAAGAATTTAAGTTCAAACGATCTGCATGAATTAAAACTAATATAAATAATCTTTCTAAAAGTTTTAAAAAAGTTATCAAATAATCGCAACGGCTTTTAACTTTTTAAACTTTGTTTTGCTTTAATGAAGTTCTAAACTGCTATAATTATACAGCAATACTTTAAAAACTTTTTTACCGTTGATTTTAGTACTATATATTTGTATTTTTTAAGTCTCATGTGAATTAAACAAAAAAGAAAGATAAAAGCGAAAAGGGTCTAATTATTTATTTGTATACTTCGAATAGTTTTGAAGATTAATATTCTTGTATGTTCTTTTCTGCATTTTCTTAAGGGAAATGTCTTCGAAATATTCAAAGATTGTAAAATATGTTTTAATTAAAAGGCTAGTTTAAATAATGCTCCTGATTATAAAAAAAACCTCTTGTATATTAAACTTTGGATTTTACTCAAAGTTTCATTTGTTGGGAGTTTTAAGTTGATCGAAATTTTTAACATGATTTTAACTCCTTAAGTTTTTAGAAAACTTGTAATTTTTATTGAAAATAAACCTTTAATTTATAATCCAAATCTTTTAAAAATTATTATTGACATACAATTCCTGAAAATATAAAAATATTAAATATACTTAAACTAACTTTAGGGCTTATTAGGATTGACCTTTATTTTTTTTTATTTTTTTGTTTTGGCTAGTGCTCAGGAAGAAGTAATCTTTTATGATTATATTCACTTAACATAATTAAAAAACTTTGATTATTTGAATCTAATAGGTTTCTTATAACATTGAGTAAAATCAGCCTCGTCGCAAAAACATAAACAGTTTTTCAGAAAAAAGATTTTTACTTTTAAGTATTTGAACTTTAAAACTAGAACTCCATATTTTCGACTACTGTTTTACTCACACACAATATAATTAGCTTTAAGTATACCGTGGCTCAAAATGGTAAGCGTCTACTGTTTTAAAGGATAAAAAAGATTGATTTTGGGATTTTTAAAATATTTTTTAAATCTATATTTTATAAATTTCTTAAGGCTCATATCCCCATAGAAACCAAGCAGTCAATATTGTCGTAAGACGAGGGTTCGAGTTTCACTCGATCATTTGTCTGGAGTTATTCTGTTTCTTTTGTTTTTTCATCTAAAGGTTTTGTACCTTTTTTTCTGGATGTTTCAATTGGCTTTTGTGATTCATTTACTCATAAAATTTTTAAAGATGCAAAATTCAAATTGATAATTTGACTATTTTTCTATATACATACAGAAAAGGTAGAACCAGAGAGAAAGGTTTCGGGAGCTCAACCCTCCTTTTTGGATACTCAAAATAAATCAAAATAAAATAAAATTTTTGAGCAGACATCAAGTTTTGAATCTCAATAATGCATATTTCATTATTGCCAATTTTTTCAAGCATGTTAAAAAGATAGTGAACCTCATAAATTTTATTAATATCGCACAATTCTGACTCAAAAGTGTGACTTCAACTAAAAAAGTTTAGAAGACAACGTTTTACGGAATATTGTCTCAATTTAAATTTAAAACTTCCTTACTTGTAAATACTTATAATCAAAAATCAAAGAAAGAAATTTCATGAAATATACATTTATGACTTTTATTCATTTTTTATTACTTCACAAGTTATGCACGTGTTTAAAAGATCAATGAATAATTTTAATAAGTAACTCGTGCTCATAACATAGTGAATCACAAACGCAGATAAAGTAATTTTATTTCAATGTAGAAGGAAATAATCATCGAGGTAAAAGGTAAGAATTTACAAAAAATTCATCATCAGGAAAATGTTAGAACTTATATAAGCAGAAGAATGGATGATGAATGTGAAAAATGTATAGCAAAATTACAGCTCTGGTATTATTTGCTATAGTAACGCTTTTATGCTTTGAATGTTTGCATATCCAATATAAATTTTGAATGGAATGCTTTATTAAGTTATAAATTTTTTTCAATTATTTGAAGAAGTATCTTGTTCTCGAGTGAATTCATCTTCTTATTCAGTTTATGGTATTTGCTGAATTAGATATTGAAGTGATCTCTAGATTTTCTGAAAGCAGCTCAAACTTTAATAACATGATAGGAATTTTTTGATTAAAAGCAAAGGAAGGTAGAACAAGACGATATAATAACATGACAAAAACAATAAAATTACGAATTCAGATTCCATCTTTAAACGATGAAATGATATTGCAATAAGTAACTAAAGATTTAGTTTTGATCTTCTCTTATGGCGTTTCCAATAAAAAATAAATTTTAATGCTTTATAGCTCTTCATAACTTTTTCTACATTTTTCCACAGTGATAAACATTTTAGTGTTACATTTTCATTTCATTTTCTCTTAAAGAATATTTTGACAGTGTAATGTGTGAAAAATAATGCAGCTCTATGTATTCAGCGCGTTTGCTATGGCATATTATGTTTCATATATCTAGTGGAGGAAGCACACAGCACAAAAAATTGTCACCAATCCTTCTTTTTCTCATTCCAAAAATTTTTCATACAAAAAGCTTGGTATTTGCGAAAAAAAGAAGAAAAGGAAGCATCTTCGCTTATGGACAAATTAATGTACGTATATGTGTTCAGCACAGACAGACTCTATGCATGGAGAGCATTATATGAATGGATGATATGAACAGCGTTTAGATACAGAAGAAAAAAACAGAACTCAGAGCTCGTTTAACGATGCCATATAATATTTTTTATTGCTCAAATTTAATGCCATTTTAAGAGTATTTATTAGACATTTTCCAATTTCCTGGCTTTTCTTTATACATCCTTTCGATGATATTTGATATTTTTTTTATAGCTTTCTACAATTTTACATACCTGAATTTTGGTGAGGATATTATTGGTGGATAAAAATTTAAATGCAATTTTTTTTTCTGAAAACCCCAATACAAATTAATAGATTTTGATATAAAAGCTAATAACGGTACTATAGTCCTTCATCCAATTGGAATCTAACAATAGATTTTATTTTTCAATAAATATATTTGAGAGCAACATGCAAATTTTTCAATTAAAAATTGAGTTGATCTAAATTAGATTTGAAATATAATTAAAACTGTTGTGTAATTAATTAAAATTTGAGTTTAACCAACAGCGGATTTACTTTTATTTCAAATATTCATTAGTTTCAAGGTTCATAAATTTATCTATTGATAGCCAACTATAAAAGAATTATTAAAGCTTTTTTCAAATAGTCCGATGCGAAAAATTCTTTGCAATTATGTTTGGATTCAAATCTTTAAACTAAGAACTAACGACAAAAACTCTATCATGACTTAAGAGCTTTTTTGAAGTTTGATAACAGTTTTATACCAAATAAAACCAGCAACATTCAAATTTTGATGAAATTATATCCACAAGCACTTTCAAATAGCAATTGTTATTTTATATTATATTAAAACAATGAACTGTAAAAACGCTGCAGGTTATTTTGTATCTAGCACTGCAAAAAAGCATCCCTTTCACTATAATAAATGTTTTCTTAAAAAAAAAACACTATATCTAAGCCAAAACTAAGTCAAAGTCATAAGAAAATTTAAAGCTGAACAAGGAAAACCTATTGAAAAGACTTAATTTACAATAAATAAAACTCTTTTAACTGATGAAAGGGCACTTATAAAATGCATTGTAACTTTGTATAAAATTTTAACACTCGCATGATTTGGGGTTGCTTAATTTTAAAATTTACTATTAACAATGGTCACTGTAAAATTAACAATCACCATCTTTAAAATACATAATTTTTTTAACCATACAAATTTAACAATGTCATTATTAAATCTTGTTTACAACGAAATGACAATGTTTTCATTGTTGTTTTTTATGGACATGCTTTTGAGAGGTATTGGGGTCTTAATAAGACTTACCCTGTTTTTTTGTTATAAGCTAGTAGCTTAGAAGAATAAAAAAGTGTTTTTTTTGGCTCACTAGTAGCTTAGTAACGAATAGTAGCTTAGTAAAAAAATTGAAAATTTTGAATTTTTTAACTTAATTAAAGAAATTTTGCTATCTTCTCGATTTCATTTCATTGACAATGTCATAAGGTATTGAAACTGATACTTAGAAAGTTGGAAAAGATTAATTACTATGATATGCCAAGAGACGATGTCAACGTTGGAGCAAAATAAGTTTAAACTTGTTTCGAATGTTTTTCGAACAAAATTTCGCAATCTCGAAAATCATATTTTTTATGAAAATTTTAACTTTTCGCAATTTTTGACTTAATTCACTTATTATTTAGGAATCAAATCCTTCTACTATGTTAATCAACACTCATTTAATCGTTTAATCGATGATAAATGCAGGAAACATTAGTTTAATATGATTTTTTTTCAAAAATATTCAAAAAATTTTGTTGTTGTTTACATTGAAAATTAAAATGTCATTAATTCACTTGTATTAATTGTTTAGCAAATCAGTAATGATTCATTACAGTTGAGTGGATTCTTTTAGCATTTTGATGATGAAAAACAAATATGTAAACCATTAATTAAAGAGATTAGACATTAATAATTTAACGTGAAAAAAAAATTTGAACTCATGCTCGAAAATAAGGTACCAAAAAAAAAATCAATATCGAAAATAAGGACTCGTTGGCGTACCATAGATTAATTATACTTTATTTTTGGCTATTTTTGGTAGTCGCTTAGTAAAGATTACAAAAAATTTTCAAGTTGAAAAAAACTTTACTAAGCTAGTCGCTTAGTAACGAGTAGTAGCTTATAACGAAAAAACAGGGTAATCTTTTAGGGATTGCTTAAACGTTAACCAATTTCTTTATAATAATTTACGAAGGCTTAAGATTTCTTTAATAATGATCGGTAATAATAAGCTGAAGTGACTCGATAGCTCGTGACTCTAAACTCCAAATGAGTTTTTGTCGAAATTTTCCATTAAACCTAACAAGGTTTTCAGTTTATCTGCTGTAATTTTTTTTTTTTATTTCCTATCTCTTAATTTATTTATCAAAGCATAAGTTGTATTATTTGTTAAGATCAGGGTTAAGATATTTTGATTCGCCGATCCGTTGGTTTGTGCTCAATTATGGTATTTTGTAAAATTTAAAGAATCATCGATTCTCGAACGTAAATTTTATTTCATTAAGAAGTGGTTCTTAAACTTTTTAAGCCACTGCACACCTAAGGGGTAAGCAATAACCAGAGTCGAAAAAATTTCTACGGCACGCGGTTGAGACAACACTGTCATAAAGCAACGCATGAGCTTTAATTTTCCTAATATGTGATAATATTATAAAATTTTTGAATCGAAAATTCTTAAATTCTGTACTTTCAAGCTGCACTTTATACAAATTCTGTTAATTAATCTTTAATAAAAGTAAATTATTATTGATGATTGTAAAATATTTTGAACTTTCAGATCATTCTAGATTGAGTGAAATTGCAGAATATATATATTTATGATATTAGCATATTTGACAATGAATTATAAAAACTCATTTCAAAAAATTCCATCGATCTGGAGAATCGCCCAGATGACAAACTTAAGAAAAAAAAATTAACTTCAAATCAAGGACTTGAACCCGCGTCATACGATTTCTGGTCACATGAATATATGATTAATACGTTTTACTGTTTTCTTGCACTAACATGATTTATCATTTACCAAATCTAATGCTAATTTAATAACTTATTCCAATAACATGGTATCTATTATCAAACTGAGACAAATAAGCGAAGAACTTTCATATTATATTGCAAACGCGTGATGCGTTTTTGATTCTGTTTTTCCAAAGATAATGCATACTTGTTTAGATTTTCATTATATTCTTTTATTTCATTGTGTTTTAATGGCAAAAGTGCTTCAAATATATCTTTTCTCTCATTTCATTTTCCTCGGGATTCTCTTTCCGTTGTTGCTGTTGATGCTTTTATAAAGATCTTTTTGCTGTATACATCGTAGATAAAAAATTATGAAAGCAATATTTTTTCTCGAATATAAGAGAGATGGAGAACAAGTAATAGAAAGGAAACATCATTTTTCTCATTGAGATACTTTCTCTGTATATTTTTTTTTGCATTTTTCCATGTGTATAATTCTCTCAGTTAGTTATATTCATATTTTTCCTAGTATTTCCTTCAATTTCTTTACCTCTACGTTTATTTTTACATTTTTCCTGTTCCTCATAACATTATATTTCCAAGCAATGCTAAGCAATGTACTATGTACTTTTGTTTTTCACAAGTCAAGACATATTTATGGTATCAAGTTATTTATGTTTGTTTATTTGTTTGCTTTGTGTACCGAATAAAAGTATTTCTCTCTCAGAATGAAAACGATTTTTCCTTTTGCTGCAAAACTTTTTTCATATCTAGTTAGCTTCCTAGCATTCCAGCGTGAGCAAGTTCCGCCTTTCGTAGCAACCACCTATTAAAAATAAATGCTAAATGGAGTCACACTGGAAAGCAGTGAATGTTGGAAAGAGATAGATTGATTTTTTTTTTGAATGAAATCCATTTAATATTACTGATTTAAAAGTTCAGAAAATTATAATAAAATTAAAGTAAAATTTAAAATTAATAAAGAAATATTTTTGGGTAATTTTATTTGTATCTTAAAATTTAAATATTATCCGTAAAAATTAACATCTAATAATATGGCAATATGATTGTCTCTTTCTCACCAACATATCTACAAGTATGACTATGGTTAAATAAACTTTTGTATCTTCTTGTATCTGTTATTCACTGAATGTTATCACAGTATAGTTTCAGACGTGATAGATATAGCGCGCGTTTATATTACTGAGTGCTAAAGTGTGTAAAATAATTTTTTTTAAAATATTGCGATTTTTTATATTGAAATTGTAAAAAAAGTTTAATATAATTATTTTGTTTCTTTTACACAAAAATATAATACAAAGTTTTGTTTTTTATTTGATTAATTACGTAAAACATCGGACTGATACATAATAATGGCCAGACAATGACCAGGAATGAACTTGTACTGAAGACTCATTTATTATGCATACAACATGCTTACATGTAACACATAATAAAAATTTTAGTGAATGAGAAAAGTATGAGGAGTCAGTGGAGGGAAAAAGAAGAGAAAAAAATGTGTGCTCTAATAAATTAAATTTGTTACTTTTAATTTATTAAATTAATAACCGAGCTTAATTGATAAGTGTTTATGAAAAAAAAAAAACGACAATGAATAATTAAATCTTTTTGAATGATTTGGTAGTGAAAGTGAATTATTTTCTTTATTTATCTACTCTTATTATAAGCATGGCACAAAACTAGAAGCACAAACTGGATTAAATAATTATATTTTTTTTACATGCTGTGATAAGAAGGAAAAATTTCCCATCCTTGAGTAACCAGATGTATACGAAAAAATTGCTTTAAATGAAACAAAATATACGTAAAATTGCCATTAATTGGATAAGCCTAATTCTAGAAATTTAACAATAAAAAAATCTTAACAAAAACTCTTGTTGTGGATAAAATTAAATACAACATTTAAGTGAAACTGTCGACGATAACCATAGAAAGCTTTTCAGCAAATATGCTGAATAATCTCAGCACATCTGTAATTGGAGGTAAAATAATAAGCTTCTTTTATTATTATATAAATTTATCCTAATTTGCCTGTCTTTAATTTTTCCTCACCTTAAAATTTAAAGTTTTAAAACATTATTTTTAAATAGTCAAATGATATTAAAACAGCTTGTTGCGCTTTCCTTCTTTGTTATAACCAATGAATCAATTTATTTTTTAACAGCATAAGTTGATAAAATTAAATTAATTGATTGCATTTATGAAGCACACATACATTCATAATTTTCACCATTATTGCTACTGCACATTCATTTTACATATTTTGATTGTGCTTAATGATACCGGTTGGTTATAAATTGACCTCAAACTATAATAAAGTTTATTAATTTTAATTATAGAATGTAATTGCAATGAAAATATTATTATTTAAAAATCGCAACATTATGAATTATGATACTTGAGCAATTAGCGAAAATGTAAAAGTTTAATTTAATTCAATTAATTTTCAATTTGTTGCTGTACACTCTCATTTAAAAAAAGCTGATAAAATAATTCTTTATTACTGATTTTTTCCTATTAATCTTAGTGTCTTCTTTTTCTTTTTAATTATCTTTATTAAGGTCCTTTTTTATAAATTTTAAGAACAATCTTAGTGTCTTATTATTTAAAAATCCAAATTTACCTCAAAGTTTGATATTAAATTTAAACAGTAAACAAGCAAGAAAGAAAATCGATAAAGAGACAAAAATAATTAATTTTTAATGAATTCTGTGCTGCTTCCGAAAATGTTTCTTGTTCCTTTTTTTGCTGTTTACTTTAATTTCCTTCATTCACTTTTTGTCTGTTGAAAGCTTTCATTTTATTTTTCCATTTGACTACCAAAAGCAAAGACATTCTATTTACTCCCAAGTAATTTTAAAAGAATTGATGAAATTTAAAGATCAATCAAAAGGATCTATTGTAATATGATCCAGACTTATAAGGACATTGATCCACGTCACTGAAATAACTAAAGAACGTACGTGAACAATTATATTAAGCCGAAATATTTTTAAATTTTAAAGAGTTTCATTCTTGTTTTATTGATTAGGATACGTTTAAAATTTTCTTAATAATAAATATCCTAAATAATAAGAAAGTTTTAAAAGAAAGATTTAAAAAATACTTGAAACAAATCAAAAAATCTTTAATTTAAAAAAAAAATCCGATTTTATCAAAATTATCACGATTTACTCTTTATTATTATTGAATTATATTTATCAGAAATTTAGTGCCTAACGAGTAATTTTGTAGCAATTTATTTGTGACTTCACGGGACCATAGTCATTCAGGTCTCTTATAGGTTCGCTTAGATTTTTTTACATTTAAATTTAAATATGTACAAAGTTTCTATACATTTTGTTGCTTTTTGTTTATTAAGGTTTCAGGCATTTAATTTGCCTTTTGTCACTTAGTTTTTGTTTTAAATTGAGATTTTGTTTTAATTGATTTTTGATATATTCGGCGTTTTGTGACGCAAGAGGACTGTTGAAGCTCGCTTGCAACTTTCCGAAGAAGTCTTCGATTGACGGTATTTTAGCTTCTGTATGAAGATCGGTAATCCTTTCATATCTTGTTTTATTGAGAACAATTCCCAAGAATTTGTTTAGCAGTACTTGAAGTTTTGGTTCGCTTAATAACAACAACAAATATTTATTCTACTCTAAATTGTTCCAAAAACTTTTAATTTTAAAATATATGGATTTCTAACCTATGCAGTTGATCCTTGATTTGAATAGGATTTGTTTAGGAGAAACAAAACACCTTTTAAAATCTAGGACCCACGCATAAGATTCGAATTCGTAACTTAATCGAAAGACTACGGTCATTATGTTTCAAAAGACTTAGAAATCGATCAGCAAGTGTCTAGAAAAAAAATTATTTGAAACTTTTAAAAAGTTTTATTCAAAAAAAGTATTGAATTTACAACAAGCTTTTCAACGATGTAAAAAAATATAATAAATATAAGGTTTATTTCTTTTATTCAAACCATATTTTGCACGACTTAAATTAAAAATTTCGTTGTTGAGCATGAGCAATAAAACAAGCAAGCAGAAATAATAAGTATAAAATAGCTCACTGACTGCGAAGAACAAACCTTTCGTCATTTGTTTGTTTATCAATATTTTTCATCATTCAGGCATAAAAAGTAACATTAAAGCTACAAAAAACCTCACACATTTGAAATATTCCCTGTAAAAAGAAGTCAAAAGAAAGAAAAATAAAGAAATAATGTAATTTGTTCATGAATTTAAAATGAGCAGAAGTTTGTATGAGCAAAGACAAAATAAGAAGAAGACGTGAAGTTGTATGTCTGTTGATTTACTTCGAATATATCCAATACATTTCAAAGACGAACGATGGAAAAATGTGAACGGTAGCTATATGTGAAAATTAGCACCTATCCAAAAAAAATGAGAAGAAATAATAAATCTACATTTTTTATATTTCTTCAAACTCTCTGTTGTTCATTCGTTATTTATTATTTGATGTAGTTCAAATATTTTTCTTTTACCTCTTTTTTATAATTGTATTAAAAATTCCACATGGATATACCAAAATATAGTTTTAATTGAATTTTTTTAAGTAGAAAAAAATCTTAAAGTTACCAAATGTTAACATTAAGTTTGGAAACTCAATTGCAAAGTAAAATTTATTTTCAATCTCTAAGTTGAACATTTTTCAAGTTTCGATGCAAATTTTAACTTGAATTTAACAGACGACATAAACTTTAGTACTATCAATCCAATGAATAATAAACAGCTTTTTAATCCCCGCAAAATCATAGTGCTCACAACAAATGTGAAAGAAGCAATATCAGCAAATCGTATTTAAAACAGACTATATTTTTTTATTTCCATTGTAATGTGAATTGGAAGCTGAAAAAAGAGAGAAAAATAAAATCCGGAATTAAACTTAATGCAAAATTATTTATACATATAGCATAGATGTGGTATTATATTTTTCTGTAGAAGAGCAAGACTGTTTAAATTGGATTTTTTCATAGACGAATTTTTTTTATTGCATTCAGGATTACGGAATGAATTCAATATGACAAAACATTGAAATGCAACCATCATTGATCCATAAAATTTTATTTGCTTTTTAACTTGAATGATATCCAACAATGGAAAATAAAGCTCCAACATTACTATCATATATGCACCTACGTAAAATGGCTTATGCATCATCACATAAACTTAATTTCCTGCTGTCAATAGTTTTGGTGCCATTCTAATGGAACTACTATTATTATCATTTATAATTTAGAAATTTTGCTTCAATTGGATTAAATGGACTCATTTGTTGCTGCACATTTTCAACAATAAATCCACAATTATTTTGCATAGTCATAAAAATGTACCGATTTCCGATTACGATACATACTAATAATGAATTTATTTCTTTTATTTTTTTTTCTCTCTTCCTTCCCTTAAAAAAATGTCTCATTGTTTGGAATAATGAAAAATTTTAGACTTATTTTTTAATGGCATTTCAGGAAGCCAAAAAGATTGTGATTTACCTAAAACGACTGTTTTGCATGGATCAAATAATTTTGGCCAATTGCAAAGTCAAACAACGAACGTATCAGACACAACAAATAATACACGATTGCATGTATCCAGTGGCCTCTGTGATTCACACAACATGCACCAAGATCAAGTAATTAAATGATGCACGTTCCAATAGTTTTAAGTTTTTATTTCAAAAAGTTACATGTACTTTCAATATTACAGAATAATGACAAAAATAACAAACAGAAAAGACATAGGACGAGATTTACACCTGCTCAGCTGAATGAGCTAGAAAGGTGCTTTAGCAAAACACATTATCCAGGTAACTTCAATTTAATTGACACAAAATTCCTAGGTTTTCTCAGCTGATTTACTTATCTAGAGTCTAGACCATAAAGCAGTGTCTGCCAAACTTTTTGGATAATATTGGATAATTTTGGATTATAATATTGTGACATATAGTTTGTCCCACGCTGCATTAAAGTCCTGAATTTTCAATAATTTTTATATATTTTATATAATATTATTATTGCTAATATAGACTTATATTTACAGATATTTTCATGAGAGAGGAGATTGCAATGAGAATTGGATTGACAGAATCTCGTGTGCAGGTAAGTTGAAATTTAATTCGTTGACAAATGCGCAAAAAATGTGTGACAATACTTATAATAAAATTAATCAAAAAAAAAAAGATTATCCTTTAAAAATGTTAAGCAATAAAACATAAGAAACTGTGAAGAAAAAGAGCACGCTGACTTGAATCAGCTGTGTTAACAGGAAAGAAATTAATATTTTATATGTCTACGGCCTACAGAATGGATCTATATGAAAGTGAACGTGTATATAACAATAAACGTAGCAAAATGACGTTGCAAATAAATTTTTATTGATTACAACGTTTTGTTAGGTGTGTCTCTTGTATTAAAACAGTTCAAAGGGAGGAGGTCAACATGCTTGTCCACAGAAGACAACAGGGGAATTATAATTATATTAAAGGCCTTAAATGATCATTTTCATTTAATAACTGAATCATTTTTCCTTTAATAAAAGGTGCTCGTAAATAAATGGTTCAAAAATATTTTATGAAATCCTTTGTTTTATATCGATTTTTTTAAATTTTGCACATCAGATTGTTTTCCGTCGGAATATTTTTTTTTGTTCCTAAACCTAGAGCAAACTTTTAAAACTTACATGAAGTAAAGAGTTCAGAGTAAAATTTGTTAAAATTTAAGATCCATAGAAAAATGCACCCTTTTTTGTGGAAGCAATTTCATGAGATTTTGAAATCATAAAAATCAATTTTTAGGTGTATTGAAAATTATTCAATGCTATATTCAAGCTTATGACTAAAGCGTTTCTTCTCATCTCAACCCATGAAGTAAATGATGTCAATCACATGTCCGAGACGTGATTCACATATCAAAAAATTTCAATTCTGTTTTCATCAATAATTTCCAGGAGAAAGGAATAATACAATGTAGCTAGTAAAAAGGTTGAAGAAGATTCTTCCCCTTCTACTATCGTATTGATTTGTTTTTATTCTGGTTTGAATAATTGAAACTTAATTAAAAAAACATTTGAGAAAATTTTTGTCATCATTCTCTTGAACAGAGTTTGAGGCGAAAAAAGTTTATTCAATATTATTTTTCATATGCTCATCTTTGAATTTGCATGACAAGAGCTTTTTGAAATTTTCCATAAATTAATTATTTATGAATTCAAATGGAATTCAGAAAGAAAATTGTTTTTGCTTCTACTCGGAAAACTTTTTCTACCATTTCAATTTTCTTTCTTATTGTAAAATATTATATAAGAAAAAAGAGAAACAAAAGACGAAGAAGAACATTTGTGCAAAGAAATTAAATCGTCTCGGAAACAATGAAAGCAAAATAACTGGGAGCATTTAATCTAATATAATCCTTAGAGAGATTAGAATCTTACTCTTTGCTCCTCTGGTATTAAAGAAACGGAAATGTTGACTTTTGTTTATGCTAAAAATTACCTTTGCTAAAGTAATTTGCCTTTTCTCTTTTATTGAAAATTTTAGATAGTATCACGAGACATACTTTTCACATTATTAAATCTCACAATAAATTTAATTCATGTTTTTATTCATGATTTTATTGATGCCAAAAAATTAATCAATTTTTATAAACTTTAATAGTTTTTTTTGTCCAGGGAATCTTCTATTTGAAAAGATATTTTAATGTAGAAAATCTTATTGAAATAGAATCAAGGGTGTACAACTGAAGAATTAAATTTTGATCATTTTTGATAAATTTTGATCATTTTTGATAATTTTTTGATTATTTCATCAGTACCACACCCTTGAATATAATCTATTCAAATCGGGGATCCCCAGGAGCACTTGCTCACATATTTCCGTTATAACTGGATGTTTAACAATTTCCAATACAAGTATAAGCAAATTCTCGCCCACGTATTGAAATGATGCCATTTATGCTCTTACTTATACTTTAAAGTAAATGAGTGAATTATTAATAAGAAGATGTTATTTAATGGACACAAAAAATCAATTCAGAAGCTTTTTAACATAGTTATAAAATCTCCATTAAAATCTGTGTTTTTTTATAGGATAGACTTTCATAATCGTATTATTGCTGTCATCATTATAATCTATGATGGTAGAATGAATGATGAGCTGAAAATCGAAAAAAAGCTTCATCTATGGTAATTTTCCATCTTCAATCATGATATTTTTGAAATAAATTTAAGATAACAAAAAAGTAAGAGAAAATGTTCATTAATCAATGTGATTTTTTTATGGGTGCTATTGACGTATTTTTGATTGATTATATTTTTCTAAGGGATCGAGCTACGAGAAAACATGAAACGTTAATTAAGGAATCTTGTTGTTGAGGAAAAATACTGTTTTCTTTTTGACATTTTGTTGTCTTTGAATATTAGCTCGTGAAATAAATTTCTGTGCTTTTCGAAACTTCTTCCTTAAGTAAAATTTCTTGTTATTTTATTATTACAACCCTAACACAGCAGTACGTAATGCTCTTTATTTAATCATTTGCAATTTTTATATTTCACGGATATCATTTTCATGTTATGATGGTTATTGCATTATTAAAATTTTAAAACCTAATTTCCATTTACAACCATGTTGATGATATTCACGAAAATTGGATAGCAGCACGAAAAAAATTCTTGATTTTTTCTTATCCAAAAAGTTTTTCATTTTTTTTTGCTTACCATTTTGAGGGGAGATTGCGTTTATTTATGTTATTGTACTTTTTTTTAAAGCAAAAGTAAGGAGTGCTTGTATTACAAATGCTATTCATGTAGGTTAATAAAATAATTTTTTATGATTATGAGGTTATAAATAATTTAAATATATGAAAATTACAAGATATTTTCATTACAAATGTATATTAAAACAACAAAAGGTAAAAATTTATCATTTTGAATTCATTGACATCAAGTATTGGGTCGCAAAAAAATTTTGAATATAGAAGTTTGGTGTTTTATTGAGCATTTTCTTTAGGACACAATATGATAAGTGTTCTAGTTTGACTGGCTGGTAGCCACAAAGCTCGCAACTGGAAGCTCTTAGAGACTTCAAGGTTTTTGCAATTAACAGTTGATATATGATTATCAAAAAACCCGTTATATGAAGTTTTTTAATTTTGAACAAGTGGTTATAGGTGGGGTTCGTCAACAATCATGATCGTGATCGTTTCAATCAAGATCGAAAGAAATTCGATCAAAAGTAGGCTTTGAGGAACCTGTTAACAGAAAACAGAAAAACAGCTGTTTTTCGACAAAAATCTATTAACAGAAAACAGGTCTCAAAAACAGTTCTGTTTTCTGTTTTTCATTTTACTACGTTTTTTTACATATAATTCACAGAAAAAAAAAATTTCTTAATTTTTTGAAGAACTTAATACATTTTTCTAGAATTCCAAATTGAAATTTATTTACTTTTTTAATATTTAAAGGTTTGAAATAACTATCAAATATATGATTAATCATTACTAATTTTGCAATCGAAATTTTAAATTTGTTGAACCTTTTGTAGCATTTACTAAAGTTCAAAAATATAATCAACAATTTTTCAAGATTTTTTTTAAAAAAAGATTTTTTTGATTATTTTAAATAAAATATTAAAGTTTATGGAACTTTTACAATGCAACAATGCAATGTTACTTAAAAGTATAAATATCTTTTTTGATTTTTTTTTTGAATTTTTTATATTTATTTATTTTTTTACAGTAAATTAACGAAAAATTAAGAAATAATAATTCTTAGCTCTATAATGTATGCTTAACTGCTTATAACCACCACAAACATTCATTATCATAGAGAAACACTTAGGATAACTCAGTTTGTTTTGAATTCTAGAAAAACAGAAAAACAGCTGTTTTTAAAAATCAAAAACTGAAAACAGACTGTTTTTCAAAAAAAGCTGTTTTCCACAAACCCAAATCAAAAGCATAAAGTTGATTAATAGAGCGACGATCAATTTTAATCATTCTTAGTAAGATCGTTTTTGATCGTCGATCAATCAATCAAAAAATTGTAAATTTTTCGAACGACGTAGATCGAATCAATTATTGATCGTGACAATCTTACTCAGCATATGATCAAAAATATCATTGATCGATTCGATCTTCGATCAAATTTTTGATCATTCGTACCGATCATTAATCGATCCTTTAACAAACCCTGGTTGTAGATTATACATTGTATTTACGAAGAAAATGCGCTTAATTGGCCCGTTCACATCTTTAACGGCAATTTGATCTTAAATCTAAGAATAGAATTTTTTTAAACTCGTGCCACTATAAAAAATGTAATAATTATTTAAAAAAAATTTTAAGATTATACTTGTCGAAAGAAGAAGCGTGTCAGAATATCCCTGTAGTTACTACAACTTTTCCTTCTTATTATAAAAGTATTAATGTTAAATATTGCATGACAACATGATAAATTTTGATTTTACTACTCTTTATTTCTTAATTGAAATTCTGTTTTATTAATTTTCCGGCATTTAAATATACATTGAATTGAAACAGAAGAAGGGCATGAACATGAAAAACATATGCTTTGATGACTTGCTAACATTCTTACGACACGTGTCGATGCCTGGTTACCATGTCTATTAAATTTAATTTTATCTCTCTTATATTGTTGTTTTCCTATGTACTTTGCTTTATTGCATATCCACATAAACATAACAATCTTTTTATCATGGAATTTTTATTTTGCCTTTGAGCACATTCCATGACAGTTTTTGCAGTTCATTTAATTTGTTTTTTGGACATCAAATTAAAAGGAAAATAAAATAAAATAAAAAATAAAGAGGAAAAATTTTCACCCAATAGGAATAAATTTGCGTTAACAGCTGGAACATTTTAAACAGTGAATAGGGAAAATTTTAAAGAATAATTTTGTGTGATGCTCACGGCAGGATATCTAGCAAATGGAATAAACAGCGAATGAACATCAGTGACGTTATCGATTTTTAATATATTTCAATTTAAAAGAATGAAATTTTTTTTGCAAACAGTTATAACACTTTGAGTCTTTAAATGTGATTCTACATTAAGAATATTTGAACCATAATTTTACTTCGTTTTGTTGTTGGTAAAGAACAGTCTGAAAAAGAATGTGATGCTGTCGATTTTAACAGCTTCCTAAGATGACACAGATCACATGTGTAATTAATGAAATTCCATGGGCCTTCTAAAAGCAATAAAAAAATCGATCCTTCAACACAAATTTAAAAGAGTAAAATACTTTCTTAAAATCATTATTTTTTTCCTATATATGATGTTAGAATTAATAAAACAACTGACTTCTACATAGGCGAATAATATAACACAGCAAATCCTTTATGATAATTTCATGTTAATATAAAACATATTATTGGTATTAGCATCGTTTTTATTAGTTTTCAATTCACCCCTCATTTCACACTCTTGCTGACTTTCGTTATATTTATTTATTCACATAATAATATGAAAATCATTTTCGCTGAGGATTACACTCTGTATGTGTCCCTTTCACATTGTCTTCAATATTATTCCCTCAAAGAAAATTTTCGATGTTTATCAAATAAATTTTCCCAACGTGATATTGTTGTTTTATAGACCAGAATGAATAGTAAATTATAATCAGATTTTGTAAGGGTGAGGGATGAAGAGTTAAGTATAAAAATGTTAAAGATGGTTTCATTTTGTCCGTTTATTAGAAAGTGACAATTTATTAAAATGATATGATTAAAATAAATTAGATTAAAAGATTGCATAAAACACTTTTTAGGAATAATTTTCATTTTAAACTTTTACCAAGAAAATGTTACTTCAAATGTTAAAATCTTATTCCTGCCTTAGCATATTAAATAAAGATATAATTGATAAGATTAAAAGCTGGGAAGCAGTGAAAAAATTAGTAAATGCGCTTTTGTTCCATTGCTGAACGTTAATTATTTCTCAATTTCAATTTTCTTCAATGTTTTCTTCAAACCAAATCGAAAATTTGGCTTTAAATCACGTGAAGGATTTTCTTATTGTTATTTGTATCAGCAATGATTTTATAAATTATGTGCATATGTGTAAACAGGAACAGAATATTTGCGATATATTTGTTGATGTTTGTAATACAACCAAATTCATAATTAAAGAAGAACATACATTTAAAAAAGAAAATCTTTTCTCTTCTAAATGAAATATTGGTAATTTTCGTCCCCTTCAAAAGTCAAATTTAAAGGGAGTATTTCCTACAAGATACAACTTACAATATGTAATGCAATTTATCATGTCGAGTAAATCCTTTTTAAATTAGATTTTTAGATTGTTGTATATCTGAGATATAAAAACATTATCATTGCATTTAGGCAAGAATTTCGACATCTAAGTGGTCTATTAATGATTCCATTATTGCGATTAGTAGATGAATTAATTAAATATGTTGTAGATAAATTTATTCAGTTCACAGTGTTCACTAATTGAATGTAAACATTAAAATAAATTTTATGCCAAAAAACTTTTTGCACAGCTCACATGGCCTATAAGAAAGTGCAAGATCCTCTTCCGCACGTGACTCGTGACAAAATCGATAAAAATTAATCGAAAAGTTTTTCATTATCGTGTAAGGTTATGTTATAAAACTTTTTACTTCTTCTCTCTAAGTTTTTTGTGACCATTAACTAATACTATACCATTTTCTTCGAAACTTTTTATCATCGTCATGATCATCATCTTCAATATTTCGGAAGTGAAGAAAAAAAGTTTTCTTCACTTAAAGTTAAAAAACGGTAAAGGCAACGAAATAAATTTTTATGGACGAGCAAAATAAAAGTAATAGCATTTCACATAAAACTGAATCACAGTAACAATTTGGGTTGGATAACGATGCGCATGATTGTTATCCTCCTCCGTCTATTGCTTTCATTTCTTGAATAGAGGGAAAAAATTATGGAATCCTTCTTTTGGGGGTTTTCTTTTTATCCACCATAATCAAAATGATTTTTCATCAAAAAGTAAGAATGAAAATGAAGGAATACGTTTAAAGTCTTCAACAATTATCTTTGATTTGTAGTAATAACACATTTTTTAAAGCGCATTAGAAATGTTTGATCAAATTAAATACAGATTTACAAAAAAATACAACTTTAATAGCTAATCTTAGCTAAATAGTTTTATGCATCAAATAATATTCTTTTACACTTTAAAAGATAATTTTTTGATAATTAAATTTGAATTTTTGTTTGTTTAAACTCTTAAAATATTAAATTTTTCTTGAAAAATATATTCTCAATTAGTATTGTCAAATTGAATTTTGCCACTCTCCTATCAAAATGTCTTGCAAACTAGAAAAATCTCACTTCAATCTCTTGATAATTAAAACCAACAATTTTATTTCCTACATATATTAATATTTTAGCTCATTTTTGAAAACTTGTATTGTAAGTCGTAGCTTAATAATGCACTTTGTTTGGGAGCTTACTGTTTTATCGAGTTATTAAAAAAACTCTTCATTCTCTTCAATTAAGCATGGTTAATTATGTTAACCTACGTAATTAATACGACAGTAGTAAATTACGTACGTATTTTGTACGCAATGTATTAAATTAGATAAATGTGGTGTTCAATCTTTTTATTGTACTGTAGGAAATACGTCTCCTAGTATATTTATAAGCTAAAATGTATATCTCTGACAATAACCATCTGAATCTTGTGTATATTATTCTTATATCTGATATCTTTATTGGTCTCAAGTATCTTAAAGACTTATTGCTCATAACCATTATGTCCTCTCACACAGTACGGTAATGCTTTATTTTGTTATTTGTCAAGCTTTACTACTTGCATGGTAAAAATTTTGATGGGAAATTCACCATTATTTCCCATTTGTCCCATTTTTTGTGGAAAATTACCCATCATAAAGTGGGGAAAATGGTAAAAAAGGAAAAAAATGAGAATTTTATAATCAAGTAGTTTTCCCCTTAATCAAATACTGATCGCTGAGACAAAAATGCTCTCAAGTCTCGAAAAGCACGAAGACTTGTAATTTTTTTCTATCAAACATGCCAAAATTCATAATAATCTTTTTCTTATTCACCAAACAAATAAAGTTTCTGTTAAGAGTGTAAGTACATTTAGAAGCCTTTAAAATTTGGGTACTAAAATATTCATAGTGCTGACAAAACAATATATAAAAAGTTTGCTGCCTGCCTGTAAAATTTTATTTATTCAATGTGAGTCTGAATACTAGTGATGTTAAAAGAGAGAATTTCACGTAGAATGCATTTGACGGGTCAGTGTGAAATTTCTTATGGCAAAACAATTCAAAAATAAAAGAAACTCAAATATAGTCGACGTAGACTGACTAGGTTTTTGTTGTTCTTCAATATTTATTTCACGAAATGTAAATACTAAAATGTTATACCATACATATAATAATCTAAATTCTTTGTTGATGTAAAAAACAATTTTGGTGCTTCCTTTGAAGCAAATCATAAACTGATCGGAGCAAGAATCCAAGAATTTTTAAGTCTAATATTCTTTAATTTTAGATGTGTAGCAGAATATTTAGACAAACATCGCATTGTGTAAGGAACAGTAAGGAATTTGACTTTTAAATGAGTAAATTTAGCTACCTGGTGGTCTTGTAACTAATGTCGGTATTTTTCATGGTCAGAAATAAATGCTTCACATAGCTTCACATATTAAGCATTTATATTTTCAATTATAATTTTTTATCACTGTAAATTTTAGTTCTCAAATAACCGAAAAATCTAAAATTTTGGTGACCCATTAAAATACTACCCTAATTGATGTGCATAGTTTTACTATAACATGCAGATTGATTTCTATAATATAAACAACCACGCTACAAAAATTGTGTGTCGCGAGTTTTATTTAATTTCAAAAATCCTTCTTATCCTGATAATAACGTGAGAGGGTTCCAGCCAAGCGATTTGTTACGTCACGTTGCGACAAGCTGGAGGCAATGCGATCCTGATCGATGATAGAATCTATCTATATTATTTTGACATTCCTAGATTATTTGCAGACCTAAAGACAATGTTTTTGGTGGGTTTAGACCCAAATATGATGCTCAGTGTAAACAGTTTCTAGCCACAAAAATCTAGATGATTGAAACACGATAGCATCATTAAGCGTAGAAGTCAAAATGATTTCCAAAAACAAGTGAAAACAAAATACATTAGTTTAAGAGAATTCAGTACTTACTTAGTATTTCACAACATTTTAAACATGAGCTGAATCGAAAAAGGCTTCAAAAATGAATAAATCATAAATATTCAGACAGCGAATGCTTTTCAACAAGATTGATTGGCATGATATATAAAAACATCTTTCTTGCTTTTATTTATTTTTTTACAAATCATGTCCTTTTTCCATTCTCTCTATGGAAATATTTATATCGTCAGCAATGATATTGTAGAAAATGCGTAAAAGTATCAAACAAAAAGGGGTGATTGGTACTGATTATTTATTATGCAAATTATACTGTCATACCCGTAAATGAAATTTTAAAATTTTTATCATCATCATAGGATGCGCCTTTTAACTTCTCACTCTACATCATTTTTTTAACCACTCGGTTTTTGTATGATACAGAATCAAAAAAAAAATTCATGGAAAACAAGAAAATTGCATTTTCTCGGTTGTTACTTGTGATATTTTTTTTTATTTTGAAGCTGGCTGTATTAGTGAGTGAGTGAGAAAAACACATAAATCAGAAATTATTTAATGGAATTTGCTGGTTAAACGTTTGTTTTCTCTGGTTCTGCCACATTTTTGTTTTCCCCCTTAAAAATATCTTTTATTGTGTATGGTGCGGTTTCCTCAGCTTCATTTTCATCACCAACTTTAATATGAGGGTGGGAATTTAATGCTATATTATATATTATTGGGTCATGATATGTTTGTGTTTTGTCTTTCTTTCCTTCTGTTGTTCCTTTGCTTTATATATCTGTGATCTCTGGTGTTAAGAAGAACAAAAAATCAATGTGGAAGATTTTTATATCTCCTTTGGGATTTTAAATGGCAAACATTAATTGTACATTATGAAAGAGCATATTAAACACCTGTTCCATATTTGGAATTAAGTATAACACAACAAATATACAAAAAATATTAAAATGCTATTCTTTTCTCTTTTTTTTTAATAACAAATGTTTGGCGGCAACAAATAAGAGAATTATATTACTAGGAATGCAAAAGTGTTATTTATTCATAAGAAAAAAAAAGACAATTTGAAAAGCTAGGGAAAGGATTTCAATGTCACACATTTTTTACTGAATTAAAAACTAATGAATTAATAATGACTTTTCACTCTGTTTATTTTCGCTCTTTTCCATTCAATTCTAGGTTTGGTTCCAAGTAAGTATTTAAATTTTCATGTTTGAAAGTTGTTAAATTTTACACTTTTCGAATTTCTTAGTCTCATTTTTGGAGATCATTCAGGTTTTGGGAAAAAAAGAGAATCTTTTAAAATTGGGAATATACGAATGAATATCCTGGTGACCTTAATCCAAAAATAAACTTTTTGTTCAAAAATTTTTGAAACTATAATCAAATGTATAAATTCTTCCGACGAGTTTTATTGTCCCGGCAAATTTAACTTCATCATTACAACATTACATAAGACAAACCACTTATTCATTAAAAATGTCTTCTTTCTTTCGTTTCATTTATTTTTAGAATAGACGTGCCAAATGGAAGAAGCGGAAGAAGACTACTAATGTATTTAGAACACCAGGTAATAAGAGAAATATATATATATATATATAAAAATAAAGTAAATAAATTTAGACATGTATGCATAGTGGTGTTGAGTAAAACAGAAGAAAAATTAAGTTCAATGAAAGTTTTACGCCACATAAGGATGAAATAAAAAAAAAACATTTTTATTCTTGGTTTCCTTCTTCCTTTTAATTTATGGCTATAAATGAACTGTTAATATAATACAACATTTTCATTATAGGTTCTTTATTGCCATCACATGGTTTACCACCTTTTGGTGCAAATATAACAAATATTGCCATGAGTGAAAGTTTATGTGGAACATCAATGTTTGGTAGTGAACGATGGAGTGTTGGAGTGAATCCAATGACTGCTGGTAATTATACTTGTTCTCAATTTTTACTATGATATCATTTGCAATAAATTAACCAAATTTATAACTAACACATTAAGGCTTTGGGCAACTTAATCAATCATCCTCCCTAACACAATCGCTAAATGGAGCTTTAAATTCTGGTATTAACATGTCTTCTGCCATGAGTTCGGGTACCTACCAGCATTACGGACTTAATTTAGGTTAGAAATAAAAAACCACAACTTTAAGTCATGCATTACGTCATAGTTTTTTCGTGTTCATATTTTGGTATTGAAATTAAATTTATTTCTCGTGTCTTAATTAGTCGCAGTTCTGCATGTGACTTTTTGAATTAATTAACAACTAAAGTATTTCTTAAAGTGTGATGAATCTCTCATGTTTATATTAGCATGCTCTGACATATTGTACTAATCTTGAAGATTTTAATGAAAAATGTCAATAATGAACGAGAAAAATTCCGACAACGAATTTAATGATTTTTCCACTAAATTGATTTATCACGACAAGGTTGACAGTTTTTATTTTGTTTCATATGCGACACAAAAGCTTTTAACCTAATTGGTAGTTTTTTATTTAAAATTCTTCTTTATATGTTTGCACATCCAGTTTTACGCTTGAATAATTAAAAATACAAACTTGAGCACAGATTTTTTTTATTTTATTTCTATATAGTTTTAAGAAATTATATATTTACTGTAGACATAAGTGATTAAAGCTTTTTTTTTGTTTACCGTGTACTCACATTTTTAATACTGTTAATTAATTGAAGGCGCTATAAAAAAACAAAAAGTTTATATTAACAAATAATTATGTTTATTTGTATAGGTGATTCTATGATGTATCATAATACATCGAACACAAATGGAAATTGTTCTGGTCCCGGAAACAGTTCACCGAATTCTACTCCACCAAATATCAACGCATGTTCTTCAACGACTCCACCATTATCAAGTGGACAAACAAATCAGAGTGATGGAAATGGCAACGATATGGTAAGAAATCGATAATCTTGCTGAACTTGTACAACTATAGAAAAAAAAACTTATAAATAATTTAATCTAGAATTCGAATCAGCAACAGCTTGTTAGTTGTCAGAATATATCGTCCAATGAGGTAAATTGTTTAACAGTCTAACTGCTAGAATTTAGTTGATGCTCACAAACTGCTTGAATTTGATTTTCACTGGGATGTATTTTTAGGGAGAAGATGATGTATGGCGAGGACACAGTATAGCAGCGCTCAGACGGCGAGCATCTGAATTAAATGCTACAGCATCAATACCAATTTATGCTCATAATTATGAACATCATGTGTACTAGCCTTAAACTCAACTTTGAAATTTTAATTGCCCAAAAATTCATGCTGAAAGTATTTAAATAATTTTATCATTGATTATTTTTTAATGAAATCGTCATACAAAAATCGTAAAATAATAGTTTGAGTCATTTCCATTAAAAAGTTTTTAAAAGTTTAATACTAGAGGGCAGTATTCAGCAATTCAAAATTTTAAATTCAGTTTTATTTACATGATGCAAAAATATCATTAAACAGTGAGAAACAAATTATTATTAATGCAATTGCTCAAGAATGTCTTTAAAATCATGTTTGCGAATTGTTTTAGGAATTGTAAATAGGATTGAAAATGCTCGACAAGAAAAAAAAAATTATAAATCACTATTGAATACTCCATGTGTATATAACCGTATATGTGCAAATTAAGGCGAAAAGATTTTCAAAATTTAAGCAAAAAGTTGAAAACGTCTTTATTATTCTGAAATAACCAAGTTTTTTTCTTTTCTTATTTCAATACCGATTGTGAAAAAAAAACGATTGATCTTAAATTGTAATTTCATATTCTGAAACTAAATGAAATCGTTCATAATTGACACTGAAGAAAATATAGAGAGCACATAAAATACTGCAATATTTCACCTCATTTGAAACTTAAGTACATATTAAAATTGTTTTTATCGATGAACATCAATTTTGCAAATGCAATTGAACTTTGATATTCTGCTTCAAACGAAGTTTATTGCGCATATGATGAAACATTATTGAAAATCAGAAAGTCAAATAAATGAGTCTTGATTGCAAGAGGAAATGAATGTGGTGAGAAAATTAATTTTAAACATACTGCAGTATTCTATTTTCATCATCTTGATCATTTGTCTTTGAGGAGACTGTATCATAAAATATTTGGAGAGGTGTTTGAACCCAATCAATTTTTTTAAATTATGTTTAATAAAATCGTTCAAATTGATTTTATTGCAATGTTCTAGTTTACATCCGAATGATACATCCGAAAAATGAAATTTTATTTGAATTTAATTAAATTTGCTATTTCTATTAAATACATTTATAATTAGCTTGAATTTAATCAAATACAAATAATGTAAATTTACTTTTCCATTACAAACAGCTAGAAAATATTTTTAGAAATCATGCTCCTTTTGATTTTGAGCTTTCTGAAGTCAGAATTTGAAATTAAAAATTTAAGATCCTTTTCATTAATTTTATCAATCAAAATTTTCTAAAATATGTAAAATCTTTCAGACATGAAAATTTAAGTTTAATTCATTTCGAACAAAACTTACTTACAAGTCGTAAAGGTTATAATTTAAGACAAAAGGATTGAAATCTTTTAAAGAGCGTTGATTCCAAGATATGAAACTATTCTTTTTAAGTCACAAAATGAGTGCACAA
This sequence comes from Chironomus riparius, assembly GCA_917627325.4. NCBI lineage: Eukaryota > Metazoa > Arthropoda > Insecta > Diptera > Chironomidae > Chironomus > Chironomus riparius. The sequence goes on from OU895877.1 coordinate 33,786,931, forward strand.
AATTACGTCCGAAGAAATAAGATATAAAAATAAAATTTTCAATTTTAATATTTAAGAAAAAGATAAGGTTTGTATATGATGTATGTGCATAAAAAATTTATAAAGCTATTATAATAGTATATACCCATATCACCTACTTTTCTTCTTATCGTCTCTTTCAATTTTCTTTCAAAATGAAAAAAAAAACAGGAGAAAGGGAAGCAAGAAATTTGCATCAGCAACAAAATTACAACCATTATACGTATACGATAAAATGATAATAATTTTCATTCAATACTTCTTCCTATCTTTTACATAAATTAAAATAATATATCAGTAGAAACTTTAATGGAAGAAGAAAATATTTCTATTTACATTTAATATACATCATTGAGAAATAACATTTTATTATAAATTGATACAAGTCTTTTATAAATTAAACAATTATACACTCTAATAGAAATATTAAGAAGAAGAAGAAGAAGAAGAAAAACTGAAGCTAAATTTAAAATTGTGTAAAAATTTAATTATTTATAGTTAAAAGTGTACTTTACAAGAAAAAAATGTGTAAAAAGCGAAATTGAAGCATCAAAGCCCTGTGTCTATTGGTATGAAAAATTTCAATTCACTTAAATTCACCACTCAGCAAAAATAAAAAAATATAATTTAAAAATAGTAATCAGTTCAAATAGCTCGAAATAAGTTGCTGGGTATTATTCTTTTCATCGGAGCTTTCATACATAGACTAACCATCTTCTTGTTTATCCTGAGGACAGTTCTTTTTGTTTAGATTGGAAATATTTGTAATAATCGGGATTAATTCCGCAAAATCTTCAAAAAAAAAACTTTTTAATTTTATTTGTTCTAAATTTTCAAATTTTCTTAAGAATTTATGGCTAGCCTAAATCTACAGTTTTACATGCTCTAGATATTTTCCACTTCATTTACACAGCTTGATTTTATGCTTTTGTTTTCAGAACAGAACTCAACTCAAAAATATTTTCGATTGTTTAATTATTATGGTCAATAGCTAACGTTAAAATAAACAAAATTTTATTTTATGATCTTCTTTTGTGAAGAGTAATTTGATAGGGTTTTTTTCCATTGAAAGGTGCTTCAATTTCTTTATTAAAATAATATGTATACTAATTTTTGAAAATGATATATAGAGTAAATCTAAATTTAAGTCTTCTTTTCTAAGCGCATTCGAAATGTATACGATGGTGAATGGATTAAATTCATAAGAGTTAAAAACATAAATAAAAGTGGAAGTAAATTTAGTATGAATTAAATGGTACTAATAATAATGATGATGTAATTATACCGTACAGACAATTTAATAAAAATAAAGAAAATTATGTCATGAAAAAGTGCAATTGTCTTTAATTACAATTAAGCTGTTTTCAGCTATTAGATTCAATATTTATTTATTTTCTCTATTTTAATAGTTTCAGCTGATTTTTATAAGTGTTTCATTGTTGTTTCTTAATCTCATCTTTTGTTCAGGCATTGTTGAACTCTTTGATCGAATAAATATAAAGTTTTGATAAATGAAATTATAAGATAAGATTTACACACTAAGCATAATATAAACCTTTCAATTGAGAGAACGAATATTGGAAAAGTGTTAATGAGAGATTTCATTAAATCAAATTTAAGATCAAAGAATGAGAAAGTAAATAAAGTTATTTGTATGTTTTCAATGTGAAACAGCCTCTCTGAAAATTTAATGTTTCGTCGTTCTTCTTAACCTTACCACATAACTTGATAATAAAATAAAACTGAAGAAGGATGAGAAACTTTTTTCCTTTAACATCACCTCTTTCCAGTAGAATGCTTTTTATTCACATAACTATATGATTGTGAGGAAAGTATATATATATGTATATACATGTGTAAGTTTAATTTTTATTTTATTTGAACAAGCAAAAAGTATGAATGCCAACATTTAAACTTTTAGCTTTTTCTTCACTGTGCAACCTTTTTTGCATGAACAATTTTCTATTTCTCTTCTCTGCCATGTTAGAAATGAAGAAAATCTTTTGTACTTTTTTTCTTACTTTACATACCAACAAAAAGAAGCGAAAAAATTTCTTTTTAATGTTTCACCTCTGCAACTAAGCAAAAAAAAGTAGCAAAGCTTTTTGTACAAGATAGAAGAAATAGTTTAAAAAATTTACGTTTCTTGCTGTTCAGTTCTAGTGGAAAGTGTCAAAAAGAAGAAAATCTCAATTTTCCTTGCTCAAACGAAATTTCATTCATTTCATCTCTCACATTACTTCATCTTATTTCATTGCTTCATCCTATTCACATTCATTTAAAAAAATGTCAAAGAGCGATGCTTTATTATGTGAAATGATGGCAGTAAGATTTCAAAAGATTTTTTTTTTCTGAAACGTCAGAAAACTAATTTGAAAAAAAAAATTTTTTTTTTCATAAAGCCTTGTGAATGAACTGATGCATATAAGAATTTCATGAAAAGTGCTGTAAGGTAGACAGTGAACAGAAAAAATATTTGCATTATGTTACACACAGAAACAAGCATGTCATTGAATCAAATAAATTTAAAAAAAGCACGAAGCAGAAGATTACACTGATATGTTGAATCACACAAGCACGTTTCCGAGAAGTATTTATAAAGCGACATTGACATTGTAACCCACATTATGTGGTTTGTTTGAAGCTAGTAGAATTATTTTTAATCTGAAAAAATTCTTAAATTTATAAAATTTATATTGTTGAAAATAAATCAAATTGATTGAGATTTTCTTTTTTCAAAAAACTTAACCTTACTTCAAAAATTTATTTGGATCTTTGTTTTTTTTTTTATAGAAATTCAAAAGTTTGAGATTGAAAGTAAATACATAAACTAATTAAACTATAAAAATATTAAAGATCTTTTTTGCAAATCTTTCAAAATATTAAATTTAAGCTTTCAAACCATTTTCGATTTTTTACAAAAAAAAAAACTTCTATAAACTGTCCAAATAAACTTTAATTCAATTACAATGCCAAGGCCTTCATAATATAAGGACTATGAAAATGAGGGATGACATAATAAGATTATGAACACCTGTTCCCTTCTTCCATCTCATCAACATATTTTATTTGCGGCCAACCATCACGTTGAGGATGAAGTACAAATATTGAAAAGAATCATTGAAGGATATTTAAGAAGTCTCACTATATTTACACAAGTGAATGGTTTCTTTAAGAAAATGAAGAAACGTGCAAGGTTTTCTTGAGTGAATTTTATACAGTCGCAAAAAATATTGAAGATGAAACGATGATGTTTATAATAAGAACAACAAAAATGTAATATTACATTGTGGCTTTTCAATATGCACACCTATACAAATTCAATATAAGCAACATCGTTACATAACTTTGCATAAAAAAGATGTTGGTGTCTTAAAAAATTCAATTGGTTTCATGTGAAAAAAAAGTATAAAATACTTGTAAAGGAACAAAGTAAAGAAGACACTTCACTTATATCATTTAAATATTATATCTTCTAAATCCTTATTCTTACAAAAAAAAAAAACAGGAGTCATTGAATGCTGTAAAAAACGAAGGTAAAGTTGTAGAAAAAGGGAAAAGATATAACAACAAGCAAATAAAAATTGTATCAGCAGGAAAAAGGAGTCATAAAACAGGATATAATGCAGAATAAAAAATATGAAAAAGCCTTTTTCCAATATATTATAAAATATTATTCTTTAAGCAAAAAATCTGGTTGATTGTGATCTTTATCCTAAAAATATTCCTCTCTTTTTCCGCAAAATGTATATAGTTAATATAAAATGAAAATAAAATAAAGAAAGGAAAGAAAAATTGTAGCATTGAAATTATGAATAAATATCATATAATATACTTGTTGTGATCTTCCTTCACATATGTGAACATGATATAACATAAAACGAAGATACATTCACTTTCTCATTCATTCATCCATTCATTCATTCAAACGTACATGCAGTTAGTTTTTTATATGAACTTGTGATATCTTTTATAGTTTGCTGAATGACTTTACGTCAAAGTTAAGTATGGAAAGAAACAGATATTAAAATAAATAAATAAATAAAAGCTTGAATAAATCGATATCAACATGTTCAGGAAAAAGAGAACGAGGATGAACTCATGTTTGTGAGTGCCAGTGTGAAAGAGAAATTGTGAATACTTCATATCAATTCACAAACTAACAGCTAGCAATATTCGATATGCAACCGACAGAATAAAAAAGGAGAACGGAACCTTTTTTATGGATTTTATTCAATTTCCTGCTTGATTTTTGCATGAAATATGCATGGGATCTCCTATACTCATATATATACATGTGTGTATTCTCAATATCTGCGATATGTTTCAACATATTCACTATTTTCACTTTAATTTTTCAATGAGCTTATAAAACTTTTATGTAAATCGAGATGCTACTGATACACATATAAATACATATCGGTTATTTTGCTTCAATATCCTTTACAAGCTTTAAGTTAAGTGTATATATGTGTGCAATCATGACAGATAAAAAATCTACGTCATAAACACCATCTGGCTACGTTGACATAAAAAACTAAAAGTTTTACACAGAAATCAATAAACCTACATTTTGAATCGTTAATCTCCTCCTTTTCTCGTTCATTTTATCCTCTTTAATGATGACGAACGTAATATAATAACATTACTGATATACGTCCTTATGTTTTACGTGATTGCACGATTGGGACAGAACTGTAATTTTCATCGGCTTTAACAGTGTGTCAATGTCTTACTAAATTTATGTTACTGCTAGAAATTTCTCTGCACACAACACACATTCACCGTTTTTGTTCTTCTTATCAAATAGACTCCTTTTGGACATTTTTATTTTGTTTTTTAGTGGGTAATGCACTGTTTTATGGTCATTTTTTTTATCACAAGTTCCTAGTTGTTATTCACATGGCGTAAAATCATAGTTTCTTATTATTAATAAGTTGTACTGGTCATTTTAATAAGCATGTTTTAAGTGTTCTAGGATTTAAAATGTATGGAGAAGTTTCTTCATATAACAAAAGTTTAATAATTCAGAAAACTTCTGTGCAATTAATTGTTCATGAAATAAAAACAGACGAAACAGGTTTTATGTGACATGTCATCTAAAAACAATGTTTTGTAAAGAAGAAGAAAAATGAAATTGCTGTCAAAAATTTTCCTGAATGTCACTGAATGTGTAAACATCTATAGACATGTATGGAGTGGGAGGAGAGAATGATGACAATAGCAAAAAATCTATGGATTGCAATAAACTTATGTTTTTCTTAAGGAAACAAAAATCCCAAAAGCAGTCACATATTAATAGGATCAATATTTTGCTCTGTTGCTTTCAAATAAATTTTCTTTTCTTCTTAGTTTTTCGATAAGAAAACATATTTTTATATCTATCTCTTTATCTGTTTGTCTACCCATGGAAGCATTTATGTACTGAAAAAATGCGAGCTTTTCATAAATGTACGACAACATATAATTTAATCTTTCTTTATCTTCAACATTGAATCAATAACATAGTGATGTTTGTCCTGAGAACTATTACGAAAGCAAAGATTCTTAATATGATAAGTTATGACATTTGCAGCTTAAAGGCAAGGGGATAATAAGAATAATGTCAAATACTGAAAGTTAAAATCTTAAATTTTCATTGTTTTCAACCAGTCAGTTGCAGTCAATAAGTTTTCTTATGCTGCTCTTAACCATATTGATGCAAAGGGTATGAAGCAAATCTACAGGTGGAAAATCGATCAATGTTTTCGACTGTTGAATGAAATTGTTTGCTTGAGGGCTTCAAACAAAACAAAAAAAAGGGAAACTTTCTGAGAGGCATAAAGATGTTTTCAATATTATTATTTTTAAGCGACCTCTTCAGGTTTTTAATAGCAATTTTTTTTTGTTTTATTGATCAAACATTTATTATATTTTAGCATTTTTTTTGTTGAGACCAAGAATTTATATTCTATTAATTAAATATAAATAACAAAATTTCAACAAATTATGTCTTATCAATTGACGAAACGTGGTTTTCATCGTGATGTCAATCAAAACCCAAAATATACACATTTTGATTGGACAACTAATAATCAATTAAAATCTCGAATTTCATGTGATCAACAAAAATTTGCAGATCGTGTGATATGTGAAGCTGAACGTGTCATTGATGAGACAAAGGAAACAACAAATAAGTTCAAGAAGGAAACTGATTATCGGTTAGAAGAAAGAGTCTCTCATATTGCATTTACTGTCGATGAGTTGAGAGAACAGAAAAAGTTGGGCGAACGTGAACAGGAAATATTGAAGGTTTGTTTCCATGATGATTTATTGATTTTTATTTCTATCATCTGCTCAATTTTAGTACTTACTTGTTCAGCACATCTACTGTTGATTTTTTAATATTTTTTTCTGTTTGATAGGATACAAAAAATCGAATCGAATGTGCAATCGAATCCATCAAGACTGATCCATTAGTCATATGTGAAAAATGCATCATATTGCGTGAAAATCGTACTGGAATAGGTAAAAGCATCTCTCATTTCGAAGCAATTGCAGCATATGTCATTTCGATTTGTGTTGAAACATCTGACTTGTCATCACACTAATGCATTTTCTTTTTGCTTTCTATTTCTGTTCAATTTGCGGTGGCATAAAGATAACGTTGATGATGATGTAGAGAAGAATCTGCGTAAAGAACGTGAAATTATTTTAGGTTCATTAGCTATATTGGAAAAGTTGCATGCCGAAACGGTTGAACAAATTCGAAAACTACGCGCTACCATATATTTATTAGTTCGAGACCTTGAGAATAAAGAAACTTCATTACAGATAGACCAACAAAATTTAGTCTTGCGTGAAAATCAAATTGATATGAAAATATATGAAGGAAGCATGAACCTTGATCCATAGTGAGTAAAATATTTCTCATATCAACACTTTCTAAACATATATTAAATAGAAGAAAATATAAGAGTGGTGGAGACTTTGAGATTGTGATTTTAATAAATATATTGATTTTAAAGTGATTTTAAGCTTTTAAATTTTGAATTATATAAGAACCAGTAGCTGTCATATTGCTGAATAAGAAATAAATGGAGTATATCCAGAAAGTGTTATAATTAACGTAAAAATTAAAAAAAAATTATCTGCTACCAACATAAACAAACTAGAAAACAAAAATTCAAATTATATGCATGGTTGGCACATAAAAGTACACTGGAAGCTTTCTAAGTACATGATCAATTGATGTGAGATCGTTTCAGCAGATGGAAACAATTTAATTAAGTAAAAATTACAAGATATATCTCAAGCAATTTTTCTGTATTTTTTTTTCACTTGGCGCCACATCCTGAGGTGAGTTTCACTCATTTATTTAATGGTGAAATTTTGACAATATTGGTGAATTGAATAGTGTTGGATTTCCTTAAACACGTGACTTATTTGAAAGTAACGACTATTAGCCAAAATAAAATAAATACGACCAAAGTCGAATATTATTGCTATACGACCTAAGTCGAATATTATTGCTAGAACAATTACATGTGCACATTAAATATCCAAAATTAAATACAATTGGCATAAACCAAATAAAATCTGCTGAAGTTAAGTCCACTAGACAACTAAACGTGATGGAAAAATCACCCTTTGAGTCCAAATCAATCCTCACAACAAGATCCCCTGGATCAAATGAAAAAACACCAAGCACCATAGTATCCATAGATGATGGAAAAGTTCCTAAAAAGAGAAAACGAGATGGTATTAATGGAAATGATAATATGAGTGTAGGAAGTGATGAAGACGAAAATATGGATACAATTTCTCTTAAAGATATCTTTAATCTTATTAATGCAAAAAGTGAAAAAGATAGTCAAGAAAGAAATTTAATAAAGGATGAACTAAAAACTGAAATGAGAAATATTAATGAGAAAATTGTAACAATCGAAAATAAGGTGAAGATAATTGAGACGAAAGTTGATGCTGTTACATTGTTAGCACAACAAAATAAGAAAATAATTAACAGCATGTGTCAAGAGAAAATGGATAATTGCATGGAAATTGATGGATTACAGAAAAATCTGATTGATGAATGCAAGGACCTGAAAAGGCTTGCAATCGAAACAATAAATTCATTTAAGATTGAAATATCAGAAATGGACATTGAGAGAGTCAATAGGAAAAATTTTCAGCGTAAAGACAAAAATGAAAATGTGAGCGATCATTCAGTTCTTACAGTCCGATTCAAGGAATTTGATACAAAATTAAGGGTTATGAGAGAGAAAAAGAAGGTCAAAGATGACCGTAAAATCTTTTTTAATGCTTCATTGACTTCTCTTAATCGTTTCATTATGAGTAGTACAAAAAAAATTGCAAGTAAGAAAAACCTGAAAGTTTTCCTAAAAAATGGAAAAGTGCATGTCGAAAAAAGAGACAAAAAGCTGATGACGATTGAGAATGAACAGGATCTGAAGAATTTTGAAAATTTTGTCGAGCAGCTTCAAACTACTGAACCAAAACAATCTACGTCTACAAATACTCAAAAATAGCAACTAAATGCACCTCCATCGTCTAGCATTATAAGTCTAAATAATAATACCTGTCATAAGTCAATAAAGTGTTTTAAGAAACAAATCTATATCGATAAAGGGATTAATATTTTACAGTTGAATGTCAGAGGAATTAACAATTTTCAGAAATTCAATAAAATAAAAATTATGCTTTCAAAATTAACAGATAAAATTGATATGATAGTTTTTGGTGAGACAAAACTAATGGAAAAATTCCCTACAAATCTATACAATATTGCTGGTTATTATAGGCTTGTCTGCTGTAGAAAAAGCAAAAACGCTGGAGGTGGACTATTAATTTTCATAAAAAGGAATATTGTTACTTTTAATGTCAAAACTCACTCATCTAGCTTTGAAAAAATCGTATTCAATGCGAAAATGGGTCAAAAATGTTTTAAATTAATCAACTATTATAGACCTCCAAAAAGTGAAAATCTAAAAGATTTCCTTGAGGATCTTGAGAATGAATTAAATTGTACTGATGAAAGAATAATGGTGATTGGTGATATTAATATACATTATAAAGAGGATTCTAGAGAAGCAAAACAATATTTAAATATCTTATCATCATATGACATGAGCATCATCAATAACTCAATATCCAGAAACGTTAGTCAAAAGATTATAGATCACTTTGCATGTAATTTAAATAGTAATAATATAAAATGTCACACAATTTGCATTGACAATGAGATAAGTGATCATAATATGATAGTGACAAATATAAATGATGTCCAAATATCAAATAAAAAAATAACTAAAACGTTCAAAAGAATAAATTATGTAAAGCTTAAAAATGAGTTCAAGAAAGAACTAAAAAACGTGTCCATTTATGAGTACGAAGATCCAAATGCTATTGCCGATATTTTAACAGAGATGACAAAAACAGCTATTGAAAATTCTACGATTGTGCATAAAATCAGAATAAAAGAGCGTTATGATCATTGTGAATGGCTAAGTCTTAAGACACTGAAGCTTTTTGCACAAAAAGAGAAAATTTCATATAAGATACGAAGGTCTAGACAGCGCTCATACACTCATAAACTAATGATAAAACAGCTAAAGAGAAAACGCAAATCTCTATCCTACAAAATTAATTGTGCCATGAAAAATGATGAAATAAAGTACTATTCAATTCAATGTCATGAGAAGAACCCTAAAAAGTTATGGCAAAAGCTTAATTCAATTCTTGGGAGAAAAGAGAAGGAAAGCATACAGGCAGTTTTTGATAATAATGGTAACATCCTTACTGATGATTTGGAAATTGCTGAATCGTTCAACAGAAACTTCATTTCCAGCATTGAATCTATTTTAAATGAAAATGACGTCAGCGATGAAAAGATAAATGATGAACCATCTGGAAAAGAAATAAATAATTTAACAACAAGTGATGAAGAAATTGTGGGAATAATAAACTCCCTTAAAAATGCATCTTATGGTATTGATGGCATCAGTACAAGAGTTGTTAAAACAATCTCAAAAGAGATATCACCAATTATGTCCCATTTAATAAAAATGATTTTTGAGAAGGAAATATATCCAACATGCATGAAAACAGCTGTAGTAATTCCAATTAATAAAAGCGGCAATAAAACTTCCCTATCAGACTATCGACCTGTGTCAATTTTGACAATTTATAACAAAATCATTGAGAAGATAATCCACAAGGAAATATATAATTTTGTCTTTAATGAGGCACATATAATGTATGAGAAGCAGTATGGTTTTCGCAAGAAATGTGGTACGGAAACGGCTGTTATGGAATTAGTTAATGCGATAAGAACGGAAATGGATAGTAGGAAAAAAGTGTCCGCTGTAAGCATGGATATTAGGAAAGCTTTCGATCTGGTTAACACTGAACGATTACTTCACGCCCTTAATTTGGCTGGAATTAGAGGAAAAATGCTTAATGTCATAAAGAGCTATTTGACTAACAGGAAACAAAAAGTGAGAATAAAATCTACCATGAGTAGTGCCATTGATATAAAATATGGAGTTGTTCAAGGTGGTGTGCTGGGAAGTCTTCTCTTTGTCATATTCTTTAATTTCATCAGTAAACTTCCTACTCATGGCAAATTTTATCTTTTTGCTGATGACGCAATATTGGTGAATTCACACGAAAGCAAAGAAAATATTGAAGGAAAAATATCTCATGATATGAAATTGATTAAAAAGTTTTTGGATGAACAACATCTGTTCCTTAATGAAGATAAAACTAATTGCATCATTTTTCACAATCCGCAAATGAAAATACCAAAACCTGATGAAATTGATATTGGTGACAATATGAAAATTAAGAGAGTTGATAGCATTAAATATCTAGGAATGATTATGGATGAACACTTGAAATGGAATCTACACTATGATCACTTGGAGAAAAAACTTGCACCAATCGCGGGAATTTTATGGAAATTAAGGCATAAACTGCCAATAATGACCAAGAAACTGATTTATCAAACTCTTTTCGAGACTCACATCAACTATTTAGTTACAATTCATGGTACAGCTGATGATTGCGTTGTAGATCGTCTTCAAAAACTCCAGAATCAGGCATTAAGAAATGTCTTTGATATTGATCGACTGGAAAGCCGTGTAGAAATGTACACCCATAAAGTCCAAAACTGTCTTCCGTTACGTGCAATACACTTTGTGAATACAGCAGCATTTGTGTACAACAACATTAAGAAAAACATCCATTCCAATATCACATTCAGTAAGGCATCTGGAAGTAAAAGAACAAAAGTTAATGAAAAGCTATTGAAGCCTATTTCTAGAACAAAAAGCGGAAAGAAAAGAATCTCATGTTATGCTGTAAATATCTTTAATAGCATAAGCGATGATATCAAACACTTACCACACGTACACGCCTTCAAGTGGGCACTAAAATGCAGCATACGGAATGAGGAATTCATCGAATTGTGCTTTAATGGTCAATACACGAAAAAGTACATAATTGCCTAGAAAGAAAAACAAACAGAAAATAATTATATATATTTGAAAGCTTACTGGATTAAATTGGAACGATTTACTGTTGCTTGACATCCCTATCCAGCTGTTTTAGATCTGTTGCAACTTGCTTAGTTGACTGACATCGTTGGAATTCTTTTATTTTAATTTGTTATTCAAAACACTAAATGAAAACATAAACAACAAATTTTCCACCACTAAACTCACCTCGAAAATTTCAAATATCAAAATTCCGTTAAAAAAAAAAAAAAAAAAAAAAAAACAAGGAATAATTCACTGACAAATTCATGCACTAATTAAATTAAATTATCCTTACCATTTGCATTTAAAATCACAAAACACTACTCCTAATTGTTATTAAACTATTAAACTTTCTACTGAACACACACAACATAAATTCACCTTAAACTTTTATATTAGAAAATATCGTTAAAATGTAATGAACTTCTTTGTGAGCACTTTAAAGTTTTTATAAAACGCTGTTACTCACAATTGTGTCCTCGATAAGAGGAACTAAATGTACCATTGTTTTTAATGTAATGAAGCCATGACGATGCTCTGGCTTCTCAAACTAATTGAATAAATAATAATAATAATAATAATAATAATAATCTTACAATTCTATGTCCACTCGTCTATATAACACATAACTTTTATTTTATTTTTCTTAGTAACTCGACCATGCAGGAATGGACACGCGAAACAACAAAAAATATTGAATTGTGCAAACAAGAAATCAAATGTGGAATGTCTTTACGATCATATGTGGAAATCCTATTCAAGCAAGTTGTTGAAGATATTTCCAACCAATTTAATCGAACTAATGAGTCATTTCGGACAAGAATGGAGGAAATACGATATATGAAAATGAAATTGGAAGGGTTGCATTGTGGTACAGCAAATCAGGTGAAAAATACTGTCCTTTTTAGCGCATTTTTGTATACTTGTATACAAAAAGGGAGCTTAATAATACACTTTGTTCGTTCGTTTGGGCGAAGAAAAACTTTTTAACCAAACATCGCAGAGAGCTCAGGTTTGTTTTATTAGCTCCGTTACTATTGATTTATTGGCCGATCGAACAGTTAAATGTCTTGAAACAGTGTATTTATACTTTAATTAATGGTTTTTTATTTCATAAACAAAACCACGTGATGAGTACGTTTAAAAAATTCAAAATTACCTCTATAATTTCAAATTTTTTCTAGCCGTTGTAAAATTTGAATTTAATAAAACCGTTATATGATAAACTTTTCTGTATGGAAATTCATTGCAACAAATTATTTATTATACTATAATTGATGTTTTTGATTGCAACTTTTAGCGGAAAAATTTCAAAAGCCTTTCTATATGAGCACTCATTATAAATAATTAGATAATCAAATACTGATCGCTGCGTCAAAAATGCGCTGAAGTCCCTCGATCAATAACACGAGGACTTTTGTAATTTTTTTCCTTTTGTTCATTTCTTTTCAATAACGTCTTTAAATCATTCTTATTCTTTATATTTTGATGCGGTTGTTGAATTTGATGCGACTTGCTTACACACAAATAAAATTAACCCGAACATGAAAACTAATGAATTTTGCAAAAAGGTTAACGATTTAACTAGAAATATAACAAAACTTGAGAAGGAATTAGCCGAGAAGGAGCGATATGTTGCTTTATCTCAAATGAGATTGGGGAATCGTGCACAGAGAGTTGGTATAGAGTTGTGCAAGGATAAAGCACAGGACACATTGATGAGGGAATTGATGGCACTTAAGGACACTTACACAAAACTTTCTCATATGATCGATCAGGTTCGTACAAATGTACTATTCAGCATTTAATTGAAAAACTTTTTAATTTTCATTTTAATTAAATGTGACAAAAACTTCCATTCTAGTCAAAGACAACCCTCCGCTACTTATTGAATACTCAGATGCTGCAAGAGGAAGAAATAAATTTAAAGATAAATTCATTAAAAATTGACATGGACTGCATGACTGTTCGTGAAAGTTTGAAATTCAAAGAATTCTAAATGTAGTGAATGAAAAGCTGAAGCAACTCAAAAGCACTGCCATAGCACGGATATGCTAGCATAGAACACAAAATTTGAATGAAAAGAAAACATAAATTTTTAAGTCATCGCATAAAACAATAATTTGTCTGATATCGCTTTCGTGTGAATTTTTGTAGCTACCAAATCATGACATAAAAATAAACAGTTTCTCGCTTCTCATGTTGTATTGTGATGTACTCTCGTACGTAGTGTGTTCATAAATCAAAAATCAACTTTTGAATTGTTATTCATTTTTCTCTATATATTTTCCATAAACCAACACTTTTCAACGTTTCTTTAGGATGGAGTTTTTTTTTCATTTCATGCATAAAAACCAAATCTAGACTAATATATTTTTTTTAAATCCAGGTGATACTTCTCTGAATAAGTCGTTTATACTTTTTCAAAGAGTTTATGGATATTATAGCCTTTTAAATAATGTAATATTTATTCAACTTTTAGTCGTCGACGAAAAAGTCCTTTTAAAAATTATAAATGCTGCGAAAAGAATTATTAATTTTCATCATTAACCCTCTTTTTGTCATCTCTTCACCTTCGCTTCATCCTTGTTAATTTTCATTATCATTATTCAACCCACATAATGAATTAGAAAAAAACAATGAATAAAGAATAACAAAACAAAGAATGGCACTCGTGAAAAAGGGACACGGTTTCTTTCAAATTAAACGTAATTATGAATCTCTTAAAATTTCAACCAGTTGCGAAATAACTCGTGTATTAAATTTGATTTCTCGAATGATTTTAGGAAAATAAATTATTTTATGTCAATGAGCATTTAAACAAAAGAAAAAGATGTTTCGGTCCCAGTTAAATTTAAAGCTTAGCAAGTAGAATAAATCGATAGGAAACTGACTTTGAGCTTTCTCAAACCGCTGATACTATAGTAATCAACTTACTATAATCAATCCTGGGTAGACCTCGATTTGAGTATTGTCGATTTGAACAGATCCGATTTGAGTAGGATTTTTCAGGAACAAAATAACTGCTCAAATCGAGGACCCTAGTATGCAGCATTTGAATAGAGTAAATGAAACAGAAAATTAATTCGATGGAAGTGAAATTTTACTTAAAGCACAAATTGAAAATTATGGATCTTAAGTCGTTGTTTTCTATACAACTGAAAATTTCTAGTCATGAAGTAAAGCAGAGGAGTTTCATATAAATTATCATCAATCATAGTGCTTAAGTCACAGGCTACGTAACAGATTCAACTTATGACGATTATTATTAAAATAGAAATTCTTGAAGATTCTGCCATGAAGAAATTGAAAATGGTTTGTCATAAGTACATTGCAGTTTAGTTTTTTCAATGGAAACTATAAAAGAAGACATCGAAATATTAAAATATATTTATGGCTAATATTTTATTCCTAATATTAATCTTTTAACTTAATGGTAATGATTATAAGCTTCAAAATGTGCTATACATTTCCAAAAGACGTCAAAAAAAAAGTTTAGGGCCAAAACCAATAAAGAACAAGAGAAATTCGATTTGGAGCAAATTCTAATAAATTTTTTACAAAAGCTATATTCAGAAGCAGTAATAACATACAACAGAAACAATAAATGCAATAAAAGTCTAGATGTAAAATTCAGAATGTATATGGACTATCGTAAAGCATTAAAAGAGAAAAAGAAGCGAATCGTTTTTGTATTGTTCAACAAAAGTATCTAAATACAATCAAAATGTAATAAAAATTTATTGTTCTGCATACAAGGCATATGAGGTTGAATTTGTACTGTCCAAGTTTTTTTTTTGTTTTACGTAACTACCAACGTCTGACAATATAATGCTTTATTCATAATAAAAACGTAAACTTCCTTATTATTCCTACTTGTGTCCTTTGTGTGCAATAATCATATTCACACCGAATTTTCGATTTGTGACACCGAAGCAAATAAGAATCGGGTTATGACCGATTCCTTTAATTACTTTTTTAAAATTTTTGTACTACATCTAGCTTGTCGAAAAAAAATCTAAAATGAATAAAGTGCAAGATAGAGGAGGGGTTAAACTGAGAAACATAATTTTTTTGCTGGTTATTTATAAGAGCATTAAGTTTGTCTGATTAAGTTTAATGTCGATCAATGAATTGAGTCTAACATGTTTTCATTCTATTACTGCTTCCTTTTTAGGCTTTGAATCTGAGCGTAAAATGGATCCATAGTTAAGGATCAGGGTTAGATGCTTGAGATTAAGCTTTTATCGATAAAATCGACATTTACCACAACGGTACGTTTGAAAAATTGCAAATCTTTCTTATAAGCTAGCCCTTGATATTTAACAATGAACCAAAAAAAAAACAGAGAAAGCAAGTCTCATCGGCAGAAAATCTTTATGTCTCAGCATGAGTCATGAGCTCAATTTAAAAAAAAATCTTAAAAACGATAAAAGCATAATTTTTATTAAAATTGGTTTAATAATAACATAGCTTTTAGTGCTTTATTAATTATATGACCTAAAGTGTAACACATGTCTTTTTGCATCGTTCATTTACATAATTTGTTAATTTAGCATTACCAATGGATCATTTGATTTTTGAAAATTTAAAAAAAAAAATGTTATTCTGAATGAGAAGTGATTGTAACGTTTTTCAAATTCATGCTAAAATAAAAAAAATAACCTTAAGTAGCCGAAAAGAAATTTTAACTTATGGTGTGAATATTCTCATGAAACGTGTTTTGCTTCAATTCTAGTTTTATTATTATTACATTTTGTATTAAATTGATTGCGAATGCTTTGCCTTTCTTTTGTATGAATTTCTATCAATTTTTGGTGATCAAAGAATAATAAATCGAGAGTTAAATAATTGACATTCGAAATTTATTTGTTTTTGACTAAAGTAAAAAATTAAACAACTTTTAATTTTCTCCTTATTTGTTTAAATTGCGGCTATGGATAGATTAGGGTTAGCTAAGAAAATTATAAAGAGTCAAATATTAAGAATAAAATAAAACGTTTAATTATTTCAATACCAAAAATAGGTTTAGGACATAAATTTCTTTCTATAAATAAAGCCACAAGAAAACATGTAATTGCAATTATAGAGAAGCAAAATTTTTGAAATAAACCATTTTATTTTGTGTGATAAACGATTTAGAAGTTTTGGAAAATTTCCAAATAATTCTTCTTTATTTTTTCCCTTCTTTGTCCACATTCATACAGCTTTGTCAGTGGAACAAGAAGAGGCTAATTTGTTCATATCTCTAGGTTCTTTTTTCTTTTTTTTTAATAATATTATGCGGTTTTTGCTTATTCACATAAAACTTTATTCATTAAATTGTAGAATGATTACTCAGTCTCCAAATCCATTCTATTTCTAGTCTGCAATTGCAACTAATGTCATTTCATGTTTCCATGAGGTTTTCGTGGTTTCCAAGCAATATAATTTAACAATTTATAGATAGGGATCTGTTTAAAATGTTACCTATTAAACCACATTAAAACACACACCGCGCATCATTAAAAGTTTACGAGAGATACGCGCACTGCTTCAAGTCGGAAAAATATTATTTTTTTCATTGCTCGTTCTTTATTGATGAATTTTATAGGTTTTCAACTTATTTTACCAGCTGTTGATAACAAAACAGACACTTTCACGCATTTCATATTATTGCTGTTTCCATGCGGTGAGAACTGTTCATATTTGATAACTTGGCAGTAATATAATTTTCATCGATAATTTATTGATTCGTCTGTTTAATTAATTATGTTTTGAGCAACTCTAGTTTTTAAAGGAAAATAATTTGAATTTGTTTTTAAATAGCTTCAAAGCTTTGGAGAGAAATCTTCAAATGTCAAACGGGCCAGTCAGCTTTTTTTACACATGATTTTAAAAACAAAAATCAATAAGTTGATAGCATTGAGGATGCGTTTCATGTTTGCGGAAATTGCTTTTCTAATGTAAAATTCCATAAATACTTTCATTATTTTGATAAGACTTCTAATGAAAATAAACATTTTAAGTAAACTTTAAATTTTAAACATTTCAATTTTCATTTTTAATGCAACACTTAAAAATTAAGTATATATCCAATGTACCAGAGAAAAATAATGATGGAATAAACATTTTATATACCCATTTTTTTTAGGGAAAGAGAAAAAGAGGAAAATATAAAATTAATTTAAAATGGTAAATTATATTTTTTACTTCAGGTTCGACGTAAATTCGATTGGATAATTAAATTAATCATTTCCAAATTGTTTTTTCCTGCTGCTTTGCTCTCGTTTTAATTTTGTTGTTGCTGGCAAAAGCCCAGAGCTACAGCTTCAAGCAATGAATACATCGAAGTTTAACATGATCGAAAATTATTCTTTTTTTACTTCTCTATTTCTAGAGCTGGATGTGAAAATTTATTTAATCATCTTTCCTCTTTTTCTTTCGTAAATTTTCTTCATTACTGCTTTTACACAAACAAACATAAAATTGTAAATTTGCTACAAATATAAATTATATGCTGCAAGGAGTTTTTGCTTGGTTTAGAATCATGCTATTGGTGTATAATAATTTATTTGAAGGGATGAAATTTATTTTATAGACCTTATTTTATGGCAAGAAAGAAACTCTTGAATTGACTTATTAATTAATTAATTTTTGTGGATATTATAACCTTTCTTACTGTTTAATACTGTATTGTATTAGTCGGATCTGGTAAATTTTTTAAAAAAAATTCAATGACAAAGTGCATGCTCATGTCCAAAGTTTTTTTGACAAAAAAATATATACATGCATGTTTATGAGCTAAAAAATTGCTTTGAAAATAGACATGACAGAACAAAACAGAAACAATCCAACCGCACTCAGATATAAAATACATCTAATATTTAGAGAAAGCCCTCATTTGAATTCTTAAAATCATTCTCAAAAATACACATCAGTTTAAATAGGGTGCGAATAAAGCTTAAGATCAGATTTTGTGAACATGAATTCCTAAGCAAAGCTATGACTGTAAAACATCAAAAAATTATAAATATAGTCTCGTATAAGCATATTTGAATTTATTCTAAAAAAAGAAAAGAAGATACTTATTTGTATGTGTTTGAAGATCTTCCCCATATGTCTGAATGAAAATAACCAACAGTCTACAAAACATTTGTTTGTAATAAAAAACGCACTAATAATTTTCGGCTAATGCTTTTGTTTTTATTTTTCTCATTTTTCATTTTTAGTACACATAACAAAGCAAACACAACATTATATATTGTAGATATGTGTTTAGCCTTCTTAAATACAGCAAGATGTGAGAAGAGATGAAAAGAAACATTTTCTCTTTATTTTCATTTATTTCAGTTGTTTTGGGATAAAATAAAACGGGTTTTGTGTTGATGTAGAAGTGGTAGCATTAGTGGGTTTATAAAAAAGTGCGTGTTCATTGAAAACGAGAAGCAAAAAATATGAAATCATGAATAAAGAAAGTTAAAAAAGCTTGTTTCATAACATTGAAATTAACCTTATTAAATATGAATTGTGAAGAACATTCCTTATGTATTTACCAAGGCTCCCTCAGATTGTAATCTTTTGGAAAACGATAATTATAATCTTCTTATGAAAGATTTTAAATGATTATAATCTTTGTATGAAGATTATTGAAGATATATAGAATAATTTTTGTATGAGATTATTTAAAGATTATAAACTGCAAGAGTCTTGGTATTTACCAGGGACTTCTACAAATTAGTAAAGTCATCGCAAAATATTAATATTCTATTTATAAATGTTCCAATTACACGCTAATTTATCTTTTTACATTGATGTACCTATAAAAAAAAAGAAACTTAACTACCTAATTAGGATATACTTTTTTGCTTTAAATTTATGGCTATTTGAAACCTATTAATCACTCAGAGGATTTTTTTGTAAACATCAATTCCCCACCCATTCTATATATACAATAACTTTAATTGTGGTAGTTTAAAGATTTTCATTAATTTTTCGGTTCATCTATTAAACAAATTTTAAATATTTTTTCTGTTTTTCAATTGGCAAAATAATAACTTTAAAGAATCTAACAGAATCTTTAATAATGATTTAGTTTTTTGGTATCACTTTCAAAATAAAACGAATTTAAAGTTTGAGCGTATAATGAACATGTTAAAAATTTCAAGAAAGGAAAACAGTCAAATTGAAAAATCAGAATTTCCTTTCTAGTGAATAAAAAATAGAAGAGGAAGATAAAAGGAGGATATAAAAATAATTCATGACAAAGAAAAATATTTATTATTATATTTGCTCCAAAATGACTCCAACAATATAACCAACAATTTCGGGTATTGTATTGTTTTCCTTTTATTGCCATTATACTTTCATGCTATGTTTTTGTATGATTCATATTTTTTCTCATGCCTGATGGTTGGTTTACTTGCTTGCTTCCTTACTTTCTTTCCCAAATGGTAATAAAATGAATGTGGAAGATTTTTCTCTTTTATGTCATGGAATGTGAACGTGTAAGTGCTCGCTATATGAGTTTATTAAATTAAAATAAAATATAATTTAGGATACATAATGTTTCTGTAACACACTTTTGCCTACATCTTTACTTGTTTGCTTGTACATAAACATAGAAAGATATAAGTTGTGAGAAAAAAAAGATATTTTCTGTTGGTGTTTTTATATATAATTTTTTTATATTTTATGGGAGAGGATGATATACACTTACTGTAGCAATGAACGAAAACTTATGGCAGTGAAATGGTGACTTGAAAAGAACCATATGTGCTCCTTGTTCCCAAAATGCATATTTCAAAGTGATAGCATATGAAAAGGGAAAGGAGTGAATTTTCGGAAATTTAGTATAAACACAGAGAACTTGCAAAAAAGACGAAAACTTTTGAGTTAGAAAATTTTCTACTTAAATGTGAAATGGAAAGAACATAAAATTTATGAGTTTATATCAAGCTCATAAAAATGCTCTTTTTACTTTTATTGGTTCGCTGATTCACTTTAAAATAAAGTATATAAAATAAAATGAAAGTGAGAGATGAGATGAGGAAGGAAATGCTCTTTAAGGAAGCCTCGAAAAGGGAAAAGCAGGTCGTAGCCCATGAGAGAAAAAAAAATACCACAATAAAAATTTTAGTACCTTAAACCATAAATTTGGGAAAAAAGCAAAACACGATTTTTAATGGCTGCTGGTTTTGGTAGTCATAAAGCATTTTGAAACTACCTTTGAAATATTCACATGATTTGCCTTGGTGCTGTTACTCTTCATATATGTAGCTTCTTTTGAAAACATGATCACATATATTTTTATGATTATCAAAAACTTTTTATTATTGTGTTATCAAAACAACACATTTTAAAATTAGAGTCAAAAGCTATAACTCAAAACTCATTCTTGTTGTCAATATTTATTTGGTTGAAATTAATCAACAACAAAAAAGAAATATTTTCATCTCTTTTTGGCTAATTAATTTTTGAAGGACTATTGTGCTACAAAATTAATCGTGATGAAAATTTTAAATGCTTCATCCATCATCATCGTTATTACCATTGCGGTAAAAATGATAAATACGCAAAAGGGACCAAAAATTTTTATCTTGGCTGGATGTTTTTTTTTCTTAACAACGTTAAAAAAATTACCTAAGCAAAAATAACGTTTAAAGCTAGTGGCCGCATCAGAGGATACCAAAAAATTCAATTTTATTAACATTTATAAAAAGTTGCATTTTTTCTTATAATTATTGTTTATTTAAACTTTACACATTCAATAATTCTCAGATAGATTCAAAACAGTAGAAAAAAGTTTTTGTTATTTTTCGATTTCCCTGTAGGTTTCACAAAAGGACAAAACTTTTTGAGCAATCGAAATAATATAAAAACCTATAAAAACTTTCGATTGAATATGAAAATATGAACACTGAGAATTTTGTAAAATCAAACTAGTGTATCGGGTAGAAACCCAATGCGGATATATTCACACCGTACCATTAAAAGTCTTATGGATAGACCAAGATTTGCTCAGCATAAGTTTGAAGGGTGGGCGTGAAGTACGGCCGAGACCCATATCGACACAGTTCAAAAGATATACCTAATTTATGTCATAATTATGTCAGCTACAAAAACACTTAGTTTGAATTTTGTCACCCTCGGGAACACTATGAACCACTATAGCTGATTTTGGTCCAAATCTCGGCCATACTTCACACTTATTTGAACCACATTTTCTCGTAAATGTTAAAATATTATTAAAAAGTAATTAATCCTGAATTATGTCGCTATTTTGTCAAGTGTTTTAAGATAAAGAATTTGTTTTTTGGTTTCAACAGTGAAGAGTATGAACAAAATTCAGATGGGGTAGTCGAAATTTTAGATTTCGTTTTTTTTAAGCTATGCATTACAAAAAGTAATATTGGTATGTGATTTATGTCAAAATTATGTCAATTCAAATAAAACATCCAAAAAAATTTTTTGACAAAATACACCATAGAAAATCAATTATTTGTATTTGTTTTAAGCACCAGAATATTTGTGAAAAGTTTCAATCCATTTGGATAAACCCTCAAAGAAAAAAGTGACAAACTGATTTTGACTAGGGTCGCCCCTAGTCCAAAATTGAAAATGTATTTCCTACTTGGTTCTTTGCTCAAAAAAATTTAAGATGTTTTATTTGTATTTGTTTTGAGCACTAGAATATTTATGCAAAGTTTCAATTCATTTGGATAAACCCTCGAAGAAAAAAGTGACAAAATTGATTTTGACTAGGGTCGCCCCTAGTCCAAAATTGAAATTGTATTTCCTACTTGGTTCTTTGCTCAAAAAAATTTTTGGATGTTTTATTTGTATTTGTTTTAAGCACTAGAATATTTATGCAAAGTTTCAATCCATTTGTATAAACCCTCGAAGAAAAAAGTGACAAAATTGATTTTGACTAGGGTCGCCCCTAGAAATTTATGCAAAGTTTCAATCCATTTTTATAAACCCTCGAAGAAAAAAGTGACAAAATTGATTTTGACTAGGGTCGCCCCTAGTCCAAAATTGAAATTGTATTTCCTACTTGGTTCTTTGCTCAAAAAAATTTTTGGATGTTTTATTTGTATTTGTTTTAAGCACTAGAATATTTATGCAAAGTTTCAATCCATTTGTATAAACCCTCGAAGAAAAAAGTGACAAAATTGATTTTGACTAGGGTCGCCCCTAGAAATTTATGCAAAGTTTCAATCCATTTTTATAAACCCTCGAAGAAAAAAGTGACAAAATTGATTTTGACTAGGGTCGCCCCTAGTCCAAAATTGAAATTGTATTTCCTTCTTGGTTCTTTGCTCAAAAAAATTTTTTTCATCCAAAGTTTAATTTAAAATAAAAAAAAATCACAGTGAACTATTAATTTGAAAAATTCGTAAGAAAGGAAAGTTTTTTGCTTTTTCTGAAGCAACGGCTGTTCGTACCTTGCCCAAAAACAATACAGCTCTTCTATAGAGCAGCACGGATCAAATGTAAAAAACTAGAATTCTCTACGATGTCTTGTTATTGAGATTTCTTGCTGATTAACTTGCATGCTTGTTTGCTTGCTTACAGAAAGCGTATTTTGAGATTTTCTCAGCAATGCTGTAACCTATTTAAAATCCGTTTTTGAAAATGATGTAAAATTTCAGGCATACTTTTCTTCTGGGACCTTTTATAACCAATTTTGCTTCGTTTCCTCACAAAATGCGAAAAACTGATTTTTCAATCTGAACAAAACCAATAGATTCACACGTGAAAACGGTGTGAATATAAAAAATAAAATCATATCATTTTACTACGTTTTTTATAATAATAATATTTTAATTATTTTTCTTTAAAATTTGTGACTTCAGAAGAATTTTAATTCAAACAAAATTTTTCAAATGATTACGAATCATAAAAATTTTAATTAAAAAACAGAGATTCTTCTGTCAATGTCTTAATATTAATCTTTGAATAGCGAAGAATTCTAAACAACAGAACGATATTCCATGATATTTTTGTCGCTTGAAAAAGCCTTGTTAAGCTGAAAAACATCCACAGATCATTGATATTACTTTATCGTATTTATCTTTATATTTTTGGTGCCATAGGCTATTTGATCCATACTATGAATTCAAAGAACAAACTCTGTAGCATAATGGCAAAAGAAAAACGGAAAACCATGTTAAATGAGAAAAGAACTTAATTCGGCTTTACAGGTTCATCCATGCATTAAAGCTTAAAGCATATTATCAAAGGAGCTTTTAGAAAGAGGAACAAAAAATTGCTTGCTTCAATTATCTATGAATATTGATGAAATGATGTCTTTTTCATCTTTTAATATGTATAGTGTATACTTCTTGATGGACAAATGACTTTAGATATACATGAGTTCATTCAAATACAGTTTTAGAAACCAGCATAAAAAAGAAATGGCTTATCGTTATTTTATGTATCAGAAAAAAACTGGAAATTCCTTTAAGGTTTTATCTTAAAAGAGTACAATATCATCATCATCATCATCGTCGTATATGCAAAAGGCGTATATAATCGTATTCATGGGGATTAGGAAGGCGACCTTCATTCAAGTATGAATACAGATTGATGCCATACAAAACAGTTGACGACACGAAACTGATAAAAATATTTCCTTTATGATATTAGTCGTAACTTTCTTCATTCTTTTTTATATTTCCTCTTTTGAATAGAACTTTTTTTCTTTTTCTATTATTTCAATAGTATTTCTCTTCATGCCAGTATTTACTTTTTCATTCTTCTTTTTTGGGGTCAAGTATATAAAAATAAATCTACAATAATTTTCAGTTCATTTTCATCTATATCTTTTACATAATAACTTTTTTATGATTATTTTAAAATCTTATAACATTGAAAATAGTTTTTAATAATTTTTTAATATCTCTTTTTTATAAGCAATCAAGTTGTTTTACATTTGAATGCTTTTGGTCGTCAGCATGTTTTCTATCTACTGACAAATTATTTAAGGTCCACCTAAGACGTGTTTTTCTTAATTGACACTTAAATTGCAATTTTTAAATATCCATATTTTTTAATATGAAGTCCCACAAAATTGTAAATTTCTGGAATATAATTGTCATTGATAAATGTAGCACCTTTACTGAAAGAATTAACAAGCCAATACTAATTAGTATATCGAATTAGGAATTTAAGTTATTCTATTTTGAGATTTTTTTTTAAGTAAAAGGAACATTAGCTGAAAAATATCAAACAAAAGACTTATAGAATGATGTTGATACAATATGTTTTTAAAAATCATCGATTGGTTCCTTGTAATCTTAAAGTTAGAATACAACTAAATTCTGTAGATGTTCATTAGATGTTATCTTAATTAATTCACTTGAAACGATTTCATGGGAAGCAATGCTTTCTGATTTTTGATAAGTCCAGCAATGTATCCAAATTTCACAACACGAGGCTCATTAGATTGCCACATGCAAATTGGATAAAAAATATCACTAAAACCTACTGGAGAGGCTAATATAATTATAGCAATATCCGATTCATAATCTCGTGTGTAAAATTTCCAATTTGGATGGATGAAAATATTAAGTGCATAAGCATCTACTACTCCTCGTTTATAATTTTGTGGGATATAATAACGTCCCAATTTTAATACAATATCATTTGAACTTTGGGGCGTCTGTTAACCTTTATCTTGAATACAATGAAGGCTGTAGAATGTTATGGTTAGGTCGAAACAAAGTTATATGAGAAATTTTTGTAAATCTTTTAAATGCATAGATGATGTCCAATTGTTTTGACATCCTTTGAGATTTCTGAAAATGAGTCCTTTATACCGTAATAAACAAAGTATGTTTCTCGAAAAAAAAACTTATAACTTACATGCTTTTGTGCGGAAGTTAATTTCGGCAAAGCATTTATTAATCTGAAAAAGTTCACTAACATAAAAAATGTTCTTAAATCTTCATAATTTGTTGTTGTTTTTTTTTTTCATTTTTGGATGTTCTTTGTGAAAATAAGCTAATGAAGAATTTAATTATCATTAATTTCCAGGCTTTCGTTAACTTTATTTAGGAAGGAAAAAAATGGAAGAAATCTTAATAGAATTTTCTGTACATTTTCATATCCCCGAGCACTGATGTCATGATAAATAGAACAGAAATACAAATAATACAATAAAAAGTTTTTAATTAAAGTAAAAACTTTGTAAAATGTCATTAGGTGTGTTCACAACCTCACGCAATTTTCTTTTATATCCACACATTTTTTTCTCGAGGTTTCTTTTTCTTCTGAGGAAACGTTATTGTCGGCATCAAGTATAAAAATAATATAGAATGTACACAAGCAAATGTTATATCAGACAGTGAATTAAAGTAAACTGAGATGCCGCTACAATTATTCCGTGCTATTAACTTTTTTCTGTGAAAAAAAAGAAATAAAAATGAGAGAAGGAAATGAAAAATAAGAATATTTTTCTTATTTTATGTAAATAAGGATATACGAAGAAATGCTCATTCATTATAGAAGTAAAACAAGTGAAGGATATCAATCACATATCATACAAATGAAAATGCGAGAGTGATAGACAACAATATTCATGAGCTCTATTTTGTCTTATCGTATTTGCGTCATATTAAACTGGAATGTATTTACTACCTACCATAACTCGAGTTATATGAAGCCTCTTCTAGTAAAATGTAACATGAGAAGTAAGAAAGTGTCAATTTATATATTTTTTTCTTATTTTTCATTTTCGCTATGTTTAGACGAAAATTAATCGTGTTGAAAGCGAAAGAAATGTGTTGAAAAAAAAAGTTCCAAAAGTAAAATGCGACAAAATAGATTTCAGGCGTCAACGTTATTGCCTGTATTGTAATACATAGTAAATTCAACATAAAAATGAAAAAAGTTTCATTTTCTTTCTTCATCCGCAAAAATTTGCTTCATCTATTCACTAGGAAGTATTATTATGAGATGTAAAAAGAAAGAAAATTCTGATTATTCGGATAAGTAGAAAAAAGAAGAGCATTCAATGTATAAGTAACTAGATGTAGAAGATGAAAAAGAAGCTTAATATCTTCGGGTGTACAGAATCATACTCTTCTTTAGCACAAATTCTACGAATTGATACTAAAGACAATAAGGCGCGTTGCTGGTTGCTTTCAACAATGATGATCATGATTATAATGATTCCTTCATAGATGATATTGACTAGAACTGAACAGGAAAAAGAGTAATCCAGGAGTAATCAAATTTTTTTCTAGTGCCATTTTCATATTCATTACTTAATCCAATATTTATATAATTCATGAGAAAAGTCTCGATATTTTTTGTTCCTGAAACGTGAAGATTTAAACTGATACTTTGCTTAAAAAAGTTTCATATTAACATTATAATGTTCGTGAACTTACTTGATACACAATTTTAGATTCGATCTTAATAATTTTATTTAAATATATCTATAGTTATATTAGTCTGCATTACCAAAGAATGACTTCTTTTCTAAAAAATGTAAAAACTTCAATCTCATTGGATATTCTTTTTGCCCCAAGTTTTATTTTTATCGTTTCTTCTTGTTTTTCATGTTCAATGATTGTTTTTGTTCACATCTCTTCTTCTTTATTCTGATTTGTCACATAATCTCGAGTTAAATCCTCTTCTAATTTTTCATTGTTCTATACCTATTACGAAATTAACATCACATAAAACTATCCGTCTAATGCCAAACATATTGTAGTAGTTAAAGATGAAAGGATACTAAAACACTTTGTGTCATAATTAACGAGATTCAAACAACATTTTCCCATCACTTTGATGCTTTAATGACTTTGAATATTATGATGACAATGAATCATAAAATTTGTTGCCTGTCATTCTTTAAATGATTGCTTAAAAATTGTTTCGTGATGCCAAATAATACATTGTTCATAAGTAATGATCTGCAAATTGTATGTAATCAGTCAAGTGAAATTTTTAAGCACACAATTTTTTTCTTTCTTGCTTCACTTAACAGGAATAAAAGCAATCTAATTTAAATTACTGAAAACCATTACAAACAATCGACAAAATCGCGTTTTGCTTTAAAACAATAAAAAATAAAACACAGTTTTTACTAGATATTAAATCAATATGGATTACGTGCTTAAGAAGCTGCTCGAGAAGAATGGGTTTTATATGTTTTCTACAAGAAAAAACTATATTATAAGAGAGGCGTAAAGTGAAAAGTGTAAGATTGAAGAGAAGGTTATTTGAATATTGATGAATTTTTAAAATATTTATTACATTTTATTGAAATCACGAGAAATCAACTAAAGTTGAGAATCATACGTGTAATTAAATTATAATCTAAAAAAGTGATTTAAAGTTATTATTCTGTTGAAAAAAGTATTAAATTTTTAAACTCCCTGGCAACATTCCATACATATAAAGCATAAAAGAATATTCATAAATTTAAGAAAGTAAAGAAGAAAAAATACATATTAGGGAGGTAGGTATTTGAAGAGAAAGCCATACTTGATATTATATTTTCTAGGAAGATTATTATAACGTATAATTTGATAAATCGTTGTAATAAAGTATACGAGTTCATGTATACATGATAAATATGTAACAATTTCCTATTCATCATTACCTTTAATATGCCCTTTCCAGCCTTTATTAAATCATATTTGCGATTTATTTTGATATATTAAAGAGTCTAATATTTGTTGTTTGCTTTAGAAATAATTCAAATAGTTTTTTTTTCAATTAATATTTATTAAAATCGTGAATTTATTTTAATTAATTAAAAGTAATTCTTCCTTGTTTACTTATTACTTCATAAATCGTCATTGATTAAAATTAGTTCCATTCAAATTAAAACTAATTTCCAAATTAAGAAGTACATAGTAAAATTGAGATAATAACTTTTAAAAGCAATATGTTATTCTAAAATCTTAAAATTAAAATACTTTGCATAATCTTAATAAGTTTCATTATATTTTATTTCATCTCGTATTATTTGCTTCTTCTTTTTAAATGATGTCTTTATTTAATTAAATGAATTTTTCCTTTTCTTGTTTAATTCTCGTTCTACTGCTCAATCAAAAAAAATGTCTTCGATATAAGTATAACAAAATTAAACATGAAAGAAGAGCTAATATTTGTTAAGAACCTTAAGACATTAAGAAATGTCTAATTGCTATCGCTTCTGAAAATTGGTTTATTTCGTTTTTGTCTTGGTGTTTTGTTTTTTTCTTTCTCTCGTATAATGTCATGAGAAAATCTCAAAGGCGTGTCCTGAAAAATTTCTTCATGATAATTATTCACAAACTCGGCACAGATT
This sequence comes from Chironomus riparius, assembly GCA_917627325.4. Taxonomy (NCBI): domain Eukaryota; kingdom Metazoa; phylum Arthropoda; class Insecta; order Diptera; family Chironomidae; genus Chironomus; species Chironomus riparius. The sequence goes on from OU895877.1 coordinate 33,815,776, forward strand.
TATAATCAAAACTAAATTAAATTGAGTGTGATATCTATGTCAATTCTTTTCCTTTGTCTTCCTTATTGTTTTATTGTATTTTTCCATTTGTCTTCTCACCATCCATTATAAAGGATTTGAAACTTGTGAATTCATCATTGTAATTTACATTTTTATTCCATTTGAATTGTGGTAGACGAAAATAAGGTTTAATGAAATGTAAAAGCAACAGAAAAAAAATCAGGCATGAAAATGAGAAAAAGGAAAATTACTTTTCGTGTTGAGAAAGAAACCGAAATGAAAATGAACTCCTAAAGCTTTTAATTAATGAAAAGTAGTTATTCACGCAGCCTAAAATACCAACTGTGGATAAGACAGTCCATGATATTGCGGCATCTTCAACAAATTATTTATTACAGTGCAAATCGTTTTATGGCGCTTAGTTCTCTTTTTACAAAAATAAAGAAGATGGAAAAAAAGCATAAAGATAATTAATTTATGGGCATTTTTTTCACTTCCAAAAATTCAATTGAGTCCTTCGAAAAAAAAGAAAATGATGAAATGAAATTAATTTATTCAATTGAATTTTGAGCATTGCTGTTTTATAATTGTGATAAAATTTTTATTGGCACTTTAAAATGCTGGAAAATAAATCTTATTTTGATTATTTACTATATATTGTATTTTGAATCTTCACGTCCACGTCGTTCGTGCAGCTCATAAAGTTTATCTTCCTGCTTATTTTTTCGAGTGAGAAAATGCTCAGGTAAGGTGACATTTGATTGCTTATAAACTTTTATGACAAAAACTTGAAGTTTTTGCTGCATTCTATTAACTTATTCTATATGAAAAAGTTACTTTATAACTTTACGGTCACTTTTACATTAACCTTTTTATACTCTCACTTTTCATTCAAAGGATTTTAGGCAAAAATGTTAACAGAATTTACTCTAGAAAATGATTTTTTGAGGACGGTAAAAATTTGCACCAATCAAAATGTTATTTGAATGGAGTTTTAAAATCTCTCAACTTTTTTATCATTTCAAAATTAATTTAAAATTTTTCCCAATTGTCAATTTGCTGAATTTCACTCAAATTTTATTTTCATCTCTTTGTAATTTTGACTTTACGTTTTCGAATGCAGACATGGTTCACAGCGTTTACAGCACACTTTTTTCACAGTTGATTCAATAAAAATCAATGACCCATTTTCAATTCTCTATCTTTCTTTTTTCCAATTTCAATTTCAAATCATTTCACTAAAGTATCACTTTTGAGATAATCTAAGATGCTAAAAATAACGAAGAAGAAAAATTAATTTTCCTAAAAACTTTCTGTTTTTTTTTTGTGTGTGTTTTATACATTATTCGCGAGTCATTCATCAAAAATAAATAAAATGTTAAAACGAAGGAGAGCATGAAAAATTAAAAAGAAAAAAGAGAAAAATTATGAAAGTTTTGCAGGCCACAATGCCACGAACTAGGAGAAAATAAATGACATGGCAAGACTCTGTGTGCAATTTTACAGCTTTTCCATTCCCGTTATGATATTAGTTTCATCAACCAACCGAAAAGGGAAATCATAATCGTAAAAAACCACGCAAAAGAAGGAGAAAAAATTATTTCACGGCTAGTATAATAAAAATGTCACAGAAAAAATTGGATCGTAAATTTCAAGAAAGAGCTAAAATTAATATTTTTTTTACTTTTCCATTTACTTTTGCTATACATTTCATTTTCTTTTATGATACTCACAATCAACAATTGAGATCGTTATGTTAATGGTTCAGAGGAACGTAAATTGTATGAAGAGCGTGGTGATTATTCTTTGATTCAATATATATATGTTGGAAACTGCTTGTATAAAAGTGCATTACAAAGAGAAAATTGTTTCATGTCCCAAGGGTCGACATTTATATGGCAACAGTTATACAACCTTGTAAAAAAAGGCTGGGAGCTGATTTAACCATATGTACACCATGTTTTGATAATTTTTTATAAATGGAAAAATTAATCAGTTAAAAGATAATGAACAAATTTGAGCTTTTTTGATTTTAAACTGTATTACTATATACACAATAAAAATGAAAAATTTTCAAATTCAATTAATTCTGTAAAGATGTGAATATAAAAGCTCAATCAACCAGTAAATAACAATTTTTATATAAAGCATTGCTATTTTCTAAAAAGAAAAAGTAATAAAATTTGTCATTTTTCTGTGGTAAAAGCTATTAAAGTTAATTCTCTTTTAAATTAAAAATTGATTTGTTGTAATAAAAAGTTTCAACTGGAAACAGATCAGTTATTTTCAATACTTACCTATTTCTCAAGTCAACAATAAGTTATAAAGTTTAACCATTTGGCATTACATACACTCGAATGTATCAATTAAGTTAAGATTTCTTAAGTTTGAAAATAGGTGACAGAAGTCAGCTTTTAAAAATATTTTTATCATTATTAATAAAAATAGCAAATAGAAATATGAGTTTTTTGTGCTAGAAATCTTTTAAAATGCTTTTTCGCATAACAAATTTGTTTCTACAAAATAAATTTATTTCTTAAAAAAAGAAATAAAGAAATGATGAAACCAAACCAGAGAAATACTAAGTGCGGTTAGAATAAAAGTTTTCTTTTCACTCAATATAAAAAGGAAAATAATAAAAGAAAGAAATTTTTCTTTTCATGACAATGGCAATAAAGCACTATCACACTATTACTCATTTTTATTTCAGCACTTTTTATATTATCAAACTTAATATAGTTTTGTTTTGGCTCATGAAAGGAGACATGAGGATCGAGAAAAGACAGAACATAAAAGAAGAGGACTCACGTAATTCACGACTTTGTGAAATCAAATCAAATGATTTGTTTTAGGACTTCCACTCTATTGTGTGTATATAGGTACTTTTTTTTGGCAAACTGAAATATAACAAAAGAAATGGCAAAAATAATACAACAATGGGAATTGCCTCTAGAGCAAGCAACAGAGAGGGATGCGATTTATTTTATGATGGCATCTTATTACTTTCGAGATGTAGAAAGTCAGCTCAGTTAGCATAAAATAAAAATTTTAGGAAAAGGCGAAAACGAGCTAGCGAGTTTTAATGTTTTATTCATTCAATGGAGACGGAAAGACGATAAAAAAAATCAATCCTGAATGCCGACAAATGAAATTGCCTCATCCTATTCAAGAATGATAATGGCCTAAAAATTAATGTTTGCACTTTAAGACAATCATACAAGAGCAAATAATGATTAAATGAAACATAAAGGGACGAGAAGGGTATTGATAATCGAAAAAAGAGATTGAAGATTCTAAATCTTTTCATAATCATTAATTTTCCATTTAATCAATTCCAAGTCATTAACAATAGATAACGGAAAAGACAATTAATTTCGACTTATATTTTAATAAAAAAAAAAGTGTTACTTTTAAACTCTGTTCCATTAAAACATAATAGACAAATCAATAAAAAGATAAGAATTATAAAAATATGACCAAAAACCTAATATATGCAATTTTAAATCAAAAAGAGATAGAAAAATGTTTTAAAAAAGAATAAACATTTTATTGGTTTTAAAAAGGCAAACATTCAAAATTAAAAATTTTAATGTATTTTATAAAGTAATAAATGCACATGTTTTTGAAGAACATTAATATCTTCTCAAGTATATTTGTTTTAAAAGTTTTATACCATTTCGTTTATTTCTTTTCCGTCTTATTTTTGATGAAGTCATAGACAACTGAGAAATCCTTGTTGCCTAAGTCGTGAGTACACAATAAACGATAGACACTGTGAGCAAGACCACCAAGTAAAATTGGAGAGTTTGAGCCGGTTGCTGTGAACAATTTAAAAATAAGATATTATAAAAATAAAATAAATCTTTAAGTTAAGGATATTTTGTTATTTACCAACACTAGCAGCTAATCCCAAATCTTTTGTAATGAGGGCTGTTGAGAAGCCTCCCTTGTAGTCATTGCTTGGAGGAGTTCCTGGAGATAAACCGGGGACTGGATTATTAACTTCTGAAGCCCATGTACGTCCAGTAGAAACATTAATGATCTCATTAAATACTTTTGGATCTAATCCTAATCGTATTGCTAAATTCATTGTCTCGGCTGTGCCAATCATGCTAATAGCAAGCATCATGTTGTTACAAATTTTCGCAGCTTCTCCCATCCCGTATGTACCGCAATGTGTAATTTTTTTTCCCATTCCACCTAAAAAGTCCTTGACTTTTTCAAACTCTTCTGGTGTACTACCAACCATAAAAGTCAAGGTCGCATTTTGTGCCCCCATTACGCCACCGCTTACGGGAGCATCAACAAAACTGGCGCCAGCAGATTTTACAATTTTTTGTACATACTGTGAAACGGTTGGATCAACCGTCGATGAGTCGACAAACATTGTATTTTTGTTGACACCATCTTTAATCATATCTTCATAAGTATTTTTTACTATATCATTATTAGGTAACATTGTGACGACAAATTCTGAATTTTTAGCCAACTCTTGTGTAGTTTTATATACTTCAGCACCTTTTGCTTTCATTGCATCACATGCCTCGGCTGAGATATCATAAACATTCAATTTGTAGCCCTTAAAAGTAACAATAAATATGCATTATTACGTGGAAGATTTTAATTAAGTTTGTAACAGAACCATAAATCTCATTATTAATATTAAAGTAGAAAAATTATTTTTTTAAAAAATAAATTTATGGTGTGATTTTTATTATCTAACATGTAAACATATGACAGGTTTTAGATAGAAGAAAAGTTTCATTTAATTTAAGTGTTTAATGATAAAACTGTATATCAATAATATTTAATATAAATAACACATTAGTTGTTTAAAAATTCAATTTTTATAATACCTTATTCATTAGATTTGTGGCCATTCGATTTCCCATCTGTCCTAAACCAATAAACCCAACTTTGGTAGCATTTGTCGACATCATACGAGCCATTATTGGTGATAATTTTACAATACGAAATGCCATTTTGTTGCAATTGAATAGGTAATTATATTAAAATTTTAAATCAAGTTCCTCGTTCAAGGCCACGATCGTCTAAATGAAGTATTAGCTTGTATCCACGCACGCTTATTACTTCACACACAAAAGAAGACTGAAAAAAAGTAAATGTTCTGTCGAGTGAACGAAAAAAAGTTTTTTTTTTTGATAACACACATAAGTATATTTTGGTAGACGTTTGCCGGTTATTTATGTAAATCACATGATACTCACAAATACCTGTTCAATATTTTTGTATGTATTTGTACGATCTACATGCAAAATTTTAAACTTACTAATACATCAAACTTACTATTATTTTAAACTAAAGTCTCGATGATGTGACTAAAATGCTGTTAAATTAATGATTATGAATGTAAATTTATTCTTCAAATTCTATCAACGAATATGAAATTTTTGGAATTTTCATCTATGAGCTGAAGTTACTAACAAATCAATTGACTCAGAAATGTGGCTTTTAATTAATTTTAAAATGGGACCATATTGAGTGTTCTCTAATTGGAGGCACATTACATAAAGAAATTTGCATTTAAATGCAACTGGCAGATTTAAAATTAATTTAAATTAATAGAATTATAATGAAATTCCCAATGCAATTAGCGCTGCATAATAACTAACCGCAAAATTTACACTCACGCTTCCTCATTTATGAATACATGCAATAATAATAATATTAAAATAAGATCCCCGAGTTCGCACACTGCATAATTGAAAATATGATTCTGTGTTGTCTAATTAATATTCTGATAATGCAGCAAACATAACCAGCCATAACATAGCAACGCAACATTAATAGCAACAGAAGTAGCAGATTTCAAGTGGTATTAAACAGAAAAGTATCATTCTATGATTTTATGTTGAAAATTTTTATTTTTTAGTACTGCTGAAAAGAGGCAGAGAATCCAAAAGCACTCATCACATAAACATTTTCTCTTATTATTAAAAATCCTAGCATGTATGACAATAATAACAACAACAAATGGCTCCCATCACATATGATGTGGGAGGAGAAGAGATAAAAAAAGTTTAAACTCTTAAAAAATCTTTCCAAAATTTATACTCCATACATACTCACACACAAATCCGTACAACATTTTTTTTCTTCCTTTTCTCATGCATTTATGAAATGTTTTTTAATATCAAAAGAGCAAAATATGGCAAATGTGAACATTTTATACACATTTTTATAGCCCAGTGAGCGTAAAGCTGCTAATAAACATTGATCAATGTACACAAAATAAAATAAAATATTTTTATAACTTTTTTTCACAGATTCTCATATAAAATACATTTATTGCGATATATGGTACATGATAAAGGATATGTTTCGAAATTCTCATTTTCAAGCACCATAATTGGCTTGAAGTAGCACAAACAAAAAAATTATTTAGGTATGGGGGTAAGTGATTGTGTTAATATTATTTGCACCGTGAAAAAACATGTGTTTAAATGATATACATACTTATGGACTCATGGATTTTTCACATTTTGTTTTATTATTTCGGTGAATTGTAAATGTTTGAGTTACGCACAGCATAAAATTAACAATTATTAATCATAATCAGGGCGATTCGCAATTGGATATCACTTATACCTCACATGGATGCACATGTGGATATTCATTTTTTAATGGTTAGTTGTGAATTGTTTATGTCCAGTTGAAATGAATTATTGAAAAGTCAAATTCCCATATAATTTGAATAAATTGTTATGATTTTGTATTCAAAAAGCTCTCATTTTCTAGCTATTTGTGACATAATACGCTAGGCATCAGTGCATACATAATCATATCAATCAAATGCGATTATTGCGAGACCGAAAATTCTCATAAATTTTTGATTGTTGTTATTTATTTTTCCATCAATTTTAAATTGGCTCGAATATTTTCCCATTTATTTGAACATTGCCGAACAAATATTATCAACTTTGACAATTCAAAAAATGTAATTGGAGAACAATAGCTGAATATCTAACAATAATAAAAAACTTGTCCACACGAATTTTTATAATCTTCTTTTTGTCTTAAAAACATCACAAGATCGATATCCAAACTTTTAGATTATAGCTATGTAGACGATTATATTTAAATTTCATCAAAAAAGCACCAAAATAGTAGAAACAATTTAATATAAATTATAAAAGCTTTTTCCAAAAAAAAAAAAAATCTGTTTATGACAACATAACAAATTTGTTCATAGTGCCTACAATTGAATATTTTTGAACTCTGGATGCTCCAGATAGGAAATGAATATTGTATGAGAGATGTGCTTGACTTCTTCCTACCAAATGCATACGACATTTGACAGAAACGAGCATGTCAATATCACTATTTTATGGGAGGATAGAGGCAGGATTTCTCCTTAGCATTAAAAATTAATGAATTGTATGTTGTGCTTGCATTAAGATGAAATTAAATCTTTTATTATATTAAACATAAAACTAGATAGAAAGTAAAAACATAATACTGCCTGTTTTGCACCTAAGCAAATGACTCAGATACGATTTCAAGCTTTTGATTTTAATTGATATATCCGATATATCCATTATCAATAACATGTTTGCACATGTGAATTCGTTAACAAAGAGAATATTTTATTTTTCAATAATTCGATAATTACACGAGAGTAGAGCAGATAAATGTTAGAGAATATTGGCTATATACCACTATATTCACACTGATTCACGCAAATATTTAAAACATTATTAATTATTAAATTTCATTCCATGATTACATTTTGTGGTTGACATTTTTGTAATTAATATTTTGATATTGAAATATAATCAGTAATAACAGTTTATGATATTTTTTTGAAAATGCTTAAATAGTTTTTATAACACATAAAAAAGTGGAAAATAACACATTAAATTATTTTATTACTCTCCAAAGTTTTAGGTTTTTTTGGGTTTGATTGTTTTTAACTTAAACTTAACCTTTTTTTTCTCTAAAATCAAAATTCTTTCAAATTTGATACGCAATAATTTTAACCAGAGCTCGAACTCGGAGTTGACTCCGCCATACAATATCGATGAAAATGTCGGGTCGACTTCGAGCTCTGATTTTAACTTCTAAGTATGAAGCATTTTAAAATAAATCTATCTCAAATCATATTTAATTTTTCTCTAAATTTTTAAAATTATGCTTGCAAAAAGCAAAAGATTATCAGATCCTACACTTTTTTGAGGTTTTAACACTTTCAGGAAATAAAGTATTTCGAAATAGATAAACCACAATAAATGCCATCAATGTAGTAATTTCTATCAATCATAAATAATATTACATCATTGGCTATCGACATACAACTTTAGTGTATCCGTTACACCGCCTTGTTTCCGTAAATAACACATCATACTTCTATAGCGATAAAATCGTATCATCAATCAATACATACTTTGGATTGACTTCCTGTTTTGACATATCATCATCATCACCATCGTGAGAATCTATTATTCAATGTCACGCTCGGATATATACGCAAATAAAAAAGTTATACAAATATTTTATCGAGATGTGATTATGTTGAAATTCAATTAAAATTGTTACACTTCGCTGATCTTATAAATAAATTTTCAATTGATTCTTTAATACCTTTAAAGAGCTCGGAATATATATCTTCAAGATATGTCAAGGAACGAAATGAAAATTAATTTCAAATATCTGCATACATAAAGTATATTCATTCTATTTTGTGCTATCATAATAAATGAATATTTTGAGCAATTACCAGTTTATTATCACTATAAATCATAAACCTATGACGTAATTAAATTTCTAGAGAAATTGATTTTGGGGCCGTTCAATTATGACGTCCGAAATTAACGGTCATTTTTCAAAAACAAACAATGGATTTCCAGGAATTTCTATTGTTCTTTTCTGTCTTACAACCCCCCTCCCCCTGGACGTCATAAGTGAATGGCCCTTTTGCATTCTCGTTCATATTCAGGATCAAAACATATCAAGATTTCATCTTTCGCTCAAGTAGGTATCTTGTTGTTATAATAAGTCAAAGGGAAAGTTATATTTTGATAAATCAACATGAAAGGAGATACTTAGACTAGCAGTAAACAAAAGTTCCAAAAATTCATACTGGTAAGATAAATTGAATTGCTATAAAAGCTGAATAAGGTATTTTTCAGTAAAATTGAATCCTTTTCAGAATTTTAGTTTCTATCCCTATCCTTTTTTCCATGAATGAGCTTTTAACGAGAATGTTTTTAAACATTGAACCTATTTTATTTTTGCATATCCATAAATCATTTAACGCAACTAGGTAAAAACGATTTTATGCAAATTCTTTTCTTTTTCCTGCATGTGAATCATGAACAGCAGTGAGTGAATATGGAATGTACATAAACAGATTTTATGTGTGCAGATGACATTTAATATGGACAATAATATCTGCCAGTTTGAATTACTTTGTTTATGCAAAAAATTTTAATACATTTGATTAAGAATTTAGTAATGCTTATTTGTATCTATGAAATGAAATGTAAAATCCGAAATATTTCGTAACAATAAATGATCATAAATTTCAATCTTAAATTTCCTTGAATGAGCAATGCAAAATTATGAAACATATTTTCTGGCAATTGAAAATAATAAACTTTATAAATACTTCTCCTTGTTTTTCATTTATGAATCAGCTATGCTCAAGCTTTTATAGTCCTGCAAATAATTCAATAATTGTAATTTTCGACTATCCTTTTGCACACTTCAATATGAATAATTGTTCACAAATAATCAGATTTGATTCAGTTTTAGTTTACCAATGTTTAATAACAATGATACAGTCATATATGCAATAACTATACGATCCTTAAAATTTTCGAAAGGACAATAGAAATTTTCAATTAGCACATAGACAAATCTTTTGTTTGTTCTTTAAATAGATGCAAACTAAGCAATGTAAAATTCATTATTTGGTAATTATTTGAGTTATTTGAGGATCTTGTGATTTATATGGAATATCAATTTCAAATATTAATTTGGTATTATTGAATCAAAGTTGTTCATCTACTTTCAATGTGATTTAAGTATCTTATGTTTATTGAAAAGCTATCCAGTTGAATTTAACTTACTTAATAATTCTCGATGAATTGTTATCTTTAAAGTTTTTTTCATCGGCCAGTACAGTTACTTTTATGACAATTTGTTTGTTCACCACTACATTAAACTTTTTTTATAAAAGTTCCTGCTTTTAGCATTTGCAAACAAGAACTATGAACTAAAATAGTGGTTTTAAAGTTTTTTCAAAAAAGAGCATTCTTCTCTGCTGAACATTTGAGCATTTTCAATGCATTAATTTTTTATTTATGTGAAATTTTAAACTTAAATATCTATTGGATTAAAATAAATTTTAGAATCTATTTGAAAACTGCTTTTCAACTGTTTTAAAATATTTTAAATGCTATGTCTGGATGATATGAATTATCACTTAAAAAAATGCGCTGAAATGCATAAAGGAAGGAAACACAATTATGCTTTCTACACAGAGATGAAAACAATACTAAGCAGAAAGATAAATATTTGCGTAAAGACTCTACAAAAGCTATAGAGCTTTTCCGGGAAAGGAAAAAGGAGAAGATACGTTTAATGCTTTAAAATGAAAGCAGCATTGTCAAATATGTACACACAAAACTTTGGTCCCAACGAAAACAATCTTTTAAAAATATATTGATGGTATGCGACTGAAGCAAAAAATAAAGGATGCCGAGAAACGAAAACAAAATAAAGTTTCGTTTCTCTTTTGACTGTCTACAAGCAATCTCTATTCACAATTTTATTCTTGAAGGATACACTTAATAATTTGGAATGTTATCGTTTGCAATGACAAATATATGAGCACTAAAATCAGGACATGAGAAAATCTCTCAAGTGCATTTCCATGTTCTATATACAGATAACGCTTTATACTCTAATTTTTCTTTTTTGAAACTTTACCAAGGGATTATTAAAATGAAGTTACGGGAAGACTTGACTCGTTCAGGAGAAAATGTTTTCATTTCTTAAATCGACTTTGGAATTTATGATTTAAGGATTTGGGATGTTAAAAATGTCTCAGAACATTCCAAAAATAAATTACTTTAGCCATTAAAGAAAATGTATTGAAAAAAAAGATCAGCAGCTTGTAAGATTTGAATACTTAAAAGCTGGATGAAGTAAATGAAATTGAACATGAACAACTTTATCTTTCATTTCAATTTATCAGCATATATAAAAAAACTTCATAACAAAAAGCTTACCTGTGCATAAATGTAATGAAGAATTTTTCTGTAAGAAGTAAAACGGTATGAAAAAATTTATAGTTCTTTCCGTTCGTTCTACTTATTCCTCATTTTCTTTCAAATTTTTTATGAATTTAAGCAATTATTCGCGTGAGACAATTCAGTATGGAATAATTCCATAGTGTAAATTATTTCATAATTAAGAAATCAAATAGAACAATAAATAAAACTTATTTAAAACGAATTCCTCATGAAAGGAAATTTTTCACAAGATGTTGAAAATGCGTGTTAAGGAACTTTTTTTATTATAAGATTTTTCGTGTAATGTTATTATTATGCACATATGTGTACACACATCATGCATACTATGGATAAAAAAATATTTCGAAGAAAAAAAAACGATCCAAGCATTTTTCATAACAACCATTTACGGTCATAAAAATGATAATTTTTGGTACTTTCTATGTGTACATACATTATTTATAGAATGTTTTCATCCTTAAGCATAAAGTGCACATAGCAAATAAAAATAATAATTTTTATTACGTAAATATATGAATGTATTATGTTAGTTATGAAAGGAGAGTTGAAGATGCTATATTCTTAACTTTATTTATAGCATTTTTACTATATACTTATTTACTTACCTTTCTCTGGAACGCTGATAGTAGAAAAAAAAATATATTTATTGAAAAAGCTTGTAGAGTTTTAACGAGATTTTTTTTTATTATTTATTATTGATTTTTCTTTCTCATTCGTTTTGAACTATTTGAAAGTATTCTATGAGAAACTTGAATTAACTGATAAAGTTGGAGAGTTGTAGCATCAATTTCTGTCCATAGCATGAAAAAGTTTTTTTTTTGTTATCAAAGAATTTGTATAATTCAGATTTAATAAATTCCTTATCCCCAACATATTTTTTTCATTTAATTTTTAATTCATTTATTTTATGAACAGATGTTTTTGTTTTATCCTTGATATTAACTTAACTTAAAACAAATCGTAAGTAATCAAATAGATTAAAAAATATTTTATGCATTTGGATTTTTAATTAAATGTTTTTACATTATTTAATGTTGGCAAAATTTTAGGTACACACTTTTTAGTGGTTACGTTATTAAACCATTTCGTTTCTCTTTTGTTCTAAAAATGTCATTTTGGTTCAGTTCAAAACCAAAAAAACAGAAGAAAAACTGCATGAATTTTTTCAGTAGTGAATGTTATAAAAAGAAAAATTTAAATTTTCAGACTTACCATCATTACCAAGATCCCCCTATTTTTTTATTAAAATATATATTATATTTAAATCCACAAAAATATGCTTCAGATAATGCTGAAAATGCTATAAGGTTTTCCATTCAAGTTATATAAGTTACCTATTTGAAATAAGTTTATAAAAGCAACACAGAAAAATATTTATTCAACAATTTTTTTTCTATTTATTTTTTATTGCATATTATCGTGAAATCTACGTTGACCAAAAGCGAAATTATTTGCTTTCACAATGCAACGAAGAATAAATAAATAAAAGAGAACGATGAATAAAAAATATAAATAAACAATATGAAACTGAAAAAATTTTGTGTGAATATGAAACGAGCAATTTTTCAATAATAATAATTTAAATCTAATTTATGGAATTTATGGGAAATTTTTCAATAAAAATAAAATGTTTTTCATACCCACTTTAATTTCTTTTATTTCTTCTTGTTTTATTTACATGAAAATGTTTCAGATTTTAGGTAATAAATTTGTATTTAATTTATATCTGGAATTCTCACTTATTCAACAGATAAATAAAATTTAATTATAATATATAACAAACATTTAATCTAAGACATTTTGTACAAGGAAGGCTTAACATAGTGATGAAATAAATTTTTTTTCCCTTTTCAAATTTTTCTTTTTTCAATAATTATAATTTTTTAAAGATCAATATCAAATTTAAATAATATAGGTAAAACAGAAATTTTAATAATTCTATCTTTTTTTTCACCAATATTGCAAAAATAGTACATTTGAAAATTCTTATAGTTAAAGTCATGATTTGACTTTGAGAAATGTTTAGTACACCGTTTTGAAATTTAATTTCTGCATATATTAACATATCATTCGTTACATAATGAACCGATAAAGCAAAAAGTGTTTTCCCATTCCCATATTGCTTCATTAAATTTATTATGATAAAGTATTCAATTTGCGCATAACTTACATCTTCATATCAAGACTACTTCATTATTAACAACCCGATCAATAATCTCAGACTAAAATCTACTCAGATTATTGTAATTTGAGATGAGTTTTATCACAAAAACATTTCTAATGAAAAAATATTGCAATTATAGACTTTAATACATTGTTTCCGTTTAAGTAAAGATTCAGAAGATTGCAGATTCAAAACGGAGTGCTAGTGAAAATAGAAATATTACAGCTTGGCTTCTTATAATCAACATAAATTGACGGAATTAATTAAAATGACTCACGGTTATAAAAATTTACTATTTCTCTATTTCAGTCTAAATGGTACGAAATGATTTTTCATTAATTAGTGAAGATTTGCAGATTTAATGAATTTAGTGATTAAATGTTGAAAATAAATATTTTAAAGATGAAAAACTATCTTTAATAAAATTTCTTTAATTTCTATTATACATGCACTTTGTTATGCTTAAAAATTGTTTTTGAGTTCTTTGAAAAGTGTCTCGCATGAAATTTTGAGAAAGAAAAATAAGATTCAATATTTATACAGTAAAACATCCGTCTGTGAATTAAAGTTATTTAAATCCTGTACTGACACACCATGATGTTCTATTGTATTGGATGGCTTTAGAAATATTGTGTCTCTCGGGATTGTCAATTTTATGCATACGGATTTATGCAAATTTTATAAATGACAATTAAATATTTACATTTGATACAACAGAGAAGTGATTCATTTACAAAAAAAAAAATAATGTCTTCAGTTCTTTTTGAATTTGCATGCATTTTTTTCATGCATTAAAATTTATAATTTAGGGTTAGAAACTTAGGTCTATAATTGTTCCATTTTGTTCTTATATTCTTTTATTGTTGTTCATTTCTAATATTCAGGAATCTAAATTGTGTAGATTGCAACTTAAAGTACCAAAAAGTGTTTTTGATGCATAATAAGTAGAAGGAAATAAGTAGAAGTTTCCAACCCCTAATATTTTATTGACCTTAATTTTAAATTTCCTTAACTAATTTACTTACAACTTTATGTGGATTATAATTAAATCTCTTAATTATTTCTCTTGTCGGAGCTTTATAAATTCAAAAACTTTTTGTTTCAGCTGCAAAATTAACAATTCAAATATTCGTTTTGGAATGAAGAATAAGAAAAGTTGCAATAATTGCAAACCAATCTGTGTTGATACAAAAATCAGTGCCTCGATGCAGTTAATTAAAAAACTTTTGATTCAGTGATTGTGTTAAATGATTTGAAAATTGTTGCTCATTTTGTCGCAGCTGTTAAATCTGTATTTTACTTATAATTTTTTTTATTATCTTTTTCTGATTTTGTTGCTTGCAATTGACAAAGAGAAAATTAAACTTGTTCTATTTTTCTATTGCTCTTGACATAAATTAAGTGAGACTATTTTAGGTTGACGAAGATCGTTTCCTATTCATTTATTATATATTATAGTTCCAAGTAAATTTAATAGTAAAAAGCACCCTTAATTATCTCGTCGTTTTAATTTCACCTAATTAAATTAAAAACTTTAACATTGCATAAACTATGCTGCTGGTGGTGTAAAACGAATGTGAGTAAAAATAAAGAGAACATTATAAATATGGAGCTTATGGGCGAAATATACGACGCAATATTATGCTGCATCGCTGCAGGATGCTCGCCTGCAATGAAATGAAGCAGAAAAAGAAAATATAAGCATTTTAAGGTTCAGTTAATAAAAAAATATTGCTATTTTTGTTAATGGCGAAAATTTTTAATTTATGATAAGGGAAATCTTAACAAGATTTTCTTATATCCTTACCACTTATAACATTGACAAAAACACTAGCTGATTTTGCTATTGTTGGCACACCTATAATGAAGAATAATATAAATCAACAATAATAAAATTAAATTTGGTCTTGAAATTTTACATGAATAATTTCCGCTGTCTGTTTGAGCTGCTCGCTGAATCCTTAAGCTAAAAATGTTGAATTTGTACATTTTAGATGCACTACTAATATTTACAAAGCTGTTATTTTTTATGTTTTAAATATTACCTTGATTTCAATCCATCCGTTTGATCAACGTCAACACTGATTCTGTTTAAGTCATCTGAATTAATATCGTTCTCATGTATCATGACTGTCTGGATGATATCACTTCCTGTATTATGTAAAAAAGATGAAGGAAAGAAAGTTAAAATACTGTGCATAATTTTGTGCTATTACGAAAAAGCATACAAAAAATGAAAAATAAGATTGACTGCTATAGTAATTAGCATCTATGACAAGAAAGTAATTAACATTATGGCATGACTTAGATCATTGCTAATGATATTATGATATCAAACTAATTTTCTGGAAAATTGCTTTTTCTCAAATTTAATTTGTGTTGATTTAAATTAACATGAACTGATAACATTCCAATTAAATTTAATAAATGCTGCCATATGATGCTGCTGGATGAGAGAATAAATTTTTACTCACCTTTATACCAATATATTGTACCTAAATCATGTGGGCCTTGTTGTAGTTTGCAATTTAGTGTGATTTCGCTACCCGATTTCACATATAAATCCGATGGTCCATGTATTACAGCTTTTAGCTCTGTTACACAGCGGTTATATTTTTTATAAGCATTGTTTAAAGATGAAATTAGAAGATTAGTTGTTTTACATCCATGCATGAAACGGAATGAAAGCAAAAAAAAAATTAGATTCAATCTCATGGACCAGATGAAACAACCCAAAGAAAAAAATGGAAAATATCACGAAAAAATCTTTTGCTGAGCATTGAATAAATTTTCCAATTCACTGACTCTAAAATGCATTCTTGACAAAAATAAAGCACGACAGTTTTTTGTTCTACTGCCTTTTTATGTGTCAACGAATGAATTTCGTCCCTTTAATTTATATTGCTAGCACATTGGAATGCTTTGCTTATGCTTTTTATTGCTATAGAAAAAAGAGAATTGCTTTCTTCTTTCCTTTTGCCATAGAAAGAAAAGTGTAAAATGCCATCATATAAAAAAGATGATGATATAATATAAAAGTACCAGCAAGAAATTATAATGTTAGGGAAAAACTCCGCTATGACATTAATCTTGATTCCTTGCTATTTTCATTTCATGTTGAAGGCAATATTTCGTCTTCGGATGATTTCTTAATGTTGAACTTTGTCAGTGTCGGTGTATTTTGCTATGTATATAATTTATGTAGAAAGCATAATGACGATAATGATAAGCTTACTTCAGGATTTATGTGAAATAAAAATTGTCAGGAAGCATTTATTTCAGGAAGAGTATTTATTCAGCATAGAAATTTATAACATAATGAAAGAAATATGTATGTATGTGTATCGGTATTTATGGAAAATTCTGAGGAAAGAATTTTGTGAAAAGACAGCATGCTAGTATTTAAATAGAAATTGCACTGTTAATAAGTACTTAAAAATGCTGTGATTTTTTCGTTGATTCAATTAGCAATTCACAGGTTTATTTTTAAAATGAAAGAATAATCATGTTTTACTTTTTGGTCGACTAACGTCAGTAATTCGATGGTTTCGACAATATATCATATACTTTTGTATCGCAGAGTATAGTTTGAGAAACACTGTTTTTTATTGAACCAAATTAAGAAGCAACACTCAATAAAAAGAATAAAATTAAAACAAGAAGAGTATAAAAATATAATTGAAATATTTTCCAAAAGGGTAAAAGAGCAAGAAAAACTTTTCCTTTATTGATATCAGGGAAAGAAAATGTTGAGGAACACAAAAAAGGAAAAAGAAAATTCACAATCTCAATTTGTGAATATTTTTTTGTATTCTTTCAATTCTCTGCAACATAAAGCTCTTGGGAAAATTCACAATAAATTGACCTCATTCTTATATTGTCCATATGAGTAGCATGAAGATGTACTTGAAAAATTTCATTCTCACTATTGAGGAAATTTTTGTAACATTATATTTGGGTAAATATTTTGATGTTATGTAAATTTCTCATGAACTACAAGTTTCATGCTCGGCATTGATTATCGCGATATTAATCAGATAAGTGTAAACATAAAATTTTGTTTTCTTAAGCTTATGAATTTCCAATTTATATCTCAATTTTCATCTAGCTCCTCAATGTTCCCTCGTTACATTTTTTTAAAGTATCGACAAAAGCATTCACAAACCATTTTGGAATAAATAAGCATCTGTGCTGATTTTTCTATTGAAATATAATAAATTTAAGAATTTTTGATGGTAGCTTTTTTTTTAAAGATATTATACTCTATGGACCTCTAATTTTGTCAATGTTAGAAAATCACAAGATTAAATTAGGTATGTCCTATGCGATATGCCATCTGTATTTACTCTATGGGATTCAACACCAAAAAGTAGAAAAGCAAAACAAAAAGTATAAAATATTTTCTTGGCTTTTTTCTTCTTTTCGAAGAGGCTATAGAATCACGTACTTAAATAAAAAAAATAGATTGCTTAGGAACGTATAAGTAAGATTATTTTAAATCAGATATTGTTAAGAAGACGAGAGTATCTTCATGTTTTGTTAATAATATAAAATTTAAAACAGTTGAAAGTTGAGAGATCAGTCTTTTATTTCCTCAATTCATAAAATCAATATCAAATGTGCCAGGAGGATGAAAATCCTTTTTAGTAGCAATAACGATTGTAGGAAAAAAGGTTTTATAGATGACTGGATCCGCAAATTGATATTAAATTTTTATATAAACGAAATATATATCGAGGATAACGAGTGCTTATTTGATTTTTTGCTGGTTAGATTTATGGAACTTTTGTGTTCTATTGACTTTTCCAATTATACCTGCGCTTATTTTAATTTTCATACTACAATTTTTCAAAAAAAGACGTCAATGTCTAGAATGCTTTTCAGATATTTTCCAATTTAATTTTCAATTTTGAGGAGATTATTGAATTGAATTTTATTATACTAACCTACAACATTTAGTGAGTATGATAAAGATATTTTTGGTTCAGTATTTATTTGACATTCATAATTTCCAGAATCACGAAAAGTTGGATATTTTATTTGAAGAGTCCAATTATTTGCATCAAATGATCTTAAAACCTAGTCAAAAAATTTACTTGTTTTAGTGAATATAAAATAGAATAAAGAAATATAATGTAGCTTACTTGAAATCGCTGGTCACTTGTATATGTTGATGTTCCAGTCGTTAAAATATGTAAATCACGCTTTCTAATAAACGACACCTTTTGTAGATAAAAACGTCGAAAAAGAATAAGAAAATGAAAAAAGAAATAAGTAAGCTATGAAAAAATATAATGACAATTGTCTTCTTTGCTATTTTCTTTATTGTATCTCATTATAATTTTTTTGGATCTCTCTGTGAAAAAAATTCTCGTTTATTTTTTTATTTTAATATAAAGAAGCAACGAAATTTTCTTGTTTTCTACATACAACCAAAAACTTTGTCGTGCGTTAATGAGCGAGTGGTACAGAAAAAAATAAAATATATTTGTTAAAGGAAGAAATAATAAAAACACAAAGAAAAAGTGAAAAACGACTGGGAGGAAATTGTTGGATATAGCTTAAAAAAGTGAAAAATAGGAAAGTAAAAATTATGGATGAAAAAGTCACATCAAATTCTATTCAAGATACAAACAATGAAGAATTCACAATACCTCATGAAAATTCAAGCACAAAAATTGGTACAGAAGGTAATTTTACAATAAAAAAAATTTGTTTTGATTCTAAAATTGTTGACGAGAAAGAAAGATGAATTAAAATATTCCGACGATCTAAAAGTTAAAAGTGAGACATTTATATCATGAATAGCATGTTAATGGTTTGTGTTGAATTTGCGACATCAAATCACTGTAATGAATAATTTCAAGAAAGTTTCAGGCCCTCCTTTTCAATATTGAAACATGTTCTCTAGTAAATTCTTGAAGCTTAACTTCATTTGCACATAGGACTATTCATCATCTAATGTCTTTTAAATCGAATGTTTTCAAATTGATGGCAACTAACTTGATAAGAAAGCTGTTTCGGTAAATGAAATTACATTGCAGAATTTAGTAGGGTTCTATTTCATAGAAGCTTTCTAAAACATCTAAATTTTGCTAGGCTTTTCCAGTTCATATATCTGTATATATATTTCTTTTTTTTTTCTTGATT
The DNA here is from genome assembly GCA_917627325.4 of Chironomus riparius. Taxonomy (NCBI): domain Eukaryota; kingdom Metazoa; phylum Arthropoda; class Insecta; order Diptera; family Chironomidae; genus Chironomus; species Chironomus riparius. Next base: position 33,835,369 of record OU895877.1, read on the forward strand.
ATCATTTACCAAACAGAAACAAGGGCTCATTTCTTCCGCTAGACTTGTTTAAAATTTAAATTTATAAATCTTTCTCCTTTGTCCTGTGCTATAAAAGTAACAAAAAATAATAATAAATTGTCAAGCTTACTTTTTTGCTGTAAATTCTCATTTTCATTTCTATCCCTTCGCTACTCTGTATTCAACATTTTTTACATTAACTTTCATATATAGTTTATTTAAATATATAAAAAAAGATTTTTCATCTGAGCCCTTTATGCAACAAACTTCTCAACAATTTACATCATCTATAGTTAAAAAATCCAATTCTCCCCTTTTTACATTAAAACAAAAAAAAAACCTTGTCAACTTGTTCACTCAAATTTCAACACACAATTCAACTCACTGCTTCTCGTAAGATATAATGATTATGACTTTTGTTACAGAATGAATGGAATGAAGATTCTCTTTAACGTGGGGTTACAATGAACATGAGAACAATGAGATTAAAAAGTGTAGTTTTAATTAAACAAATGACTTATTTCATCCCCTTAATGCTACTACAATTGTTCTTAATTCCTATTACAATTGTTCTTGCTTTCTTTATTTTTGTTCTTGTAAATACACGCTTCTTTTGTGCCTGTGAATTTTTAAAAATTGAAATTAAAATTACTTGAAATGCACTTATCCATTCACAATATGTTGGCTCATAAAGTTGAAATTGTGCGAATACATTTTATATGTATAATAAAGAAGAATTGGTAGTTTAATTTTTATTATGTATAAATTAAACATATAGCTGAAATTGCTTTAAGTTCCTTCATTCTGTTAAATTAAGAGCGTTGCATGATATCGTAGGTGTGTATATAAATGTAGGTAGATGTATGAACACACATGAGAAGTAGAGTATAATGTTGATGATACTCAAAGATAGATGAGATCCATGTCACAATCAAGGTACCAATGTGAGTCATGCACTTAGTCTAAATTGTGTTTACATATTTTAATTAAATTTTCACACACAAAATTTTCTATCTGACGTGAATAAAATATCATCTATACCATCATCTACCCTATAGCATACATTTTCATTTTCATTCATATCTGGTAGATAAAACCTTTTGAAATACTATCTAAATAGCTTTCAGTTTTAGTTTCATTAATTATTTTATGCGTAAAATGCTTATGTGGTATCAACATCCATTAATGGATTGAACGTGTTTTTATTTATTTGTTTCTTTTTCTAGGATCAAGCAGTGATTCATCCATCACGGCTTGTTTTGCTCGAGACCACGATGATGACAAAAGCGCGGTTACATCGTTATCAAAACCTTCAATTATATGCCGCATTTGTTTAACAAATAATGAATGTGATAGGTAAAGTGCACTTTGGTTCTTAATTTTAATGATCTCTACAAGCTTATACTTTTTAAAAGAGCTAGATTTTTTTTTTTAAAAAAATCTAGATTTAATTTAAAATGAAAATAAGTGTTTGCAATACTATGTAAATCGGTTGATTAATTTCAACATGACAGTTTTGCTTTTAATTCAACAAAGATAATTTTTATTTTATTCACACCGTATCACGTGTGAATCTATTGGTTTTGTTCAGATTGAAAAATCACTTTTTTGGATGAAAAAATGATTTGAAGCAACATAGCTGAAAATGTTCGCAGATGAAAAGTTTGTGCTTGAAATTTTACATCTTCTGCAAAAACAGAATTCAAACTGGTTGCGGCATTGCCGAGAAAATTGCAAAATACGCTTTCTGTAAGCAAGCAAGCAAACAAGTTAATCAGCAAGAAATCTCAATAACGAGACATCGTAGAGACTTCTAGTTTTTTACATTTGATCCGTGCTGCTCTATTGAAGAGCTGTATTGTTTTTGCTGACTCGTTAAACTTTTTACCTTCAAACTTATGCTGAGCAAATGTTGGTCTATCCATAAGACTTCTGATAGTACGGTGTGAATATATCCGCATTGGGTTTCTACCCAAAACACTAGTTTGGAATTTAAATTTAATTTTAAAGTTAATTATTTAATAGCATAGTACAGTCTCATAAGCATCTAGGGATGAAGCAAAATGCTTTTATTGTATTTCTATGGAAACTTAAAACTCGCTCGTTTTAAACATTCATTCGTAAAACTGAATACCAAGCTAATTAGCTTTATGAGAGAAAAAAGATGAAGAAAGGATGTAATTTCTCGTATAAAAAGTAATTAATTTAATTACACAGTAAAGGAAACGAAATATGAAAGCCCTTTGACTGAGCAGTCAAGCATTTCTATCACTTTTACACTTCTATTACCCACATTATTTATAAGCTTATGATATGTGTCAAGTGCTATCATCATCATGATAATTATTATACAGTTGAATTGTCATAGAGATTCATTATAGTTTTACTACATTTTATCTCTGGAAATGATACTTCAACGACAAATAAGACCAGGTAGAAAATAAATATACATTGCTCAAAAGCGCTTATGAGTAAACAAACTACATCATTGTAATTCTTAAAAAAAAACTTGAGAAATAATCAAGTTGAAAACTAACAACAGTTAAAGCAGCTTATTTTCATGATAGCAAGTATTTTGAAAACTTTTACTGAAACTTAAAGTTGCTGCAATTTCCTGATTCCAATTTGGAGAAAAGCAAAATTGGATAAATCACAACTAATTGTAATATCTTTTTACTTTTATAGACTTCTAACCCCTTGTCAATGTAAAGGAACACATGCATTCGTACATCGTCAATGTCTCGAAAATTGGTTATCACGTTCAGGTCTTGATCATTGTGAATTGTGCTTGTTTCGTTTTGCCACCGCAAACTATTTGAGGTTTGTATGAAAAATAAAATGGTTTTTAAAATTTTTTTTTCGAAAAGTTCATCCTATATACTGCTTAATACTCCTTAAAATACTAAAATTTTATGTACCTAAATGTGTAAGAAAATCTTGAAAATCAAAGAATTAAATTGAGTTGTTTAACATGTGATCAATAGAAACCAGATACTATCCTCACATACAAATTAAATTTTGAACACTATTTGGTTTTTTTTTCAACTGCATTTTTATAAACTTGTTTTCTAAAATGAAGTTAAATATTGCACTTTGTTCGCTCGGTCGCAAATAAAATTTCATTAATCTGATATCGTGGAGAGCTAGGATTTGTTTTATTAGCTTAGTTTCATCGCGTTATTGACCTTTCAAATATTTAATTAAAATTGATTTTGCTAAGGGGCCGTTCACTTATGACGTCCAGGGGGGGGGGGGGGGTCTGACAGAAAAGAACAATAGAAATTCCTGGAAATCCATTGTTCGTTTTTGAAAAATGACCGTTAATTTCGGACGTCATAATTGAACGGCCCCTAATTGCTTTTCAATAACTTGTTTATCAAATACTGATCGATTTGGTAAAAATGCGCTGAAGTCACTCGATAAAGCACGAGGATATTTAAATATTTTTAAAACATCTCCATTATTTTTTTCTTTTCCAGATATGGATTATTTGAGTCTATGAGAATTTGGTTTTCGTATTCACCACATCGTGCTCTCTTGCAGGTTTGTATTTGTAGTCTTTGTGATTAAATTTGTCTTACGTTATACCGAAAATTTACTCATTTGTATCCGTATGTGAAGCATACTCCCAGTTGTACCGAAATTTTAAATGCATAAATGTTCGATAATAAAATTCCATGTGTGGATTATAAAAAGCACTTCATGTATAAAACAAGCAAAACCTGAGTAGAAACCCCGAATATTTATGATCGAATATTGGATCTTGTTTTAAAATCCATTCTGCCTTTACCATTTAGTCTCAGTCACCAGCAATTCCCAATGTCGCTTATCATGAAATTTTAATTAAATAATTTTATGCTTTATCATTTTCATGCTCTCCAACTTTTATGCACTTATACTCAATTGTAGATACAAGCTTATATTATATTTATTCACTCATACACAAAGTTAAAAGATTCTGTTCAATACTCATACGAGAAAATATTATCATAATACTGATATCACTTATCATTTGTCGATTTTAATATTCTTCATGCATGAATCGGTGCTATAGAATTTTAGAATATTGTCAAAGAAATAAACTCAGTAAAAATCGTTGAATAGGAGTAGACAGAAAATGTTTTTTGATGGATTGAATATATTTATTCCTTGTCGTAAAATCTTGATAAAATCAATAAAACGATAATCTATCATAGCAGATGGCATAGTTTAACTGATTCTATAACAAATCACATTTAATAAAAAGGACTTTATACAAAACGTTACTTACAAAAAATATATGTTTTCTAGTTTGATAATTTTGGTATCTAATCCTTAATTCCGTATGTAATCTTTTGCCATTATAATACTTTTAATTAAAACCTTATTTTCATCTTCTTAATGAACTCAAATTAATCTTTATTATGCTCTCCTGCTGAAACTTTGGCATTGAAATGAGCATCAAAAGTCTGATTATTTCATTTATTCATAAGAAAATCAGAATTCTTTTTGTACCTTTCTATTCAGGAAAATTAAGACGTGAAGTGAATAATAATACATATAATTTCTTTCTTTGATTCCTCAAATAGTCAGATATTTTGTTATGCACGCTCCTCACAATCATTACTTTTGGTCTGGTGGTCATTGCAATGTTTGGAATGTATTTTATGTCCGCATCACCATCATCATCATCTGATATTAATGCTGAGACCACAAAATATTGGACGGAGACATCAATTGTTGTATTTTTGGGAATTGTGGTAAGTCTTATATGGCATATCGAAAGAAAATGCCCCAAAAAGTGTACATTTTAATTACAACTCGTTTCCGTTTGTATGCTTTTGCACCATGTTTGTTATTTGACCTCTCACATAACTGAACTATGTGTTAGGTATTGAGTATGTATGTAAAGTCAAATAGATTGCTGACAAGTGCATCCCTATAGTAAGAGTATGTATGTATATGAAATGGATAGTAAAAGGGAGAATTGCGAATATGATGGCAGGAAAAAAAACACATAAATGTGGATTGAAATAGATGAAAGCACTAAGGGATTATGGGATTTTATTTGCTCATCTTTCTCGCTTGCTGCTTTTACATTTTGTTTGCCGCATGCTATTCATTTATTTTCATTTCCTAACACTCTATATATTTATAAAGAGCCTCTTCGAAAGCAGCACGGTTTCTATGCATAAAGTATGAATCTAAGCATTTTTCTGTGTGAATGTAAACGTTTGTTTCCTTAGAATAATTCAACACGAGAATTATTAAATGTGAAACCTCATACCACTGTACTCATTCACATTGAAATCTTTTACATTAAGATATCATCAGTTATTCCACATTATAAGCCATCGTATTGAGACAAGAGTCGCTTTGACAAGTGCAAAACCATACAATTTTTTCACACATTTCATACCCAAGTGCAGTTTTCAATAAAATAAAGCTTAGAATCATAGCAAGTCACTGAAATCCTATCAGATTTGAAAGAGTCACTAAAATTGAGCTTAATATCACATTAGCATCTTCGCAATCATTGCAATTCGATGAGTTTATTAATTTAAGATCAGATAAAGGCACAAAACGTTTTCAATTTCATTTACAGTAGTTTTCCATAATCAAAATGAGATTAAAATCTCATTCAATTTCAAAAATCTATACATACACTCTTAATTCACATGTTCTGTTGCTAGAAAATAATAAAAGCATGGCGATAGAATGTTTAGTATCTATACCGTCATATAGTAGTTATACCAATTAAATTGACTTTAGCACAAGATCAAATAGTAGATAGTGAACTTTACATACATACACATGCAGTAACAGGAAATCAATTTACTTTCCTAATTGATAATTTACAGAATATTTTTCAGATCTTTGCATTCTTGCTTAATGCAATCGTGGTCATAAGAGCAAACTTAATTCCATGGTTTCGGTAAGCATACATCAATTATTATCCCAGTGAGTTGTAGTCTACACTGGTTATTAATAAGTAAGTCATACTCAAAGAAAATAATAAAATGAGATATATTTTTTACTAGCTGGTGGCGTCGATGCAAAGAAATACAATTAGTCATTGAGAACAACATTCACAGCAGTATCAACAACAATAATTCCATGTTAAATGTCTAATGAAAATAAGAGGCGTAAATGTGGAAAAAATAAACAAACGAAAATAATATGTTTTTAATGATTTGATAAAGAATGATTGTAGTTGGAAGTAATTAATAAAATATTTTGACATTTAATAGCATAAAAATACTCTTGGACATAAAGGTTCTATAAATTGATTATGATTGTTACTTACGTCCTTGTCACCAAGTCGTTCCACTCTACAATGAATAAAGGCAGTTTGTCCTATTGTTACTGTAATGTTTCTATGTACATCCATATCAAAATACGGTGCTAAATATGAGGCTGGTTCAATTGTGGATGATGAATAGCTCAATGATTCTGAAAAGAGTTCAGAAAAAATGCAATTCTTTAATAAAATTTCATGTCTTTAAACTTAAATAAAATAATTTTTGTCTTTTACTGTAAATTTAACTAAGCCGGACTAAGGCAAGAATATATATGGTTTTAAATTAGTTCATAGATTATTCTTTAATATTAATTTTGAAAAAAATTAACCACCAACTTAAATGTTAAGCGATTTTAAGCTTTAATCTCTTTGTATCTTACATGCCAATGCCATATTTATTCATATAAATTACCAAACAATCTGCAAGTTTTTATCATTACTATCTCATACTTTTCTACCTCCGAGACCAAAACTGAGTGAGTAAATAAATGGTGTATAATTTTTCTCCTTTTATCTCTTATTTGCCATTTAGCATTATTCTCATGATGCTATATCACATTTTGCTTGAAGATGTACTGACCCAGAAGAGAAAATCAAGGTCGATTGACGAGCAAAAAGCTTCTAATAGCATTTAATCCTATGCGTCCTAATGATATTGCCGAAAGAAACAAACATGAGAACAGTCTACTGTATTAAATTGTGGAAATTTGCTCTTCTTATTCAACAAATATACCAAAAAGAATAAAGGAGAAAATTTTAATGGACAACAGACTTTTGTCAATTAGATTATAGTTTTTCTTTGGTTTTTCTTGTTTTGAAAATTGACATCAGTAATTTAAATTTTCCAATTTAAAAATGCAAAATGCAAAATTAAAAATTAAATGAATTTCAAATCGCTGTTTGATGTTTTTCTTGGAAAATCCTTTTTGTTTTATTATATTCCTTATTTTCATAACACAATTAAAAATATCAGAGAAAATGCATTCAAATGCCAATGCTGGGATAAAAACCCAAGTTTGTTACACAGCCCATGGCTAGAATCCGCAAGAGAAAAGTCGTCGAGGAGCAACAAAAGCTACTAAGCGCAGTACAGTGATGAAAGAATGTCAGATTAAGAGTCAGATGGAAAGCCTTTTGTTGTAACCTAAGCTCCACATAGGAACATGGTCACAGGAAGAAAGTAAGTAAGTGAGTAAGTACAATTATAAAATAAAATTTAAATCAATAAAATATAAATATTTGAATCAGACTAAAGAAAACTTTTTTATATCCAAACGGCTGTTGAATTTGTTCAATTGAATTTCTTATAAATTCGTTTAAAAAATATAGGCAGTGTAATAATGAAATGAAGGCAAAAAACGAGAAAAGTTTTTTGCTACTCATTTCATCCAAATGGTAAAGAGAAATAAATGAAATGAAATGAAATAAAATTTTGTTTCATGTCTTGCTATAGAATATTTTAAGCAAAGCAAAATTTTCTTATAGAATTTTCATTCAAAAGTAAGATGCTGAGCATGAATAAGCGATTTTAGTAAAGAACTAGTGTATCGGGGAGAAACCCAATGCGAATATATTCACACCGTACCATAAAAAATCTTATGGATAGACCAAGACTTGCTCAGCATAAGTTTGAAGGTATAAAGCTAGCGAGTCAGCTGAGCTTCGCTCAGCATGAGTTTGAAAGTTTAAAGCTTAACGAACATTCTTTAAAAGTTTTTTAAAAAATTTTTTCATCCAAAGTTTAATTTTATAAAAATCACAGTAAACTTTTTTTTTTGAAAAATTCGTAGGAAAGGAAGGTTTTTTGCTTTTTCTGAAGCAACGGCTGTTCCTACCTTGCCCAGAAACAATACAGCTCTTCTATAGAGCAGCACGGATCAAATGTAAAAAACTAAAAGTCTCTACAATGTCTCGTTATTGAGATTTCTTGCTGATTAACTTGCTTGCTTGCTTGCTTGTTTGCTTACAGAAAGCGTATTTTGCGATTTTCTCAGCAATGCCGTAACCAATTTGAAATCCGTTTTTGAAAATGATGTAAAATTTCAGGCACAAACTTTTCATGGAGGACATTTTATAACCAATTTTGCTTCGTTTTCTCACAAAATGCGAAAAACTGATTTTTCAATCTGAACAAAACCAATAGATTCACACGTGAAAACGGTGTGAATGTAAAAAATACAAAAATATATTTCGATAATGACAACAGTAAAATATACAGAAGAAGCTACAAATGGATGTGTTCATCTTGTTTTATATGTCGCATCGTCATATTTTCCATCCTAGAATATCATCTTATAGATTTAAAGACAAAAGAAGTATTATTATTATCATAATACAGACACAAAATTTTAGCTGTGCTCTCAAATTATTTTTATTTCATGGTAACATTAAAGTTTGTAGAAAAGAAGTAAAATCCTAATAAATTTTTATTTATTTCTATTCCGATTATTGAAACAATCGAGATTTATTCAAACAATTTCAATTTTTTTCAAACTTTAACAAATTAAGATAGTGTCTTCAAATTTTTAACATTTAAAGGTGCCACATAACCAATATATTTTAATTCAAAGAAACTTAATCAATTTTTTTTTGAAAAAAATCCGTTTTTTAAAACGGACACTTAAAGTTTGAGGAAGTTTCTGAGCATATTTACAATCATTGTTGGTTTTTTTTCATCTCACGACTAGACCAGATTAAAAGCTTTAAATTTTACAAAAAATTTGATAAATTGCTTTATATAAAGATAGTTTGGTCCTTACAGACGATTGATTCATGTAATTCTACACAATTGCATGACCCAATATATCAATTCAAATTTGATAACGGTAGAAATTAAAGGTAGTATTAAAGATTCTATTAGGGTATCTTACCGCAACAAAACTTTACTCTTCAGAAATATTGAGTTTCCTGATTTTATTGTCTAATCGTGCTTTTGAGTCTTTGTGAATTTTTCTGCGAGACTTATTTTCTTGGAAATTGTTTCATTCATTCTTGATGTAGAGTGGCATTAATGAAATTGATAGCTTGCTCATAAAAAAGTCTTGCTATTTTTTGTCAAGATGCCTGTTCTCACAAACACACCATTAAACTTACATCAGGTCTAATGACGTATCATGTAGTTTAATGTTATGAATGAGCCACTGATGATTTGGATTTTAAATAATTCGAGTGCCTAATCATATCCTGAACGGTGGTTTTATTTCATGCTCAGGTGTGAAGTTAATAATACTCCTTTTGGCATTAAAGTTTTCATTTTGTGCCTCTATTGGGAAACATCTTTTAAAAAATTTTTTTAAGAAGGATGCAAAAATAAAAATTTCAATAAAAGGCCTATTGAATTTCAGGCGAATACTCCTCTATCTCTAGGTAGATGAAAGCATCACTTGTGTTTTGAACAAATCAACAAGAAGAAAAATTTTCAACCTTCTTATTATTGTTATTACCATCTATCTACGGAAAAATGAAAAATAAAAAATGAGCAAAAGAAAAAGTTTGAGAATTGACGAAGAAATTGCCATCAAACGTACCAAAGCATCAAGATGGGGACTTTACCATAGACATAAAAGTCAATATTCGTTATGAGGAGAAAAACTTTTTTAAATTGGTTAGAGCATGATTCATTCATCACCCAACAAAAGTAATAAACAATGAACGAATTTTTTCGCTTAAATGATATCATAAGGGACTTAAAAGCAGGAACGAAATAGATAAATTGAAAAAGTTGTGAAATAAAATACTTCACAGAATATTAGAAACTGCTTGAACCGTTTTGAATGTTGAGCAAATACACTTTGGGAAAGAACGATGTTATTTATTATAATGGATTACTGACGTCTGTAGCTTCCTCTCAAAAAATTTAAGCTTTCAATTCCGTTTTTTATTTTTTTTTTATTTTTCTGAAAATTCTAACTTCGTATAGACTCATTTACATATTAAGTTCCAAACAACGACTTTTCAGAAACTTATCATTACCCCCTTTCTTGACAAAATCCAAGACCCTTGAAGAGAGAACTTAATAAATGAACAGCCCCTAATTTATAAGAATTAATTTTATTAAGAGAGTCGGTTGACAAATTAATGACTTTAGAAACTTTTTCTATCCTACATCAAATTTCATTGCTATACAAAAAATGAATAAATTAATGCAGATGATGATCTCTCAAAAACTCTTCAGTTTATTTCAAAAAATGAATTTTTAAGCATCCTTCAGGTATTCATTTTTTTATAAAGGATGCGTTTTCTGATGATAATTTTTATTCAGAAATTAAACAGTTTTTTAAATATATTTTTCATCACTATGTGATATTATTGATTAAAACCTAGAAGAAGATTCAAAGATATCAAATCAACAGATGAGCAAATTGATTTTAAGCCATTATTTGAATTATGTGTGAAAAGCTCAAACAAAATTTTAAGAAGAGTGCGTTTGTTTTGTGTTAAAATATTTTTGGCATGTTATCTTAAATAAAAATAAACACCAGATATTTCTCACTCTAAATTTATCCCTTAAGGCTTATAAAGCGTTTACAAATGAATATTTTCATACTTCTAAGCATTTGTTGTTCCATGTAAACATATATGTATAAACAAGATTAATAAATATGATAGGAAAGTTTTCAAGTCATTAAAGCCTAAAATTTGTTGAGAAAAATTTCCCCCCAAAGCGTTTTGTTTTTTATGATAAGTGATTCCATGTTTATTGATTTCACCCAAATTTCGCACTGGTAATATATGTTTGTTCCACTTTTCTATGTCTCACAACTTGTTTTCAACTTTTTTTTTTCCTTCCCTCAAGAAATATTTATGGAAACAGCAATAAAAAGGGTAGAACGAGACATAAAAAAAAATAAAGTTTTAGACGTGGGTAAAAGGATTTCAACAACAAGTTTTTGAGAAAAAAAAAAAAATAGAGAAATTTATTTCTTCAAGCCGTGGACATGACATAAAAATGTCAAATTATATTGTTTTGTTTCGAAAATTGTAAGAACAATTTGAATTGATTGAAATTTTTTGAAACTGATCCAATAATGGATTTAGCCAAAATTACTTTGGAAAAACAATTTAAATGGAAATTTCGGAACTAAAAAATTTATTGCTTTCATTTGAAGTTTGATATTGGGACGTCGGAAATATATGCTAATTCGAATAAGAAAGTTTTAAAGTCTACACAATTCTCAATGTATTTTTGGATATTCTTCATTTTAAAAAAAATCCCATTGAACCGACATTCTTTGTTTCTTTAAATTACGGTCTAAGAACTAAGTTGATAATTTCAAGGATCATAAAATTACAAAATTTTAAAAATTCTGACATGATAGTTTTGAAATTTAGTAGCTGTTTAACAAATCGATGTTTTTTTTGGCTATGCCACTGCCTGCTAGACATTTTAAATGAACAACTAAATTTGTTTACTTGTGTGAGAAAAAGTCTTTCAAATGAAAAAAAGAAAATAGCTTAATAAAATTTAAAACCTTGAACAGAGCATAAACTACTCAAAAAATAAGCATTAAAAATCTCAATTTATTTATGTCACATGAAATAAATCTTTGTTTTGAAAGATTATTTATTCGGCGATGTTTATAAGAGAAAACTTCTTCATCCTTGTCATGCATTTAGGTATATAAAGGAGCTATAGAAAATAAAGGCATGAGATAAAATAAAAAGTCACAACAGAAAAAACCATGAATGAAACTTTTTTCCGTAAATGTAAGGAAAAAGATGAAAACAGAAATTACAGCTACAATTATTTATTGTTTAGAGATAAGAAGAAAAAAGTAAGGAAATGGAAAATTTGTTATATTTCTGGTGATAAAAGCCCGCCATGACCTGCTTATAATCCATTTAAACCTTGCTTCTTTTTCATGAGCTATATCAGATTGCTTTCATGAAATATATGGGTATAAAATCATAACACATAATATCCGATATTTAATACAAACACATAAAGCTCTTACTGGCCTTTTAATATTATGGAATAAGATTATGACTTAACATGGGTTGAATAAATAAGTTAAAAAATTTCATGAGGTTTCTTGTGTACGTACCTTTCATTTTACTATGCAGAAGTATTAAATATATTAATGCAATATTCAGATGATATCCAAAAATCATTTTTGCCTAAATCGTCAGTTAATCCAAGGATAATCGTGTTTTAAGTTACAGCTTTATAAAGGTATGCACACAATATGCGAGGATGCCTTGTGTGTAATTCGTTTTCATTCGCTTATTTAATTTTTCTCGCTTTACTTTTTATAAAGCTTGATGTTGTTTATGACACAAGCATCACCACTGAAAACACTGGCTACGACGTTTTCGTGTGAGAAAAGTAGAGAAGCGAATATAAAAATTTGTATTTATTCCATATTTATCTTTTCTGACACGTTATTGTTGAATAATATAAAGGTGGTACAAGTTGGATACACCAGTAGCATCTTCGTGCTACTACACATAAATTTCACTTATTTTTTATCTTATTAGATTTTTTTTTATTTTTCACTCCATTCATATATTTTTTCACTCTTCTTTGTTTCTCCTTTATATTTCTTTCTTTTTTACTTGTCAAAATGATAATGCACGCAAGAAATATTTTTGAGTCGTTATGCGTTTAATGAGAATGAGAAATTTTTCTTTTCTAATCTTGTCTAAAGATAATCGTCTCACAATTTGTAATAAAAGTGTTTCTTTTTTTTTCATCTGTGTATATGTCGTGTGCCGAAATTTCTTATTTTTTTCCTTGCTGATAAAAAATTTACTTTTTCCTTTTTTTCTGCTTTTTGCACCTACCCTGGCACCTACACTTTATAACATATTCTCAAAATTTCTATTTCACTTGTCTTTTGTGTATGCTTCCTTCCTTGACAAAGACGAAATTTTTTTGTGTACTTAAAGTGATACGTTAAACTTTTTTCCCTTCACTTTTTTAAACATACAATGGAAATAAGATAGAGTAGAAAGAAATGACAAGCAAATTGCTATTTTCATTCACTTCTCTTTTTTCTGAAATATCTTTACGCATTTTCGCACGTTGGGAAAAGAATTATTACACTTTTGTATTCATATATAATATACAATATTTTCAGCACATGTATCATTACACTTCCTTTTTAAAATACATATTTTTATGGATTTCTTATGATGATGGCATTTTCTTCCTCGTTGTTTAGCGATGAATGTATGATAAAAACAGAGGGGTAGATTCAAATTGTCACAATTTTTTTCATATTCATCATATTCAAAAAGACACGAGCTAAAGAGTTATCACAATTTTTTATTATTGTTCTCATATGTGTTTTTATTATTTTTATTATTCACTCAATATATTTAAGCTAAGTGATGAAAGAACAATTTAATTTAAAAAATATTATTTAAAAATAATGCATGGATCAAGAAACGATAGAGAATGGTGAAGACATCAAAATACCTAAAACTCTCATTGTACGTAGAAAACAAGGAGACGAGAAAATTTTCTGACATACATAAATGTAACAGCAGTGAATGATTTTGAAATGTAAGTCACAAGATCCTATAAAAATAAAATCTGTGCTCAACGATTTGCCACTAAAACCACATATCGCGCTTAAAGCAACAATTTTCAACAAGTCTACGGTTATGGTAAAAAAGGTTATGTGAACCATGATTGAAGCGTGTACTCAGTACCTCTGGCACTTTATCCCTTTTTTACACCTAGTCTTCATATTACTTTTATGATTTAACTTCCTTAAATCTTTACAAGTAATACTACTTATATTACTCAAACAGATATCATATGTAATATAATAGGAATTTAAGATGGATAAACACTTCCAAAATCGTTATTGGGGTACTTTCATTCTATTTTTACACAACTTTTCTTCCTCTGTATATATCTTGTTTATTATTTTCATTTTTATTTTCTTAACCTAATATAATGCATATGGTATACAATCAATGTTATCCTTATCTTGTTTTTCCTCATTTCATATTTGCTTTTGTTTCAGTGAATGAGAGCAGAAAAGGAACAAAAATCTTTTTATGAGATAATCAAATTAAACTATGCGTAAACGATTATCTGTTTATTGTGTTGTGTTATTCTCTGCAAATGTATTTATTAAATTCCTACTTTAAGATCCCTATTATATTGCTTTTAGGCATCAATTTATATTTTACTCTTCTCTATCACATGTAGTTTCAAGAAAAGTTCAAGCCTTATCAATTCGAACATTCAATATACAATTGATGAAAATAGAGCTTTTAGAATTCAGAACGACTTGTCTATAAGTACTTTCAAACTCAATCCACAGAAAGTAAACCAGTATAAATAAGAATAGAAATTGATAGTCTCTTCTGAAAAATGCCTAGTGTGTGTGTACAATATTGATGCTCTTGCTCCAAAAACTTTGCATTCATTCAATTTTTGGCTTGAATAAATTTTCCGTCTATTAAACAATTTCATAATTCAAAACGTACTATTGCTCACACTCATTTATATTATTATTTTTGCAATAAATATGTCAATCTATGCAAATGTGAATGTCGTATAAATTGTGCTTTATTTTTCTAGTACCATTCAATACGATAAAAAAGCGTCTATCTTTGATGCCGAAAGTTTTAGTGTTGGTAGTTTTGTCTCAATTTTTTAAAAACTTTTTTATGGCATTATTATTGTCTGCTTGAAAATTCCACATGGATTATTGATAATTTGTGCAAATGCATGTAGACATAAAATATTACCTTTGTGGTATCGAACAAAAGAAAATAAATATCTTTCAAAAAAATAAATAATGTTAAAAAAATGGATAGACGTTTTGTGAAGGTTTTCAAAGTTTACAAAAGGCTTCATAAATCAAATTGAATTAATCATCAGGTACATCTATTATTAATGTTCCAAAAAGATTCAATTCTAAGGAAAAATTTTAGGGATTCATATTCTATTCATTACTCTTGACATTGTAAGATAAATTTTAAATATTATTCATTATTGTTATTATTATTCTGTCTGTCAAAATCATAAAGGTTCTATTTATTTTAAAATATGATTCCTACAGTATCTTATCGTGTCTTTGATAGTATTTATACACAACACAAAACTATTAATACTGCTATTATTAATTTTTAAACCTGATTTTATTTTTTTCATGTTCCATTATTTTATTGATTTTAAAATACAGACACATACACTCAATCTGCAAAATGTTTTCTTGATATAAGCTTAATTTCACATGTTTGTTATTAAACTTTTTTTCTTTTTTCATTGTCTTCTTATTCACTTCTCAATCCTTGCCCAAAAAAGAAGAATGAAATAAATGTATGACATGAGAAAAAACAATATTGCAGGCATGGAGGCATTCGACATTCACAATAAATCATTTATGTGCCATTTTCTTGTATTTTTCGCAATCATAATCCTGTTTGTCTTGTACAACATATCTTCACCATCCTTCTTTCTCTATTATTTCCTTTTTTATGCTCTTTGTCACAGCTCACGAGTCTTATTAGTGTAGTTTTTAATATAAACTATTTTTTATTATTACTTTTTTTATTTTTTTTTCTGTCCTTCTTTTGAGACATATATGAAGAAAGCTTCAAAAAATAATTTTGGCTATCAGCCAATCATAAATGAGTATAAATCATAAAAGAATACATTCAACCTGCACGGATTTTTATCAAATCGAAAAAATATCCTAGACTTGTGGTCATTATTCATATATGGAACAAATCATATTCACTTAAAATAAATTTCAATATATACTGACATATTTTTCGAATTTAATTAATTTACTGCGTTTTATCCTTTTATTCTGTATTCGACACAAAAAATATTTTTTTAAACGTTTTTTTATCTCCGCTATACTAATTCAATTATTCATCATTCACGTATTAACAAAAAGTAAGAGACATTATTAGTGTCTTCACCGAACGATAAACGGTATAGTACTAAATGCAAAGTTATCTCGTATATAGGTTATTCACGCAAGAAATCAAGAAACATTTTTGATAATTTTTCCACAAAAAAATATTCCAGTGGAAATAAAATGGAAATGAATAGACTTGTGGAAATATACTTTCCATTTAATCTTGGAAATTGATATCCCAAACATGAAAATTGTTGAATATTTTTATATACAAGGAAGAGGTAGAAAAACTTGCTCAACAGTAGAAGCATGCTTGGCTAATTTTCGTGCATTTTCATGAGATGACACTATGCGACCTCAATAATTTTTTGTATTTATCTTTATTTTTCTTTACCTCCAACCCACAAAAAAATTATATTTTTTGCCACTCCAGAATATTTCACTCATTTTATTTTCCTTGAATAAAAAATTTTCGCCTTAAGCATTCTAAATGACAGTAGAGACTGCCTTAATAACTTTCAAATTTGAGAAAATTTTATTTGCATAATGAACGTCCTTGTTATAGCTCCGTGCATGACTTTATAACAATATACGAAAAATACAATTCACTTTTATATATTCATAAAAACATTGGTGGTTATGATATAGAATAGAAACAGGGACAGCAACAAGAAAAGTTTAATGAAACGGAGAATTTAGTGCAAACGATTTTTTTAATATATTCATTACGCAAACTGACGCAATCATAAAACAGAAAGTTTTCAGATAGACAAAAAATAACAGCTTATTTAAAAAAAAGGAATTTCCCGAAAAGGTTGAGAATTAAAGTTCTGTTTTTATTCTAGAGTCACTGCCTGCTTAACATTATTATATTTATTCTACATCTTCAAGAATTATATTATATTAAAAATTTCGCTACGCATGCATGAGAATTTTCTTTCTTCAAAGTAAACTTTAGATATTCTTCTTTCTTTATCATATCCATGTTTCTACATTTTTGAAATAAAAAGAAGATTGACCATTTTTGAAACAACCAATAGTATGGGAAAAAATTTCAGAGCACGAATTCTTATTTAAATTTTTTATCAACACATTAATCACCCTTCCTGATTTGTTTTCAAAGACAAACTTCATATTATATTAGATCCAGCCCAGTGAGACAAAACCTTTTGTTTTAAATTACAGCATAAGAAAATAAAATTTTCTGAAATAATATGTTGAATTTGTAATATTGATAGCTAGTTCTACTTACGCAGCTCGGTTCGTGTGTTGGGTGTAGTATTGATGTATTTGGCATAGAATATGCCTCCTTTGCTAGGCATACAAGGATATACTAGCAATAGATGATGCAATAGATTCTTTACATATTGAATCGCAGTGCCTCCAGCTAAAAGGTTGGGCCCTTCACAGATTATTATTATTATTATTATTAATAGTGATAGCCAACATGGTTAATGTTCAGCATCAAAGAATATCACACAGCTTTAAATTTCATCATGCATAAATTAAAATCTTTGTATACTTGGTCAGTAACATTAAATTTTTAATTAATATGATGACGAAAAAAAAATGTAATTTTCTAATGAAAAATTCTATTTTGCTAATTAGCCATATGCTTAAAATTTATAAGAAATTGTGTATTTTTTTATTAGAATATTTCTAATTAACATCAGGGTACAATGTCAGAATCAATATATTTGAAAAATGATAAATTATTTATAAAGCATGTATACATTTTGAATAATCTCAATTTAATGGATCAAAAAAGATCAACATTTTGCTGGTCTCGGTGTTCAAGTTATTTCTGCATGAAAAAATCAACTCCTTTTTGCATAGTTACATATATTTTTTAATTAAAAAACTTTCCACATATTCATTTTTCATGGCCTGACATTTGCCCAAATAAAGGAACCAAGCATACACAAATCTGTATATATTACTATTACTTACTTATTCATAAATGTATAAAGCTGAAAATTTTAAAACGCAAAAGAATTTTTTTTTGCATGTACACAAAAGGGGAGAACGAACGAAAATTGTTCCTCAGTTTTATGCTTTATTATTTAGCAGACTTGTAATCACTGCTTACAGACAGTCTCAAATATGAAGGAAAATGATGTGATGGGAAATAAATGTTTACATGTATATGAATGATGAAGTCTTTTTCTTTTATTCTTCATTTTTTATGCATATGCATAGTGTCTCTCATTCTTGCTTTTCATTCAAGCTACTTTTTACTGCTTTTTACATGTTAGGAACGACATAAAAGAAAAATCTGATGTGAATGAAAGGTTGAAAATTCATAAAAAAAAAATTCTTTAAAACACCTTTGAATGCTTGTTCGTATGTATGTAGCTTAATTATGCTTCTATTATGCACAATATGTTTTCTATCGTCATTGACTACTCGTTACATCCATTTAAGTGAAAGGTGAATACAGACAACGAGATGACATATTATGAGATGAAATATCAATATTCTATGTCTAGAAACTTGACTTATTCTATTTGTCTTCGTAGTCTTTCCTCCTCTCATTTCACTTAACTGCCATCAATGACGGTAATTTTATAAAATGACATGAAGCTTTGTATTGAAGCTTCTGCTTCATGTAATTTGTTATAATAGGTGCAACGACTTTTTGAGTTGTCATCATTGTTGGCAAGAAGAGAGTGATTTTGTTCTCATAACGATGGAATTTTTAGTTGTATTGTTCAACAAAAGAGGCCAGTTTTAGCTTTTCATTCTTCTCCTCTCTTCTTTTGTATTTCACTCATTCTTCTTTGCACGGATATTTACTTTACACGTTCTTTAAAGTGAAAAAAGAATGATGTGTGTGTTTAAATTCTTATGACGACCTACACTCGACTCGCTTTGCATAAATGAAGGAGAAGAAAAAATGATCAGAATGATTTTATCACCTTTATTAAACGAATGAATAGGAATTCGTATCAGATTGTCCTTAATTGAATGTTTCGTCAAAATTAATAAAAATTTTATTGATTATTAAATAAATGTCATTTTAAAACATTTTCACTTATGATGAATGTTCACTTATGACGTCTAGTGGGGGAGGGGAGGGGGTCAGCAAGAGAAGAACAATAGAAATTGCTGGAAATTCATTGCTTTTTTTTTAAATGACCGTTAATTTCGGACGTCATAAGTAAAAGATCCCTATTAGTAGCCTAGATTTTTATTCAAAAAACACAACAAATTTTTTTTTAAATAAGCTTTATTCAACTAATATACAATTTAAAAGTTTATAAACCTTAAATCAAAAAGAATTTTCTTGTCTACCTTTCACAACATTGCCATTCAAGCTTCTTTTTAATGACTAAAAAGTTAAAGACACAGAACAGTTTTATCTGTGTTTGCTTTATGCTCCATTGAGTACACACCTTACAACTTCCTTCATTGTTTTAATCGTTTGATCATTGAAAACATATAGTCGAGAGATGAAAAGAGACAACAAAGAAACACATTGATTTTTTGAGAAAGAAAGAAAGAAAGAATGAAATGAAAATGTGAAGTTGCTAATAACAACAAAAACTGAGTCTATACATAATGATAAACAAGACAGAACTTAGATTGAAAAGAGAATCTCAATAAAAAAATGAGACAAGTATAGCTATACGACAGAGTAAAGAAGAAAAAGAGTTTTAGTCATCATTAAGTAGTCTTTATTTCGATGTGATCGGAAACAGAAGCATTGTTCGCATTTTCCTTAAAGCTATAGAACGTGCTGAATGAGATTTTCTTTATTTTGACATACTAAACTGTTTGTTATCGCTATATAGGAAAAAGTGTTATCACCACAGTTGCATATCTCGAAATCTGTTCTTTATATGGTCTGGATAAGTGAATGAAGGAATAAAACGAATGAGAAAAACAAATTTAAGTGTAAAAAAAAAAGATAGAAAATGAAGAAATTAAAATTGATGATTGCACTGCTACTATCAGTACTAATCGAGATTTCTTCTACAATATCTATCTATTCAATAATTAGTGATTCAGAGCACGTTTCAAACGATAATAATCGCATACCAAAGAAACTTCAACCAGTTGAACTAATGGTAGATACGACAAACTATTTGGGCTTTACGATTCTTGATCTGCATTCAAAACTCAATAAAAATAATGTTGCGTTTTCACCATGTGGTTTGATGAGTGTTCTTGTAGCACTTTTTGAAGGAAGTGGCGGTAAAAGTGCAGTTGAGTTGAAGGAAGCTTTGAGATTTCCACGTGAACGTGATATCGTGAGAATTGGAACAAGAGATATTCATCGGAGATTAAGAGTAAGTAGCAACTTTTCTACTTTCTCAGTCTTACTCATTGTACTTAGATGTCAATAAAAATCCTGACTATAATTTCAAATGTAGGTTTATACATTTTGATAGAATGTGCATTGTCATAATTTGTTCACAATTTCTGCTCTACAATGTGCAAATAATACAAATGATTGTTGGTACCATAATAAGTCTCTTGTTGAATAGCTGGAAACATAAAATTATCTCAATTCAAGCATTTCGTTCTTTTAAAGCATAAAAAGTAGCATCTCTTAAATTTTAAAATAAATTATTAAGCACTTTTGTCATGGTAAATTCTCTTTATTTTCATTTAACAGAGCTACTTTTATAAAAAGGAAAATCTGTTAAGTGGCTTAATATTTAATAAAGAAAACATTACGATAAAGCAAGAATATGAAACTGTATTAAGATTTTATGGATATGATCTCGATGGAGCAACAAATATGTTAACAGACTCTAAAGTGGACGTTAATGGAATGGAAAATGTGACAGAATTAACAGATTTTTCCACACCTACGGAATCCAGCTCAACGTCAACTTCCTCAAAAATGACAACAGAAATACCGATTACGAATATGTCAAGTACATCAGTGACAAATGTCATGGGAGAAAATGTTGATGAAGATTTAACAACAACACCTCAATCAGAGGAAGCTTCTGAAGACGATACAACCACAACAAATAAGGCAAATGGAACGGATGATGAAACTACGGATGATGATGAAAACGAAAATACAACGACTGTTGCATCTTCTCGAAAACGACGTGGTAGATTGGGACGTGGTTTGAAGGCAAAAAACCGTAGGGACAAGAAGCAATCATCACCGTCAACATACGTTGCTCCAGAAAATCGTGCGATAAACAGACGCTCACGATCTTATGAAATACTTGACTATGAGAATGAATTTCATTTGGAAGCAGTTACGCAATATTCTCCACTCATGCCATTGAGTACAACATCCATAATACCTACCACTTCGAAATCATCGTCGTTATCTTCCCACCACGCCTATCATGAGCACAATCACCATCATCATCAACCTTCATCAACAGAAAATCCAATTCACACACCTAGGTCGACAGCAGCGGAAAAGCGTAGAATTAACAATCACAAGGACTTATTTGAAAACGTGAACTCAGATACGATTGAACATATTTTCTATCTCAATGAGTATGAGACAGTACGTGTACCATACAAACTCTATGATACAGTAATGAAATATGCTTATATAAATTCACTTCAATCATCTTTTCTTGAAATCGACTTAGACTCAGAATACTACAACTTGATTTTAATCATTCCTGATTTCCAAGATGGTCTTAATACTCTAACGAGTAAGTTAAGATCTCATCCTGCAAATACTCTAAGGTTCATAAGAAACTCTATGGATTTTCATTGGATCAAGACAATTGTACCCAAATTTCATCTTAAAGGAAACACAATTCTAACCAGTGATTTGCAAAACGTATGTATCCTATACAACTCAATATAGATTTTTCACACTATTATTCTCAAATTGGATTTCATCCCTTTTCAGATGGGAATCATTGACATTTTTGAACCAACTAAAGCCGATTTTTCAATGATGTCCGATGATGACTCTTTATATGTGAAAAATATTGAACAGATGATAAATATAAATATTCGAACTCAATCAACACAACAGCTTAAAAGTAAGTTTGACATGGATTTAAGAAACTTTGAGTGTATATTTTATTAATTTTTTTTATGTCAGAAATATCATCGCTTTATAAACGACCAACAGAAGTGCCTGTGAATATTCCTTTCATCTATTGTGTTGTGGATAAAAAGCTTGACATGATTATCATACTTGGAAGGATAATTAATCCACTAAACTCAAGAATCCAGTAGGCAAAAGCCAAATTTCTAAAGAATATTATAATTTTTATACAAATAAACTAAAATATTTTTCCTAAAATTCATTCATGGTTCATCAGTGCTTTATGTATAGCTCTTCATACACATTCAATAACAATCAATAATAAAAACTCATCCAGACTATAAAATAAAATTAAATAACATTATGCTAATCTCGTTGAGAAGACTTTTGACTCTGAAATATGCATTTAATTTCTTATAGCATTGTTATCAGTGTAAATCCATAAATTCAATTTGTATGTAAATTAGTTGGATAATTTTCAAACCCTTTACCAATCTTCCTTTTCAGATTATTTTATCGGATAACAACAATAAAAAGATTAAAATCAATCTTAATTAAAAAATTGTAATCTTTTATGCCTTGCTCTATGCTCGCATTTTTTCAGATATTATAATCATGTCAAGTGTTATTCAATTAATTTTCATCTTTCCTTTCATTTTCCAATAGTTCCTTTATTCGCTTAACGTTTTGTTCTTTTTATTAGAAGAGAAGAGAAGATATCTCTTTTGACACTAAACGTGCCGAAAATATAAAATACAAAAAGAATCCTTAAAGCTAATTTCTACTTAAGTGTTGTAACAAATGATTGTCTTATGAAACTTGATAATATTTTCAAGAGTTTCCCAAATAACAAGGAAAATTTCTAAAATAAAATGAGATTAGATTTTAGATTTAAACGCTTTTAAATGAACTATCAAAAGCACAAACATTAATAGAGATATTTGAAATATAAATATTTTTGATTCATTGTAACATTAGAATTTTGGCTTAAAAGTAATGATTTCCCTTTTTTCAGTGAAACTCTATAAACTTATTACTTATAACTCTTGTTTAGTAAAATTTTTGAATCGGGTTTCAAAAGAAGTTAAATAAACAAGGCGCATACAATTGGAGATTAATCCAAAAATTACCGAAAACCATTTTTCATTCAGCATTTTTTTAATAATTAAATTAACTGTAAAAATTAATGAAAAATGATGAACGAGATAATATTTCAAGTCTAATTATTGATTTTTTTTAAATACTCTTTCTGTTTATTTTTTTGCTTAATTCATTGCTTTGCCAACATGAACACAAAAATAAATGTAAGCAATGAAAAGTTTACTACCTCAAGCGATTGTTCTCTTAGTATATATACTACATGTAATGTTTGCCACCCAGCAAAAAATGCGGCTGCTAAAGATTTTGTTTTTTTTTCTTCCTTCCGCAACATATCTCATACTGTTTCTTTTCTTTGCTATGAAATTTTTTGCTCTCTTTTTTATAACGAAGAAAGTTCTAAAATCAATAAAAGAAAAAAATCGCAAGTTTATTTTTTATTTTTTGAATCATTTTTCAAAATGAGTTTCATCATTTTATTTAATATTTCTGTCTGTCTCTGAATTTATAAGCTGATGTGGCTTGAAGATAAACTACATTAGTGTGTTTTCTAGGTTTGATTACTAAGGTCGGAGAAATCTATTTAAATAATTAAATAAAACTTGTTAATACTTTTAAAACAAATCATTACGCAATAATATGCAACGTTCAGCATTAATGAGTTTTGAAGTGTTTAAAACATATTAAGAATGCGCTTATAACGTTAATTTTAATCAACTTTTATGCTGGTTCCCTACAATTCGATCGACAAAGTTTTATTTTATTTATATTGTGTAAGTTTTTTTTTGTATAGAAGTGCAAAAAAGTGGAATTTATGAGATTTATACGAGCTCAGACCTTTATCAATACACATAAAATAAAAAGAACATATAACCATTGAGCAAATATTGATTTCACTTCTGAAACATATCAAATTTATTTTTTGACTACTGCTAAAATTACGCTAAAGAATAAAAATATTATCTCACGTGTATTGACTTCAATATTCCAACTCCGTTCAAAGACTTCGCAGAAATAAAGAAAAATACAATAAAATAAATGGATATACAGAATATAATAGTGAAATTGTGTTAATATAAAAACTTATGAGCATTACTCTCCGACATTCATACAGACTTTGATAATATTTATTTGTGAAGATATATCCATACATACATTGCTTAAATATTACTGGTTTGTATGAAAGAGGAATAGTTATTTTATGAGTCACATAACTTTGTATATCAACTTAATGATTAAGATTTTACTATATCTGATAAAGACAGAAATGAAATGCATACAGAAGGAATACGCCGAAAGTAAATCCAATTAAATATAAATAAATGGTTTATAAAGTAGCTTTCGTTAATTATTAATCGATTTCCAAAGAGTTTTACCAATAAATATTATTAGACAAATGTTAATCAATTAAAACTTTATAATAACCGTTGAACAATGAATTTGATTAGTTGCGTTAATATGCAATATGCATTTTCATATTTACTATACAGTTTACTTTTTAATGAAGTCCAATCATTCATTTTTCATTTGAATGTTTCTATATTTGTAATTTCTTTTTATCTAACTTTGTTATCATTCAGGGTAATAATAATTACGGTATACGTGTGCATATTTATTGGCTAATGACTGTTTGTAAGCAATTAGGTTATTTTTTTACGGCCTTGAAAGTTTAACTAAAATTATTTGTAAAAGTAATGATTACATTAAACATAGGTCATTTACTATTTATACGTTTTTCGCAAAAATAATTGCTTGTAGCACATACGATGGGGGTTTTTTTTCTCCGCCGAACATTGACAAGATAAAGAAACAAAAGAAGAATGGCCAAGGATCACGCAATGATACTTTTACGAGTAATTTAGATATGATGAATTAGAGGATTTCTAGGTGTGTAACATAAACGGTAAGAACATTCGTCAGCATTTGTGATATAATTAACAGGAAAGCATATACAACGGGTTTTCAAGATAGAGGAGATAAAAAAAAGAACACATTTAACTGTACTAATGACCCGAATAATACACTTCCTTTTTACCTAATATCAAGGCCTTTTCTGAATAAATTGAGCACAAACTTGAAGACATGAGCTGAGTTTTACTTTTATAAACATTTTGGCACAATTTTCCTTGTTGATTTTGTATGCTTTATAAAAGAAGAAACAAATTTATTATGAACAATTTATCATCTCCTACATATCAGGACTTCCTTCTTCAACTACAGCATTTCTCAAATTTATTCTCATTATGTACATATGATATATACTCATTCGCATTAAAGCCAGTTATTAGTTACGCAATAACATATTGTCCATCTGAAAAATGAGCATAATTTGATCCTTCAGGGAACAATAAGAGTATTAAAGTAGTACTGACTGAAATATATAAGTCAGATTAATTTTTATAAATTATAATTGAAAGCCTATAAAAATAATGGAATGATAAATTTTATTGCAACAAAGTTTATTGAAATAAAATCTATTGGCGATGTAAAAAAAAGGTTTGGATAAAAAGTTTGCTTAGTAGTATTAAATTATATAAACTTTAATTTTTTCAAATTCATAGATCTTTAATTTTAGCGTGAATTTGTTTTGTTAAAAATAACGAAATGTAACAGTTTATTAAAAACCTGTAAATTTATTTCAACTTGCACTTTGTTTAAATAAATTTTTTGCTTTAAGTACAAGAAATTTATCGTAAATTACAATGTAAACATTTTACTCGTATACTGCTTTTAAAAGTTCTAGAGTACTTCCTACAGCAATTTAAACATTTTAATTGAAGCTTTCCACATAGACCGAGGAAAAACATTTAATTGCAATAAATTTTGGTGTAATCTTCTTGTGAGAGATTTTCCAGTAACTAACAGATCAGTATAAGCTGTAACACATAGAGTATTGTTGTTCAAAGACAGGATCGTAGCCAGAAAACTTTTTCAGGGTTCAATTTTTTTTTCTTAAAATAGGATTTTAGTTTAATTTACCCGAATGGCACAAGTCGGTTAATCGATCAGTAATCCGGCACCAAGTCCTGAGTCATTCCATCTTGGACCTGGATTTATGTTTGATTAACTGACTCGTGCTATTCGAGTAATTAATATTTCATATAAATACTATCCATGTTAAAAAAATTATGGGCGAGAAGGGAGCTCTGGTTGTACCCATGTTCAAAGATCCCTATATTTATTTTCGATTGCGAAGAGGATTAAAGTAAAGATAGACGGTAGTTACATTATGAGAATATATTTACTACATGAACGTATAACAGCTTCTACAATCGAGTGTTGCTACCAATGATAGTAAAGTGCCATATGCCATATAGAGAATTAAGAAAATGAAGAAAAAAATCAATGAAAAAACATTTTGCCAATAAAATTTATTAAATTTTATAACAGCAGTTACATTTTTATCCCAGTTGTTGGAACGAAAAAAATATTAAATAAAAAAAATTGCTTTTAAGCTGCGATTAGTAAAATTGTGAAAATATATTCTTTTAAGCACACTTGATTCAATGGAAATAATGTTATTGGTCGACTTTGTATTTATTACAATATTAAATTGTAAGTTATCTGTCAAAAGGTTTCAAAAGTTTTCGAATCTGTAATTCCTAGAAGTTAAGTATTTCGATTTTCATCAAGTAATAATATGCGATTTTCTTAAAACAAAAATGTTCAAAATGTTAAAAATAGCCTTAGATAGCCACAACATTCAGGGGTTTTTAGCTTGTAGAATTGACTTGAAGTTAATGGGAAAAAATCAATAATTTATGTGCTAAAAGGAATTACTCACAATGCAATAAATTTTCTCTCATACTGTTTTCATCTATTTATTCGAACTTTTTATGAACATTTACGGTTCATGTGAAGAAAAATAATGATTCGACATATTTTTCTTTCTTTACCATAACATAGGGTTGTCAATATCTTATACGGAACTGTTCTATTTTCAATGACGGTAAGCTTTGCTGCAGATTAACTTAAATGTCGAATGAGAAAGCAAAATTAACAAAAATGGATGAGATCCAGAAGTGTTCAATTGTAAAATAGCAAAGTGTTGATTAATTGACATCCTTTTTGCCACAAGAAGATTTTTTTATCAACATGAATTTCAAATTTTTTTACGTACATATAATATTAATCAATTTTAGAACGAAAAATTATCAAAAACTTTGATTAGCATAAATTATTTTAAAATGCTATGAAAGCATATAAGTAACTTTGTCAATATGTGACTAGTCAAGAGAACTTGTCAGAAAATTTTGCATTCGACTCTTACATGATCCATATTTCATTGCAATGCAAGCTATTAAATCCTTGATTTAACACCAACTCACAAACAAATCTTTCCCTTAGATCACACTATTTGTCATCATATTTCTAGTTTCCTATTATACACTCTTTATTATTGTAGTTTTTGCACATGAAAAACGAGTCATATCAATTGAAAAACATGCAAGCAAAGCTTAACCAAGCAATTTAATTCTGCATTTGAATAATAATTATACTCTTGTTTTATTATTTCACAAATTCTCTATTGTGATTTCTCATTAAAAGTATGAGTTTCAATAGAGTATTTTGCATCTTCAGTGATGATTACTATTTTTTCTACAAAATTGTTTCTTGTATACAGAAACTTGTGAGAGGGTAACCCACAATAACAATTATAATAAAATTGTTAAGTAGTGACTTTAAACTTCTTTATACATGATGTTAGAAACGAAGCTCTTAAAAATAAAATTCAAGTTATTCGCAATAGTAATGAAGATGTTTATTCTTGTGTTAAATATTTAATGCAAATAGCATTGCATAAAAAATATGTTTTAAATGAATTCTTTCATTAAAAGATTTTTCTTTTAAATGTCATGAAAAAGTCAAAATGAAATTCTTTACAGTATTCCTAGTGGAAAATTGTTTGAAGCAGTTGACAGTTTTTAAAATGAAGTGAAATCAAAAAAAACTTTCTTTCCTTTTACCAGCACAGCATTCAAAAGAAAAAGAAAGGTAATCTTAGATGAGAGCAATGAGAGGTATTATATTTCAGTTGGTCGACAGTCATCTTGGTATTGTACTTCTTGCCTTTTATGTGACTTCTCTTAAGTTGCTGAAATTGCTATTGTAAATAGAGAAATAGAAGAAAAAAATTAATTAAAATTTCATTGTTTCACTCACTCGAGAAAAAAAGAACCAGCTTGAAGCATGCAAATGAAAAAAGAACTGGCTTTTCAGAAATGAAAGTGACTTATATATTTTTTTAAAGAAACTTACCCTTCGGTGCATAATTTTAGCATAAGACCTAGAGAAAAAAAAGACAGTAGAGAGGAGAAAAAAAGAAGGAAAAGTCATTAAAAAAAAGTTTTTCATTACTTCCTTGCCGCTTGATGATGAAAGCTGCTTTTCTTACATCTTTCATAAAAGCGCAGCCACTTAATGAAAGTTTTCTTCTCATTTACGTAAAATACATACACAAATATATAAATCTAAGGACATAATTCAAAGAACTGCAGGTGACTCTTAAACAAATAAAATAAAATTATGAAATGGAAACTTAATGGAAATAAATGAAACATAGTTGATTAAGGATAATTTGAGATTATCTTAATGTACTTTTTCCGCATACTTAATGCATTAAGAAGAATTTGCATAAATTTTGTATTTGCGAACAAAAAATTACGCTAATATAGCTTTTCTCAAACCTGATTAATTATTCACACCTTTTCACAAAAAACCGCATTTCATTTCGATTGCTGCTTCTTCCTTGCCAAACTACTGACGGGTGAGAGATTTTTTTCCAGTTTTAAATATTTAATGAGAATTGTATAAGTTTAATTTTTTCGGAATGAAAAACTTTTTGATGAATGAAAAAAGTTATAGTTGGCATACAGAGTTAGCATGTCAGTGCTATAATGACAAAAATGCATGTTTATGGCATGATATTGAGCATTGTTGTTAAATCGCTCATTTCCTTTTTTTTTAAAAAAAAATTCTTCTCTTTTGAAAAATTATCTGTTTTTCAGTTTTATTTCAGTAGAATAAACTATAAAAAGTGATTGATATTAAAAATAGAATTTGAGGGTTTGGACGGTGGACTTTAAAAAAAATTCTTAAAATCAGTGATTCTCAAACTGTATTTCAAACTTTTAAGAGAAGTCAGTATTGCTTCCTTTTATAAAATTTACATATGCCGCTCAAACTACAAATGATGGATTTATGTGATGCAAAAAGTTTAAGAAAAACTTCCAGTGAGAAAAAATGACAATCTATTTTCATACAAATTTTGTAAGTTTTTTGGTAAAACCACAAATTTGTTGCAACTTAAAAATATAAATAAATTTGAATCTGGAGTTTAGTGAATTCGTTATTATTATTATTATTTATTTGTCGACGTTACCGTCCGGAAGAATTGGTATTTATACATGTTTTACTTTTTAAATTGATTAGTGATACATTTCATATAACTATGGGTGACGTAGAATCAAGATTCTAATCTTCAAATCTAGGTTTCGATTAAATTCAGGCTCTCATTTCAATCTTTTGTGGGCGTGACGTGATCAGGTCCGTTCTGACAATATTCCATTATAAGGTAATCTTGTAGCTCTCGTTCCTATTTCTCCCGCTACACTTCAAGTTCCTGATCCGTTCCTTAATCCAACGTTGCCCAAAATGCCCAATTATGGCTTGATCTCGTACATTAAGCAGTCGAAGTATCTAAACTTCTGAAAAAGAACAAATTTGGAAATGGCTGGATTCGAACCGACGACCTTCGAGTTACCATACCAAATTTGAGCCAAGACAATTATATAATTAATTGCAAAAGTTTAAATCAATATTTAATAATATTTGCAGTTTTGTTAAATGTATTAAATGTAAATTAATTTAGAATAAGTATTAAAACCTGCTTTCCAACTATTTGTTTTTGTAAAATGAAATAACAAAAAAACATGTATAAGATACATTTTAACATAAATATTTTGACATGATTTTTTATCATTTGACAAATTAAAATGTAAATCTGTCATCATTTTTATAAAGCACGAAACACATTTTCTCACTCTCTTCGTATGTATCCGCTCATTCCTGATAATATGTTAATGCTACGAGCAGTTTCCTCCTCCATCTCGCTCTATTATTCGGAAACAAGTTATGTGTCAACATTTCAATTTTGTTTGCACAAATGAAACTACGGCTATGACAAATCCTATTAAGATGTATTAACATATACTATCTGTCATGTTCTGCTGGTTGATGCTTTATTTCTATTGTGTTGAAATATAGAAACTATAGAAATCTTGACAGAAGAATGAAAAATTAATCTTTATTTTTTTTAATCAAAATTAATATGTAGTACTAAAGAAGATTCCATAACAAATTGACAAGTATTCGGAAAAGAAGGAGGAAGAAATAAAGATAAAACAAAAAGTCGACGAGAAATCATTCTGTTTTCCCACAGAGATTGTTATTGAAATTTAATATCTTGCTATGGCAATAAAAGCTCATTAACAATGCGATCATAAAAATTAATTAAAAATAAAACCGCTGGCAAAAATCAATATTATAGAAAAATAAATCTGGTTCATTCTGTTGAACTGTTTTATTATTTTTAAAAATTATGTCAATTGAAAAGCAGCATGAGACAAGGGTGAAGTGGAAAGATGTGTTAAAGAAAGCGGAAACTGCCAAATCATTTTTTATTGAATGTCTAGCTATTGAGGAAATGTTGCGCATAATATTCAACAAAAAATTCAGCAGATTGAAAATTCTGAAATATCAGCTAAAATAACATAGACTGAAAAGTAATAAAATTGCACTTCGATTTAATATGTGTAGGTAAAACCAAACAGACATACATGAATGAAATTTAAAAGCACTTAAATTTGCAAAAATGTGGTAATGTTAATCTTTTTTGAGTTCATAGAAAAATTTGTTTTAGGCAAATAAAACCTTGCATCTTTACCAAAAGTGATTAAAATTATTAATTGTTATACATTTACATCAATCCTTAATCCATTTCAATCAGATCTCTTTCATGTGTCTCTTTTATTATGCATGATATAATGAATTAACATAATCCGAATTTTACCATTTTGTAAAAGAGCTGTTCTCATTCATCCATAACTCTTATTTACACATCCTTTACAAATAAATATTTTTTTATATATGATTAAGGGTTGCTCTTATATAGCACACATACGTTTTTTTTTCATTCGTTAATTCCCTCGTTTGTCTCCGAAAAGCTAAAAAGAATATCACCACTGTGAACCCGAAAAATTTACAAAGTGATTTTTTTCATTCACACGCATTAGCTATTTACAATCTCTTGGAGATGGCTCATGAGACTTCAAATAGACGATCTCTGCAGGCTTCCACTTCGACATTTTTATTCTTCGTATATCCGTGTTGCATAGATAGTATAAAGTATTTCGAGATTTCCCACTGTGGAAAACGATGTAGGCATAGCAGTAGCAGTAGATACCAACAGTGCAAAGCGATAAGATTTATGTAAAATTTATGCCTCATCAACGTTAAATTACACTTCTTCTTCTACCGTTTCCTTCAATTGCCTTTCAATTCAATTGACTAACAAAAGGGAAACATTTATTCTAAGCAATATTACTTGAAATAAATTGATAAAATTTACATTCATGTGGTGGAATTCATCAGTTGCTTGATTCATGAATGAGAACTCACGCAATATGGTTACCACTTATATAATTCTGAATTTACATGCTAAAGGTTCAATCCTTTTCATTCAGCATGAATTTCATATGTCGAAACCTTGAACGAATCACTGCACATCATACCATTGATCCTACACATGTACTTTATATCTTATTTTCATCTGTCATGGAGAAAAATTATCCATTATATTATTTATGTTCATTGCCATAATTCAATTGCTTTGAAAAAGAAGCGAGAAAAAATATTGCTACACAAAAAGCCAATTCATCTCACATTGATCAACTCATGATAATGCGTAATTTATCTTTAACAAACGTTAGACAAATTGCGACATTTTTCTTTAATGTACTTTGTTATAGCACTTTAATTTTATTTTCTCACAATATTTCTTAGAAAGTGGGAATTTGAATTAGGTATATCGAAAATGATATCTATATGTACAGACAAGCAAAATTCATTGGTAACGTCTCCATTACCAAGGATATTGCACAATATTCATTTGTTTTAATGTGGATCGATTTTTTATGCTTCCACCATACAAGACTTAAAGTAAAAGCATGTGCGAGAAATTCAAATTTAGGAGCATCAATTTATTATATGAAATGCTGTTGAATTTTTTCCAGGGGGATAATTGCTTGATAGGTAAAATTTATTATATGAAATGCTGTTGAATTTTTCCAGGGGGATAACTGCTTGATGGGTAAAATAAAAGAGAAATTTTCCACAAAAAAGTGAAAAAAATGGTAAATTTCCAATCGAAATTTTTACCATCCAAATAGTTTTCCCCCTGATTTTTTCATAAAAAATTTCCGTTGCTTATCATGTATTGAAACGTTATAGACCCTCATCTTAAAAAAGATGAAATGTTGGGTGTTTCAAGATGTGCCATTCAAAAAAATTCTGCCTAAAAATCAATTGAACACTTCTAGTATTTTCTACCCAATATTTATCATATGTAACATACACATCTGCCTCATAGCAATTTCATGATACAAACAAGAGAAAGAAGTCAATTTTTTTATAAAAAAAAATATAAATTTTTTTGGATCCATTTTTATCTATCACATGATATACCATAGAATGTCATTTTTTGTTGCATGTTATTGCTTTAAACTACGATACTAAATGAGTTGTTGAATTGATGCTAACATATTGGCTTATTACATTTTTTTTTGGACCTCAAATAAAGCTACATACTGATGAAAAAAATACTTGATATGAATAATTTATTTATGTGCATAAGTCAATAAATTTAGGTACATGTTTTTAACAAGTGCAAATCCTACAAAACTTAATATCCCCTTTTATGTAAATAATCAATAGAAGAACCAAAAATGTAAATATAAATATGAATATTAATTAAAACAGTCTTGAGCTTGATTCTTTATACAGTTCATCCCAAACAGCCAATCTACTTGATTCCGGTAATTCTTCAAATGTTAAGTATTCATCAATGTTCAAACATTTAAATGGTGGCGCGGAACAATCCACTGCTTCCCATCTAACACCTTCCAGGTCAGCATTAATAATGTTAGAATTTACATCACCAGTCACAGCAAATGATGTTATCAAGGAAACCTTTGTTGTGAATACGAAAAATAATTGTTTTATTCTCACTGTAGATATTTAAAGGTTAATTTAGAAACCTTACAAATCTCTCTATAGATTTAAATTCAATTGTTGATCGATGTGGAACATCACCGTATTTATTTTTAAACAAATATGAAAGTTCATCTCCATGACAGACTCCTCTAACATCAGGGCCATAACGATTTCCCGAGCGGCACAAAGGTGTCATATAACTGTCATATGACTGCCATATGTCAGCTGCCACGTGTCAATTGCCATCGTTTGATGGCAATAAAAACTGCTTTATGGCAGCCATATGACAGATAATTGCTATCGATGTTGACGATATGTCAACCAAATAGTATGATAAAGTAATCCATATGACTGCCATATGACTGCCATCAATAAAAATTGACACAAAACGGAAACTGTTATATGACAGTTTCTAGGCAGTTTTATGACAGGCACAGGTGGCAGTTCTTTAATCAAATTTCAGTTAAATGGCAATTATATGGCAATGAGATGACAATTTTATGGCAATTTTAAATCAATAATATGGCAATTTAAGGCTGAAATATGAATATAAAAAATTTCAAAAATATTAAGGGGTTTAAAGTTTGTGTTTATTAAAGAACTCGTATAGGAAAAACAATGTAAAAAAACAAAAATAATCAATATGAAGAAAAAAAATAAATTAAATAAACTTTTTCGGCTTTTTCTGCCCCATCGTGCGTTGCAGATTCCTGTTTGTAAAGCATTTGATGCTGCTCTTAATTCATCAAAAGTTCCTGGAGCACTTCAATTGATTATATCTTGAAAAAGATTCGTTCCTGTATAATATTTTTGAATGCTATAAAATAATATATAAACAATTTTTAAATCTTTTGCTCACCTTCTACTAAAGTCCATCCTACTTATTAAGTCCTCAGCGATATGAATTTCAAAGGTCAAAACAAAATGAACTTTTCACTTCAAAGTCACGATTTAAAATGAATTTTTTCATAATTTTTCAAAAAACATTGATAACTGTGATCAACTTTTTTATCATGGCAGTCACATGGCAGTCATATAACAGTTTTACAAAATTGTCATATAATTGCTACCAAATAACCGTCATATAACTGTTATCTGCCATTTCAAAACGATCATATAACAGTCATATGACTGACACCTGCCACCTTGTGCCGCTCGGGTTTATTTTATAATGATTCTGAGTCGGTGAATCAATCGCAAATCTGTAGAGAAATGTTATTCCATTGCCGTTAGAATTTTGACGACCTTGAATTATTCGTTGCAATCCATGCCAAAACGCTTTATCAGTCTGCAACTGTTTGGAAAGGATGAAATAAAAAAAATTCCTTTAATCGATATAAGAATGAAAACATAGAACAAGAAGATGAATGTATTATAAAAAGGAATGAAAAAAAAAAGTTTATCTTTGTTTTTTATTAACCTTACAAAAGGCCAATTCATATTTTGCTGAATCTCTACTTGATGATGAATAGTAGGTCTGTTGTAATTTTTCAGCAAAGCGTAATCGTATAGGGTCATCGTCAGATAATTCTGTTACATCTACAGGCACCATATTTTTCAACTTTAATGACGCAAGTAATTTTGGCATTTCTCGTATGATTTCTAAATACATTAAGCCTTCATCAGATGTTCCGCCAATGAGAATATCAATTTCATTACTCCATGCCATTTTTATTAAATCGATAGGATGCTTTGAGATAAATGTGCTAGTTGTTACGTAAGGTTCAATATGCGGTGCAAAAGGAAAAGCAATTTTCCCAAATTCTTCTGGTCTTATCAACTTATTTTGTACCTCAATCATTTTGACAGGATTAGCATTCTGTAAAAACTCTAGTATAATACCCTCTTCACTATCGTCACCATCATAACCCAAAGCTTTTGCTAAACGCACAGCCCAATCACGCTTGGGAGTAATGGACCATGTATTTAGAGCACAACCACTCATGATTACTGCTCTATGAAACATATTTTTCGATATATCTGACAAACAGTGCCAGCTAATAGAGCTTCCACCTGCACTATGACCGATTGCTGTAATATTGTTAGGATCGCCTCCAAAATTTTCTATATTTTCATTTACAAACTTTAAAACCATCAATTGATCTTGCAATCCTGCATTTCCAGGTACATTCAAATTTTGGTCATTCAGATATAAAAACCCTAATGGTCCAACTCGATAATTGAATGTTACCACAACAACGTCGGCCATCAGTAAATAATCAGGACCATAAATGTCAAATTTTGAAGAACCACCTTTATAAGCGCCACCATGAAAGTAAACTAATACTGGATAAAGTTTCTTTGGATATAAGTTTTTGGTGAAAATATTTAAATATAAACAATCTTCAGATCCCACCAAAGTTTTTGTCAAAGTATCAATAGAAAAGCAACTTGACTGTTCTTCAGTAGCTAAACGTACTTCTTTCCATGGAGAAGGTTTTTGTGGGTTCTATTGAAACAAATATCAATTTTATCATTATTTATTTTTTTATTTCCAAGATAAGCTAAAGGAGCGTGATAAGAGCGCTTTTTACCTTAAAACGAAGTTTTCCAAGAGGTGCTTTAGCGTACGGAATTCCAAGAAATTTTATGTATGGCTCATTAAGTACTGAATCTGTTTTTACTCCTTCAACTTTTCCATATTCTGTTTCAGCAATAACATCATTAGTCATTTTACGAAAATTCAATCACTCACAAAGTTTTAAACGCAACTGAGTGAATATTTAAAAGTTGTTGATACTTTAAATGTCGCTAAGTTATCAGTAGCTTATTAGTTATACATCACTGGTGTGTGTCAGCAAATAAAAATCTTAAAATAGTAGAATTAGCGATAAAAGATTATAAATACAATACATTCACAGCATTGATTCACATGCCACACATGCATACATGTGTACATATGTATTCTCAGCGTAAGTACAACAAATTAAAACTTCGATAAACTGTAAAACTCAGCAAACAAACATTATTCATTGTCTTGTGAAAATATTTATGAGAATTATATTCATTAAAAGTAGACCAATTTTAGTATATTGTACTTTTTGAAACTTCATTATTATGCTTTTATGCTATATAAAATATTATACATTAATTTTTCGAGTATGAGAAACTTCAAAACACTTAAAATGGTAAAAACATAAACTTTACGAGTAAAACTTTATCTTTTTGCAAGGAAAACGCCACTGCTTACCTAAACCAACGGGGGAAGAAGGCTAAATAAACTACAAAAGCAGGTGTAGAAATTAAAAAAAAAAGAAACCTTCCTTCTCTTCACTTAATGATGATGCTTTTTGAGGTAATTTAAAGCAAAATATGAAAACTATAATACTTCTTTCGCATACTGGAAATATGAAAAATAGCAGCATGTGATATTAATTGAAAATTTTTGCTTGTGGCAAACATTATTCTATGCTAAGCATTTATAATCATATTATTTGTTTTAAAAACTGAAAAAGTCAAATTTTTTCTTCATTTAAATTTGGTAAGCATATTTATACTAAGGTGTGCTTATACTTAATGAGTAATTAGAACAATTAAAGCCTTAAAAACAATGTATGCTTTGAGTAAAGCTGTTCAATAATAATTAGAATTAGAAAAGCTATTACTAGGAATGAATATTATTGAAAAGAGTAGATTTATAAAAATAAGTTTTTTGGTAACTTTAAATGCATTTGGAATTTTGGAAACACAATCATATCAACATCGTAACAAATCTTTACCAAATGTAGAGTAAAAAGGAAGAAAAACTTTATGATGAAATCAATATCTGCGTGAAAAAATGGAGAGCAGAGAAATTCAGCAAGAAATAACAGTGAACCTTTATCAGATTTTTGCTCTCGTTTCGTTGTTTTTGCGTGAGTTACTTGAGACAGCTCCTCCTGCCCTTCTAACATTTTATTCCTATATTTTGTAAATGCGCCAGATTTATCTCCTATCTTTTTTCCATTTTAATAGCGAACCTTAGCTTTTAATTTATTTTATCCGATAAATTTCTTGACACAATCCTAACCCTTTAATTCTAGCGAAACCCTCGTTAATTAAATTTTCTTAAATCGATGATTATAAACCTCAAACGTTTATCTCACATTTTTATTCTTTATCCGTGTCAAAAGTAGCATGCAAATTTTTTTTTTAAATTAATTTAAAATGAGAATTTTTTAAAAGATGAGTGACAAAGCAGTTAATAACTATTAACTTCTCAGATCAATCGCAAGAAAACACTGTGAATTGCTTAAGAACAAATTAAATTATTACATCAAAATAACTTAAAAACCTGTTTTCAAGAATCCCTGCTTTGAAGTTTATGTAAGGATGCCATAAATTATTATCTCGTCTGATAGTCTCCGTTGTGAACAAAACACAAAAATCTCTGTTTCTGTTTTCATGACAAGGCATTGAAAAAAGGAAAACATTGAAGCTTTTACACTTGGGAGTCAATTTTATGATTTGAAACATAACAGTTGCTTTAGTGAAAATTTATTTATCTCTTTGATGAAATGTGTGAGGAAATTTCTAAAGCAAAAAAAAAAAATGGGGAAAACAAAGAGTTTTTGTCAATAAGTTTAAAAACCTCGGATTTATAAAATAAATTGAAAGTAAACGTGAACATTAGAGCACAAAAATTTATTCTACTGCTATCGCAAATATTTTTATCCATGTTAAAGTAAAGCTTTTGTGTTGAAACATTAGAGAGTAAAGAAAATGAAAAGGAGAGAAGAAAATACGAAAGAAGATTTCGGGTCGCCACTGAGTCTG
The DNA here is from genome assembly GCA_917627325.4 of Chironomus riparius. NCBI lineage: Eukaryota > Metazoa > Arthropoda > Insecta > Diptera > Chironomidae > Chironomus > Chironomus riparius. Next base: position 33,873,590 of record OU895877.1, read on the forward strand.
AATACTCAGTGAATTATTGAATAGTTTTCACAACTGGTATGATATGCGATATGTTAGGGATAGTTTTATTCATTTTCAGCAAAAATAATCTATTTATATATGTGACTCTTGGTAGCTCATTCATTCATTATTGCTCATGCTTGCCTTGCGTATCAAAAAGTGTATAAAAAAGGAAAAAAAGAAGAAAAGGAAAAAAAGCTATAATGTTCGTGAAGTGGAAATGTGGCGAAAATTTGTATAATTTACATTCGAATTGGTGGCACGCACAATAGAGAAAAATGAACCATAAATAAATTATTTATTATGCGAATCGTATAATTTATGCTTGCTTTAGAAATAACATTTACAAAGCCTCTTTACAAATACCACCAAATATATTTACATGTTTTTTTTAAAGGAATTTCGTTATAGCATATACAATTTGAGTCTTTTTATGTCAACACATATGAAAGAGCTTTTGTTATTATTTTAAGAATACTCAGTCATCAAAAAAAAAATTGTTTTTGTGTCCATTCGGAGGAGGGGTTCTGCCTTGAGATCGAAAATGCTAATAATAAACAAAAATGTTAATTTAAAGTTGTGGAATTTAAAATTCCTACTTATTCTCCAAAATTCTGGCTACACTTTTCTATTTAAATAGTAATATATTTATTTATAAAGCACATATTTTTTTACACCAAAATCTCGAACATTTAGAAACTCTACACGAATTGCTATTTTCCTTTTTTTATGTTGGATAAACACTTTTAAATATAATTCATCTTATAAATACATTTATGCTTACTATATAATCCTTCATACTCAATAAATTATTATTATTTCCATTGCAAAAATTAGTAACTGCTAGCAGAAATTTTATATAAAGCTTACTAATAAGTTGATCTACCTTTTCTTTGTCATCTCAAAATATTTGATCCTTAAGGCTTTACACATCTTTTAATGTTAAAATAAGGCAAGAAATAAAATGATTTACATCATTATCCAAAGATTTTTAATGGATTAAAGATTACAAAAGCTTCATTTTCATCAATGTTTGAGCTGTAAAGAAAAAAAAAAATGAATTACACTGTAAACGCCGCTGCTTTCATTTTCATTTATTGTTTAAAAAGTTTGAAAAGTTTTCAGCATTTTTCAATTTCTTTTCATGATATTATATGCACATACTACCAAATACTTTTACTCACTTTTTTCTTTCTTCACAAACTTTATATTCTTGTATAATGCCATAAAAAACGGATGTTCTTCAAAAAATAATAATAATTTGTAATGAAATTCCTTCCCTCGCATACTCAAAAATTCATTCCCAAAAATCGCATAAATTATGGAAGGAAAATGAGTATAAAAAGTTTATTTTCGTACTTGAATAATTTATCACACATGTGTATTTTTCAACAGTGAATCGTTGAAAATATGAATAACTGAATTTGAAGCGATTTTTTTTTACAAAACGTAAAGAAATGAAGGCAAATTAATTTTTTTCTTTTTCATTTCTTTCCCATGTGACTTACACAATATGATTCATCAACAAATGTTTTTCACCGCAGCATTGGTGAAATTAAATGAGATTCGACTGAAACTGTTGGAAATTCTCTAGTGCTTATTCGAGTAAAATATTCAACAAAATTTATGATTTTTTATTATTCATTATGTACTAAATGACATTAAATTTAAAAAATTTGTTATAACTTTAGAACAATTTATTTTATTCTTAAAAATTAATGTTTGTGAATGAAAAATTTACTTCGTTTCCATCACATTGTTGAAGGATTCATATGTGTCAACATTTGGATATAAATTAAATATGAAATTTAATTTTCATTTTAAATTAACTACAAATTCAAAATTTAAATTAAATACATTTTTAATTCATTTTATTCCATTTTTTTGTACATAAGCATGCACTATATTTAATTTCATTTTCAGGATAATGTCACTGTGACAAAATAATGAATTACAAAAAAAGTATGAAATATCAAGAGCTTTCTATAAAAAGGCAAAAAAAAAACAAACCGGTCCCTTATCATTACTGACAAAAGATTAGAAACAATAGCAATCCAGTTTCAGTTTCAAACATAAGATGATTTATGTCCCAAAATATTTACAAAGCAAGAGCTTTTTCTCATTCAAACAAACATAACAATAATATTAGAAGAAAGTTCGAAAAATTCTCGGTTCATATAGCAAATAAAAATGAATTAATTTCTAATCTCGATTTTTTTTTGTATTCCATTCATGTGTCAATTTATGACCGAGAAAAAAAAATCAGTGACATTTTCATGACATTTTTATGATTTTCACAATGTTAAGGTTCTTATTCGTTATTTCATCATTTCAAATGGTACGGAAAATTTTAATTTGATCATAATGCTCGCTTTGGGCACTTTGCTTTTTGTTAATCATACTTTATGATTTACTGCACATTAATTTTTACAACAATCAAAAAATATATATATTTTTGAAACGTAAATAAAATCTGAATGATTTTATAAAATTTGTCAAAATGAATTTGATTATTTGTGAAGCTTTTTAAGTTGTGTTCGTGTTTTTGATGATTTTATGCGTTTAGAGATTTTAAGCTCAAATACTCTTAAAATCTTAATTTTGAACTATTAGAAATTTAAAAATCATTGTGATGGTTGTAATAATTTTCTTACTCTCATTCTGCTGCATTTTAATAAAAAAATATTTAAAAGCTTCTGTAATCAGTTTACCTATATCTTCCTATATCTTATTTCATGATTCTTCAGAGCCTTCATCTTTTGAGCAATCACTTTTATGTGATTCTTGAGTATATCATTTTGATTCAGCAAACGCATTTTTGATGCATTCATTAGCTGCGTCTAAGTAATGTGTTTCTCTCAAAAACAATTTGAATTTTGTTATGCATAGAATTTGAGATATCGTACCGAAACCTAAAATTATATGTCTAATACACTAATGGATTAGTGAACGTTGGGATATATATCGGCCTGTTTCACTAAGTTGGATAATCTACATTCGATGTTTCGGATAACCTCAGGATTGGATAATCAACTTGAATCATCAAATTTTTTTTTTCACGTTTATAAAAGTTTCAAAGTACTGTTTTTTGATATGACAATTTTTAGAATTGGAAAATCCGATTTCACTACAAAATAATCCGAAAATGAGGATAATCCACTTCGGTGAAACAGATCGTTTATTATCGCGCAAACATGCTCAGGAATTATTTTGGATATTTTTAATATATTTGGTGTGATCTTGATAAGCAATTTTAAGCTATAATTACCAAAGCAATTTAAATAAAAAGGCATTATTAATAAATGTTAGGATTTCATTATAATATCATAAATTATTCAGACTAAAATGTCTCATACAGAGCATTCCTAAATAGGAACGAATTAACATCACCAGAACAGGAAAATACACATTTAAATCTACAGTAATTAAAAATGTCTGTTGGGTTTTCGTGTTTTTATTGCCACTTAACATGTTGCACCTGCAATAGAAAGAACGACAATGCTAAATTTTAACCTAATAAAACAGAGAAGGAAGGTAAAAAATTTATTATTGCAGGTAATTGAACAGTGAGAACTTTATTGTACATAGCTCATGAAATAAAAATCCAGATAGCATTAAAACTTTATAATTTCATTTAAGATCATTACACCTGTCTCGGCAGTAAAATTGCAGTGTAATTAGTTCACTAATGTGGCAATTTTTTTAAATTAATAGTAAAATTCTTAAGCTATCGTAATGTATTAAAAGTGAAGTATTTATTTCTGATAATTATAGTAATTATCTGTTGAAATAAAACATAAATAAAAATGATTTTCTGTCGTTTTCTTTTATTAATCATAGCAAAGGAATCAGAAAATTAAATCTACAAATGTAATTGTCTAATTCGATTCGATCACAATTTTCCAATTGGGAGCATTTATTAATTTCCTTTTAACTTAATTTGAAATTCAAATTAACTCAAGATTAATGTTTCGTTAACATTTTCACGTTGATCTTTTTTCTGTTTCAATTAAAATTTTTTGTTTCAACATCGTTTCATCGATAAAAGTTTCACCCTCTGTGCAAACTCACGAAACCCAGTATTGAAAATAAAGTGAAAGGAAAACAAGAACAAAAAGAAGATTTTTTGAATACATATTGACAGATCAATATGAAAAAGCTTTCATAAAGATCAATATTGGAATAATTGACTGAGAGAGTAAAAATTAATTTTCATTAATACCCCAAAAAAAAAAAATTTAATTAAAAAAAGCCGCATTTTGAATAAGAGCTCCAAGTATTAATTTTATTTTTTTTTTCATTGTACTTCAATAGTAAAAACTTTTCTTACTGAACGAAATACGTATTATTTGTATATTGAGAATAAAAAGTCCAATTATTAATTCATTTCAATGCATTTAAGAGTCGTTCGCATATTTCGTAACACTTTAGGAGTCTGGGTTTTATTACGCTTTACATAAAAATTTTCTGATTTTGTGTTACGAAATAGCTACCCGTTTCAAAAAAGTTCAGTAATTAAGCATCAGTTAAGTCGATTTATCAGTAATATACCAATGAAAAAATTTAATATTTATTCACTTTCAGTTCACAAAAATGAATATTAATTTTTGAAAAGCCTGCATGTTTGATTAATTAATGTAAATTTGCAAATGTAAGGAAAATTCATAATGCAAAGTAATTTTTATAAGAATTTCCCAAGACTCTTCCAAATTCAAATTTCAATCAATCTTTATTACTAATGAGAAGCATTTTTAAAAAAACATAATCTACATGTTGATTAAAACCACAAATTATATTCTCGCTTTTCAGTAATTTGTAATCCTGTCAAAAAACTTTCTTCTCCATTTTTTTCTCCTCTTTTTCTACAACCATTTTCATATCTACTAAAAATCTCAATGCTCGAACAAAGTTAAAGTTCAAACCACAATCTTCTACTCTTACTTACAGAATCATCACATCTCATTATGTAAAAGACTTGAGTGAATAAAAAAAAACCTTTCTGACACCGTAACAGACATGCGATATTGTCATTAAGGAATAATTTTCTCTTCATTCTCACCAAACTACTTACTGATGTAATTTTTTGTACTTTGATCAGCAGAATAATATCGAACTAAGGAGAGGTTCTTTTTTATCTGTCAGTTCATGATATAAAATCATTAAGAAGTGAGTTTTACAAATGGCACAGAAGGATATGCTCATACTCCTCTAGTATAATCATTTTGATACTGATGCTGTAAATTTATTTTTTTGTCTTTATTACCAAAAGCACCAATTTTGTACGTCAAAAAAACTTTTTGTTCAAATGTTAAGAAAAGGAAATATTTTAATCAGCGTTATTTATTATAAATACGTTTAACAAATCTTTCATATTTAGATACTTTTTTCAAAAATTGAATTAAATTGGTACATTTTTTTTTTTGATAAGCATACATAAAGCATCTCCATAAGCTACAATGAATTTTAAAAAATAAATCTATTTTGTAGAACTTTAAAAAATTATTTCTCAATCTCGAGTCAAATACACGATTAGAAAAATGTGTAGGCTGACATAGAATGATATGAATATTTTAAAAACTGCTTACCCTTTTAGTCTTTTGTGCTCTATATGAAAACAACTGCTAAATAATGTAAATCGAAGTAATTAATTATTTAAAATCGAAAAGCTTACAATGTGGCTACACGAAGATTAAGATCGACAAGTTTTAATCTCTCTTTTTATTCTTTGTATCATATTTTTCCCTGTATAAAATTAAAAGGGATTAAAACATTCACCGGGTATGAGAATGTTTTTATTAAAAATACATAAATAAAACATAACGTAATACAATATAGTAACAAAATTATTTATATTGCTAATTCTTTATTGCTGTTATGCGTGTACTTATAAATAAAGTATTGAACGAGATTAGATCCTAAATTTTATATCTTATATTTTATTAAACCTTTATTTACAACATCGAATGTAAATTAGTCCATTTTCGGATGATTTCTCCCCATTTCTTCATAAACGATAAAAAAAAGTTTTTAAAAAATTCAGGATGACACAACGATAACATCTATTAATAGCAAGGGGAAAGAACTAGTTGGTAAATGCACGAAAATAAATGTAAATGCAGATATGGCAGATATTGTAATGCTTATTTCTTATATAGAAACGCATAAAAAATAAACGAGAATGTTGAGACCTTTAAAAGATCAAAACTTTTTTAAATTCAGAAACATTTTGTTTTCAGTTTAAAAACGGTAATTTTAATAAATTTCCAAAAATTTGAAACTTGAATGCGATTTTTTAACCAAGAAACAAAAGTTTTCAATCGAAGTATAAGTAGGGTGACCATCTGCGTAGTTTTTCAACGGACAGTCCAGTATTTTTCAAGACTGTCCTGTATAAATTTTTAAATATTGTTCTTGGTCCTGTATTTTTTTTATGAAAATTTCCGTTAATTTTTGAATTTTACTCTATGTCCTGTTTTTTTCGAAAAAATTTACCAAATGTCCTGTATTTTCATGAAAATTAGATGGTAACCCTAAGTATAACCCAAGCCCGCTAAGGTTCAAATCCTACGAAAAATCATCAAGAAAATATTTTTTTGCATGAAAATAATATTTGTTCTAAATTTGGCATTTGCCATATACTTCACAAGAGCTCGCAGAAACCACTATTATAACCCGAAAATTTATCGGGACCGGGATTTCGAGAAAGTATAATTTATAAGTTCTCTCTAAATTTGTATGGGGCTTCCAATCAATTATTTATCTTCCTCAGGTTTGTGTGTAAGTCATGGGCGTTCATCAGTGTCTGACTTAATTAAATTTTGTTCTTTTTCATAGTGTTAGTGTACTTTAATTATTACGCACTAATACTTTTACAATAATTTACACAAATAAAAGAAAAATACAAAAGAACAGGTAAAATTTAACACGTGTTTTATCCAGAAAAGTAATCCATTTGTTTTCAATTTGCATTCCTTTGATGTATTACATTGATGTCTTATTGCATTGTCCGTTTATCTTCCAATTTCATAAGACATCATCTTCAGATGAATAATACATGGCTAATATATATGTATCGTCCATGGAAGATTCTCATGGAATACATTGATCTACCTTTTGGTTACTTTGGTATGTTTTATTTAAAAATGCAATTTAAAGCATTTTTGGTTTCGATCATAGTAGGCTTTTTTCAAAAAAAAATATCGATTTAATATCTATATTAGCATTCTTTATCATTTATAATACCCATATATGTTTTAAAATGCAATTTAAAGCATTTTTGGTTTTGATCATAGTAGACTTTTTTCAAAAAAATATCAATTTTATATCTATATTAGCATTCTTTATCATTTATAATACCCAGATATGTTTTAAAATGCAATTTAAAGCATATTTGGTTTTGATCATAGTAGGCTATTTTCAAAAAAATATTTATTTTATATCTATATTAGCATTCTTTATCATTTATAATACCCAGATATGTTTTAATATGCAATTTAAAGCATTTTTGGTTTTGATCATAGTAGACTTTTTTCAAAAAAATATCAATTTTATATCTATATTAGCATTCTTTATCATTTATAATACCCAGATATGTTTTAATATGCAATGTAAAGCATTTTTGGTTTTGATCATAGTAGACTTTTTTCAAAAAAATATCAATTTTATATCTATATTAGCATTCTTTATCATTTATAATACCCAGATATGTTTTAATATGCAATTTAAAGCATTTTTGGTTTTGATCATAGTAGACTTTTTTTAAAAAAATATCAATTTTATATCTATATTAGCATTCTTTATCATTTATAATACCCAGATATGTTTTAAAATGCAATTTAAAGCATTTTTGGTTTTGATCATAGTAGGCTATTTTCATAAAAATATCAATTTTATATCTATATTAGCATTTTTTATCATTTATAATTTCCAGATATGTTTTAAAATGCAATTTAAAGCATTTTTGGTTTTGATCATAGTAGGCTTTTTTCAAAAAAATATCAATTTTATATCTATATTAGCATTCTTTATCATTTATAATACCCAGATATGTTTTAAAATGCAATTTAAAGCATTTTTGGTTTTGATCATAGTAGGCTATTTTCAAAAAAATATCAATTTTATTTATATCTATATTAGCATTCTTTATCATTTATAATACCCAGATATGTTTTAAAATGCAATTTAAAGCATTTTTGGTTTTGATCATAGTAGGCTATTTTCAAAAAAATATCGATTTTATGTCTTTATAAGCATTATTTATCATTTATAATACCTATATATGTTTTAATATGCAATTTCAAGCATTTTTGGTTTTGATCATAGTAGGCTATTTTCAAAAAAATAAAAGGTTTATGTCTATATAAGCATTATTTATCATTTATTATACCCAGATAAGTTTTAATATGCAATTTAAAGCATTTTTGGTTTTGATCATAGTAGACTTTTTTCAAAAAAATATCAATTTTATGTCTATATAAGCATTATTTATCATTTGTGATACCCAGATATGTTTTAATATGCAATTTAAAGCATTTTTGGTTTTGATCATAGTAGGCTATTTTCAAAAAAATATCAATTTTTTGTCTATATAAGCATTACTTATCATTTATAATACCCAGATATGTTTTAATATGCAATTTAAAGCATTTTTGGTTTTGATCAAAATAGGCTATTTTCAGAAAATATCAATTTTTTTTGTATATAAGCATTTTTTATCATTTATAATACCCAGATATGTTTTAAAATGCAATTTAAAACATTTTTGGTTTTGATCATAGTAGGCTATTTTCAAAAAATATCAATTTTATATCTATATTAGCATTTTTTATCATTCATAATACCCAGATATGTTTTAATATGCAATTTAAAGCATTTTTGGTTTTGATCATAGCAGGCTATTTTCAAAAAAATATCAATTTTATGTCTTTATAAGCATTATTTATCATTTGTAATACCCAGATATGTTTTAATATGCAATTTAAAGCATTTTTGGTTTTGATCATAGTAGGCTATTTTCAAAAAATATCAATTTTATGTCTTTATTACCTTAGTTTATCATTTGTAATACCCAGATATGTTTAAATATGCAATTTAAAGCGTTTTTGGTTTTGATCATAGCAGGCTTTTTTCAAAAAAATATCAATTTTATATCTATATTAGCATTTTTTATCATTCATAATACCCAGATATGTTTTAAAATGCAATTTAAAGCATTTTTGGTTTTGATCAAAGTAGGCTATTTTCAAAAAAATATCAATTTTATGTCTATATAAGCATTATTTATCATTTGTAATACCCAGATATGTTTTAATATGCAATTTAAAGCATTTTTGGTTTTGATCATAGTAGGCTATTTTCAAAAAATATCAATTTTATATCTATATTAGCATTTTTTATCATTCATAATACCCAGATATGTTTTAAAATGCAATTTAAAGCATTTTTGGTTTTGATCATAGTAGGCTATTTTCAAAAAAATAAAAGGTTTATGTCTATATAAGCATTATTTATCATTTATTATACCCAGATAAGTTTTAATATGCAATTTAAAGCATTTTTGGTTTTGATTATAGTAGGCTATTTTCAAAAAAATAAAAGGTTTATGTCTATATAAGCATTATTTATCATTTATTATACCCAGATAAGTTTTAATATGCAATTTAAAGCATTTTTGGTTTTGATTATAGTAGGCTATTTTCAAAAAAATATCAATTTTATGTCTATATAAGCATTATTTATCATTTATAATACCCAGATATGTTTTAATATGCAATTTAAAGCATTTTTGGTTTTGATCATAGTAGACTTTTTTCCAAAAAAATATCAATTTTATATCTATATTAGCATTCTTTATCATTTATAATACCCAGATATGTTTTAAAATGCAATTTAAAGCATTTTTGGTTTTGATCATAGTAGGCTATTTTCAAAAAAATATCAATTTCATGTCTTTATAAGCATTATTTATCATTTATAATACCTATATATGTTTTAATATGCAATTTAAAGCATTTTTGGTTTTGATCATAGTAGGCTATTTTCAAAAAATTATCAATTTTATGTCTTTATAAGCATTATTTATCATTTATAATACCTATATATGTTTTAATATGCAATTTCAAGCATTTTTGGTTTTGATCATAGTAGGCTATTTTCAAAAAAATAAAAGGTTTATGTCTATATAAGCATTATTTATCATTTATTATACCCAGATAAGTTTTAATATGCAATTTAAAGCATTTTTGGTTTTGATCATAGTAGGCTATTTTCAAAAAAATATCAATTTCATGTCTTTATAAGCATTATTTATCATTTATAATACCTATATATGTTTTAATATGCAATTTAAAGCATTTTTGGTTTTGATCATAGTAGGCTATTTTCAAAAAATTATCAATTTTATGTCTTTATAAGCATTATTTATCATTTATAATACCTATATATGTTTTAATATGCAATTTCAAGCATTTTTGGTTTTGATCATAGTAGGCTATTTTCAAAAAAATAAAAGGTTTATGTCTATATAAGCATTATTTATCATTTATTATACCCAGATAAGTTTTAATATGCAATTTAAAGCATTTTTGGTTTTGATCATAGTAGGCTATTTTCAAAAAAATATCAATTTTATGTCTATATAAGCATTATTTATCATTTGTAATACCCAGATATGTTTTAATATGCAATTTAAAGCATTTTTGGTTTTGATTATAGTAGGCTATTTTCAAAAAATATCAATTTTATATCTATATTAGCATTTTTTATCATTCATAATACCCAGATATGTTTTAAAATGCAATTTAAAGCATTTTTGGTTTTGATCAAAGTAGACTTTTTTCAAAAAAATATCAATTTTATGTCTATATAAGCATTATTTATCATTTGTAATACCCAGATATGTTTTAATATGCAATTTAAAGCATTTTTGGTTTTGATTATAGTAGGCTATTTTCAAAAAATATCAATTTTATATCTATATTAGCATTTTTTATCATTCATAATACCCAGATATGTTTTAAAATGCAATTTAAAGCAATTTTGGTTTTGATCAAAGTAGACTTTTTTCAAAAAAATATCAATTTTATGTCTATATAAGCATTATTTATCATTTGTAATACCCAGATATGTTTTAGTATGCAATTTAAAGCATTTTTGGTTTTGATCAAAATAGGCTATTTTCAGAAAATATCAATTTTTTATGTATATAAGCATTTTTTATCATTTATAATACCCAGATATGTTTTAATATGCAATTTAAAGCATTTTTGGTTTTGATCATAGTAGACTATTTTCAGAAAATATCAATTTTTTATCTATATAAGCATTTTTTATCATTTATAATACCCAGATATGTTTTAATATGCAATTTAAAGCATTTTTGGTTTTGATCATAGTAGGCTATTTTCAAAAAATATCAATTTTATATCTATATTAGCATTTTTTATCATTCATAATACCCAGATATGTTTTAATATGCAATTTAAAGCATTTTTGGTTTTGATCATAGTAGGCTATTTTCAAAAAAATATCGATTTTATGTCTATATAAGCATTATTTATTATTTATAATACCCAGATATGTTTTAATATGCAATTTAAAGCATTTTTGGTTTTGATCATAGTAGGCTATTTTCAAAAAAATATCGATTTTATGTCTTTATAAGCATTATTTATCATTTATAATACCTATATATGTTTTAATATGCAATTTAAAGCATTTTTGGTTTTGATCAAAGTAGGCTATTTTCAAAAAAATATCGATTTTATGTCTATATAAGCATTATTTATTATTTATAATACCCAGATATGTTTTAATATGCAATTTAAAGCATTTTTGGTTTTGATCATAGTAGGCTATTTTCAAAAAAATATCGATTTTATGCCTAAATAAGCATTATTTATCATTTATAATACCCAGATATGTTTTAATATGCAATTTAAAGCATTTTTGGTTTTGATCATAGTAGGCTATTTTCAAAAAAAAAAATCAATTTTATGTCTATACTGGGGGTCCTCGATTTGAGTAGTTGTTTTGTTCCAAAAAATTTCTACTCAAATCGAATCTATTCAAATCGAGGCAAAGAATCAATACAAAATTACATGTTTTGTTCCAGAGTCCAAAAAATATATCAAAACAATGAAATTTTTGATCATTTTTTGCACATTTTACCTCGTTGCTTAACTTTTCCTATGTGTTTTAGATAACTTAATTTATTTCAAGGCATATTCATATTGTTTTTACACAGAAATTCACAAAAAATATGTTTTTGAAACAAAACAAAAATATGAGAACCTTGCAAATGTTAATTCACTGAACAATTTGTAAGGTTTTTGAATTTGAACTTTTAATTTTATAGCGATTTTTTAAATTTTTACTTTAATTTTGTAACTTTAGTATTGATTTTTCTATCAATATGATAAGTTCACGCTTATTGCAGTAAAATTTATGTTTTAAAAATATTTTCTGAAATGTTTTTATCAAAAATATTTGTTTTGTAAACAGTTCAAATCGAAGAAAACAGGAAGAAATCTACTCAAATCGAATATTTTGGTGGGTAAAAATTTTTCTGTTCAAATCGAATCTACTCAAATAGAATCTACTCAAATCGAGGACCCCCAGTATAAGCATTATTAATCATTTATAATACCCAGATATGTTTTAATATGCAATTTAAAGCATTTTTGGTTTTGATCAAAATAGGCTATTTTCAAAAAAAATATCAATTTTATGCCTAAATAAGCATTATTTATCATTTATAATACCCAGATATGTTTTAATATGCAATTTAAAGCATTTTTGGTTTTGATCATAGTAGGCTATTTTCAAAAAAATATCAATTTTCTGTCTAAATAAGCATTATTTATCATTTATAATACCCAGATATGTTTTAATATGCAATTTAAAGCATTTTTGGTTTTGATCATAGTAGGCTATTTTCAAAAAAATATCAATTTTCTGTCTACATAAGCATTTTTTATTACTAATAATACCCAGATATGTTTTAAAAAGCAATTTAAAGCATTTATGGTTTTGATCATAGTAGGCTATTTTCAAAAAAATATCAATTTTATGTCTTTATTACCTTAGTTTATCATTTGTAATACCCAGATATGTTTTAATATGCAATTTAAAGCATTTTTGGTTTTGATCATAGTAGGCTATTTTTAAAAAAATATCAATTTTATTTCTTTATTACCTTAGTTTATCATTTGTAATACCCAGATATGTTTTAATATGCAATTTAAAGCATTTTTGGTTTTGATCATAGTAGGCTATTTTCAAAAAAATATCAATTTTATGTCTTTATTACCTTAGTTTATCATTTGTAATACCCAGATATGTTTTAATATGCAATTTAAAGCATTTTTGGTTTTGATCATAGTAGGCTATTTTCAAAAAAATATCAATGTTATTTCTTTATTACCTTAGTTTATCATTTGTAATACCCAGATATGTTTTAATATGCAATTTAAAGCATTTTTGGTTTTGATCATAGTAAGCTATTTTCAAAAAAATATCAATTTTATGTCTTTATTACCATTGTTTATCATTTGTAATACCCAGATATGTTTTAAAATGCAATTTAAAGCATTTTTGGATTTGATCATAGTAGGCTATTTTCAAAAAAATATCAATTTTATTTCTTTATTACCTTAGTTTATCATTTGTAATACCCAGATATGTTTTAATATGCAATTTAAAGCATTTTTGGTTTTGATCATAGTAGGCTATTTTCAAAAAAATATCAATTTTATGTCTTTATTACCTTAGTTTATCATTTGTAATACCCAGATATGTTTTAATATGCAATTTAAAGCATTTTTGGTTTTGATCATAGTAAGCTATTTTCAAAAAAATATCAATTTTATGTCTTTATTACCATTGTTTATCATTTGTAATACCCAGATATGTTTTAAAATGCAATTTAAAGCATTTTTGGTTTTGATCATAGTAGGCTATTTTCTAAAAAATATCAATTTTATTTCTTTATTACCTTAGTTTATCATTTGTAATACCCAGATATGTTTTAATATGCAATTTAAAGCATTTTTGGTTTTGATCATAGTAGGCTATTTTCAAAAAAATATCAATTTTATGTCTTTATTACCTTAGTTTATCATTAATAATACCCAGATATGTTTTAATATGCAATTTAAAGCATTTTTGGTTTTGATCATAGTAGGCTATTTTCAAAAAAATATCAATTTTATTTCTTTATTACCTTAGTTTATCATTTGTAATACCCAGATATGTTTTAATATGCAATTAAAAGCATTTTTGGTTTTGATCATAGTAGGCTATTTTCAAAAAAATATCAATTTTATTTCTTTATTACCTTAGTTTATCATTTGTAATACCCAGATATGTTTTAATATGCAATTTAAAGCATTTTTGGTTTTGATCATAGTAGGCTATTTTCAAAAAAATATCAATTTTATGTCTTTATTACCTTAGTTTATCATTTGTAATACCCAGATATGTTTTAATATGCAATTAAAAGCATTTTTGGTTTTGATCATAGTAGGCTATTTTCAAAAAAATATCAATTTTATTTCTTTATTACCTTAGTTTATCATTTGTAATACCCAGATATATTTTAATATGCAATTTAAAGCATTTTTGGTTTTAATCATAGTAGGTTATTTTCAAAAAAATATAAATTTTATGTCTATATAAGCATTATTTAACGTTTATAATACCCAGATATGTTTTAAAATGCAATTTAAAGCATTTATGGTTTTGATCTTAGGAGGCTATTTCCAAAAAAATATCAATTTTATGTCTATATTAGCATGCTTTATCATTTATAATACCCAGATATGTTTTAATATGCAATTTAAAGCATTTTTGGTTTTGATCATAGTAGGCTATTTTCAAAAAAATATCAATTTTATGTCTTTATTAGCATTCTTTATCATTTATAATACCCAGATATGTTTTAAAATGCAATTTAAAGCATTTTTGGTTTTAATCATAGTAGGTTATTTTCAAAAAAATATCAATTTTATGTCTATATTAGCATTCTTTATCATTTATAATACCCAGATATGTTTTAAAATGCAATTTAGAGCATTTTTGGTTTTGATCATAGTAGGCTATTTTCAAAAAAATATCAATTTTATGTCTATATTAGCATTCTTTATCATTTATAATACCCAGATATGTTTTAAAATGCAATTTAAAGCATTTTTGGTTTTGATCATAGTAGGCTATTTTCAAAAAGATATCAATTTTATGTCTTTATTACCTTAGTTTATCATTTGTAATACCCAGATATGTTTTAATATGCAATTAAAAGCATTTTTGGTTTTGATCATAGTAGGCTATTTTCAAAAAAATATCAATTTTATGTCTTTATTACCTTAGTTTATCATTTGTAATACCCAGATATGTTTTAATATGCAATTTAAAGCATTTTTGGTTTTGATCATAGTAGGCTATTTTCAAAAAAATATCAATTTTATGTCTTTATTACCTTAGTTTATCATTTGTAATACCCAGATATGTTTTAATATGCAATTTAAAGCATTTTTGGTTTTAATCATAGTAGGCTATTTTCAAAAAAATATCAATTTTATGTCTATATTAGCATTCTTTATCATTTATAATACCCAGATATGTTTTAATATGCAATTTAAAGCATTTTTGGTTTTGATCAAAGTAGATTTTTCAAAAAAGTTTCAATTTTATGTCTATATAAGCATTATTTATCATTTGTAATACGCAGATATGTTTTGATATGCAATTTAAAGCATTTTTGGTTTTGATCATAGTAGGCTATTTTCATTTGTAATACCCAGATATGTTTTAATATGCAATTTAGAGCATTTTTGGTTTTGATCATAGTAGGCTATTTTCAAAAAAATATCAATTTTATGTCTATATTAGCATTCTTTATCATTTATTTTACTCAGATATGTTTTAATATGCAATTTAAAGAATTTTTGGTTTTGATCAAAGTAGGCTATTTTCAAAAAAATATCAATTTTCTGTCTATATAAGCATTTTTTATCATTAATAATACCCAAATATGTTTTAATATGCAATTTAAAGCATTTTTGGTTTTGATCATAGTAGGCTATTTTCAAAAAGATATCAATTTTATGTCTTTATTACCTTAGTTTATCATTTGTAATACCCAGATATGTTTTAATATGCAATTAAAAGCATTTTTGGTTTTAATCATAGTAGGCTATTTTCAAAAAAATATCAATTTTATGTCTATATTAGCATTTTTTATCATTTATAATACCCAGATATGTTTTAATATGCAATTTAAAGCATTTTTGGTTTTGATCAAAGTAGGCTATTTTCAAAAAAGTTTCAATTTTATGTCTATATAAGCATTATTTATCATTTGTAATACGCAGATATGTTTTGATATGCAATTTAAAGCATTTTTGGTTTTGATCATAGTAGGCTATTTTCAAAAAAATATCAATTTTATGCCTATATTAGCATTTTTTATCATTTATAATACCCAGATATGTTTTAATATGCAATTTAAAGCATTTTTGGTTTTAATCATAGTAGGCTATTTTCAAAAAAATATCAATTTTATGTCTATATAAGCATTATTTATCATTTATAATACCCAGATATGTTTTAAAATGCAATTTAAAGCATTTATGGTTTTGAACATAGTAGGCTATTTTCAAAAAAATATCAATTTTATGTCTTTATTACCTTAGTATATCATTTGTAATACCCAGATATGTTTTAATATGCAATTTAAAGCATTTTTGGTTTCGATCATAGTAGGCTATTTTCAAAAAAATATCAATTTTATGTCTATATTAGCATTTTTTATCATTTATAATACCCAGATATGTTTTAATATGCAATTTAAAGCATTTTTGGTTTTAATCATTGTAGGCTATTTTAAAAAAAATATCAATTTTATGTCTATATAAGCATTATTTATCATTTACAATACCCAGATATGTTTTAAAATGCAATTTAAAGCATTTATGGTTTTGATCAAAGTAGGCTATTTTCAAAAAAATATCAATTTTCTGTCTATATAAGCATTTTTTATCATTAATAATACCCAAATATGTTTTAATATGCAATTTAAAGAATTTTTGGTTTTGATCAAAGTAGGCTATTTTCAAAAAAATATCAATTTTATGTCTTTATTACCTTAGTTTATCATTTGTAATACCCAGATATGTTTTAAAATGCAATTTAAAGCATTTTTGGTTTTGATCATATTAGGCTATTTTCAAATATATCAATATTATGTCTTTATAAGCATTATTTATCATTTATAATACCCAGATATGTTTTAATATGCAATTTAAAGCATTTTTGGTTTTGATCATATTAGGCTATTTTCAAATATATCAATATTATGTCTTTATAAGCATTATTTATCATTTATAATACCCAGATATGTTTTAATATGCAATTTAAAGCATTTTTGGTTTTGATCATAGTAGGCTATTTTCAAAAAAATATCAATTTTATGTCTTTATTAGCATTCTTTATCATTTATAATACCCAGATATGTTTTAATATGCAATTTAAAGCATTTTTGGTTTTGATCATAGTAGGCTATTTTCAAAAAAATAATAATTTTATGTCTATATAAGCATTATTAATCATTTATAATACCCAGATATGTTTTAATATGCAATTTAAAGCATTTTTGGTTTTGATCATATTATGCTATTTTCAAATATATCAATATTATGCCTTTATAAGCATTATTTATCATTTATAATACCCAGATATGTTTTAAAATGCAATTTAAAGCATTTATGGTTTTGATCATAGTAGGCTATTTTCAAAAAAATATCAATTTTATGTCTTTATTACCATTGTTTATCATTTGTAATACCCAGATATGTTTTAAAATGCAATTTAAAGCATTTTTGGTTTTGATCATAGTAGGCTATTTTCAAAAAAATCTAGATTTTATATCTAAATTAGCATTCTTTATCATTTATAATACCCAGATATGTTTTAAAATGCAATTTAAAGCATTTTTGGTTTTGATCATAGTAGGCTATTTTCAAAAAAATATCAATTTTATGTCTTTATTACCATTGTTTATCATTTGTAATACCCAGATATGTTTTAAGATGCAATTTAGAGCATTTTTGGTTTTGATCATAGTAGGCTATTTTCAAAAAAATATCAATTTTATGTCTATATTAGCATTCTTTATCATTTGTAATACCCACATATGTTTTAATATGCAATTTAAAGCATTTTTGGTTTTGATCATAGTAGGCTATTTTCAAAAAAATCTAGATTTTATATCTAAATTAGCATTCTTTATCATTTATAATACCCAGATATGTTTTAAAATGCAATTTAAAGCATTTTTGGTTTTAATCATAGTAGGTTATTTTCAAAAAAATATCAATTTTGTGTCTATATTAGCATTCTTTATCATTTATTATACTCAGATATGTTTTAATATGCAATTTAAAGCATTTTTGGTTTTGATCATAGTAGGCTATTTTCAAAAAGATATCAATTTTATTTCTTTATTACCTTAGTTTATCATTTGTAATACCCAGATATGTTTTAATATGCAATTAAAAGCATTTTTGGTTTTGATCATAGTAGGCTATTTTCAAAAAAATATCAATTTTATGTCTTTATTACCATTGTTTATCATTTTTAATACCCAGATATGTTTTAATATGCAATTAAAAGCATTTTTGGTTTTGATCATAGTAGGCTATTTTCAAAAAAATATCAATTTTATGTCTTTATTACCATTGTTTATCATTTGTAATACCCAGATATGTTTTAATATGCAATTTAAAGCATTTTTGGTTTTGATCATATTAGGCTATTTTGAAAAAAATATCAATTTTATGTCTTTATTACCTTAGTATATCATTTGTAATACCCAGATATGTTTTAATATGCAATTTAAAGCATTTTTGGTTTTGATCATAGTAGGCTATTTTGAAAAAAATATCAATTTTATGTCTTTATTACCTTAGTATATCATTTGTAATACCCAGATATGTTTTAATATGCAATTTAAAGCATTTTTGGTTTTAATCATAGTAGGCTATTTTCAAAAAAATATCAATTTTATGTCTCTATTACCATTATTTATCATTTGTAATACGCAGATATGTTTTAATATGCAATTTAAAGCATTTTTGGTTTTGATCATAGTAGGCTATTTTCAAAAAAATATCAATTTTATGTCTTTATTACCTTAGTTTATCATTTGTAATACCCAGATATGTTTTAATATGCAATTTAAAGCATTTTTGGTTTTGATCATAGTAGGCTATTTTGAAAAAAATATCAATTTTATGTCTTTATTACCTTAGTATATCATTTGTAATGCCCAGATATGTTTTAAAATGTAATTTAAAGCATTTATGGTTTTGATCATAGTAGGCTATTTTCAAAAAAATATCAATTTTATGTCTTTATTAGCATTCTTTATCATTTATAATACCCAAATATGTTTTAATATGCAATTTAAAGCATTTTTGGTTTTGATCATAGTAGGCTATTTTCAAAAAAATATCAATTTTATGTCTTTATTACCTTAGTTTATCATTTATAATACCCAGAAATGTTTTAATATGCAATTTAAAGCATTTTTGGTTTTGATCATAGTAGGCTATTTAAAAAAAAAATAATAATTTTATGTGTATATAAGCATTGTTAATCATTTATAATACCCAGATATGTTTTAATATGCAATTTAAAGCATTTTTGGTTTTGATCATAGTAGGCTATTTTCAAAAAAATATCAATTTTATGTCTTTATTACCTTAGTATATCATTTGTAATACCCAGATATGTTTTAATATGCAATTTAAAGCATTTTTGGTTTTGATCATAGTAGGCTATTTTCAAAAAAATATCAATTTTATGTCTATATAAGCATTATTTATCATTTATAATACCCAGATATGTTTTAAAATGCAATTTAAAGCATTTATGGTTTTGATCATAGTAGGCTATTTTCAAAAAAATATCAATTTTATGTCTTTATTAGCATTCTTTATCATTTATAATACCCAAATATGTTTTAATATGCAATTTAAAGCATTTTTGGTTTTGATCATAGTAGGCTATTTTCAAAAAAATTATAATTTTATGTCTATATAAGCATTATTAATCATTTATAATACCCAGATATGTTTTAATATGCAATTTAAAGCATTTTTGGTTTTGATCATATTAGGCTATTTTCAAATATATCAATATTATGCCTTTATAAGCATTATTTATCATTTATAATACCCAGATATGTTTTAAAATGCAATTTAAAGCATTTATGGTTTTGATCATAGTAGGCTATTTTCAAAAAAATATCAATTTTATGTCTTTATTACCATTGTTTATCATTTGTAATACCCAGATATGTTTTAAAATGCAATTTAAAGCATTTTTGGTTTTGATCATAGTAGGCTATTTTCAAAAAAATATCAATTTTATGTCTTTATTACCTTAGTTTATCATTTATAATACCCAGATATGTTTTAATATGCAATTTAAAGAATTTTTGGTTTTGATCAAAGTAGGCTATTTTCAAAAAAAAATCAATTTTATGTCTTTATTACCTTAGTTTATCATTTATAATACCCAGATATGTTTTAATATGCAATTTAAAGCATTTTTGGTTTTGATCATAGTAGGCTATTTTCAAAAAAATATCAATTTTATGTCTTTATTACCATTGTTTATCATTTATAATACGCAGATATGTTTTAATATGCAATTTAAAGCATTTTTGGTTTTGATCATATTAGGCTATTTTGAAAAAAATATCAATTTTATGTCTTTATTACCTTAGTATATCATTTGTAATACCAAGATATGTTTTATTTTAATATGCAATTTAAAGCATTTTTGGTTTCGATCATAGTAGGCTATTTTGAAAAAAATATCAATTTTATGTCTTTATTACCTTAGTATATCATTTGTAATGCCCAGATATGTTTTAAAATGCAATTTAAAGCATTTATGGTTTTGATCATAGTAGGCTATTTTCAAAAAAATATCAATTTTATGTCTTTATTAGCATTCTTTATCATTTATAATACCCAAATATGTTTTAATATGCAATTTAAAGCATTTTTGGTTTTGATCATAGTAGGCTATTTTCAAAAAAATATCAATTTTATGTCTTTATTACCTTAGTTTATCATTTATAATACCCAGAAATGTTTTAATATGCAATTTAAAGCATTTTTGGTTTTGATCATAGTAGGCTATTTAAAAAAAAAATAATAATTTTATGTGTATATAAGCATTGTTAATCATTTATAATACCCAGATATGTTTTAATATGCAATTTAAAGCATTTTTGGTTTTGATCATAGTAGGCTATTTTCAAAAAAATATCAATTTTATGTCTTTATTACCTTAGTATATCATTTGTAATACCCAGATATGTTTTAATATGCAATTTAAAGCATTTTTGGTTTCGATCATAGTAGGCTATTTTCAAAAAAATATCAATTTTATGTCTATATAAGCATTATTTATCATTTATAATACCCACATATGTTTTAAAATGCAATTTAAAGCATTTATGGTTTTGATCATAGTAGGCTATTTTCAAAAAAATATCAATTTTATGTCTTTATTAGCATTCTTTATCATTTATAATACCCAAATATGTTTTAATATGCAATTTAAAGCATTTTTGGTTTTGATCATAGTAGGCTATTTTCAAAAAAATTATAATTTTATGTCTATATAAGCATTATTAATCATTTATAATACCCAGATATGTTTTAATATGCAATTTAAAGCATTTTTGGTTTTGATCATATTAGGCTATTTTCAAATATATCAATATTATGCCTTTATAAGCATTATTTATCATTTATAATACCCAGATATGTTTTAAAATGCAATTTAAAGCATTTATGGTTTTGATCATAGTAGGCTATTTTCAAAAAAATATCAATTTTATGTCTTTATTACCATTGTTTATCATTTGTAATACCCAGATATGTTTTAAAATGCAATTTAAAGCATTTTTGGTTTTGATCATAGTAGGCTATTTTCAAAAAAATATCAATTTTATGTCTTTATTACCTTAGTTTATCATTTATAATACCCAGATATGTTTTAATATGCAATTTAAAGAATTTTTGGTTTTGATCAAAGTAGGCTATTTTCAAAAAAAAATCAATTTTATGTCTTTATTACCTTAGTTTATCATTTATAATACCCAGATATGTTTTAATATGCAATTTAAAGCATTTTTGGTTTTGATCATAGTAGGCTATTTTCAAAAAAATATCAATTTTATGTCTTTATTACCATTGTTTATCATTTATAATACGCAGATATGTTTTAATATGCAATTTAAAGCATTTTTGGTTTTGATCATATTAGGCTATTTTGAAAAAAATATCAATTTTATGTCTTTATTACCTTAGTATATCATTTGTAATACCAAGATATGTTTTATTTTAATATGCAATTTAAAGCATTTTTGGTTTCGATCATAGTAGGCTATTTTCAAAAAAATATCAATTTTATGTCTTTATTACCTTAGTTTATCATTTGTAATACCCAGATATGTTTTAATATGCAATTTAAAGCATTTTTGGTTTTGATCATAGTAGGCTATTTTGAAAAAAATATCAATTTTATGTCTTTATTACCTTAGTATATCATTTGTAATACCCAGATATGTTTTAATATGCAATTTAAAGCATTTTTGGTTTTAATCATAGTAGGCTATTTTCAAAAAAATATCAATTTTATGTCTTTATTACCATTATTTATCATTTGTAATACGCAGATATGTTTTAATATGCAATTTAAAGCATTTTTGGTTTTGATCATAGTAGGCTATTTTGAAAAAAATATAAATTTTATGTCTTTATTACCTTAGTATATCATTTGTAATACCCAGATATGTTTTAATATGCAATTTAAAGCATTTTTGGTTTCGATCATAGTAGGCTATTTTCAAAAAAAAATCAATTTTATGTCTATATTAGCATTTTTTATCATTTATAATACCCAGATATGTTTTAATATGCAATTTAAAGCATTTTTGGTTTTAATCATAGTAGGCTATTTTCAAAATATATCAATTTTATGTCTATATAAGCATTGTTAATCATTTATAATACCCAGATATGTTTTAAAATGCAATTTAAAGCATTTTTGGTTTTGATCATAGTAGGCTATTTTCAAAAAAATATCAATTTTATGTCTTTATTAGCATTCTTTATCATTTATAATACCCAGATATGTTTTAATATGCAATTTAAAGCATTTTTGGTTTTAATCATATTAGGCTATTTTCAAAATATATCAGTTTTCTGTCTATATAAGCATTTTTTATCTTTAATAATACCCAAATATGTTTTAATATGCAATTTAAAGAATTTTTGGTTTTGATCAAAGTAGGCTATTTTCAAAAAAAATATCAATTTTATGTCTTTATTACCTTAGTTTATCATTTATAATACCCAGATATGTTTTAATATGCAATTTAAAGCATTTTTGGTTTTGATCATAGTAGGCTATTTTAAAAAAAAAATAATAATTTTATGTCTATATAAGCATTATTAATCATTTATAATACCCAGATATGTTTTAATATGCAATTTAAAGCATTTTTGGTTTTGATCATAGTAGGCTATTTTCAAAAAAATAATAATTTTATGTCTTTATTACCTTAGTTTATCATTTATAATACCCAGATTTGTTTAAATATGCAATTTTAAGCATTTTTGGTTTTGATCATAGTAGGCTATTTTAAAAAAAATATCAATTTTATGTCTATATTACCATTGTTTATCATTTATAATACCCAGATATGTTTAAATCTGCAATTTTAAGCAATTTTGGTTTTGATCATAGTAGGCTATTTTCAAAAAAATATCAATTTTATGTCTATATTACCATTGTTTATCATTTATAATACCCAGATTTGTTTAAATATGCAATTTTAAGCATTTTTGGTTTTGATCATAGTAGGCTATTTTAAAAAAAATATCAATTTTATGTCTATATTACCATTGTTTATCATTTATAATACCCAGATATGTTTAAATCTGCAATTTTAAGCAATTTTGGTTTTGATCATAGTAGGCTATTTTCAAAAAAAAATCAATTTTATATCTATATAAGCATTCTTTATCATTTTTAATACCCAAATATGTTTAAAAATGCAATTTAAAGCATTTTTGGTTCTGATCATAGTAGGCTATTTTCAAAAAAATAATAATTTTATGTCTTTATTACCTTAGTTTATCATTTGTAATACCCAGATATGTTTTAATATGCAATTTAAAGCATTTTTGGTTTTGATCATAGTAGGCTATTTTGAAAAAAATATCAATTTTATGTCTTTATTACCTTAGTATATCATTTGTAATACCCAGATATGTTTTAATATGCAATTTAAAGCATTTTTGGTTTCGATCATAGTAGGCTATTTTCAAAAAAATATCAATTTTATGTCTTTATTACCTTAGTATATCATTTGTAATACCCAGATATGTTTTAATATGCAATTTAAAGCATTTTTGGTTTCGATCATAGTAGGCTATTTTCAAAAAAAAAATCAATTTTATGTCTATATTAGCATTTTTTATCATTTATAATACCCAGATATGTTTTAATATGCAATTTAAAGCATTTTTGGTTTTAATCATGGTAGGTAATTTTCAAAATATATCAATTTTATGTCTTTATTACCTTAGTATATCATTTGTAATACCCAGATATGTTTTAATATGCAATTTAAAGCATTTTTGGTTTCGATCATAGTAGGCTATTTTCAAAAAAAAAATCAATTTTATGTCTATATTAGCATTTTTTATCATTTATAATACCCAGATATGTTTTAATATGCAATTTAAAGAATTTTTGGTTTTGATCAAAGTAGGCTATTTTCAAAAAAAATATCAATTTTATGTCTTTATTACCTTAGTTTATCATTTATAATACCCAGATATGTTTTAATATGCAATTTAAAGCATTTTTGGTTTTGATCATAGTAGGCTATTTTCAAAAAAAAAATCAATTTTATATCTATATAAGCATTCTTTATCATTTTTAATACCCAAATATGTTTAAAAATGCAATTTAAAGCATTTTTGGTTTTGATCATAGTAGGCTATTTTCAAAAAAAAAAATCAATTTTATGTCTATATAAGCATTATTAATCATTTATAATACCCAGATATGTTTTAATATGCAATTTAAAGCATTTTTGGTTTTGATCATAGTAGGCTATTTTCAAAAAAATATCAATTTTATGTCTATATTACCATTGTTTATCATTTATAATACCCAGATTTGTTTAAATATGCAATTTTAAGCATTTTTGGTTTTGATCATAGTAGGCTATTTTCAAAAAAAAAATCAATTTTATATCTATATAAGCATTCTTTATCATTTTTAATACCCAAATATGTTTAAAAATGCAATTTAAAGCATTTTTGGTTTTGATCATAGTAGGCTATTTTCAAAAAAAAAAATCAATTTTATGTCTATATAAGCATTATTAATCATTTATAATACCCAGATATGTTTTAATATGCAATTTAAAGCATTTTTGGTTCTGATCATAGTAGGCTATTTTCAAAAAAATAATAATTTTATGTCTTTATTACCTTAGTTTATCATTTGTAATAGCCAGATATGTTTTAATATGCAATTTTAAGCATTTTTGATTTTGATCATAGTAGGTTTTTTTCAAAAAAATCAATTTTATCTCTATATTACTATTTTTTATCATTCATAATACACAGATATGTTTTAAAATGCAATTTTAAGCATTTTTGGTTTTGAACATAGTAGGCTATTTTCAAAAAAAAAATCAATTTTATGTCTATATAAGCATTATTAATCATTTATAATACCCAGATATGTTTTAATATGCAATTTAAAGCATTTTTGGTTTTGATAATAGTAGGCTATTTTCAAAAATAATATCGATTTTATGTCTTTATTAGCATAGTTTATCATTTGGAATACCCAGATATGTTTTAATATGCAATTTAAAGCATTTTTGGTTTTGATCATAGAAGGTTTTTTTCAAAAAAATATCAATTTTATGTCTATATAAGCATTATTTATCATTTATAATACCCAGATATGTTTTAAAATGCAATTTAAAGCATTTTTGGTTTTGATCATAGTAGGCTATTTAAAAAAAAAATCAATTTTATATCTATATAAGCATTCTTTATCATTTTTAATACCCAAATATGTTTTAAAATGCAATTTAAAGCATTTTTGGTTTTGATCATAGTAGGCTATTTTCAAAATAATATAAATTTTATGTCTTTATAAGCATTATTTATCATTTATAATACCCAGATATGTTTTAATATGCAATTTAAAGCATTTTTGGTTTTGATCATAGTAGGCTATTTTCAAAATAATATAAATTTTATGTCTTTATAAGCATTATTTATCATTTGGGCAAATCCATGAAACAAAAAAATTTTTTTAACAAAATTTTTCAATTTAAAGTAATTATTTCTCTCTTATGTCACATTATTGAAAAAGAATGAATGTTTTAATAAATGCAATGATGTGAATAGAAGAACATAAAAAAAAATTTGCTTCTCTATAATCGTTAATTAAAGAGAAATTTGACTTTTTGTAAATCTTCCTGAGTCACATTTTAGCGGAAAACATCGAAAAATTCAATTATCTCAAAAAATATAAGTTTTTAAGCGACATTGATCAACAAGATCTGTTCCTTTCATGTTGTAGCATTAGATAATTTAGCAAAATGTAGATGCTTAGTGGAAATTTGCTGATAAATTAATTAATTTCTTGAAAATTTTCTTCCTGAGTCACACAAAACGCTTTGCCACAGAAATATACTAGTTCAAATTTTTTATAACCGTTAAAATATTTGAATTACAAATTTCCGTTAAATTTTGTTGACATTTTTGAGCTCAAATCTTATTCAATTTTCGATAGTTAATTAAATTTGAATTAAATAGATGTTTCCGATGCCTTTTAATGACTTTTAAATAATATTAACTGTGCTTTAAATTAATTTTTAAGATTATTTTCAACAAAAAAGATAAACAAATAATAACGGTGTTCTATTTTTCAAAAAAACTTTAAGCAAGTAGAGGAATAATTAGAATGCGATTTTTGTAATTCCACAGCTTCGTGGATTTGCCCATTTATAATAACCAGATATGTTTTAATATGCAATTTAAAGCATTTTTGGTTTTGATCATAGAAGGTTTTTTTCAAAAAAATATCAATTTTATATCTTAATTAGCATTCTTTATCATTTATAATACCTAGATTTGTTTAAATATGCAATTTTAAGCATTTTTGGTTTTGATCATAGTAGGCTATTTTCAAAAAAATAATAATTTTATGTCTTTATTACCTTAGTTTATCATTTATAATACCCAGATTTGTTTAAATATGCAATTTTAAGCATTTTTGGTTTTGATCATAGTAGGCTATTTTCAAAAAAATAATAATTTTATGTTTTTATTACCTTAGTTTATCATTTGTAATAGCCAGATATGTTTTAATATGCAATTTTAAGCATTTTTGATTTTGATCATAGTAGGTTTTTTTCAAAAAAAATCAATTTTATCTCTATATTACTATTCTTTATCATTCATAATACACAGATATGTTTTAAAATGCAATTTTAAGCATTTTTGGTTTTGATCATAGTAGGCTATTTTCAAAAAAAAAATCAATTTTATATCTATATAAGCATTCTTTATCATTTTTAATACCCAGATATGTTTTAAAATGCAATTTAAAGCATTTTTGGTTTTGATCATAGTAGGCTATTTTCAAAATAATATCAATTTTATGTCTTTATTACCTTAGTTTATCATTTGTAATACCCAGATATGTTTTAATATGCAATTTTAAGCATTTTTGGTTTTGATCACAGTAGGCTTTTTTCAAAAAAATATCAATTTTATATCTATATTAGCATTCTATATCATTTATAATACCCAGATATGTTTAAAAATGCAATTTAAAGAATTTTTGGTTTTGATCATAGTAGGCTATTTTCAAAAAAATATTAATTTTATGTCTTTATTACCTTAGTTTATCATTTGTAATAGCCAGATATGTTTTAATATGCAATTTTAAGCATTTTTGGTTTTGATCACAGTAGGCTTTTTTCAAAAAAATATCAATTTTATATCTATATTAGCATTCTATATCATTTATAATACCTAGAAATGTTTAATTAAGAACACACTAATACTTTTACAATTATTTACACAAATAAACGAAAAATACAAAATAACATCTGGAATTTAGCACTTGTTTTTATCCAAATAAAGTAATCCATTTGTTTTCCATTTGTATTCCTCTGATGTCTTACATTGATGTCTTATTGCATTGTCCATTTATCTTCCAATTTCATAGGACATCATCTTCTGATGGATAATACATGGATAATACATATGTATCATCCATGGAAGATTATCATGGAATACATTGATCTACCTTTTGGTTATTTGGGATATTTTTAAACGCAGTGTTGAATTTCATCAACTATTTATGTTGTAAGCATTTATGAAATAAAAGTATATCAAAACTCTTCCTTACCCTTCTTCGTATGTGATACTTCGATTAAAGTCTGTTATCTTTTCGGTATCATGAAACGATTTTCTGATCAACCATACAATTATGACTGTTTTTATGCCGTTAAGGAATATAAAAAAATCTTTCCCTTTTTATACTCACTTGTGATACTTTATATTGCTTTATATTAGATAGGCTTTCAATTTATTTTATGGTCTATATTTTTTTTACATAAAATTCAATGAAACAAAGAAAATACGGAAAATACTTTAAAACCATCATCAAATTTAGTGAAGTAACGCGCTGAAAATCATATGTAGTGTTTTATCAGATATTGTAGAAAATCACCAAATTCAAAAGCGACCTGATGAAATTCTGTAACAGGAATATGCTAAATCAAATCGATTACAAACATATAAAAAAAATTGGAGCTTATAAAATGGATTTTACTACAACATCAGAAACAAGCTAAAAAATGAGAAGCCATAAAGTTTTTTTTATGATATCACCAAAGCTGTTTTTATTGAATGTTTCTGTAGAAAAAAAAATTCTATCACTTTATTTGATGTGGTTTCTAGTAATTGACCAGAATATAAAATATCAAAATGTTTGCCTTATTTCATTCTTATACCCCACTCTTTCAAGACAAAAAGCTATTTTTCGAAAAAAAAATGAAGAAATGTTTGAACAAATACTTATAAGAAGAATTCTTCTGCGGTAGAGTACGAATAAGTAAAATATTTGTTTAATGAAAACAAAATCAATAAAGTATGAAAATATCAATTCAAACTCAAATTGTTATGTTATTTACTTTTCAATGGTTCTTGGGAGGAGATAAATCGAATCAAAAATTATGATGAGATTTCATTTTAAAGAGATTTCCGGTAAGTGATAACAAAGCAAACGCTCCTTCGTCTATTTTAGGAACATTATTCATAAAATTTTCAATTGTATCACTTGCCGGATTCAATGGTACTTTAGATTTATCATCCAATTCAATTTGACGCTTCGCAGCGTAGGTAGCTATAGCTTTCATCAACGGCTGTAAATTTTCTCCCGGCAAGTCTTCAAATGGTCCTTTCATTTCACTGTTTACAAGATATCCAACCAAAATCATTGCATAGTCATTTCGAATACCTTTCATTTGAGCACAAAATGTTACATCGATTTTAGACAGTGCTTGAAGCCATAAGCTAATACGACTCATTTTGTTTGCATCACATCTAAACGATTCTTTGTAAAATTCTGCTAATGCTAACAAATACTCGAACTGTTTATCCAAACATCTTCCAATTTTGACGTCTTTCAAATCATTGGGGCACTTTTCGTTCGATCCATGAATAGTACAATTTCTCTCAAAAGCTTTTGTTCGCTGATTCCGATGTGTGGAAGATTTCTTGAAAGTTTTCTCTTCATCTTTAATACTTTGAAGTCTTTTCTCCCAATAACAAAAATTTTCCCATTCAGCTTTGCAAAAAACATCCTCAATATTAGTCAGTTTCAATGGATCAAAAGCATTTTTCAAAGAATGAGGAAATCCATGCTCATCAGCTATTGTTGGTTTCATAGGAGCTATTTGTCCTTTCATGCCAGCAACTTTGACATATTTTGATTTTTTAGACTGATCAACTTTTAAATGTTTTGCTTTTGCCAATTTTAAAAATGAACTTGAGTTTCCAGTAAGTAATCCACAACAAATAATGAAAAGATATTGATTTCGTTTTTCACGAATTTCTAATGATTGTGCTGCGTTAAGCGGATTTACAAGTAAATGAACCCATTTTGCTATCTTTGGCTTATGCTTTGAATCTTCCGGCAAAACATCGACCAGTTCTCGTATTAAGATACTAATGGAATAAATAAAGAATCAAAATTAAATAAAAAGAGCTTCTCAGAATAAATGTTTATCTTACCAATACTTATTGTATTCGATTTCTATGTCTTCATTTTTTCTTACATTTGTTTGAGTCATTTCAACTGTTCGAGTAGTATTATTCATATTGGATTTCTTCGTTTTCGTTGTCATCTTTATGTCAAAAGTTTTCCAATTATCCAATTATTTTTAACTTCCAATTTGCTTAAGAGATTTAAAAGTTGTTTTAAAATTTTAAAAAACCAATTTAAGTTCAATTTTTTTTTGTTCAAGAAAAGCCTGCTATAATTTCAAAATAAATCAAAATTTGAAAATTTTGTGTGAATATGAAAATTATCTATTTCTTAAAACTTGATCAAGTTCTTGGAAACCTACATTATTATTTCAGAAAAACTTTATTTTTCCAATTCATCTCACATATATACCAGAACAACTTTATGCTCTAAATAAAAGGAGCATAGTTATTTATGGTTTATACGATATTATGTTCTAATGAATATTTATGGAGATATTGAAAATGAAAATGTTTCCTGCCTTTACGTAAAATCCAATTAACTTTTCGATAATAAAACATTGCTGAGACTTTCAACACATATACACGTTAAGCTTTCCATAAAATAATCTTTTTTTTTTGTGCACAATAAGGAGCACAAATCAAGTAAAGGTAATGAAATAAAGAAATCTCAAAATATTATGAAAACAACACGTTGAATCAATACTTGACAACGATACTTGTTTATCCAAAAATATTAATATACTCAAAAATTCTTTTTGATTTTAAATTACATTTTTCTTCATTTATAAATCAATCAAATTTAACGCTAGCTTGCATTGTTAGAAGGTTAAAAAAAATGAAACCTTTAAAATATTAATTGAAATTTTGCAGCACATTTTGCAATAGGAAAAATCTGTGTTTTTTAGCTTAGCTCCACATAGGGGCGTAGCCAGGAATTTGAAGAGGGGGGGGACATAAATTTTTTTTGTATGGAAAAATTTAGGGGGGGGATATTTTTGTGATTTTTTCATAAAAACCCTAGCAAAATAATCAAATTTCTGTTTACGTTGGGGGATTTGTCCCCCAAATCCCCACCCCCACCCCTGGCTCTGTTATTTTTAAAAACTCATTTTCAAGATTCTTGTTTTTTTTTTCAAAAATTACGCTCTATGACGAGACAAATGTAGGAGTATTATTAAGGGTGGTTTGAGACATTGTTTTATGGCTAGCAAATATTTTTTTGCCGCCAAGTAGAATCAGACATTCTAAAATACAGAAAATAATTTCCCTTTCATTTCATCCGACAAAACAATTTTCGTTTCTTTTATACAAAATCAAGTTTACCAACTGAAAAAATCGAAAAGAGAGAATTGTGTCTATGAAAAAAGTACGCCACAGGCAGTCAAGCTGTAATAAAAATCCAATAAATTCGTTCGCATACTGTGATAAAATTGGCGGGCCCAAAATTTAATATTTCATTCATAATTCATTTATTTCCAATTTTTATTTTTCCCAGTCGTAAATATCCTTCAACCAACATTTTTAATCTATTTCATCATAATATTTGAAAACATTTTTGTTGCTTTTTTGAAGCTGTTGTACAAAATTCATTTATAGATTATTTCAATTCTTTTCAAACTAAGAAAATCAACGAGTTTTATCTTTAGTCTAAAGACTTCAACTCTATAAATAATGATACAAGAAAATTTATTTCTTTTTTGCCAAAACAATGTCGGAAGAAAAGGATTTCTAAACTTAAAAAAATCATTTTGGTTCTAAAACAAGTCTAAAATGGAAAGGTTAATGTTCGCATAAATCATTTTGATTTAAGGTTTAAGACCGAAATTTCAAAGTGTTGCGAAAACCGCTGATACGTGTCAAAATATCAAAATAAGTGACATAAGATTCTTATTCAAATTCACACATATTTTATATTTGAGAGAAAACACTTTACTAAATCCAATCAGTTGATTGTCGTTTACTTATGATTTTTAAGCATTTTAGGGTGAAATTTTAAATAAAAGATAATGATTCACATGGCAGATGAAGGAAGAAAATAACTTCAAAAAAGATTTTCCTTAATTATTTTTACGAACAACTCGTTCCAAATTACCCAAAAAAAGAAATTGAATATCATTTTTCCCGACAATCCGATATTTTATCAAAATGTTAAAAGATAAAAATTTTTCACTTGAATGATGTTTTAAAATGAAAAAAAAAAACTTTCTTTATCTGAATAGTTTGGAAATAGCTTTTAAAATATGAAGAAAACAAATTTCCTTTCGTTGATTTCTCAATTTCCATCTTTGATGATTTTCCAAATTATTATATGTTCCATTCACTGTTTAATACTCAATTCGTTTCATGTTGTATGAGTATTTGCACGTAGAATGAATCGGAAAGGCAAAAAATACGGGATGATTCATTCATACAGTGTGCCCTTTTGAGTACTAGAAAAGAATTTCCTTATTTCTATAGCTCATGAAGAGTCATTTTCCTTTTTAATGGCATTTTTAAAAGGAAGATTGACAACCCTTTTAACCCTTCACACAATTTGGTTGTATTGGATATACATTTAAATGTGATGATAGGAAAATGTTCACCACTTTAATGACACATAAAGGAAGGGTGCTACATAACATCTCACAATTAGTTGCTATAATGAAAAAAAAAAACTTTTCTATTCAGAAAATTTGCTTCATTTCATGCAAAATTGCCTTGTTTGTTATTTCATTTCCTTTGTGAATATGATAGATATACACAGATATTGATGAACCTATTAAGTTTTTCTATACTGTCTACATGAAATCCTATTGAATATTGTTCGTGTATATCTAAAGATTAATTCAATAGAGAAAAAGATGTAGGATATACTATAATTCCAATTGCTGTTAACAACCACATCCAGATTTTTTTAAATCTTTATGATCTTGTTAACAAATAGATACTTTACATAAAATGAGATAAATTTTCAACTGAACATGTAAAAAGATTTATATAAATCGCTTCACAGAATCTGTACAATTCCTCTATTCTGAATAAATTTTCACTTTAAATTTCAAATATCTAACACTTGACTTCACACTTATTTCTACATACAGCAACATTACAATCTATTCAAGCATATTGTCACAAACAGGAAATTCTGTCATGATGAGAGCTCTTTGAAATATGAAATTTATTTCAACATCTACCTTTTTATTGTTGGAACGCGAATGAGTTACTGACTATAGCGTCAAACTTATTTTTCCGCTTTTTTCACTCTCTGAATTCTACATTACATACCGCTAACAATGTAATTTGAAATCGTAACAACGCGTGAATACTTTTGCGACAAAAAATAACGTATAAAAGCAGTATGTTGTTACACATATCTAGACTATACAAAAAAAGCAACTTTGAATGAATAAGGATTTTCTTGTTTTGTTCACCAGTTGTTTTATATGCAACATATTGATAAACTTATCTTTTATTGCATGTTTTTCTTTTTGAATGCATATCTTTTTCTTTCTTACTACATCAATACAGATGATACTTCAATGAACAAAGTTATTATTATTATTATTATTTTGGATTACGTAAGGTATCTTTGAATCTTAAGAATAAGTATAACTTTAATTAGTGTGTGAATGAAATGAAGGATTCACCTACCAAAAATAAAATAATTTATGCAATGATAATGTTTTTTGCTTAATAACATTAACAATTTTCAAAATCTTAAGAATTAAGTCCCTAAACAAACATTTATATTCATGAATAATGCGTAATATACTGTCGCCAAAATGGAATGCCTTTCTTTTTACCTCATTACAAATACCATGATCTGTGTGTAAACATTTTAATCTAAAAGGATATTTTTTGACATTTAACTTCAAAACTTATATTTCGTACAAAATATTAGGATATGAAAAATCATTAATAAAAATTTATTTCCATTAAAATTTTTCTGTATTTGAAAACTTTTTCGATTAGAGTTGTGCAATAGTAAAATTTTAAACAAAAATTCAATTAATGCCAATATGTAGAAAGAAAACGAGAAAGAATAATAATCGATTCATATTGCGTTTTCTCATCCAATACCCTTTACAAATTTTTTTTTACATTTTAAAGACACATAATGAATACAAAATTTTCTTTTCCTATCTCTTCTATACACGACAAAAGCATGTTACATGTAGACTGCTGTGGAAGTTTTCATTTTTAAACAAACATTTTTTTTTGTTCCATCATCCAATGAACTGGAAGCTCAGACATTGGAAATTCCAATATTCCATATGTCCATGATGGAATCAATGTAACATTGAAGTAGAAGCTTTCGTAAATACTTAGCAACGGACCAGTGTAATTGATAAAATGAACTTATAGGAACACGACTCGAGTCGAATTCAATAGCACTCAACAAAATTAAAAAATTTAATCGAAAATTCCTAGTTGGGATTTAAATAAGTTTTCATTCACTTTTGAGTAATATACTAGTAAGAGAAGAAGACGTTTATTAAAAGATTACACAACCCTGAAGGTAGTTTGAGTACAATAGATTTCTGATTCAAGTTTCGTCTCCACTGAACAATCCAAAATCTTCTTTTTAATCTCATAAAAATAAATTAGGTTATGTACACATGAAAATAAAAGAGCAAAGAAAAAAATAGAATAGAGATAAATTTTATGCTTTTTTTATACGTTTACTCTTTTAACTTTAAGAGGCGGGCTGATTACATAAGGAAAGGCTGAAAATTGATTTCTTTCTGATTTAAAAAATTACATTTGAATATGAAATTAATGTCCAAATCTAACTTATTTATAGACATTATTGAATAAATAGAAACAATTAACAAAAGTAAAGTTTATCCACAGGCATGCTTAGAAATGATTAATGGAGCTAATGTCATTTAAGAAACGAAACGTAATTTACAAAATCATCTTTTATTTCCATTTGTTTTCAAGAAATGGTGGAAACGATTTTCGGAGACATGAAATGCTGACCATATTGGAAATTACATTTTATTGAAAATTTAAGTATTTAAAATTGACACGATGTTTACTAAATGATTCGATGTGTCAGTCATCATTATAATGATTGCAGAAAACAATTTTCGCTTAATTTCTATGATCGATATTCGATTTGATTTCACATTATCAGAGTTTATACTTAAGTCAAAAACTATTCGTATAAAAAGTACATATTTGAGTAATAAATAGTTGAAACAATACAAAAGGATCAGAAATAATCAGCAGAAATATGAATTCTTTCAAAAGCGTTCACACAGTGCTCAGTATTTTCATTTCAGTCTATTATGGAAAAATATTTCTTCAATTTAATTCAAATGAGGCATTTCAATTCTCATTTTAATTTAATTTAATTTTCTTGCCCTCCTAATTCCAAGCATAGTTATTAAGGTTCTATAAGAAGATACACAGGTCTTATCTTAAATTCCTTTCTTCTCGTTTACTTATAATATTATTTTCACTCCATCCATTGCTTATGGTTCTTATCTTCTAGAATTGTTAAAAAGAATAAACTGAATAGAGTGCAAAGACTTGTAAAAGTAATGATACGCAAACATAATAATAAAATTAAATTTTTTGTGTCTACATTGAAATAAAAGAGCATGAGAAATTAACTTTTTCGTGCTGAAGACGCATTCCTTTATAATAACAGTAAGTTCATTAAGATTGCAGCTTTTTAAAGAAATGTTTGCCAATTTGACAACTGAATAGTCATGACAAAACAATTGCGATTCATCACCATCATTGAGAAAAAAATTTCTAAGCTTTAACCAGTATTCAACGCAATATTTTTATCAATTTATGCATTGCAAAAGAATGCAATCTTGAAGAAATTTATTGTACAATATGCAGGTATTCATATTTTAGGATAAAAAAAATGTAGCCAAAGTTAGATGAAGCAAACGGAACAAAATGATATTGTATAGAGGAAATAATAAAACATTAGACATAAGCCATAACAATTTTTATATAGAAATCATCTTCGTCATGCCAGCATACAAGCAAAATAAGAATACTTTTCATATTGCTATCAAGCCTAAGAAATTTTTATAACATATTTCATGATAAATCGCATTAGATATCTGAAATTGATTAAAGCGGGACCAAGAACGGTCTTTCCGATAGCATAGCATTTTTTAGTCCATAATAAATAAAATATATTTTTTGTTGTTCATTGGTCAACAAAAATACAATTCGTGTGTAGAAAATTTATTGGAAATTTTTCTTCTATTCGTATTTGATGCGGTTGTTACTTTGCCAGCCGTTTGTAAAAATGGAAATTCTTTTCTTCTTGGGAAAAAAATAAATATGAAAATTTGCTGTTCACAAATATAAAAAAAAAAACGTATGTATCAAGCTGCTGAAACAGAAAAGGCAATTTTTATAAATATTGTTGGTTAGCAACAAATTATGTCTTATTACCTTCGATACCGATTTTCAATTGGTTTAAATAAGATTAGAAATCCTCAAATCATTATTAGCTATTTTGGACCAAAAATTCAATTACTTTAAAATTTCGTCAAACTCGAATTTTGATTCATTTTCCCAGAATTAATATTTTTTATTTGTGCATGACTTACATAAATATACAAAAGAATATACGTTTGGCAACAAAAAGTATAATAAATTTCATATACAAAAAAATATGTCTTTCATTCTTTCTTTTTTGACCCATAACCATGACTTCAAACTTCTATAAAACTGCAAAGGAAAGCACAATAGTTTTTTATAGACATGTGTATAAATGAATTTACTAAATTCAAATTTTCAGTCTTAACTTAAAATTTTATATTTTAAAAACAAAATGTTTAAACTTATTATTCTGTAATTGACTATATTTATTATTAACAATATACTAGTTGATATTAGGTTTAATATAACCCAGCAATCTTTGTAGAGCACAAAATAAGAGTTTCCCGAACATGCTTTTTAGCGAATTTTCGGTTTTTGGCTTATAATATGTATATTGTGTCTGGCAAGGGGTGTCCAAAAAATCTGAATGATTGGAGCACAGGAAGGATAATTAAATTAAATTTTAATAAAATTTTGCCTTACGTTTTACGCACAAAATTTTTAAGCTGCTCTTAAAAATGTGACTTTTTAGAATTACTTTTATGTTTTGAATGTTTCCGGTTTTCAAATTTTTTTGACTGTTTTCTTTTCAAATGTTTTAAGTTTTTGGATTTTATTTTCAACTCGAATTTTGTGCGGGGAAAATGCGTTTTGGTCGATCACGTGTGATCACTTCTTTACCAGTTTATTGTTACAAACATAATTGCTCGCTGATGTAATGGTATAAGTGGAAGAGGAAAATGGAGCAATTAAAAATTTGCACGCGATTACTCTCATAACCTCAAATTACTTAATGAGTGTAAAATAATATTAAAACGGTTAATACAGGAAATATGGGAAGCAGAAGGAAATATTATAAACTGACCACTAAAAATATCTATTATTTTTCTTACATCTTTAAAAAGTAATTTTTTACATACTCTTTTTCATTAAGAAATTCAAGCCAAACATATTCGATAGAGGTTTAAAAGCTCTCAAAAAAAGCTGCTGTATTATATGGATACAAACGAATTTACAAGTAAAAAGAAAAAAAAAATAAACAAATAGCACGAAAAAATAAACACAGTCGATAGAAAATGCGAAAAAGATACACACATTTTTACCTTCGTCGTTATTTTCCTCCTCATTGTTTTCCTTTTTCTTCATCATTTACCTGTTTCCATTTCTCGCATTCTCAACTTAGGATGCTTATTTTACCTGCTTAAATGATTTATTGCTTTTCAGTTTTTTTTTTTCACCAACCACATAAGATATAAAGCAGAAGAACAATGCTTTTTCAGCATAAAACATTTTTCCACTTTTCTCCTTTTTACTCGTTATATGTATACATTACACACATCATAACGTAGGATGGGCTCATGGTGCGCAATGAACGAAGATTTTTTTTAAAAGAATTATAGAATGAATGCTCATTTAATATACCTGCTGCTGTTTCATTTATGAAAGGTTCACTGTAATAATTTTCATGTGATAAATCATTAAGCTTGTAGGAAGAAATCATTTTTCAGCAAAGGTTAGGCGAAATAAAGTCAATTGATGACAAAGTGTGTATAAAAGAGGTTACAATGTGAAAAAAAAATAAATTGAAAATTTATTATCATCATTTTAACATTAAAAGGCATTATCTTTACGGATTTTTCATATTTAGATACAAAAGTGATCAAAGCGTGTATGTGGAACTAAGAAAACAGTTCACTGTGAAGCGTGAGTAAACGGACAAGAAACAACAATACATAAATTTTAATAAAACGCTGCTTTCTTCCCTCTTCCTTTATCTCTCTGAAATATCGCTAGTTGACATCTCCTTTATTTATAGTTACCGCTTGTTTTTAAAAACAACAAGAATTTATTTTCCTCGGACACTTAGGGTCGCAATAAACTTGCAAAATATGCTTCAAATTTACAGCTTAAGTTTTTGTGTTCGTGTTTGTTCACCATGTCAGCGAAAAAAAAATTAATATGCCTAGTTGCTAGATGTGAAGGAATACCAATGATGCAATCTTAAATGATTTAAAAAAATAAGTTTTGATTACAAACAAATTTCTTTATATTCGAAGACTTCACTTAGTGCCATCAAATTTCAATTTAAAAAGAGTGAATTTAAAATTCATACAGCAATAGAGTTTATGATTTTTTTATCAAATTTTTGTATAGTTTGTGAAACATTAATAATTTAAACAAAAACATTTAAGACTATTTTATGTGAAACGAGTACAAAAATTATCTTCTACATTAATTCCAAGAGCAAAAAATTCAAGGCATTATGGGAGGAGAAACCATAAATTTTGATATTCACAAAACTGACTGAAGTGGCAAAAAGCTTCACGTTAAGAATGAAAAAAAAGCAAAATTTTAAATGTAAAACATAACAGCCCATCTCGTTAACATTTTTTAAAAAGATACATTGCTTAAATCATTCTTCTAGTAGATCAACAAGTTTCATCGTTTTGATCAATCTATGAATTCGAATTGTATTTGCAAAAAAATCTCAGCATTTAAAAAAAATAAGAAAATGTTTAAGATTTATGTAGAAAAATCTACCAAGAACGAAGTTTTGAAAGCATTTGAAGTATGGGGCTTTAGCATTATTCGTATCGCTGTTTGAAAAAAAAAGAATCCATAATATTATAGCTATTGAATACGTGAATCATTCATAATATATTCTAAATCCTCTAGATAGACATTTTCACTGATAGCAAACTCCATTGGTAAAGTACGAAGAAAAGAATGAAAAGGGTTTGTATTTTACCATGCACTAAAAACGAGTTAACAATTGGATATAGAAGAACACGAAAAAAGTAGAAAGCTTTCAAGACAGCAACGATGTAAAAAATCACTTCTTTCACAAAAGGATTTTCTTGTTATTTATGTTCGCCTATCTTAGCAAGTTAAAATATAGAAGAAAAAAAAAAGAGGAAAAATAAACTTCCGAAGGGTCCATAATTCTAATGAAGTTCCTATTTTCTTATGTATAAAGCGATAAATTTCAATGTTATGATAAGCACCAGTAAAACAACACGACAGTGAAACAAAAATTTCTTTAAACCTTCCTTTTTTCGTTAGTTGTATAAAAAAGTGAGAAAAAGGATAAGAATTTTACGCCTTATACTCCACTTACTGTGGATAATATGATCATCATATACACGAAAATACCCTCAATTTTGAAAGAAAAAAAAAACATAACAAAAATTTATAACAAACCTCAAAACTCACTCCCGTGACATTCATAAAGGAAGCCTAATTATTAAAGCTGTTAATAAACTTAGTTTTCAGACTCATGATCAGTCCGTATCCTCATTTAATTCTTTAAAATGACCCATAATAAGTAATTTTTACTTTAATAGATGCCATTCTAAAAAAACAATAAAAATCCATATAATTAATTAAAAGTGAAACTTATAAATGTCTGTTTTATATCATGATTGATAATAATAACATTTATTTCCTAGGATATCATAAAATTCAACTTTTATTATTATCAATGCGAATTATTTTTCTTAAAAATATTTTAAGCCAGGATTTAATAACAAACCTCAAATTAAATTCACTTTATAGCAGTGGTTTCCGAACTGTGAAGCGAAAAAAATTCCAAACATAAAACTGGCCCTATGTTTTCATGGTTTGTGACTTCAAAAAGGTAATGAAAATCAACTAGTATACCGCAAAAATTTTTAAGTTGAATAATGCTATGTTGACCAACGCTTGAGAAACACTGCTCTATAGTGTTCATAATGCCCGATATGAAGCAAAGCAAAGCTCAATTTTCTTTCGAATTCAGTCTCGACTTTTTTGTATAGTAATTTTCATAATAAGCTTTTGCAACAACATCGTGCAAACTAAAAGAAAATGAAGCTGTATTGTGAAACAACCTTTTGTGCATGAAAAACAAAAGTTTTGTGATTTAATTAGATTACAAAGCGTTTCTTTCACCCCATATAAAAGTTCCCTATATCCTTCCCTTACGTCAACTTGTAATAAAAGTGATCATGATGATTATGAACCATAATGACAATTCGAAATTACAATGTTTTCTGAAACAAAAGTTATTAATGCAGAGGAAACCTTCAAAGCCACTGAGAAGTTTATGTTGAAAATAAGGAAGAATCAAAGGAAAAACTTTTTTAAAATGCTGACTCGAGGGAAAAAGTTGTAAAATTTAAACATTTAAAAAGTTTTGTTTTAAAATTTCTTTGATACGCATTGAGAAAACTAAATAAATTTTTAAAAACTTTTGTTTTCTTGCATTACATTCTTGCCACAATGCGATACAACTTTGTTTTTAAAAATATATAATTTCTTCTTCCCTTTTGAGCAGAATTTAATACAAAAAATTTTGAATTCAAGTAAATACCTTTCCATTCATTTTCTTTTAGAATTCAAGGTATGTTTTTTAATGAATCATAAAATTTTCATAATTTTAAAATCCTAAACTCCTCATAATATAATAAAAAAAATAAAGAGAATTTTTTCAAAAATTTTTTCCTTTGAAATATATTATCAAAAATTTTGGCTGAATAATT
Organism: Chironomus riparius; assembly: GCA_917627325.4. Taxonomy (NCBI): domain Eukaryota; kingdom Metazoa; phylum Arthropoda; class Insecta; order Diptera; family Chironomidae; genus Chironomus; species Chironomus riparius. The sequence goes on from OU895877.1 coordinate 33,915,072, forward strand.
ATGAAGCTTGCTAGCAACTCTACATTAAATGAATTAAAAGAAGCCAAAAATTTAATAAAAAACAACATAAAAACTAATAATTATTTCTAAAACATGACAACAAACCATTAAAATGCCACATGAAGAGAAGTAAATAATTATTTTAAGAATAAGAAGCGATGAAATGAAGAGCATTAAATTATAAGAAATACAGAATTAGAATATCACATTGTGTGTCGTTAAACCATTAAGAACAAATAGCAAATTACTTACAAAAAATTCTCTGTTATCAAAAAGGAAGAAAATATAACGAAAAACTTTTTTAAAAGTTTTCCCACTTTCAGCATGACTGCTAAGTAAAATAACGTGTAACAGTAAAATGAGTTTACATTAAATTTTATAGCTTTCTGTTTTAATTAATGCCACATTTGCTACCTGTGAGTCTGATATAAAACAACTGAAAAATATAAATTAAAACTTTCCACATCGTTGTCAGGCAAGCGAAAAGCACAACTATGGACACTTTTGTTGCTTCATGTACACGTGAATGTTTATTGTTTGCACCAAATCAAACATGACTGCACGCTAGAGAAATTCTCTCAATATATGCATATTTTCAAGCTTGTAATATATTTTAATTAAATGAATTTTTGTTTTCCCAAAATTATTTTTTTCAACTAGACTTGTTATCGGCGTATTATTCTGTCGGAAAGTTTTACTCCTCTTATTTTTTTTATGTAAAAGCAATTAACAAAATTTCATAGCAGTTTGAAGTAGGCACTTATGCTTGAGTTTAAACTGAAATGTAATTATTTGGAGATTGTTCTCAATAAAAACTACAGCTCAAAGTTCTTCTCAAATGAACGGACTGTATTTAATCTCTAATTCTTTCAATGATTACAAAATGAAAACAATTTTACAATGTTTCAAAATTCTAAAAATAATTGAAAATATCCCATACGTATGTATTACTTTAAAAGCATATATGTATAAGGTGCTAAAAAATTATATGACTACTTATTCTCCTCTATCCTTCTCATTCTTTCTTAACCTTAAATATCCCACCATGAGTAAACATAATCCAACAATGATGAACAGTCCTGATATCCAAAATTGAATTCTAGGAAGGGTGTTTATAGAGAAGTTTAGTAGAGAGACTATTATTGGAGATAAGCCATCTTGATACTGTTAAAAGGAAAGGGAGAAAATAAACTTGATAAAGAATTTAAATAAACATTAATTCTTGTTATTTGTTGTTACATATTCCAGCCAAAACATTGGTATAATCATGTTGGAAAATCTTGCAAAATCTGATTTATAGCTTGACAAATCCTTTAGAATCACATTACTTTGAGAAACAGCCTTTTGTTTCATTGGCACACCATAATTTGGTTCGACTATTGTATAGCTGTCGTGGATACTTTCATTTGGTGACAGACCTTCAATGTATTTATCCCAAGGACCAGAACGTTTACAAAAGTGTGGAAATGATGCAGCAATCGGTTGATCTGAATACGTAAATAAAAGATACGTAAAGTAAACGAAATTACAGCATACTGGACATAATATCCTACCGAAAAAACACTTTGATACATCGCTTAGTCCATTTGGTAGATTGTCACCTTTATAACAATCTGCTTCAGTGTCATTGTTACGGTCAAAAACATCATATCGTAAAACGTATTTATACGCTTTTAAGTTATACATTGAAAATTCTTTTTCGAAAAATAATGGAACTTTACGGCATAATGTTTTTCGCCAAAACCAAAAAACTGTTTCTTTTGATGCTAATCCAGGGTAAATAGCTCCCTCAGTACTGCCTTTTAAACTCGCATTACAAGCTCCACTATCAATATTAAATCTTGGTACGTTAGGATGGTCATTCCATGTATTGATTGTAAAAAACTTTTTATGACCATGTTTTAAGCCAATATTCACGTTTACACGATCTGTGAAATTTTTGTACACCTACATAGTAGAAATGTAATGATGAAAAAAAAAAATACCATATCCATATGAAGTTTTAATAAATTTTATATGGGTATCATTCAATGTTACAGCATATTGTGAATATATATTTTTTAAAATTACATACATTTTGTAATATCCCTGTATCTTTTGTTGGAGCAATAAATGGAACAAACGTATTTGCTAATTGCCTGTAAAAATCACAATAAAGTACCGTCAGTAAAATTAAACCAATATGGTAATTGAAAAAAAAGGAATGAAGTTGAATGAAAATACATACAAAATCGGATCTGTCATATTGAAGAAATAATTGTAAATTGAAGTGGACACAACTGGTTTGGTTTGAAGGGTTCGTAATAAAATATTGTAAGAACGTCGCATTATAAAGCTCTTATTAATGTAAGATGCCGCACTCAGTGCCATATTTACTACATAAACTGTCTCATTTAAAATTCCCTTCAAATTCGCTGACTCCTTAAAAATGATTTGCCTTGAGACTGTATATGACATTGTAGAATTTTCGTCATGAAATTGGATGTCTTTATGTTCCAATGTCTCTTGAAATATTATTGGCCCGATTTCTTGAAGCTTTAACTTTTCATCTTTTCCAGCAATAAAATCTTCTGCATTAGTAATGTTAAAGATATAAACTTTCAATAAAACTTCTGGTACTGGATTCTTCCACAAATGAAATTGTGGAAACAATGGAGAGAATTTAAGATCTGAAATGATTGTTATGCATTAATGTAATGAAAAACAGCATACATTGCTATAATTTTGATGTACTTTCGTTTAACGAATGTTCTGACAATGGAATATATGTCGTCAGGAGGCCAAGAGTCAAAAACATAAATCCAAACAGAAGTGAAAAACCAATCGCACCTGCAATTTAATCAAAACGTGATGTCATTTTCAATCATTGTTAAAAAAAAAAAGAAAGAGATGTAACATAGCATAACAATATATAACAGAACGTCTCATACTCTAACTTTTCTCTCACGTTTCTCATTTGAATATGAAGAGCTTTGATGCTCAAAGCCTTGTAGATTTAATTCAGTGACCTTCCTCCCACAAATTTACACGTAGCATCACACAATGATCTTTTGTACTCTAGTATACTAACATGCAACTGCATGTTAGGCATCTCATCTAATATATGCAAATCTGTACGCACTACATGATAGAGGCATGCAAAGAATTACCATTTCGGTGTGGTGCTTAGTAGTCATCAAATTAATGTTCTAAATTTTGCAAATATAAAAACTTAATAAAAATTAGGAGATAAGAATAAAATAAAATAACCTTCCAGACACAAGAGAAAAAATTAATAATTTAAACTTAATTCTATTTACGATATGATGCCATGCAAAATATTGCATTCATATATGAATGACTAGACATGAACTGTATTAATCTATTTGTATAAGCATTGAAATTCCATCAAATACTTTCACTGTCAATAAAAACGTACATTTTTTTCATATACACACATATGATTAAAAATGGAATCATAAAAGCACAAAGTAGTTCAAATGTCAATGTTGTTTTTAGTTCATTATCAAAATAAATTTTAGGTGTCAAGTAAATATCAACAAATAATAATGATGCATACTTGATTCATGCCTTATCAGTATTTTTTGAAAATACGCAATTTAATATTATTTACTCACAAACATCGCAGCAGATACTTTTGCATATAAAGTTGGAATTATCGGATTCATTACATACTAATTTTGATGTCACATTCTTTTTAGAATTTGCTACATAAATGCTCTTGTATTTTGGTTCTCTCTTTTTCATTTCATTAATAGTTTTTAATTTTATATTGTTATTATTATGTTTATTATGAGCCATTTTCTTTTAATTCCTTTAATATTATATAAAGGCTGTTAAAATATAATATAATAAAAAGAAAGCTCCTCAACCTTATACCAATTTAGTAATGCAAATTAAAATGTGTAAAACTTCTTAATGTATTGTTCAATTTTTTTGTGCTTTTTCCTTTAAAATTCAAGTCACGAATTCACAATTCACTACATTATAATCTGTATTGATCGAGCATACAATTTATTTTTTTTTTTGTTTTTGCAAATAAAAATTATTCTTATCAGCTAGCAGGACGCGTGGAAAGCATTTTTAAACTTAGATTCCTATGTTTCTTTTCAATGTCATGTTGTGATAGGCGAAAACACTTGATTTCTAGTCTTTATTTTTGTTGAATTGTTCCTTCTTTTTCTCACAAGAAACTCCCTAAATTGTGGATTTTTAAATATCGTGACATCACGTAGCTCAAGTTCGTAGTAATTTTTAACGCATAAGCACGACTTAAACTTTTAAATTCAAGTACATTTAACAATTTGAGTTCATGAAATGTTTATGGCTTTTCAATTGAAATTATTTTATTACACGGTATGGTATGCTACATATGTATAAACTTTTATTTAAATAAATTATGTTCCGAAAAATAAAATAAATTTTTCATTTCAGATTCTGTTTTTCACTCTTGAGACTTTAAAATGACACTGAACTGATTTTCTACTCATCAACAGATTTAAACGAAAGTTCTCAAAATAATCAACAAAAAAATATGACAATCAAGATGCTTCTCATTTTTCTTTCTCTCATAAAGCTTCTTCATAATTACAATATACAGCTGTACGTATCAAGAATAAATTGAAGTTCAAAGTTGGTTACATTTGTATTTGTCTTCTCCGATAGAGCATAATATATTCTCGTATGAATGACTGAGTTATTTGATGATCACTTGCATGAACCGTATAATAATAGTATATTGCAGTGATATATTGGAAGAGATTGAATTTTGAGCACATTAATCAATGATATTATTCCTTCGTTCATCATAGTAAATCTTTTATTGATTGAATTATGAGCATTGATACTTTATTATACAATCATTTCCTGATGCATATCTTTTATGTTTACAACGAAGCTCTCTATCTATTGCACACGTGGACAGCATACTATTCTTTTTCCCATAACTATAAATTTTTAAACTAAATCGATCATTCTGAATTCATCTCTAAATTCATAGATATAAAACTGTAGAATAAAGGGGGGCTATAAATTAAAAACAGTGAAATAGTACTCAAGTAAAATTTCTAGTCATTCAAAATAAGGCAGTAACGCTTTTAATTTATACTATCTTTTTTGTGCTTCATGAGTGTGCTTCATGAGTGTGTTTTAAGGTAATTAAAGTAAGAGTAGAAGTCATAAAAGATGATTAAATATGTACACATTGAACATTGTTGTCTATATGTCTAGAAAGGAGCAACATTTCTGCTTAAAAATCAGATTTCCATTTTATGAAATGGACCAACTCTAGCAAAAATATGAAATGTTTCGTTAATTAAAACATACATAAGAAATAAATAATTACAATAATTAGAAAAATCAATTCAACGACGAAATTTGTGGAGAAGTCAAAATGTGGAATTGCACTTTGTTCGATCGTTCAGAAAAAAAAAAGATTTTTAACCATACATCGTAGAGACTTCGGATTTGTTTTAATAGCTCAGTTTTATTGTGTGATTAACGTGCTCGACAATTAAAAAGCTTAAAACTGCTTGAAACAATCTATTTATTCTCACCAGTGTTTACATTATAAACCGAATTATGCGAGATAAATTGTAAAAATTCTAGAAATAAGGCTTAATAGCGCGTAGTGGCTTATTAAAAAAAGGTGAATATTTTTCATTGAAATCTTAAATTTTTTTGAAAAAAGTTTTTGAGTGGTGTGAAAAAATATGTGCTGAAGTCACTCAGTAAAACACGAAGAATTTTATTTATAATAATTCTGATTTAAATTTCGTATCAAATTTGAAAAGACAATATGAAAACATCGAGTCCATACTATTAAAATTTAATCGTTTTTCATAGCTAATTTTTTTATAGCATGAAAAAAGTTTTGATACGTTTGAAAACATTGAACATTAAAATATATTACCATGGACATTTTATGTTCAACATCATCTCATTGACCATTTCACCATGAAGCTTTTTATCGTACATTTTTTTAAATATTTGTTTTGAAAGCATTCGTGATAGTTTTTTCAACTATCGAATACATTTCCAAACGAAAATTCATGCAACCAGTACTAAGGACGAGAGTATTCAAAAACAATAACATTTTTTATATTCACGCCGTTTTCACGTGTGAATTCAGATTGAAAAATTAGTTTTTCGGATTTTGTGAGAAAACGAAGCAAAATTGGTATAAAAGGTCACAGAAGAAAAGTTTGTGCCTGAATTTTTACATCATTTTCAAAAAACAGATTTCAAATTGGTTGTGGCATTGCTGAGAAAATCGCAAAATACGCTTTCTGTAAGCAAACAAGCAAGCAAGCAAGTTAATCAGCAAGAATTCTCAATAACGAGACATCGTACAGACTTCTAGTTTTTTACATTTGATCCGTGCTGCTCTATAGAAGAGCTGTATAGTTTTTGGGCAAGGTAGGAACAGCCGTTGCTTCAGAAAAAGCAAAAAACTTTCCTTTCTTACGATTTTTTTCAAATTAAAAGTTCACTGTGATTTTTTTTAAATTAAACTTTGGATGAAAAAAATTTTTTTGAGCAAAGAACCAAGTAGGAAACTTTGCATAAATATTCTAGTGCTTAAAACAAATACAAATAAAACATCCAAAAATTTTTTTGAGCAAAGAACCAAGTAGGAAATACAACTTCAATTTTGGACTAGGGGCGACCCTAGTCAAAATCAATTTTGTCACTTTTTTCTTCGAGGGTTTATACAAATGGATTGAAACTATGCATAAATATTCTAGTGCTTAAAACAAATACAAATAAAACATCCAAAAATTTTTTTGAGCAAAGAACCAAGTAGGATTTACATTTTCAATTTTGGACAAGGGGCGACCCTAGTCAAAATCAATTGTGTCACTTTTTTCTTGGAGAATTTATCCAAATGGATTGTAACTTTGCATAAATATTCAAGTGCTTAAAACAAATACAAATAAAACATCCAAAAATTTTTTTGAGCAAAGAACCAAGTAGGAAATCAATTTTCAATTTTGGACTAGGGGCAACCCTAGTCAAAATCAATTTTGTCACTTTTTTCTTCGAGGGTTTATACAAATGGATTGAAACTTTGCATTAATATTCTAGTGCTTAAAACAAATACAAATAAAACATCCTAAAATTTTTTTGAGCAAAGAACCAAGTAGGAAATACAATTTCAATTTTGGACTAGGGGCGACCCTAGTCAAAATCAATTTTCTCACTTTTTTCTTCGAGGGTTTATAAAAATGGATTCAAACTTTGCATAAATATTCTAGTGCTTAAAACAAATACAAATAAAACATCCAAAAATTTTTTTGAGCAAAGAACCAAGTAGGAAATACAATTTATAAGGCTAGGGGCGACCCTAGTCAAAATCAATTTTGTCACTTTTTTCTTCGAGGGTTTATACAAATGGATTGAAACTTTGCATAAATATTCTAGTGCTTAAAACAAATACAAATAAAACATCCAAAAATTTTTTTGAGCAAAGAACCAAGTAGGAAATACAATTTCAATTTTGGACTAGGGGCGACCCTAGTCAAAATCAATTTTCTCACTTTTTTCTTCGAGGGTTTATAAAAATGGATTGAAACTTTGCATAAATATTCTAGTGCTTAAAACAAATACAAATAAAACATCCTAAAATTTTTTTGAGCAAAGAACCAAGTAGGAAATCAATTTTCAATTTTGGACTAGGGGCAACCCTAGTCAAAATCAATTTTGTCACTTTTTTCTTCGAGGGTTTATCCAAATGGATTGAAACTTTGCATTAATATTTAAGTGCTTAAAACAAATACAAATAAAACATCCTAAAATTTTTTTGAGCAAAGAACCAAGTAGGAAATACAATTTCAATTTTGGACTAGGGGCGACCCTAGTCAAAATCAATTTTCTCACTTTTTTCTTCGAGGGTTTATAAAAATGGATCGAAACTTTGCATAAATATTCTAGTGCTTAAAACAAATACAAATAAAACATCCAAAAATTTTTTTGAGCAAAGAACCAAGTAGGAAATACAATTTATAAGGCTAGGGGCGACCCTAGTCAAAATCAATTTTGTCACTTTTTTCTTCGAGGGTTTATACAAATGGATTGAAACTTTGCATAAATATTCTAGTGCTTAAAACTATACAAATAAAACATCCAAAAATTTTTTTGAGCAAAGAACCAAGTAGGAAATACAATTTCAATTTTGGACTAGGGGCGACCCTAGTCAAAATCAATTTTCTCCCTTTTTTCTTCGAGGGTTTATAAAAATGGATTGAAACTTTGCATAAATATTCTAATGCTTAAAACAAATACAAATAAAACATCCAAAAATTTTTTTGAGCAAAGAACCAAGTAGGAAATACAATTTTTATTTTGGACTAGGGGCGACCCTAGTCAAAATCAATTTTGTCACTTTTTTCTACAAGGGTTTATACAAATGGATTGAAACTATGAATAAATATTCTAGTGCTTAAAACAAATACAAATAAAACATCCAAAAATTTTTTTGAGCAAAGAACCAAGTAGGATTTACATTTTCAATTTTGAACTAGGGGCGAATTTAGTCAAAATCAATTGTGTCACTTTTTTCTTGGAGAGTTTATCCAAATGGATTGAAACTTTGTATAAATATTCTAGTGCTTAAAACAAATACAAATAAAACATCCAAAAATTTTTTTGAGCAAAGAACCAATAGGAAATCAATTTTCAATTTAGGACTAGGGGCAACCCTAGTCAAAATCAATTTTGTCACTTTTTTCTTCGAGGGTTTATCCAAATGGATTGAAACTTTGCATAAATATTCTAATGCTTAAAATAAATACAAATAAAACATCCAAAAATTTTTTTGAGCAAATAACCAAGTAGGAAATACAATTTCAATTTTGGACTAGGGGCGACCCTAGTCAAAATCAATTTTGTCACTTTTTTCTTCGAGGGTTTATACAAATGGATTGAAACTATGCATAAATATTCTAATGTTTAAAACAAATACAAATAAAACATCCAAAAATTTTTTTGAGCAAAGAACCAAGTAGGAAATACAATTTATAAGGCTAGGGGCGACCCTAGTCAAAATCAATTTTGTCACTTTTTTCTTCGAGGGTTTATAAAATTGGATTGAAACTTTGCATAAATATTCTAGTGCTTAAAACTATACAAATAAAACATCCAAAAATTTTTTTGAGCAAAGAACCAAGTAGGAAATCAATTTTCAATTTTGGACTATGGGCAACCCTAGTCAAAATCAATTTTGTCACTTTTTTCTTCGAGGGTTTATCCAAATGGATTGAAACTTTGCATAAATATTCTAATGCTTAAAATAAATACAAATAAAACATCCAAAAATTTTTTTGAGCAAATAACCAAGTAGGAAATACAATTTCAATTTTGGACTAGGGGCGACCCTAGTCAAAATCAATTTTGTCACTTTTTTCTTCGAGGGTTTATACAAATGGATTGAAGCTATGCATAAATATTCTAATGTTTAAAACAAATACAAATAAAACATCCAAAAATTTTTTTGAGCAAAGAACCAAGTAGGAAATCAATTTTCAATTTTGGACTAGGGGCAACCCTAGTCAAAATCAATTTTGTCACTTTTTTCTTCGAGGGTTTATACAAATGGATTGAAACTTTGCATTAATAATCTAGTGCTTAAAACAAATACAAATAAAACATCCAAAAAATTTTTTGAGCAAAGAACCAAGTAGGAAATACAATTTCAATTTTGGACTAGGGGCGACCCTAGTCAAAATCAATTTTGTCACTTTTTTCTTCGAGGGTTTATACAAATGGATTGAAACTATGCATAAATATTCTAATGTTTAAAACAAATACAAATAAAACATCCAAAAATTTTTTTGAGCAAAGAACCAAGTAGGAAATACAATTTATAAGGCTAGGGGCGACCCTAGTCAAAATCAATTTTGTCACTTTTTTCTTCGAGGGTTTATAAAATTGGATTGAAACTTTGCATAAATATTCTAGTGCTTAAAACTATACAAATAAAACATCCAAAAATTTTTTTGAGCAAAGAACCAAGTAGTAAATCAATTTTCAATTTTGGACTAGGGGCAACCCTACTCAAAATCAATTTTGTCACTTTTTTCTTCGAGGGTTTATCCAAATGGATTGAAACTTTGCATTAATATTCTAGTGCTTAAAACAAATACAAATAAAACATCCTAAAATTTTTTTGAGCAAATAACCAAGTAGGAAATACAATTTCAATTTTGGACTAGGGGCGACCCTAGTCAAAATCAATTTTGTCACTTTTTTCTTCGAGGGTTTATACAAATGGATTGAAACTATGCATAAATATTCTAATGTTTAAAACAAATACAAATAAAACATCCAAAAATTTTTTTGAGCAAAGAACCAAGTAGGAAATACAATTTATAAGGCTAGGGGCGACCCTAGTCAAAATCAATTTTGTCACTTTTTTCTTCGAGGGTTTATACAAATGGATTGAAACTATGCATTAATATTCTAGTGCTTAAAACAAATACAAATAAAACATCCAAAAATTTTTTTGAGCAAAGAACCAAGTAGGAAATACAATTTCAATTTTGGACTAGGGGCGACCCTAGTCAAAATCAATTTTCTCACTTTTTTCTTCGAGGGTTTATAAAAATGGATTGAAACTTTGCATAAATATTCTAATGCTTAAAACAAATACAAATAAAACATCCAAAAATTTTTTTGAGCAAAGAACCAAGTAGGAAATACAATTTATAAGGCTAGGGGCGACCCTAGTCAAAATCAATTTTGTCACTTTTTTCTTCGAGGGTTTATAAAATTGGATTGAAACTTTGCATAAATATTCTAGTGCTTAAAACTATACAAATAAAACATCCAAAAATTTTTTTGAGCAAAGAACCAAGTAGGAAATCAATTTTCAATTTTGGACTAGGGGCAACCCTAGTCAAAATCAATTTTGTCACTTTTTTCTTCGAGGGTTTATACAAATGGATTGAAACTTTGCATTAATATTCTAGTGCTTAAACAAAAACAAATAAAACATCCAAAAAATTTTTTGAGCAAAGAACCAAGTAGGAAATACAATTTCAATTTTGGACTAGGGGCGACCCTAGTCAAAATCAATTTTGTCACTTTTTTCTTCGAGGGTTTATACAAATGGATTGAAACTATGCATAAATATTCTAATGTTTAAAACAAATACAAATAAAACATCCAAAAATTTTTTTGAGCAAAGAACCAAGTAGGAAATACAATTTATAAGGCTAGGGGCGACCCTAGTCAAAATCAATTTTGTCACTTTTTTCTTCGAGGGTTTATAAAATTGGATTGAAACTTTGCATAAATATTTTAGTGCTTAAAACTATACAAATAAAACATCCAAAAATTTTTTTGAGCAAAGAACCAAGTAGGAAATCAATTTTCAATTTTGGACTAGGGGCAACCCTAGTCAAAATCAATTTTGTCACTTTTTTCTTCGAGGGTTTATCCAAATGGATTGAAACTTTGCATTAATATTCTAGTGCTTAAAACAAATACAAATAAAACATCCTAAAATTTTTTTGAGCAAATAACCAAGTAGGAAATACAATTTCAATTTTGGACTAGGGGCGACCCTAGCCAAAATCAATTTTGTCACTTTTTTCTTCGAGGGTTTATAAAAATGGATTGAAACTTTGCATAAATATTCTAGTGCTTAAAACAAATACAAATAAAACATCCAAAAATTTTTTTGAGCAAAGAACCAAGTAGGAAATACAATTTCAATTTTGGACTAGGGACGACCCTAGTCAAAATCAATTTTGTCACTTTTTTCTTCGAGGGTTTATACAAATGGATTGAAACTATGCATAAATATTCTAGTGCTTAAAACAAATACAAATAAAACATCCAAAAATTTTTTTGAGCAAAGAACCAAGTAGGAAATACAATTTCAATTTTGGACTAGGGGCGACCCTAGTCAAAATCAATTTTCTCACTTTTTTCTTCGAGGGTTTATAAAAATGGATTGAAACTTTGCATAAATATTCTAGTGCTTAAAACAAATACAAATAAAACATCCAAAAAATTTTTTGAGCAAAGAACCAAATAGGAAATACAATTTCAATTTTGAATTAGGGGCGACCCTAGTCAAAATCAATTTTATCACTTTTTTCTTCGAGGGTTTATACAAATGGATCGAAACTTTGCATAAATATTCTAGTGCTTAAAAAAAATACAAATAAAACATCCAAAAATTTTTTTTTTGAGCAAAGAACCAAGTAGGAAATACAATTTCAATTTTGGACTAGGGGCGACCCTAGTCAAAATCAATTTTGTCACTTTTTTCTTCGAGGGTTTATACAAATGGATTGAAACTATGCATAAATATTCTAGTGCTTAAAACAAATACAAATAAAACATCCAAAAATTTTTTTTTTGAGCAAAGAACCAAGTAGGAAATACAATTTCAATTTTGGACTAGGGGCGACCCTAGTCAAAATCAATTTTGTCACTTTTTTCTTCGAGGGTTTATACAAATGGATTGAAACTATGCATAAATATTCTAGTGCTTAAAACAAATACAAATAAAACATCCAAAAATTTTTTTGAGCAAAGAACCAAGGAGGAAATTCAATTTATAAGGCTAGGGGCGACCCTAGTCAAAATCAATTTTGTCACTTTTTTCTTCGAAGGTTTATACAAATGGATTGAAACTTTGCATAAATATTCTAGTGCTTAAAACAAATACAAATAAAACATCCAAAAATTTTTTTGAGCAAAGAACCAAGTAGGAAATACAATTTCAATTTTGGACTAGGGGCGACCCTAGTCAAAATCAATTTTCTCACTTTTTTCTTCGAGGGTTTATACAAATGGTTGAAACTTTGCATAAATATTCTAGTGCTTAAAACAAATACAAATAAAACATCCAAAAATTTTTTTGAGCAAAGAACCAAGGAGGAAATTCAATTTATAAGGCTAGGGGCGACCCTAGTCAAAATCAATTTTGTCACTTTTTTCTTCGAGGGTTTATACAAATGGATTGAAACTTTGCATAAATACTCTAGTGCTTAAAACAAATACAAATAAAACATCAAAAAATTTTTTTGAGCAAAGAACCAAGTAGGAAATACAATTTCAATTTTGGACTAGGGGCGACCCTAGTCAAAATCAATTTTATCACTTTTTTCTTCGAGGGTTTATACAAATGGATCGAAACTTTGCATAAATATTCTAGTGCTTAAAAAAAATACAAATAAAACATCCAAAAATTTTTTTTTTGAGCAAAGAACCAAGTAGGAAATACAATTTCAATTTTGGACTAGGGGCGACCCTAGTCAAAATCAATTTTGTCACTTTTTTCTTCGAGGGTTTATACAAATGGATTGAAACTATGCATAAATATTCTAGTGCTTAAAACAAATACAAATAAAACATCCAAAAATTTTTTTGAGCAAAGAACCAAGGAGGAAATTCAATTTATAAGGCTAGGGGCGACCCTAGTCAAAATCAATTTTGTCACTTTTTTCTTCGAGGGTTTATTCAAATGGATTGAAACTTTGCATAAATATTCTAGTGCTTAAAACAAATACAAATAAAACATCCAAAAATTTTTTTGAGCAAAGAACCAAGTAGGAAATACAATTTTTATTTTGGACTAGGGGCGACCCTAGTCAAAATCAATTTTCTCACTTTTTTCTTCGAGGGTTTATACAAATGGATTGAAGCTTTGCATAAATATTCTAATGCTTAAAACAAATACAAATAAAACATCCAAAAATTTTTTTGAGCAAAGAACCAAGTAGGAAATACAATTTTTATTTTGGACTAGGGGCGACCCTAGTCAAAATCAATTTTGTCACTTTTTTCTTCGAGGGTTGATACAAATGGATTGAAACTATGCATAAATATTCTAGTGCTTAAAACAAATACAAATAAAACATCCAAAAATTTTTTTGAGCAAAGAACCAAGTAGGATTTACATTTTCAATTTTGAACTAGGGGCGAATTTAGTCAAAATCAATTGTGTCACTTTTTTCTTGGAGAGTTTATCCAAATGGATTGAAACTTTGTATAAATATTCTAGTGCTTAAAACAAATACAAATAAAACATCCAAAAATTTTTTTGAGCAAAGAACCAAGTAGGAAATACAATTTATAAGACTAGGGGCGACCCTAGTCAAAATCAATTTTGTCACTTTTTTCTTCGAGGGTTTATAAAAATGGATTGAAACTTTGCATAAATATTCTAGTGCTTAAAACTATACAAATAAAACATCCTAAAATTTCTTTGAGCAAAGAACCAATAGGAAATCAATTTTCAATTTTGGACTAGGGGCAACCCTAGTCAAAATCAATTTTGTCACTTTTTTCTTCGAGGGTTTATCCAAATGGATTGAAACTTTGCATAAATATTTTAGTGCTTGAAACAAATACAAATAAAACATCCAAAAATTTTTTTGAGCAAATAACCAAGTAGGAAATACAATTTCAATTTTGGACTAGGGGCGACCCTAGTCAAAATCAATTTTGTCACTTTTTTCTTCGAGGGTTTATACAAATGGATTGAAACTTTGCATTAATATTTTAGTGCTTAAAACAAATACAAATAAAACATCCAAAAAATTTTTTGAGCAAAGAACCAAGTAGGAAATACAATTTCAATTTTGGACTATGGGCGACCCTAGTCAAAATCAATTTTGTCACTTTTTTCTTCGAGGGTTTATACAAATGGATTGAAACTTTGCATTAATATTCTAGTGCTTAAAACAAATACAAATAAAACATCCTAAAATTTTTTTGAGCAAATAACCAAGTAGGAAATACAATTTCAATTTTGGACTAGGGGCGACCCTAGCCAAAATCAATTTTGTCACTTTTTTCTTCGAGGGTTTATAAAAATGGATTGAAACTTTGCATAAATATTCTAGTGCTTAAAACAAATACAAATAAAACATCCAAAAATTTTTTTGAGCAAAGAACCAAGTAGGAAATACAATTTCAATTTTGGACTAGGGACGACCCTAGTCAAAATCAATTTTGTCACTTTTTTCTTCGAGGGTTTATACAAATGGATTGAAACTATGCATAAATATTCTAGTGCTTAAAACAAATACAAATAAAACATCCAAAAATTTTTTTGAGCAAAGAACCAAGTAGGAAATACAATTTCAATTTTGGACTAGGGGCGACCCTAGTCAAAATCAATTTTCTCACTTTTTTCTTCGAGGGTTTATAAAAATGGATTGAAACTTTGCATAAATATTCTAGTGCTTAAAACAAATACAAATAAAACATCCAAAAAATTTTTTGAGCAAAGAACCAAATAGGAAATACAATTTCAATTTTGAATTAGGGGCGACCCTAGTCAAAATCAATTTTATCACTTTTTTCTTCGAGGGTTTATACAAATGGATCGAAACTTTGCATAAATATTCTAGTGCTTAAAAAAAATACAAATAAAACATCCAAAAATTTTTTTGAGCAAAGAACCAAGTAGGAAATACAATTTCAATTTTGGACTAGGGGCGACCCTAGTCAAAATCAATTTTCTCACTTTTTTCTTCGAGGGTTTATAAAAATGGATTGAAACTTTGCATAAATATTCTAGTGCTTAAAACAAATACAAATAAAACATCCAAAAAATTTTTTGAGCAAAGAACCAAATAGGAAATACAATTTCAATTTTGAATTAGGGGCGACCCTAGTCAAAATCAATTTTATCACTTTTTTCTTCGAGGGTTTATACAAATGGATCGAAACTTTGCATAAATATTCTAGTGCTTAAAAAAAATACAAATAAAACATCCAAAAATTTTTTTTTTGAGCAAAGAACCAAGTAGGAAATACAATTTCAATTTTGGACTAGGGGCGACCCTAGTCAAAATCAATTTTCTCACTTTTTTCTTCGAGGGTTTATAAAAATGGATTGAAACTTTGCATAAATATTCTAGTGCTTAAAACAAATACAAATAAAACATCCAAAAATTTTTTTGAGCAAAGAACCAAGTAGGAAATACAATTTCAATTTTGGACTAGGGGCGACCCTAGTCAAAATCAATTTTCTCACTTTTTTCTTCGAGGGTTTATAAAAATGGATTGAAACTTTGCATAAATATTCTAATGCTTAAAACAAATACAAATAAAACATCCAAAAATTTTTTTGAGCAAATAACCAAGTAGGAAATACAATTTCAATTTTGGACTAGGGGCGACCCTAGTCAAAATCAATTTTGTCACTTTTTTCTTCGAGGGTTTATACAAATGGATTGAAACTATGCATAAATATTCTAATGTTTAAAACAAATACAAATAAAACATCCAAAAATTTTTTTGAGCAAAGAACCAAGTAGGAAATACAATTTATAAGGCTAGGGGCGACCCTAGTCAAAATCAATTTTGTCACTTTTTTCTTCGAGGGTTTATAAAATTGGATTGAAACTTTGCATAAATATTCTAGTGCTTAAAACTATACAAATAAAACATCCAAAAATTTTTTTGAGCAAAGAACCAAGTAGGAAATCAATTTTCAATTTTGGACTAGGGGCAACCCTAGTCAAAATCAATTTTGTCACTTTTTTCTTCGAGGGTTTATACAAATGGATTGAAACTTTGCATTAATATTCTAGTGCTTAAACAAAAACAAATAAAACATCCAAAAAATTTTTTGAGCAAAGAACCAAGTAGGAAATACAATTTCAATTTTGGACTAGGGGCGACCCTAGTCAAAATCAATTTTGTCACTTTTTTCTTCGAGGGTTTATACAAATGGATTGAAACTATGCATAAATATTCTAATGTTTAAAACAAATACAAATAAAACATCCAAAAATTTTTTTGAGCAAAGAACCAAGTAGGAAATACAATTTATAAGGCTAGGGGCGACCCTAGTCAAAATCAATTTTGTCACTTTTTTCTTCGAGGGTTTATAAAATTGGATTGAAACTTTGCATAAATATTTTAGTGCTTAAAACTATACAAATAAAACATCCAAAAATTTTTTTGAGCAAAGAACCAAGTAGGAAATCAATTTTCAATTTTGGACTAGGGGCAACCCTAGTCAAAATCAATTTTGTCACTTTTTTCTTCGAGGGTTTATCCAAATGGATTGAAACTTTGCATTAATATTCTAGTGCTTAAAACAAATACAAATAAAACATCCTAAAATTTTTTTGAGCAAATAACCAAGTAGGAAATACAATTTCAATTTTGGACTAGGGGCGACCCTAGCCAAAATCAATTTTGTCACTTTTTTCTTCGAGGGTTTATAAAAATGGATTGAAACTTTGAATAAATATTCTAGTGCTTAAAACAAATACAAATAAAACATCCAAAAATTTTTTTGAGCAAAGAACCAAGTAGGAAATACAATTTCAATTTTGGACTAGGGACGACCCTAGTCAAAATCAATTTTGTCACTTTTTTCTTCGAGGGTTTATACAAATGGATTGAAACTATGCATAAATATTCTAGTGCTTAAAACAAATACAAATAAAACATCCAAAAATTTTTTTGAGCAAAGAACCAAGTAGGAAATACAATTTCAATTTTGGACTAGGGGCGACCCTAGTCAAAATCAATTTTCTCACTTTTTTCTTCGAGGGTTTATAAAAATGGATTGAAACTTTGCATAAATATTCTAGTGCTTAAAACAAATACAAATAAAACATCCAAAAAATTTTTTGAGCAAAGAACCAAATAGGAAATACAATTTCAATTTTGAATTAGGGGCGACCCTAGTCAAAATCAATTTTATCACTTTTTTCTTCGAGGGTTTATACAAATGGATCGAAACTTTGCATAAATATTCTAGTGCTTAAAACAAATACAAATAAAACATCCAAAAATTTTTTTTTTGAGCAAAGAACCAAGTAGGAAATACAATTTCAATTTTGGACTAGGGGCGACCCTAGTCAAAATCAATTTTGTCACTTTTTTCTTCGAGGGTTTATACAAATGGATTGAAACTATGCATAAATATTCTAGTGCTTAAAACAAATACAAATAAAACATCCAAAAATTTTTTTGAGCAAAGAACCAAGGAGGAAATTCAATTTATAAGGCTAGGGGCGACCCTAGTCAAAATCAATTTTGTCACTTTTTTCTTCGAAGGTTTATACAAATGGATTGAAACTTTGCATAAATATTCTAGTGCTTAAAACAAATACAAATAAAACATCCAAAAATTTTTTTGAGCAAAGAACCAAGTAGGAAATACAATTTCAATTTTGGACTAGGGGCGACCCTAGTCAAAATCAATTTTCTCACTTTTTTCTTCGAGGGTTTATACAAATGGTTGAAACTTTGCATAAATATTCTAGTGCTTAAAACAAATACAAATAAAACATCCAAAAATTTTTTTGAGCAAAGAACCAAGGAGGAAATTCAATTTATAAGGCTAGGGGCGACCCTAGTCAAAATCAATTTTGTCACTTTTTTCTTCGAGGGTTTATACAAATGGATTGAAACTTTGCATAAATACTCTAGTGCTTAAAACAAATACAAATAAAACATCAAAAAATTTTTTTGAGCAAAGAACCAAGTAGGAAATACAATTTCAATTTTGGACTAGGGGCGACCCTAGTCAAAATCAATTTTATCACTTTTTTCTTCGAGGGTTTATACAAATGGATCGAAACTTTGCATAAATATTCTAGTGCTTAAAAAAAATACAAATAAAACATCCAAAAATTTTTTTTTTGAGCAAAGAACCAAGTAGGAAATACAATTTCAATTTTGGACTAGGGGCGACCCTAGTCAAAATCAATTTTGTCACTTTTTTCTTCGAGGGTTTATACAAATGGATTGAAACTATGCATAAATATTCTAGTGCTTAAAACAAATACAAATAAAACATCCAAAAATTTTTTTGAGCAAAGAACCAAGGAGGAAATTCAATTTATAAGGCTAGGGGCGACCCTAGTCAAAATCAATTTTGTCACTTTTTTCTTCGAGGGTTTATTCAAATGGATTGAAACTTTGCATAAATATTCTAGTGCTTAAAACAAATACAAATAAAACATCCAAAAATTTTTTTGAGCAAAGAACCAAGTAGGAAATACAATTTTTATTTTGGACTAGGGGCGACCCTAGTCAAAATCAATTTTCTCACTTTTTTCTTCGAGGGTTTATACAAATGGATTGAAGCTTTGCATAAATATTCTAATGCTTAAAACAAATACAAATAAAACATCCAAAAATTTTTTTGAGCAAAGAACCAAGTAGGAAATACAATTTTTATTTTGGACTAGGGGCGACCCTAGTCAAAATCAATTTTGTCACTTTTTTCTTCGAGGGTTGATACAAATGGATTGAAACTATGCATAAATATTCTAGTGCTTAAAACAAATACAAATAAAACATCCAAAAATTTTTTTGAGCAAAGAACCAAGTAGGAAATACAATTTCAATTTTGGACTAGGGGCGACCCTAGTCAAAATCAATTTTCTCACTTTTTTCTTCGAGGGTTTATAAAAATGGATTGAAACTTTGCATAAATATTCTAGTGCTTAAAACAAATACAAATAAAACATCCAAAAAATTTTTTGAGCAAAGAACCAAATAGGAAATACAATTTCAATTTTGAATTAGGGGCGACCCTAGTCAAAATCAATTTTATCACTTTTTTCTTCGAGGGTTTATACAAATGGATCGAAACTTTGCATAAATATTCTAGTGCTTAAAAAAAATACAAATAAAACATCCAAAAATTTTTTTTTTGAGCAAAGAACCAAGTAGGAAATACAATTTCAATTTTGGACTAGGGGCGACCCTAGTCAAAATCAATTTTCTCACTTTTTTCTTCGAGGGTTTATAAAAATGGATTGAAACTTTGCATAAATATTCTAGTGCTTAAAACAAATACAAATAAAACATCCAAAAATTTTTTTGAGCAAAGAACCAAGTAGGAAATACAATTTCAATTTTGGACTAGGGGCGACCCTAGTCAAAATCAATTTTCTCACTTTTTTCTTCGAGGGTTTATAAAAATGGATTGAAACTTTGCATAAATATTCTAATGCTTAAAACAAATACAAATAAAACATCCAAAAATTTTTTTGAGCAAATAACCAAGTAGGAAATACAATTTCAATTTTGGACTAGGGGCGACCCTAGTCAAAATCAATTTTGTCACTTTTTTCTTCGAGGGTTTATACAAATGGATTGAAACTATGCATAAATATTCTAATGTTTAAAACAAATACAAATAAAACATCCAAAAATTTTTTTGAGCAAAGAACCAAGTAGGAAATACAATTTATAAGGCTAGGGGCGACCCTAGTCAAAATCAATTTTGTCACTTTTTTCTTCGAGGGTTTATAAAATTGGATTGAAACTTTGCATAAATATTCTAGTGCTTAAAACTATACAAATAAAACATCCAAAAATTTTTTTGAGCAAAGAACCAAGTAGGAAATCAATTTTCAATTTTGGACTAGGGGCAACCCTAGTCAAAATCAATTTTGTCACTTTTTTCTTCGAGGGTTTATACAAATGGATTGAAACTTTGCATTAATATTCTAGTGCTTAAACAAAAACAAATAAAACATCCAAAAAATTTTTTGAGCAAAGAACCAAGTAGGAAATACAATTTCAATTTTGGACTAGGGGCGACCCTAGTCAAAATCAATTTTGTCACTTTTTTCTTCGAGGGTTTATACAAATGGATTGAAACTATGCATAAATATTCTAATGTTTAAAACAAATACAAATAAAACATCCAAAAATTTTTTTGAGCAAAGAACCAAGTAGGAAATACAATTTATAAGGCTAGGGGCGACCCTAGTCAAAATCAATTTTGTCACTTTTTTCTTCGAGGGTTTATAAAATTGGATTGAAACTTTGCATAAATATTTTAGTGCTTAAAACTATACAAATAAAACATCCAAAAATTTTTTTGAGCAAAGAACCAAGTAGGAAATCAATTTTCAATTTTGGACTAGGGGCAACCCTAGTCAAAATCAATTTTGTCACTTTTTTCTTCGAGGGTTTATCCAAATGGATTGAAACTTTGCATTAATATTCTAGTGCTTAAAACAAATACAAATAAAACATCCTAAAATTTTTTTGAGCAAATAACCAAGTAGGAAATACAATTTCAATTTTGGACTAGGGGCGACCCTAGCCAAAATCAATTTTGTCACTTTTTTCTTCGAGGGTTTATAAAAATGGATTGAAACTTTGAATAAATATTCTAGTGCTTAAAACAAATACAAATAAAACATCCAAAAATTTTTTTGAGCAAAGAACCAAGTAGGAAATACAATTTCAATTTTGGACTAGGGACGACCCTAGTCAAAATCAATTTTGTCACTTTTTTCTTCGAGGGTTTATACAAATGGATTGAAACTATGCATAAATATTCTAGTGCTTAAAACAAATACAAATAAAACATCCAAAAATTTTTTTGAGCAAAGAACCAAGTAGGAAATACAATTTCAATTTTGGACTAGGGGCGACCCTAGTCAAAATCAATTTTCTCACTTTTTTCTTCGAGGGTTTATAAAAATGGATTGAAACTTTGCATAAATATTCTAGTGCTTAAAACAAATACAAATAAAACATCCAAAAAATTTTTTGAGCAAAGAACCAAATAGGAAATACAATTTCAATTTTGAATTAGGGGCGACCCTAGTCAAAATCAATTTTATCACTTTTTTCTTCGAGGGTTTATACAAATGGATCGAAACTTTGCATAAATATTCTAGTGCTTAAAACAAATACAAATAAAACATCCAAAAATTTTTTTTTTGAGCAAAGAACCAAGTAGGAAATACAATTTCAATTTTGGACTAGGGGCGACCCTAGTCAAAATCAATTTTGTCACTTTTTTCTTCGAGGGTTTATACAAATGGATTGAAACTATGCATAAATATTCTAGTGCTTAAAACAAATACAAATAAAACATCCAAAAATTTTTTTGAGCAAAGAACCAAGGAGGAAATTCAATTTATAAGGCTAGGGGCGACCCTAGTCAAAATCAATTTTGTCACTTTTTTCTTCGAAGGTTTATACAAATGGATTGAAACTTTGCATAAATATTCTAGTGCTTAAAACAAATACAAATAAAACATCCAAAAATTTTTTTGAGCAAAGAACCAAGTAGGAAATACAATTTCAATTTTGGACTAGGGGCGACCCTAGTCAAAATCAATTTTCTCACTTTTTTCTTCGAGGGTTTATACAAATGGTTGAAACTTTGCATAAATATTCTAGTGCTTAAAACAAATACAAATAAAACATCCAAAAATTTTTTTGAGCAAAGAACCAAGGAGGAAATTCAATTTATAAGGCTAGGGGCGACCCTAGTCAAAATCAATTTTGTCACTTTTTTCTTCGAGGGTTTATACAAATGGATTGAAACTTTGCATAAATACTCTAGTGCTTAAAACAAATACAAATAAAACATCAAAAAATTTTTTTGAGCAAAGAACCAAGTAGGAAATACAATTTCAATTTTGGACTAGGGGCGACCCTAGTCAAAATCAATTTTATCACTTTTTTCTTCGAGGGTTTATACAAATGGATCGAAACTTTGCATAAATATTCTAGTGCTTAAAAAAAATACAAATAAAACATCCAAAAATTTTTTTTTTGAGCAAAGAACCAAGTAGGAAATACAATTTCAATTTTGGACTAGGGGCGACCCTAGTCAAAATCAATTTTGTCACTTTTTTCTTCGAGGGTTTATACAAATGGATTGAAACTATGCATAAATATTCTAGTGCTTAAAACAAATACAAATAAAACATCCAAAAATTTTTTTGAGCAAAGAACCAAGGAGGAAATTCAATTTATAAGGCTAGGGGCGACCCTAGTCAAAATCAATTTTGTCACTTTTTTCTTCGAGGGTTTATTCAAATGGATTGAAACTTTGCATAAATATTCTAGTGCTTAAAACAAATACAAATAAAACATCCAAAAATTTTTTTGAGCAAAGAACCAAGTAGGAAATACAATTTTTATTTTGGACTAGGGGCGACCCTAGTCAAAATCAATTTTCTCACTTTTTTCTTCGAGGGTTTATACAAATGGATTGAAGCTTTGCATAAATATTCTAATGCTTAAAACAAATACAAATAAAACATCCAAAAATTTTTTTGAGCAAAGAACCAAGTAGGAAATACAATTTTTATTTTGGACTAGGGGCGACCCTAGTCAAAATCAATTTTGTCACTTTTTTCTTCGAGGGTTGATACAAATGGATTGAAACTATGCATAAATATTCTAGTGCTTAAAACAAATACAAATAAAACATCCAAAAATTTTTTTGAGCAAAGAACCAAGTAGGATTTACATTTTCAATTTTGAACTAGGGGCGAATTTAGTCAAAATCAATTGTGTCACTTTTTTCTTGGAGAGTTTATCCAAATGGATTGAAACTTTGTATAAATATTCTAGTGCTTAAAACAAATACAAATAAAACATCCAAAAATTTTTTTGAGCAAAGAACCAAGTAGGAA
The DNA here is from genome assembly GCA_917627325.4 of Chironomus riparius. Classification (NCBI taxonomy): domain Eukaryota; kingdom Metazoa; phylum Arthropoda; class Insecta; order Diptera; family Chironomidae; genus Chironomus; species Chironomus riparius. The sequence continues at coordinate 33,938,465 of OU895877.1, forward strand.
ATACAATCTATAAGACTAGGGGCGACCCTAGTCAAAATCAATTTTGTCACTTTTTTCTTCGAGGGTTTATAAAAATGGATTGAAACTTTGCATAAATATTCTAGTGCTTAAAACTATACAAATAAAACATCCTAAAATTTCTTTGAGCAAAGAACCAATAGGAAATCAATTTTCAATTTTGGACTAGGGGCAACCCTAGTCAAAATCAATTTTGTCACTTTTTTCTTCGAGGGTTTATCCAAATGGATTGAAACTTTGCATAAATATTTTAGTGCTTGAAACAAATACAAATAAAACATCCAAAAATTTTTTTGAGCAAATAACCAAGTAGGAAATACAATTTCAATTTTGGACTAGGGGCGACCCTAGTCAAAATCAATTTTGTCACTTTTTTCTTCGAGGGTTTATACAAATGGATTGAAACTTTGCATTAATATTTTAGTGCTTAAAACAAATACAAATAAAACATCCAAAAAATTTTTTGAGCAAAGAACCAAGTAGGAAATACAATTTCAATTTTGGACTATGGGCGACCCTAGTCAAAATCAATTTTGTCACTTTTTTCTTCGAGGGTTTATACAAATGGATTGAAACTTTGCATTAATATTCTAGTGCTTAAAACAAATACAAATAAAACATCCTAAAATTTTTTTGAGCAAATAACCAAGTAGGAAATACAATTTCAATTTTGGACTAGGGGCGACCCTAGCCAAAATCAATTTTGTCACTTTTTTCTTCGAGGGTTTATAAAAATGGATTGAAACTTTGCATAAATATTCTAGTGCTTAAAACAAATACAAATAAAACATCCAAAAATTTTTTTGAGCAAAGAACCAAGTAGGAAATACAATTTCAATTTTGGACTAGGGACGACCCTAGTCAAAATCAATTTTGTCACTTTTTTCTTCGAGGGTTTATACAAATGGATTGAAACTATGCATAAATATTCTAGTGCTTAAAACAAATACAAATAAAACATCCAAAAATTTTTTTGAGCAAAGAACCAAGTAGGAAATACAATTTCAATTTTGGACTAGGGGCGACCCTAGTCAAAATCAATTTTCTCACTTTTTTCTTCGAGGGTTTATAAAAATGGATTGAAACTTTGCATAAATATTCTAGTGCTTAAAACAAATACAAATAAAACATCCAAAAAATTTTTTGAGCAAAGAACCAAATAGGAAATACAATTTCAATTTTGAATTAGGGGCGACCCTAGTCAAAATCAATTTTATCACTTTTTTCTTCGAGGGTTTATACAAATGGATCGAAACTTTGCATAAATATTCTAGTGCTTAAAAAAAATACAAATAAAACATCCAAAAATTTTTTTGAGCAAAGAACCAAGTAGGAAATACAATTTCAATTTTGGACTAGGGGCGACCCTAGTCAAAATCAATTTTCTCACTTTTTTCTTCGAGGGTTTATAAAAATGGATTGAAACTTTGCATAAATATTCTAGTGCTTAAAACAAATACAAATAAAACATCCAAAAAATTTTTTGAGCAAAGAACCAAATAGGAAATACAATTTCAATTTTGAATTAGGGGCGACCCTAGTCAAAATCAATTTTATCACTTTTTTCTTCGAGGGTTTATACAAATGGATCGAAACTTTGCATAAATATTCTAGTGCTTAAAAAAAATACAAATAAAACATCCAAAAATTTTTTTTTTGAGCAAAGAACCAAGTAGGAAATACAATTTCAATTTTGGACTAGGGGCGACCCTAGTCAAAATCAATTTTGTCACTTTTTTCTTCGAGGGTTTATACAAATGGATTGAAACTATGCATAAATATTCTAGTGCTTAAAACAAATACAAATAAAACATCCAAAAATTTTTTTTTTGAGCAAAGAACCAAGTAGGAAATACAATTTCAATTTTGGACTAGGGGCGACCCTAGTCAAAATCAATTTTATCACTTTTTTCTTCGAGGGTTTATACAAATGGATCGAAACTTTGCATAAATATTCTAGTGCTTAAAAAAAATACAAATAAAACATCCAAAAATTTTTTTTTTGAGCAAAGAACCAAGTAGGAAATACAATTTCAATTTTGGACTAGGGGCGACCCTAGTCAAAATCAATTTTGTCACTTTTTTCTTCGAGGGTTTATACAAATGGATTGAAACTATGCATAAATATTCTAGTGCTTAAAACAAATACAAATAAAACATCCAAAAATTTTTTTGAGCAAAGAACCAAGGAGGAAATTCAATTTATAAGGCTAGGGGCGACCCTAGTCAAAATCAATTTTGTCACTTTTTTCTTCGAAGGTTTATACAAATGGATTGAAACTTTGCATAAATATTTTAGTGCTTGAAACAAATACAAATAAAACATCCAAAAATTTTTTTGAGCAAATAACCAAGTAGGAAATACAATTTCAATTTTGGACTAGGGGCGACCCTAGTCAAAATCAATTTTGTCACTTTTTTCTTCGAGGGTTTATACAAATGGATCGAAACTTTGCATAAATATTCTAGTGCTTTAAACAAATACAAATAAAACATCCAAAAATTTTTTTGAGCAAAGAACCAAGGAGGAAATTCAATTTATAAGGCTAGGGGCGACCCTAGTCAAAATCAATTTTGTCACTTTTTTCTTCGAGGGTTTATACAAATGGATTGAAACTTTGCATAAATACTCTAGTGCTTAAAACAAATACAAATAAAACATCAAAAAATTTTTTTGAGCAAAGAACCAAGTAGGAAATACAATTTCAATTTTGAACTAGGGGCGACCCTAGTCAAAATCAATTTTATCACTTTTTTCTTCGAGGGTTTATACAAATGGATCGAAACTTTGCATAAATATTCTAGTGCTTAAAAAAAATACAAATAAAACATCCAAAAATTTTTTTTTTGAGCAAAGAACCAAGTAGGAAATACAATTTCAATTTTGGACTAGGGGCGACCCTAGTCAAAATCAATTTTGTCACTTTTTTCTTCGAGGGTTTATACAAATGGATTGAAACTATGCATAAATATTCTAGTGCTTAAAACAAATACAAATAAAACATCCAAAAATTTTTTTGAGCAAAGAACCAAGGAGGAAATTCAATTTATAAGGCTAGGGGCGACCCTAGTCAAAATCAATTTTGTCACTTTTTTCTTCGAGGGTTTATTCAAATGGATTGAAACTTTGCATAAATATTCTAGTGCTTAAAACAAATACAAATAAAACATCCAAAAATTTTTTTGAGCAAAGAACCAAGTAGGAAATACAATTTTTATTTTGGACTAGGGGCGACCCTAGTCAAAATCAATTTTCTCACTTTTTTCTTCGAGGGTTTATACAAATGGATTGAAGCTTTGCATAAATATTCTAATGCTTAAAACAAATACAAATAAAACATCCAAAAATTTTTTTGAGCAAAGAACCAAGTAGGAAATACAATTTTTATTTTGGACTAGGGGCGACCCTAGTCAAAATCAATTTTGTCACTTTTTTCTTCGAGGGTTGATACAAATGGATTGAAACTATGCATAAATATTCTAGTGCTTAAAACAAATACAAATAAAACATCCAAAAATTTTTTTGAGCAAAGAACCAAGTAGGATTTACATTTTCAATTTTGAACTAGGGGCGAATTTAGTCAAAATCAATTGTGTCACTTTTTTCTTGGAGAGTTTATCCAAATGGATTGAAACTTTGTATAAATATTCTAGTGCTTAAAACAAATACAAATAAAACATCCAAAAATTTTTTTGAGCAAAGAACCAAGTAGGAAATACAATTTATAAGACTAGGGGCGACCCTAGTCAAAATCAATTTTGTCACTTTTTTCTTCGAGGGTTTATAAAAATGGATTGAAACTTTGCATAAATATTCTAGTGCTTAAAACTATACAAATAAAACATCCTAAAATTTCTTTGAGCAAAGAACCAATAGGAAATCAATTTTCAATTTTGGACTAGGGGCAACCCTAGTCAAAATCAATTTTGTCACTTTTTTCTTCGAGGGTTTATCCAAATGGATTGAAACTTTGCATAAATATTTTAGTGCTTGAAACAAATACAAATAAAACATCCAAAAATTTTTTTGAGCAAATAACCAAGTAGGAAATACAATTTCAATTTTGGACTAGGGGCGACCCTAGTCAAAATCAATTTTGTCACTTTTTTCTTCGAGGGTTTATACAAATGGATTGAAACTTTGCATTAATATTTTAGTGCTTAAAACAAATACAAATAAAACATCCAAAAAATTTTTTGAGCAAAGAACCAAGTAGGAAATACAATTTCAATTTTGGACTAGGGGCGACCCTAGTCAAAATCAATTTTGTCACTTTTTTCTTCGAGGGTTTATACAAATGGATTGAAACTTTGCATTAATATTTTAGTGCTTAAAACAAATACAAATAAAACATCCAAAAATTTTTTTGAGCAAAGAACCAAGTAGGAAATACAATTTTTATTTTGGACTAGGGGCGACCCTAGTCAAAATCAATTTTCTCACTTTTTTCTTCGAGGGTTTATAAAAATGGATTGAAACTTTGCATAAATATTCTAGTGCTTAAAACTATACAAATAAAACATCCTAAAATTTTTTTGAGCAAAGAACCAATAGGAAATCAATTTTCAATTTTGGACTAGGGGCAACCCTAGTCAAAATCAATTTTGTCACTTTTTTCTTCGAGGGTTGATACAAATGGATTGAAACTTTGCATTAATATTCTAGTGCTTAAAACAAATACAAATAAAACATCCAAAAAATTTTTTGAGCAAAGAACCAAGTAGGAAATACAATTTCAAATTTGGACTAGGGGCGACCCTAGTCAAAATCAATTTTCTCACTTTTTTCTTCAAGGGTTTATACAAATGGATTGAAACTTTGCATAAATATTCTAGTGCTTAAAACAAATACAAATAAAACATCCAAAAATTTTTTTGAGCAAAGAACCAAGGAGGAAATTCAATTTATAAGGCTAGGGGCGACCCTAGTCAAAATCAATTTTGTCACTTTTTTCTTCGAGGGTTTATACAAATGGATTGAAACTTTGCATAAATATTCTAGTGCTTAAAACAAATACAAATAAAACATCCAAAAATTTTTTTGAGCAAAGAACCAAGTAGGAAATACAATTTCAATTTTGGACTAGGGGCGACCCTAGTCAAAATCAATTTTATCACTTTTTTCTTCGAGGGTTTATACAAATGGATCGAAACTTTGCATAAATATTCTAGTGCTTAAAACAAATACAAATAAAACATCCAAAAAATTTTTTTTTGAGCAAAGAACCAAGTAGGAAATACAATTTCAATTTTGGACTAGGGGCGACCCTAGTCAAAATCAATTTTGTCACTTTTTTCTTCGAGGGTTTATACAAATGGATTGAAACTATGCATAAATATTCTAGTGCTTAAAACAAATACAAATAAAACATCCAAAAATTGTTTTGAGCAAAGAACCAAGGAGGAAATACAATTTATAAGGCTAGGGGCGACCCTAGTCAAAATCAATTTTGTCACTTTTTTCTTCGAGGGTTTATACAAATGGATTGAAACTTTGCATAAATATTCTAGTGCTTAAAACAAATACAAATAAAACATCCAAAAATTTTTTTGAGCAAAGAACCAAGTAGGAAATACAATTTCAATTTTGGACTAGGGGCGACCCTAGTCAAAATCAATTTTCTCACTTTTTTCTTCGAGGGTTTATACAAATGGATTGAAACTTTGCATAAATATTCTAATGCTTAAAACAAATACAAATAAAACATCCAAAAATTTTTTTGAGCAAAGAACCAAGTAGGAAATACAATTTTTATTTTGGACTAGGGGCGACCCTAGTCAAAATCAATTTTGTCACTTTTTTCTTCGAGGGTTGATACAAATGGATTGAAACTATGCATAAATATTCTAGTGCTTAAAACAAATACAAATAAAACATCCAAAAATTTTTTTGAGCAAAGAACCAAGTAGGATTTACATTTTCAATTTTGAACTAGGGGCGAATTTAGTCAAAATCAATTGTGTCACTTTTTTCTTGGAGAGTTTATCCAAATGGATTGAAACTTTGCATTAATATTTTAGTGCTTAAAACAAATACAAATAAAACATCCAAAAAATTTTTTGAGCAAAGAACCAAGTAGGAAATACAATTTTAATTTTGGACTAGGGGCGACCCTAGTCAAAATCATTTTTGTCACTTTTTTCTTCGAGGGTTTATACAAATGGATTGAAACTATGCATAAATATTCTAATATTTAAAACAAATACAAATAAAACATCCAAAAATTTTTTTGAGCAAAGAACCAAGTAGGAAATACAATTTTTATTTTGGACTAGGGGCGACCCTAGTCAAAATAAATTTTCTCACTTTTTTCTTCGAGGGTTTATAAAAATGGATTGAAACTTTGCATAAATATTCTAGTGCTTAAAACTATACAAATAAAACATCCTAAAATTTTTTTGAGCAAAGAACCAATAGGAAATCAATTTTCAATTTTGGACTAGGGGCAACCCTAGTCAAAATCAATTTTGTCACTTTTTTCTTCGAGGGTTGATACAAATGGATTGAAACTTTGCATTAATATTCTAGTGCTTAAAACAAATACAAATAAAACATCCAAAAAATTTTTTGAGCAAAGAACCAAGTAGGAAATACAATTTCAAATTTGGACTAGGGGCGACCCTAGTCAAAATCAATTTTCTCACTTTTTTCTTCGAGGGTTTATACAAATGGATTGAAACTTTGCATAAATATTCTAGTGCTTAAAACAAATACAAATAAAACATCCAAAAATTTTTTTGAGCAAAGAACCAAGTAGGAAATACAATTTCAATTTTGGACTAGGGGCGACCCTAGTCAAAATCAATTTTATCACTTTTTTCTTCGAGGGTTTATACAAATGGATCGAAACTTTGCATAAATATTCTAGTGCTTAAAAAAAATACAAATAAAACATCCAAAAAATTTTTTTTTGAGCAAAGAACCAAGTAGGAAATACAATTTCAATTTTGGACTAGGGGCGACCCTAGTCAAAATCAATTTTGTCACTTTTTTCTTCGAGGGTTTATACAAATGGATTGAAACTATGCATAAATATTCTAGTGCTTAAAACAAATACAAATAAAACATCCAAAAATTTTTTTGAGCAAAGAACCAAGGAGGAAATTCAATTTATAAGGCTAGGGGCGACCCTAGTCAAAATCAATTTTGTCACTTTTTTCTTCGAGGGTTTATACAAATGGATTGAAACTTTGCATAAATATTCTAGTGCTTAAAACAAATACAAATAAAACATCCAAAAATTTTTTTGAGCAAAGAACCAAGTAGGAAATACAATTTCAATTTTGGACTAGGGGCGACCCTAGTCAAAATCAATTTTCTCACTTTTTTCTTCGAGGGTTTATACAAATGGATTGAAACTATGCATAAATATTCTAATGCTTAAAACAAATACAAATAAAACATCCAAAAATTTTTTTGAGCAAAGAACCAAGTAGGAAATACAATTTTTATTTTGGACTAGGGGCGACCCTAGTCAAAATCAATTTTGTCACTTTTTTCTTCGAGGGTTGATACAAATGGATTGAAACTATGCATAAATATTCTAGTGCTTAAAACAAATACAAATAAAACATCCAAAAATTTTTTTGAGCAAAGAACCAAGTAGGATTTACATTTTCAATTTTGAACTAGGGGCGAATTTAGTCAAAATCAATTGTGTCACTTTTTTCTTGGAGAGTTTATCCAAATGGATTGAAACTTTGTATAAATATTCTAGTGCTTAAAACAAATACAAATAAAACATCCAAAAATTTTTTTGAGCAAAGAACCAAGTAGGAAATACAATTTATAAGACTAGGGGCGACCCTAGTCAAAATCAATTTTGTCACTTTTTTCTTCGAGGGTTTATAAAAATGGATTGAAACTTTGCATAAATATTCTAGTGCTTAAAACTATACAAATAAAACATCCTAAAATTTTTTTGAGCAAAGAACCAATAGGAAATCAATTTTCAATTTTGGACTAGGGGCGACCCTAGTCAAAATCAATTTTCTCACTTTTTTCTTCGAGGGTTTATCCAAATGGATTGAAACTTTGCATAAATATTCTAGTGCTTAAAACAAATACAAATAAAACATCCTAAAATTTTTTTGAGCAAAGAACCAAGTAGGAAATACAATTTCAATTTTGGACTAGGGGCGACCCTAGTCAAAATCAATTTTCTCACTTTTTTCTTCGAGGGTTTATAAAAATGGTTTGAAACTTTGCATAAATATTCTAGTGCTTTAAACAAATACAAATAAAACATCCAAAAATTTTTTTGAGCAAAGAACCAAGTAGGAAATACAATTTCAATTTTGGACTAGGGACGACCCTAGTCAAAATCAATTTTGTCACTTTTTTCTTCGAGGGTTTATACAAATGGATTGAAACTATGCATAAATATTCTAGTGCTTAAAACAAATACAAATAAAACATCCAAAAATTTTTTTGAGCAAAGAACCAAGTAGGAAATACAATTTCAATTTTGGACTAGGGGCGACCCTAGTCAAAATCAATTTTGTCACTTTTTTCTTCGAGGGTTGATACAAATGGATTGAAACTTAGTATAAATATTCTAGTGCTTAAAACAAATACAAATAAAACATCCTAAAATTTTTTTGAGCAAAGAACCAAGTAGGAAATACAATTTCAATTTTGGACTAGGGGCGACCCTAGTCAAAATCAATTTTCTCACTTTTTTCTTCGAGGGTTTATAAAAATGGTTTGAAACTTTGCATAAATATTCTAGTGCTTTAAACAAATACAAATAAAACATCCAAAAATTTTTTTGAGCAAAGAACCAAGTAGGAAATACAATTTCAATTTTGGACTAGGGACGACCCTAGTCAAAATCAATTTTGTCACTTTTTTCTTCGAGGGTTTATACAAATGGATTGAAACTATGCATAAATATTCTAGTGCTTAAAACAAATACAAATAAAACATCCAAAAATTTTTTTGAGCAAAGAACCAAGTAGGAAATACAATTTCAATTTTGGACTAGGGGCGACCCTAGTCAAAATCAATTTTGTCACTTTTTTCTTCGAGGGTTGATACAAATGGATTGAAACTATGCATAAATATTCTAGTGCTTAAAACAAATACAAATAAAACATCCAAAAATTTTTTTGAGCAAAGAACCAAGTAGGATTTACATTTTCAATTTTGAACTAGGGGCGAATTTAGTCAAAATCAATTGTGTCACTTTTTTTTGGAGAGTTTATCCAAATGGATTGAAACTTAGTATAAATATTCTAGTGCTTAAAACAAATACAAATAAAACATCCAAAAATTTTTTTGAGCAAAGAACCAAGTAGGAAATCTTTAATTGAATTTTCTTCGAGGGTTTATCCAAATGGATTGAAACTTTGCATAAATATTCTAGTGCTTAATACAAATACAAATAAAACATCCAAAAATTTTTTTGAGCAAAGAACCAAGTAGGAAATCTTTAATTGAATTTTCTTCGAGGGTTTATCCAAATGGATTGAAACTTTGCATAAATATTCTAGTGCTTAAAACTATACAAATAAAACATCCTAAAATTTTTTTGAGCAAAGAACCAAGTAGGAAATCTTTAATTGAATTTTCTTCGAGGGTTTATCCAAATGGATTGAAACTTTGCATAAATATTCTAGTGCTTAATACAAATACAAATAAAACATCCAAAAATTTTTTTGAGCAAATAACCAAGTAGGAAATACAATTTCAATTTTGGACTAGGGGCGACCCTAGTCAAAATCAATTTTCTCACTTTTTTCTTCGAGGGTTTATAAAAATGGTTTGAAACTTTGCATAAATATTCTAGTGCTTTAAACAAATACAAATAAAACATCCAAAAATTTTTTTGAGCAAAGAACCAAGTAGGAAATACAATTTCAATTTTAGACTAGGGGCGACCCTAGTCAAAATCAATTTTGTCACTTTTTTCTTCGAGGGTTTATAAAATTGGATTGAAACTTTGCATAAATATTCTAGTGCTTAAAACTTTACAAATAAAAAATTCAAAAATTTTTTTGAGCAAAGAACCAAGTAGGAAATACAATTTCAATTTTGGACTAGGGGCGACCCAAGTCAAAATCAGTTTGTCACTTTTTTCTTTGAGGGTTTATCCAAATGGATTGAAACTTTTCACAAATATTCTGGTGCTTAAAACAAATACAAATAATTGATTTTCTATGGTGTATTTTGTCAAAAAAATTTTTTGGATGTTTTATTTGAATTGACATAATTCTGACATAAATCACATACCAATATTACTTTTTGTAATGCATAGCCAAAAAAAAAACGAAATCTAAAATTTCGACTACCTCATCTGAATTTTGTTCATACTCTTCACTGTTGAAACCAAAAAACAAATTCTTTATCTTGAAACACTTGACAAAATAGCGACATAATTCAGGATTAATTACTTTTTAATAATATTTTAACATTTACGAGAGAATGTGGTTCAAATAAGTGTGAAGCATGGCCGAAATTTGGACCAAAATCAGCTATACTGGTTCAAAGTGTTCCCGAGGATGACAAAATTCAAACTAAGTGTTTTTGTAGCTGACATAATTATGACATAAATTAGGTATAACTTTTGAACTGTGTCGATTTGGGTCTCGGCCGTACTTCATGCCCTCCCTTCAAACTTATGCTGAGCAAATCTTGGTCTATCCATAAGACTTTTGATGGTACGGTGTGAATATATCCGCATTGGGTTTCTACCCGATACACTAGTTTGCATTCCTGATTGAAAAAACATTAACATTAATTTCGTTGAATTATGATGCTAAAATGTGAATTTATTTTGTTTGATTTATTTTTTAATTTTAGAACCTATTAAAAAATAATAATTCAACTGACAAATAAGTAAGCAGTACATGTATAGTTAAATAAATTAGGTCAACTTCTTTGACGTGATTTTGAATAAACAACATAAAGTGTAATGAATGTTCTGTACCAAGAAACCCAATTTGAATTCAAGTAATTAATTCTTTTGAATTAAAAAAGTTTTTAAAAATTAGAATTCATGAGATTATTCATATTTTTAAAAAAATTGTCAATAGTATAGCAATTTTTGAAAAATATGTATTAATAATCAATGAATTTCCTGGAATTAAAACTTAAATGTCAATGTATCTAATAAGTAAAGAAAATTATAATAAACTCTAATGAGGTTAATGAAATGAGATTATATGAAGTTTAATGTTAAAACCCCAGATGATAATTGAAATGGTAATCATGGCATAAATATTATGCAATATGATTGATGCGGTTAGTAAAATGAGCCCCAAGAGGTTAGAAAATGAGAAACTTTTGACATTTAATAGTATGAAAAGGTCGTAAAAATATCACTTTCTTTTATTACACTTCTAATTCGGTTTAAAAAGCACATTATCTGCCTGAAAACTATGAAACCAATTAAATTCTAGTGAAAGTTTTTATTGGTATTCATTTTTTGTTAAATGAAAAATTTATATTTATTGTCAAACCTCATATAAGCTTTATGCTTTATTTTAATTGATGAAAATGATCAATTAACAATTCCGAAAATATTTTTTTGTGAATCGTGTTATTCAGGAAATATTTTTTCATTAATTTTTTTGTGCAAATGAATTATGTCAGAACTTATGCACATGCAATTAATAATTTAAAACGCAATAAATATTAATGTAAATTTTTTTGAAATAACATGAGAATGATTTATAGATTTGTGTATGTGACGTTGTTACTTTTTCTGTAATTTATGTTGCAAAAACATTTATAAACTGTTTTTTAAAAAACTGTTGAAATAAAAATATGTAAAACATTTAATTGTCAAGGAGTTTGTGTAAATTTTTTCAGATTCATGCCATAATCATTGTATTAAAGCTTAGCTTTAATTTAAGCTTTAAAGAGAATGATTGAAAGTTAAATACATAAAAATAAAACTAAGAAGAAATGAAATTTTCAATTAAATTCGATAAGAAATGTCAGATATTATTACAATTTCTTTAAATAATTCATGTCTGATGAAATCCTCTCATGACGGTAAAGTGATAAAAACAAGAAAATAACAGAATTTAAATCGCATTGTAAATCAATTCTATATTTTTTACATCGAAAAGCGATCAAAAAACAATTTATGCTTGAATTCCCAAAAGCATTGCCGAACCCCACAACTTCATCATTTTTTTTCCGCAATACCACTGCTGATATTTGCGTTTTATAAACATGAAAGGCAGTTAATGAAGTTATATACGCACGCCGGAACATGAAGAATGGAGGGAAAAAAAAGCATCACTGAATGATAGAAGTGAATAATGAAAAGGCTTTTCATTACTTTTTGCTATCATTTTGAATTGAATCGAGAGCAAGAAGGAAGAAAGCACAGCAGTTTGTATGGTGTGCCATTAAATTGATTTGCATGTCTAATTTCCGCACGTACTTTTTCATCATCGAAATGTCGAACATCAAGGGTATAAGGAATGAATGATCAGAGAGAGAAAGATTGTGAAAAAAATCGCTTTGAATGTGCCTACAATTTGTCAGACATCCTACAAAAGAACGAAGAAACACAATGATTTCAATGAGGAAATCGAAGACAATGAGCAAATGAGCAGAAAGATATGGTGACGGTATATTTAGATAAAAAATAAAATAAATGTAAATGCATAGAGAAGTTTTTCTTCAATAATGCTATGCTACAAGCACTATGAATTTATTTAGATAAGCAAAAAACAATGCAGATCATAAAAAATTAAGAAAAGTTTTTATTCAACAGCAACAGCAACTTAATAAACATGAATATGCATGAATATGCATGAAGAGATTTAATGAATTCCTATAAATTTTAAAATAAATCCTTCTCCAGTTCATAGAGCAGCTACAGTTTTTTTACAACTGTATTAACTTGGTAAAAATATATTCACGAAATGTTAAAAAAGGAACAAAAATTAATATTTCAACTCTACTTAGCTCTCTGTCTTCAACTTGTTTTGATGATATATTACGAGATATAAAATAAAATAAATAAAGAAATAAGAAGTGACTAATAATCCATTACTCATATTACCTTACATTGCCTCAAAAAGTAAATATTTTGGTAAGTGAAAATCAATCAAGAGCACTCGATTATTTTACTGGTTTTTCAACTACCACTTTTTTACTCCAAATTCAGGTGTACGATAATTTAAAAGGAGAAATTTTTAACGAGTGATGTTTAAATAAATTAAAATTCAGAACAAGTTCTAGATTTCCTATATATTTGTAAGCTTTAGGAAATTTAAAAAAAAATAGTTAAGTTAATAAATTTAAGAAAGTTTTTATAGCAAATTAAATTGAAAACCGAGCAAAATCTATTGAAATCAATTTTAAAAGCTGGATAAAGTCATTTCCAAATCTACAAAAAATAGAAGCATCAAAAGTTAAGCAAATATTATCTCATAAAACAGCAGTATACCAATGAAATAACTTGAATACTTTATCATCTTGATATCTTCATTTTTTATATTTTTTTTTTTTTGCCTATGAACATAAGGCGTAATTCATCTTTCATCATTACGCATAGAAAAAATTGTCTCAATATTTTTTTCATGCCGCGTAATTTTATGTTTGCATGCACTAGCAAGAGACAAGTCGAGAAAACTTGTGACAAATTGTTATTTTTCTTTGAAATTATAAAAAAAAAACTTTTTTTTCTTACCTTATCACCTAGGTGGGGTCTTCTTGTAATCTTGGGATTACAAATATTTGTAGATGGAAACTTTTTTATTTTTTCAGTCCTAGACACTCTCAAACGAGAGTTACTTACTTACCTTATATTTGAAAAACTTTGGAAAAATTTCAAATTGCTTCAGCAAAGTTTTCATTGAATTTTCAAATAAGATTGTAAAAATTTAAAACTGAGTACTTGTATTTTTAAAAGTTTTATAAAGCTTATATCCAGATGGATATTAATGTTTTGAGAAGTGAAAAGTTAAAAACGATAGCTCTAAGATCTTACAAACGAGTGGACTGTATTTAAGTATCTCAATCAAAGGTAAAATTACAATTAAAATTAATACAATATCATTAAGTTTGAAAGCAAACTGCGATGAAATTTTTCTTGATTTAAAAAATGTTGATATTCTATTCAATAAAAGCTCTGAAAACCCTCGTACTCATGTTATGAACAACAATTGTGAGATAATAATGTGTGGTGCTCAAGTTAATTATTATGATAATATATTGTCAAACAGAACAAATTTGCATGACTTTACGAAACAAACATTTTTGCTGAAAAACTTAGAAATTTTGTAGGTATTGGATTTATATCATAAAAAATAAATAGCCTTTAAAGAAATCCTAAAGAAAAGAAAAGCCAAAACTCATTTGTGAGTACACTCCTTTCAAATTTATTAAAATTATTACATATAATATAAATAAGGTTTAAAAATCAGATCCATAATTACACTCAAGGAAGTGAAAGCAAGTGACAGTAAATCTTTTTACACATAATAAAGGACATAACGAAATAAACTTAACGCAATGTTGTATCCCGATTAGTTGTCAAATTATGATCCTGTGACGTAATAAAAATTGCCGTAGATTGTGAATTAATTGTCGTGTTTGAATTAACACGCTCAATTTCTTCTAATGTTGGTGGATTTTCATTATTTGAAGAATTGCGCTTTGGATATTGATTAGGAAGTCTAATTACATCATCGTAAGAAGGAGGTGCTTCTATACTCGAAGCTGATGCTAAAATAATAAAAATTCATTGATAACAATTAATGTCAGTGACGTATTTCATACCGCTTGGATATACTCCTTCGTCGAGTACAAAAGTAGGATTGATATGTGAATTTGAGTCAGAATGTCTTATATGATAACTTCTACATCTAGAATTAGAATGATGACATCGTGATACAGGAATAACATCGTAAAATTGATTTCCAATTTGTATCACATGAACTGCATTCTGAAGTTGTGCTAAAAATTCAAATTCATAGAAAATGGAATTAAGTGACATTTCATTATTTATTTTTTTTTAAGCTCACCTTGTTGTCGTTCCAAAGCAATTCTCTTTTCTCGAGCTTTACGACATTTAATGATTAGAATTAGTAAGGCCCAGCCTGTGATAACAATTAGATACAGTAGAATTATCATCTGCAAAAAATTAACGACAATATATTTCCCATAAAACTATGGTTCTTCCTCTTTTTTCTTCCGAAAGATATACTCGTAAAATATTTAATAAATTATTTGAGGAGATAGCGAAATGTCTATTCATTTTCATTTCTAATTTAGTACTTTCTATTTCCCACGATGAATATGAAGAAAATGACAACGCAAACTACTTGGAAGCATGAAAGCTTTTATCGATCAGTTATTGATTTACTTTTGTCCTTTTCCTTTACACTTTTTTTTTTGTTATTGAATTTATCAATTTATCTACACTCAATTATTGCATGTTCATACTGTTCATTGATATGTCATTGAATTGGTGCAACCAAAGAAGCAACCCAAACGGAATTATTTAAGCACATTCGTTCTAATTCTTCAAAACCTGTCATTTCACAATTGAAAAGTACTGAAAACTTCGAGTTCCAATTGATTATATGTTTTAAATCGAGAATGACTAACATTTGGTGCATTGAAAAGTTTTTGAATTCTATGTTAAGTTTATGAACAGCAAGTTTTTTTAAGCTATAAATTCAAGCGTGCATGGTCTGTTTAACGTAAATATTATAGAAAACTCACATCTTGCTGCAAACATTTAAATCCTTATTAAAATTTAAATAAATTCTCACTTAGAATGAGGCATTACGATTCAATAACTTTTACTTATTTGCTGCTCACTAATCACATTTATTATAATCTGTACAAGGAGCAAAACAATGTAAACTTTATTTCACATAGTTTCTCAAAATATGCATGTTAAGCTTAGAAAATTTTCCACATGACTAACTTTATAAAAAAAAAAAAAACTTTTTATGTATTTACGTCGCAATGCTTTGTGTTACATATTTGGGGGCAAAACAGAATGGAAATTTTACTTACTCTATCCTCGAATGTGTGGCGAATATAGTCTATAAATGCTGTTGTAGAAGAACTTTTACATGCCTTTTTTATGCAGTTATGTATAAGACGTCGCAAAGGCTTGCAGGCCAATTATTATTGCTGACTTTTTTAGCATATATGTGGACTAGCAATGCACACTATTTATTCCTTTATATGTTCGTGTAGATTCCAGTTATTTTACATACTGATAATGAGCACGGAAAGGATATATCGATTGACACGAATCATATGTGTCTTGAAAGGTCATCAAATATTCATTAGGAAAATCCATTTTCGTCCTTATATTGTACTTTCCATTGGGTTTTATGGACATACACAATTCTTTATTTTAGCAATTCGTCTTTATTTTTTGGTTAATTATTTTAAACTATTTCACACTCTTTCGAAGTCCATCTTACAGATGAATGTATTATTAATGAATGTTAAATAAGATTAGGCACAACATTCAAGCAATTTTAAAGATGTTTTTGACGGTTAATTAAAACAATATACAAAAAGATTTTCGTGTCATTCTTATATCTGCCTTACCGGCTTTATTACTGGTTTATGTATTCTTTTCTGTTCTTGTTACAAAATAAAATATGAAATCCAAAAAAAATAGAAAGTACAAGTTAAGCGTATAAAATCACACATGATATTTATGTTGTTGAAGTCTAGAAAATATTTTTCAATATACATTTATTTCCATATAAATTATCATTTCCATAAATACACAAATTTCGTCTTTCATCGGTTTTCCTCATTTCTAATAAATTTCTGCGAATAGGCTCAAAATTACTAAACCAATTAAATAAAAGGAATTAACAAAAAAAAAAGAAATAAAAAGATTGGAATTATCACATTTTTCACTGAAGTAAAATAAAGAAAATCATTAACAAAAAGGAAGCACGCTCCTTTCATCACTGTTAATTGTTTTGGAAGACGTAAAGCTTTTTTTTTGAGGCTATTAGTGGCGACAGTCAGTCTATTCAAAATTTTAGTGTTTGTAATATATTGAAGTGATTACTACTTTATCTCATGAAAATTTATTAGATACTCCTTCATGTCCAGTTCTTATATTTTCTCGGTTGAATGAAGTTGAATAAATTTCTCAAGGTTTGTCGGTACAAAATTCCGATAGTTGATTTTATGTTGTGCAATCACTCTCGATGCAAGACATTTTAGTGTTATAGAATTGATTTCATGTCGCTTTATGAACATTTCTAGTTGCTCTAAAAATAGAAAATTATTGATAATTAACAATACGGTGGTGAAAATGGCGTGATTTTCAAACTGATCCACTTTTAACGCGTTAAAAGCAATGTCCTTTAAAAAAAGTGATTAACTTACGTAAAGACGATGATTTGGCAGCGGTCGATCCATCTGTATTGACAGCATCGAGATGCATTCCAGAATTAATGAACATTGTGATTATTTCTTCAGCTTTGGCAATCATTTCGTTCACATTAGTTCTAAATGCCGGGAAGGTTGAAGCAAGAGTGTGTAGAGGAGAATTTCTTTCACGATCAAAATTGTCAATTGATGCACCGCAATGAAGAAGGAGTCTTACTGTATCAATACAAGGAAATCTGTAAAAAAATATTGCAATAGATGCGAAGACTATAAAATTTCGAAAGTCTTGGACATACTTGCAAACGTCGCTTGTGTGAAAATCATCAACAGGCGATGCACCATTAACAGCTAAGTGTAGTAAACTTTGTCCATCTCTAAGTTTTAACCCAAGACGATTCAATTTAAATACCATCCTATAAAGTTCTTTCAAGTTCTCCGACGTTATCTTGACTTGTCGATTTCTCATTAATTTTGTTATAATTGTTAACAAATACAGAGAAGTAAAGATATTTGTTTCATATTCTTCTACTATGATTTCAATGTCATCCTTTGGCCCTGGATTCATAATTTTTCCCTGATTCCGGTGAAGCTCAGTTATAGATGCATTAAGAACATCCATAACACTGGTCATTTTTGTTTCAGTATCAACATGAATCATTTGACTAAAAAGTTGTGCGAATCTCAATAAATCTCTCTGAACTGATATTTTATTATCTTGTCGAAGTTCTAATGCATGTTGCCATAAAGCGATACATCTATCGAATCTCCCGTTATCAGCGCAAACAGCTCCTCTAAAAACAACAGGTCCAGATACTTCTGGGCATTGAGTTCCTAAAATTCTTTCTCGAATTGTCAATGCTTCCATATGTAGTGAGTTATGATTATATTGAATAGCTACGAGATCTTGGAGTGATGTACATTCTATCCAATTTTCGTATGCAGGAACTGGTGGTTTCAGCTCTTTTCTTACAATATTGCTGAGATCTTCATATCTAAGCATCATTGCTGTGTGCAGGTAATAGAAAGCTTTGGAAAGATTATAGTTATCCTTATCGTTTGCAAAAGAAGCACCAATCAGCTCATAGCAATCGATTTTCTAAAAAAAAATCCTTTCATGTCAAACCTGAATATTCTGGATATGCAAAACATATAAAATACCTGCTCTTTGGTTAAGAGATTTTCGTGGGTACAGTACATTTCAATGACATCCTCTTTCGTTCGTTCTCCTGCTTGAATGAATGGTGTCATGCCATATTCATTAGTAATATTTATGTTTCCACCATGATCAAGCAATAATTTACAAATTTCCAAATTACCACATTCACTAGCATAATGTAAACTTGTGGCTTTGCAATTTGCTTGTGCATTTACATTCGCTCCTTTTTGAAGCAAATACTCAACAACTTCTGTATGGCCTTTATAAGATGAGATCATGAGGCATGTATTATTGTAAATATTGGCTAGATTAATGTCTGCATTATGATTTACTAAATATTGTACAATGTCAAGTCTTCCGTCAAAACATGCTGCTCTTATAGGTGACGAATTGGTATCTGTGCAGTGATTTACATTAGCTCCATGCTTCACTAGCTGCTTAACAATATTCAAATGTCCTGCCAAAATTCATATTAATAAAGATTGATTGAACAAATGTTTGTTTAATACCTGATCCAGCAGCAATCCACAAGGCTGAAGCTCCATTCACCATATGCCCATCAAATTTGATAGTGCACCTTTTGTCTAAATCTATTTTATCATTTGCTAATAACATTTCTACTACCTTTTCGCGACCATATCTGCAACCTGCTGCCAATGGCGTTAAAATTTGACCATCGTCCTCAATAAATTCCTAGGATCAAAGGAAAGTGATTTGAATTAATTCAAAGGGATCATACATTAATGATGATTCTCTTATCATATAATTTGTCAGTACATTTGTCTAGTTGTAAGAAAAGCTCTGTAGCTATAATTTACTTTAACTGTTCTAAAATTAGGATCTTATTCATTAAACTCAAGAATAAAGATTCCTATAAGATTTATTGACCTATCTGTGCAGCTGCATATTATAATTGTTTGGACAGTTTATTATGGCGATAATTTATATTGCATTTCAATGATTCAAGGACATTTCCGAAAACGAGATTTTACGAGACTTTATGATTATTATTGCCGACTTCTTAATACCTATGAGTAAGAGATTTTGGTGGATATTTATAGAAATTTACGTTATTTTTTGTGTCTTTGATTCTTTTCATCGTCGCATGGATTTCTTCTTATAAATATGATACATCAGCGTCATTAGTATCTGATTTAAGAGAAAATTAAATTGCGTTATTAAAATTTAATGATTATGAGCAACCTTAACATGATTATTGTTATCTTCTTAGTAATTTGATGCGTTTTAAAAAGAAAATTGGAATCAAAGTGAAGCGCAATTTTTTTCTACTTTCAAAGAGGTCACAGTTTGAGAATTTTCCTTAATTTCCTTCTTTGTATTAAAGAGGTTGTTTTCTGAAATGAAAATTCTCTGCGGAATTTTCTTTGTTGTTGAGCCAGTCAGATGCTATTGTACAATAAAATGTGTTTATTTTTCTGCGAGAACGATATAACAGAAAATTTATAAAGGCACGGATTATGCTGACTTGAAAAAAATTATAAGAGCTTTTGAAAGCAAATACGAATTCGTAACATTCTTAATGCGGCTCATTATAAAAGCATTCAAAGCACCAAGTAAATTTCCATTGTCAAATGTGAAAGCCATGCTAAGTTTTTTGAACCAGGAAATGTCATTTAAAGTATGTGAGAATGAATTTTCACACTAAAAACCGCGACTCTTGCACGAAGTTATTGGACATGCCCAAAAAGAATCTTGATGATGAGATCATGATAATATTTATCTCATTTTTGGTTCTAGCACTTTTTAAGTCTACCCGCTTTAACTTTTACAGGTCATTAGCATATATAAATATATTTTTTAATAACGACGATGGCCTTAAAATCAAGAGATGTATGTAAATTTTGTCGTGAATATCCGCATGAGAGAGAAAAAATGAAAATCATATGTGACATTTTCACTGCCAATGATGAAACGAAAATCTTTTTGCGCGTCTTTGAAAGAATTTTTCCATCGATAGATTTTTAAATAAATACCTGATTCACAAGAATGTTGCGGACATCTGGATTAACAATTCTGTTTAAGAGTGTCGCTAAATTTAGTGCAAAGCCAGATTTAGATGCTGCATATATCTTCTTTTTAAGTCCATAGAAATATTCATCTTTATCAATCTCCGATAAAAGATCTGATTGACTTTGTATTGATGTCATTCTATTTTATTAAGTTCCTTCTTGCACAATAAACTAATTTTTCAGTTTTACTTAAATTGCGTATTGGCCAAACTACACACTACAATATTGCGAATATTCACTTTCTCCTCTTTTAAACTTATATCTCGTTATCTTTTTTTTGTCTTCTTAATTTTACGAAAACTCACTAAAGACTGCTATAGACCAAAATTCAGTAGCATTTATTTCACATATAAAAACAAAGCAAATTCAAAACAGAAATGAGCAAGTTCATTTAAATTTTTGTTGTTCGGTATTTTTCCATCCATATTTATTCTTCTTATAACAATCAAAAAAAGGTAAATAACACAATTAATTCATTTGATTTGTTTCAAACAACCTGAAGAAATAGTCAGGACTCAAGTTATTACAAAATAATCGCTCTATAATTATTATATTCCTCTCATGTCATTCTTTCCTGGAAGAATGTTAATATAAGATATATGAAAGAAAAGTTCTTTTGATGAAAATTCAAAATCAATTCTAATTGTTCAAACTTAAATGTAACGCCAATAAAGTATCCTAATGATTTTGAATTTTCAAATTAATATTTCTTTGAATTAGCGTATTTTACATTGAAGAGGATTGCTTAATCGCTATGAAGGAAATCTCCACAGTCATTAATCATTTCTTGATCTTTCTGAACATTTCCTGTCTTTGGGTTCATATTGGAACCTCCAGACATTCGACGTCTGCTGTTGGTTCGCGAACGACGTCGACCTGAGTTTGGACGGGATCCTCGATTTTCCTTATTATTCATTCGTTGAGAACCACGACGACGAATATTTTGTCCACCTCTTCCAGATCCATTGTTTTCCCGTCGAACAACAGGTTTAAATGGTTTCTGCTCTGGATCATAATGATGTTCCAAAATATTAATCAATTCTTCATGATCTTCTTCCTTGATTGATTCCAAGCCTTTTACTAATTTTTCAATACCCTCACGTTTTTCACTATCCCAAATTGCTTGCAGTGTTTTTGAGTCATGTTTTTGATCTGCCAATGCACGTCGAAAGTCTAATGCGCGACGACTAGAGAAATTAATAAAAAAAAAAAAAACAGAAAATGCAATGATTATACTTTAAAATGAATCAAGACTTACCGATGAAAACGAGATGTTGAAAAATATGTTAGGAAAATATCTCGCATATCTGTTTGACGAGTGATGCTCTCTTCCATTTCAACCAATTCATCTAATTCACGATCAATTGGGCGAGCTTTATTCGATACAAACTTGTTCATTGCATCATAAATTTCCTTCTCGTCTTGTTCCTTAATCTCGCCTTCATAAGACATCAGCTTACATATTTCAAAACTCAACTTTGCACGAACTGTTGCATTTCCCTCAAATTCTTCCGATTCCTTTACATCCATTTTTAAGCAATCAGCATGAACTTTGTAATTTTGAGCCAATGTCAGATATTTTAATCCTTTTCCTTTCTGATCGTCTCCACATAGTTCATATCCATTGACAAATCCTTTGACTATCTTATTGAATCTATCAAAGAGGTTAAATCTTTTCATTGACTCAATAAGCATGTAAGGTGCAAGCTTAGATTGTTCATGATATAACAAAATGATTCCATCTTTCTCATCATTAATTTTCTCAAGCCAGCACAATAAGTCCATCAATGTTGCTATTTCGGTTTTTGTTTTAATAACCTATAAAAAAAATTTTTTTTTAAAGAAAATGCTTTTAATTCAAAAAAATAACGTCGAATGCGTACCTTATAACTTTTCATACATTTAAGCATGCGGAAATTCCCAACATTAATTACACGCACTTGATGGCGTTGCCTTGCTCCTGGATTTAAATTCATTAAAGGCATAATGTGCTGTGAAAACTGCTCATCTGGTGTATATGCAGCAATCTGCAGAATCTCGTCAATCAAACGCCTTCCAGTCGTGTCAACATCGAATCCAACATACTTGTACCTTCCTTCCAAATTGGCATATTCAATTTCAGCAACCATTTTGATCGAATTAATGCTTTTAGAAAAATACAAATTGTATTATTAAAACGTGTTCTATTGTTCCTTTTTTTATGTTTTGAACAATATAGATGTAATTGCTACTGTATTTAATATTAATAATAATAGTTTTCTTTGATGATTTACTTACTTTTTGATTGATTCAAGATTTTATTGAAGTTAAACGTGGCTGAGAAGATTTATCTCGCTTTAAAAAAACGTCTGATTAGTTCTACTTTAGACTTTGGAATGAGTGAAAATTTTGAGTTTGCTATAATTGGTGAACTTCTTGAGTGAACTGCTTTTTGTTTTTCAAATTTTATACTTCCGTTACAATTTGCTATAATTTTGTTGAAATGACAATTTTCAAAACTTTTAAATTCTAACGGTTTTAGTAAAACAGACATGTGATGACAAAATTAACAATCGATTTATGTATGATACACAGTCCTTTTGATGTAAAATTTTACAGAGAGAAAAACATTGAGAGAGAAAAGGGCCACCTGTTGCAAAATAAGTTGAATCATATCAGTTATAAGTCAAAAAAAGCATTAATTGTACGGATGACCATAATTAAACAAGATTTTTTTCCTAAACATGTTCAAAATTTATTTTTAATGATTTCATCCACAATATGTAGTTTTTGATACTATCAATATTATTTTGTGTACCATTTTGAATGCCTCTAGTGTGATTTTCTCTCAGTAGCGAATGTTTATGCTCTGAACGGCAGAAAACATTGAAGGAAATAATGTTCAGTTTCTCGTGAGTCGTTCGATCGATAAGACATGTGTCGAGTTTACTCGTAATTTATTTTTTTATATAATCCAAAAATATAGTTGAAGAAGAAGCATGAAATGTGCATAATGTGTTTTAGGCTCAAAAAATCAATTGTTTGATAAGAAAAAATAAATAAAAGTAATCGATAAATTTATCTATGAAGTTAAAAAGCCAAAGTTGTGTGAAATAGCGTTATGAAAATAAATTTAAGTGAAAATAAAAATAAGAGAAATATTTCAGCAGTGAACGAAAGTTTCGTTCGTTTAAAGTCATTGAGGTCAAAAAAAGATTGCCAAAAATTATATGTAACAATGAGTAGTGGAATGGAAAATGTGCATCACTACAAGCTTAGATAGAAATAATTCTTTAAATGCAAATTATATCGAATGCTCATTTGCTGAAATGGATATATGAATCAGCAACTTTAAAAAAATGTGCACTAGACGAAGTTATCTTTTATTTGTGTGTTCGCTGCAATTGGTGAGTGTTGTCTTATCTCTGTATTATTATTCACAACATTTCCCAGCGTTTCATAAGTGTATGCAGAACTGTTGCAATACGTTAAGAATGTTTATTAGCTACATCCTGTTCTCGATGTTCTCAATTTTATTTAAACTCTCATGAAAATCGACTTATTTCTTCTCTTTCTTTTCTCATACATATCTTCGCTATTGTGAAAGTAGATACTTAATTGTATGTGCGATACAAGTTATTAAAAAGTAAAATCAACAATAATAAAGCGACCACTTTTCGTGGTAATTTATTAGTCTGAAAAGAAAACATCATTAAAAATTGTTAAAAATAAAAACATATCAAATACCCAACGAATTTCATTTCAACACCGCAGTTAGTGATTTGTTACACTTGCCTGAATTTTGAGCGTGGAATTAAAAATCTATTGACTGATTATTATTTTAAATAAGAGAAATCTATTCTTATTAAAATTATCGTACTTTACTTGAAAACTTTATAACGTGGGAATTTTAACATGTGATATACATAAAAAAAATCAAAAAAAAAACCTTAAGTATTCGTTGCTTCTTTAAGCATTTTTAATTCTTCTGAGAGATTAACTACAAGAGATTCTTTGTTTCGAGTTCTAAAATCAAGCCTTATCCTTAATAAATCAATTAAGAATCATAAAAGAGCTGCCTTAAAAGAAAATTATAAAAGCATTCTAACAAAAGATACGTTTCCATTTCTTACTCCTTGTTCTCTTGCTTC
This sequence comes from Chironomus riparius, assembly GCA_917627325.4. Classification (NCBI taxonomy): domain Eukaryota; kingdom Metazoa; phylum Arthropoda; class Insecta; order Diptera; family Chironomidae; genus Chironomus; species Chironomus riparius. The sequence continues at coordinate 33,963,146 of OU895877.1, forward strand.
TTAAATCTTAATTGTAATTAATTTCTTGGGAGAAAAATCGATCAAATCTTTCTCTAAATTTGTATTAATTGACCTCGATACTTACTGTGCTTAAAAGCTACTCATAATAAAATAAGAAATATCACTTTCATTTTATTTGATTGAAATTGAAATGCTTAATAATAAATGTGTCTAAAGCCGTCTAAAACTTTTTTCTCATGTCAAATGTATGTAAAAATATCCAGAACAATTTTTTTCTTTCAAAAAGAGTGACAAACTAAAGTAAAGGAATTGTCTCGAGCAAAATGACCTATAGTTTAAATAAAAACTGAAACGAAACCTCTGTAGCGTAAAAATAAACAGAGAAAGAGAATGGTAAAAAGTAGTAGAAAACGTTGAAAGAATGATTTCATTTTATTAGGCATTCTTAATGCAAGTCATTTCGTTTTAACACAATTCTTACTTTTTTAAGTTCTTTCTGACTACTTTTTCTTACTTAACACTTAAATATGGATTCACACGCTTAACGATAAAATTAACAAAAAATGGTTCACAGTTGAGATAAAATTAATTGATTTTATCAAATCTTTCTAATCATCTTTAATGAATCAAATAGCATAGCAACATTTATTGACCGAGTTATTTAATTTCCCTAAAACTCCCTACACACATAAAATGATGATCCTTAAAAAATGAAAGTTACAGACAAACTAAATGTATTTTTGGCTCCATAATGGCTATACTATTCCATAAGTGCAAAGAAAATTGGCAGAATATACATATTATCTTGGTATAATATTATCTTTTACTATTTGAACTTATAAAAGTGTCATAACAGTTGATAGTGTAGTTTGCCAACATAAATGAACGAGTATTAAGAAGAAAAAATGCAACCAACTTTTTTAATCTAGATAAATTATGTTCTATGCTTATGATATCGCAGAAGTTCTAATTTATTTTTGGTAAGGGATTGCAAACGAAAAGGTATTTCCGTTTAGCATCTATCTTGGTCTGCGGGAGTATATAATCGATTAAATAAATTGATTTCGCAATTTTCATAGAAAAGAGATGAGTGTTCTTTCAACGACTGAAGTATTTATAAGAGCGTAAGATATTTCAATATTATTGTAAATTTGCTGTTTCTGTATTTAATGTTTCCCAAAAAATGTACGTTAAAAAAGTGAGAAATAAAACAAAGACATATAACGTGCTGAAGAGCAATATAAATATATATATATATATGTATCTAAAGATATAAATTGTGTGTATTTGACAGAGGTTTAACATTTCATTTTATTCCTCTATGTCAGTATATGTATGTTAAATATATTTGCCTATGTCTTGATACAGGTTTACTCATATAGAAATATACATTGTACAGATAAGAATACATATACAGAGCAACAATTTTCTTGAGAATTTCTGCTCAAAACACACTCGAAAATTAATAAATGATTTCTTACTGTTTCACATTTTTCCTCTTCTTTCGTCTCCTTCTCAACTTTGTTGTGTATGTGATCACAATTGTTTGCTTGCTTGCTTGCTGTTGAAAAGGAAGTGAAACAGGTAAAATCGAGAATAAAATATAAGAATTTCTCTCTTGAGTACACTCCAGCATGAACATGCATTTGAGAGTATCATAAAAACAAAATTCTAAGTATACTTTTTTTAAATTGAAGTATATGTCGAAACCAGATAGACAGAAGGATTAAAATACTACTTATGCATAAGTATTACCGTATACGTGAATGTTATCAGCAGTACAATGAGAAAATAAATTTAATATCATTATAGGAAATCCTTATAAACCTAATGCCTCCTTTATAATTTATAAAAATAAATGTGATAATATTAAATTCATTCTGCATTCTATAGAGAACATTTGAATTCATGATCCGATTTAGTTTGAAGTTATACGAACGCTCATGTGTAACGATTATAAGAAGAGAATCAACACTTTCAATTAAACAGCTATAGTAAATAATATTCTCATTATTATTATTTAATGACAAACATTTCTGTGAATACAACTGCTAAGTTTGGAAGTGACATTTTAAATTCCGAAATGAAAGAATAATAATATATGAAAAAAGTATAAAGTGTAAAAAGGTTGCGAAAAGGTTACGATTGTATGACTAAGAGCCATAGAAAATGAGAATTTATACAAATAAAATGGATTTTGACTCACCCAAAAATAAAGTCATAATTATGCTTTCCCGATGACGAAATCGAGACCGAGACTTCCCGGGAAGTCTCGGTCTCGATCTCGTCTCGGTCTCGAGAATTTTCCGAGACCGAGACCCGAGACTAGAGAAGAAAAAAATTTAAGTAAAAATGATAATTTTAGAATTTTTCCCATCACAGTTTGTAGTTAATCTTACAGTTAGGGTAAATGACCTTGAAATTTGCGCATTTTCACACATGAAATTTTCATTTGCTTCAATCTCTTCGGAGGTATGGGATTTTTTCTCTTTTTGTATGGGATTTTTCGGGTGCAAATTATTGAGCTTCCTAATGGTTTAATATCACTAAAAATGATGCAAAAACATCTGCGCTGGTGTTCTACAAACATTTCCCATTGATCGTCTGAACAGAAGTGACATTTTTACATATAATTTTAAAATTTTCGTTTTCATACGAGTGCGCAAATTTCAAAGTCATTTACCCTATCCAATTTTTGTGAATAAATATCAATAATAAATTAATTATTAGTAAAAGTTTTAAGCAGTTTTTAAAATGTATTAATATTTCAACGTAAAACCTGAATTTAAAATAAAAACTCCTATAATTTTTCATAGTTTGAAACTAAATTTACCGTTATCGAACTTATTGACATTTTCACAAAAAAAAGAATAGTTTTAATAGGGACACACTTTCTTATCATTATGCTTTTCTTTTATCATTACGTATTTCGTATTTCTATTATATTTTATATTAGTATTAAGACAATAAAATTAGTTTGACTGACCGCATAACAAGGAATATATCCAGAAGTTCAATAACAAATAGACGTAATCTACATGTTCAAAGTGTTTTTTAATTACTTTCAGCGAAATTTTAAGTAGTTTTTAAAGTCGAGACTTCCCGGAAATTCCCGGGAAGTCTCGGTCTCGGTCTCGGTCTCGAGAATTTGTCGAGACCGAGAAATCGAGAAAGCTTAGTCATAATTAGAGAGTTTTTCGTCGTAATTTGTCACAAAGCAGTATTTGTACACCCCCAATCTAACAATTGCGTTCACTTATAAAAGGAGGGGGTTCTTGATTTTTTTTAAACGAGAGAGGAGGGGGGGGGGGGGGTTCTAAAGAGTCGTATTTTTTGAGTAACCTAATCAGTAAACGAACCGAGAAGAAAAATAACGCACTTCTGTTATTTTTTAAGGCAAATACTATGCTCATCATCACTAAAAAAGATTAAAAAAGTGTATTATATCCCATATTCATAAAACTGTATTTCTTATAGTCCATGGCAATACTTTTAAATTTAATTATATATAACTCGAATGTTTTACATTTTTAAAAAGTATTATGAAGGCGTTTTGTAATCCTTTCTAAGATTTTTATCTGCTACCTGTTACATTTATTATATCTTTTCGTTCTACAGTTAATGTAAACAGAATGCTTCTATTCCTTTCTTTACTCCTTGTTAAGAGAAAAGCGTTTTTTTTTTATAACGATCATTTCTACTCTTAGAGTGGTTGCATGAAAACACAATAAAATTGATTTTTGGTTAAAGCATTTGTAAACACAATCCAGGATTTTCAATTTGAGAGTAATTTTTAATATAAATGAAATAAAAACCACTACACCGGTATTTGGGTTCAAAATAGAGTTTTATTCAACTACATTTAAGAATACGGAGTTTCAATGTGTGGAACTGTTGTTTTCGTTGTTACATTACGTCGAATTTTATTAGAAAGAGAGAGAGAGAGAATAAAAAAACTTATATAGTTTTTGTTATTAGTAAACGCACCTGTCTTTTTATTTATTTTGAAGCGAGTAGATTGCTTGCGAAATTTCATATTATTTTTTTGTCTCCCTTTTCATTCATGTTTTTATTTGATATTGGACGTATTTTGCATGCCTCATACAAACATAATTTAAATTTTTGTTTTGGATCAATATTATTAAAACTTTTATAATTTTTTTTTTATTATTTTTGACGATTTATTCTCAAGTCAGTCAAATATTTTTAAAAACGTATAACAAGCTAGTAATAAAATATATTTGATATTATTGGAGATAACGATACATGCGTCATGCTTTTAATTGTGTTTGATGAAATAATCTATAGATTGAGAATTCATTTTTATCATCGATCAATAAAAGTAGCACAATTGATAATATTTGCAACGCTTTTAATTATTTTATTTTCAAATACATTGCATCAAACATTTACTAAAAATCATAACGTCATAAGTGAATGAATGAATCTCATAAAACATACTTTTTAAACTGCTTTATTGGCAAGAAATGCTACTTAATTTCATAATACTGAACATTATGAAAATTAGAAGGCTTCTGTTTCGATAATTTTTCAATATTTACGACGTACCAAAAAATGACAAAATTTAAGGAAAAAAATGTGTTTACAGCTTTTTCCTTCTTACTTTATCGTTTAAAAAATGTCATTATTAATTACTTTACTTGTCAAAGTTTTTGAAGGGCTTCTTTGAAAGTCTATTCTACACGTCTTACTTATGTAGTTAATTTTTAAGGAAATTCTATTTCCCATCTTGATTACACAGAACAAGAGTTTTATTCATTTAGTTTAGGGTTTTCAACACCGGAAAGTTGTAACCTTGATATTAAATAATTGTAATTCAAAAATCACTTCATGACAGCAAACAATTATAGGCAGTAAAATAAAGTTTAATTAAAAAATTGTGAGAAAATTCATGGATGCCTTGCGTGTACGCATAATAATATACTAAATACTTTGCTCTGTAAATACATCAAATGTCTTCTGGGTGTTAATGATTTATTGTTTTGGGTTACTTCCATCATCTTTTCTCTAACAATAGCTCCATACTTATTTCACAATAATATAAATCTCAAAGCTATAAACCAGATTTTTATCATCCTCATAATTAATGATTTTGCTCCTATATCCCAAAGAATTTTTTTATTGCAATGCTCATGAGACTATTCTTCTAAATCGTAGAGTTAAAAATCTATAAATTTATTTTATTATTTCCTTCCAGCTTACTATCATCGAACGACAAATATTCGATTTTTTAGGATATATGTTTGCACCAATACTTGCGAATTTCCTTCACATAATTTTCGTCATTTTTGGTTTATTTGGTGCTTACCAATTCAGAGGAAAATATTTGAGCTCTGTAAGTAATTTGAACCCATGTCGAACGATATTACTTAATGTTCGCAAATTCATGCATGTTCTTAAAATTTAGAACGACATATTTTCAAAGTAATATCGTCATAATATGAACATTTTTTATCATTCACATTTTAATATGAACTTTCATTGCAGTATTCAGTTTGGAACGTTTTATGGATAGGATGGAACACTTTTATTATTTGCTTTTATTTAAATATTAGTCCATTGGATAGAGTAAGTGATAATTTAATTAATTTACTTATTTTACTATGATTACAAAACTAGCTTACAATCAAAAACTTTTGTGGCTATTTTTATTGCAATGAATTTATTTATTTAATAATTTATTCCTCTTACATATGTCCATGAAATTATTAGATCATCATAGTTCCTATATTTGTAATAACATATGTTTATAGGAAAAGAAATAAATGGTTATTTGCGAGCAGTAAAGGACACAAAATGCGTACAACTGCTTTAATTATGTCAATAAAATATGTTTTGACTTTTCTTCGTTTTCAATTACAATTACCATGATTGCATGCCTTTAGTAAGTTAGGAAAATGAAGAGGAGTAATGAAATTCTTTACGTGGAGTGAGAGTTAATGAACGAAAAAAATATCAAAGGCAATTAGAACCATTTATGTTAAAGAAATAATTAATAAATTTTTCATATACCGTAAATGATAAGAGAATTGTCGAAAATTGACTCAACAACTGTTATTAGGCATCACGTGTAAGCTATAAACTATTTCAATCACTTTAGCTCAATTTCATTTAAAAAAATTGTTATTTTAATAGAACTATTAATGTTGCACGTCTTGTGCTACAAATAAAATGTACAATAAAGTCATTTGTTATGCTCTTAAATTATATTAAGTTGTTGGCTCTAAAGTCAAAAACTATAGTGTTTTCCTTTTGCTGCAAAATAAATAAAAAGCCTAAAATTGTGGGTTACCATTCATTAGTGTGTCTCGAATTTCCAAAAAAAAAAAATCATCTTCATTTTCATTCATAGGCGGGAAAAAAACTCGCATGCTCTATTTGGATTGTTGCCAAAAATCAATCGTCAAAGAGAGACTATTTAGCGAGAAGAAAATATTTTGTTTTTCGTTTGCTTCTTTACAAGGTTTTTGTACGAGCAATCTTGTTTCAATATTACATACTTTAATATCGTTTCATATTTTATGAAGTTGTTCTTTTATATTTTCCATATTTTATCTTTCATTTTTATTTCAAGGAACAGAATTTTTTGAATCGTTGGAAAAGTAAAAATAAGTAAATAAGCATTACTCTCATTTTCATTGATGAAAATTTGTCCGAGTTTTATTTTCGAACCGTTTTCAAAATCAGGAAAATAAAAAAATATTTCACCATGTTTTGGATTCTATATCGAATTTTCATCTTACATTTCTGTATTCTGTTTGATGTTTGTTGAAAAGTCATAATGTCATAATCATAAATTTTTGTTCATTTTATCATTAATTTTTATTTATCATTTGATAACTCTAATTAAAAATAAAGCTTTGATTTTGTATTGTAATTTGATATAAATATAAAAATGAAATGAAATAAAATCAAGCTTAATTAAATTAAGGTCTATATAAGTTAAAACTTTAAACACACTTTGCTTTCATTTTCAGAATAGTGATTTATTAAATATTGGCACTGGAAGTGTATCATGGTTTGAGATTCATGGATATGGATGTAAGCCAGTTTACCTTACGAATTTCACGCAAGAAGATCCTTTCCGACCTATTCGTCCAGATCGTGTAGATGATTGTCTTCTTGACTACTGGATGATCGAAGTTATTCATTCAGCAATCCAAATTTTTCTAACAGTACGTAAATGAACTTCTAGTAGACAAAAATCTACTTAATTAACATTATAATAAACTTTGAAGAAGTTTTATTAATCTTAATCTCTCGCTTTCTGTTTTTGGTTACAGTTATTAGGTTTAATTGGTGCGATTTGCATTGCCTGCGTGCTGTGGGACGATGATGATAGCTGTAAGTACAATCTTCATTAAATATAATCTCTCATGATACAGAATTCACACAACACATACACACATAAATTTATTGCATGATAGTATTAATGTGGTCAAGATGGTAATTTTGTTTTTAGTAGAAGGTACAATTTAAATTAAAACGTATGCGGTAAATGTTTTTAATTTCATCAATTTTGTAAATTTTGTGGGTGCAGGCTTTGTAACATAGAGAAGAAAAAAAAAACAGTTTAAACGTTTTTTTGTACTTGTTTTACAGGAAAAGTTTTACGTTTAAAAACTCATGTTTTTTTGAATTAAAGCAAAAATCTAAAATTATTATATTCACACCGTTTTTACGTGTGAATCTATTGGTTTTGTTCAGATTGAAAAATCAGTTTTTCGCATTTTGTGAGAAAACAAAGCAAAATTGGTTATAAAATGTCACAGAAGAAAAGTTTGTGCCTGAAATTTTACATCATTTTCAAAAAACAGATTTCAAATTGGTTGTGGCATTGCTGAAAAAATCGCAAAATACGCTTTCTGTAAGCAAACAAGCAAGCAAGCAAGTTAATCAGCAAGAAATCTCAATAACGAGACATTGTAGAGACTTCTAGTTTTTTACATTTGATCCGTGCTGCTCTATAGAAGAGCTGTATTGTTTTTGGGCAAGGTAGGAACAGCCGTTGCTTCAGAAAAAGCAAAAAACTTTCCTTTCTTACAAATTTTTCAAATTAAAAGTTCACTGTGATTTTTTTAAATTAAACTTTGGATGAAAAAAATTTTTTTTGAGCAAAGAACCAAGAAGGAAATACATTTTCAATTTTGGACTAGGGGCGACCCTAGTCAAAATCAATTTTGTCACTTTTTTCTTCGAGGGTTTATAAAAATGGATTGAAATTTGCATAAATATTCTAGTGCTTAAAACAAAAACAAATAAAACATCCTAAAATTTTTTGAGCAAAGAACCAAGTAGAAAATACAATTTCAATTTTGGACTAGGGGCGACCCTAGTCAAAATCAATTTTATCACTTTTGTCTTCGAGGGTTTATACAAATGGATCGAAACTTTGCATAAATATTCTAGTGCTTAAAACAAATACAAATAAAACATCCAAAAAATTTTTTGAGCAAAGAACCAAGTAGGAAATACAATTTCAATTTTGGACTAGGGGCGACCCTAGTCAAAATCAATTTTATCACTTTTGTCTTCGAGGGTTTATACAAATGGATCGAAACTTTGCATAAATATTCTAGTGCTTAAAACAAATACAAATAAAACATCCAAAAAATTTTTTGAGCAAAGAACCAAGTAGGAAATACAATTTCAATTTTGGACTAGGGGCGACCCTAGTCAAAATCAATTTTATCACTTTTGTCTTCGAGGGTTTATAAAAATGATTGAAACTTTGCATAAATATTCTAATGCTTAAAACAAAAACAAATAAAATATCCTAAAATTTTTTTGAGCAAAGAACCAAGTAGGAAATACAATTTCAATTTTGGACTAGGGGCGACCCTAGTCAAAATCAATTTTATCACTTTTTTCTTCGAGGGTTTATACAAATGGATCGAAACTTTGCATAAATATTCTAGTGCTTAAAACAAATACAAATAAAACATCCAAAAAAATTTTTTGAGCAAAGAACCAAGTAGGAAATACAATTTCAATTTTGGACTAGGGGCGACCCTAGTCAAAATCAATTTTATCACTTTTTTCTTCGAAGGTTTATACAAATGGATTGAAACTTTGCATAAATATTCTAGTACTTAAAACAAATACAAATAAAACATCCAAAAAATTTTTTGAGCAAAGAACCAAGTAGGAAATACAATTTCAATTTTGGATTAGGGGCGACCCTAGTCAAAATCAATTTTATCACTTTTTTCTTCGAGGGTTTATACAAATGAATTGAAACTTTACATAAATATTCTAGTACTTAAAACAAATACAAATAAAACATCCAAAAATTTTTTTGAGCAAAGAACCAAGTAGGAAATACAATTTCAATTTTGGACTAGGGGCGACCCTAGTCAAAATCAATTTTATCACTTTTTTCTTCGAGGGTTTATACAAATAGATTGAAACTTTGCATAAATATTCTAGTACTTAAAACAAATACAAATAAAACATCCAAAAAATTTTTTGAGCAAAGAACCAAGTAGGAAATACAATTTCAATTTTGGACTAGGGGCGACCCTAGTCAAAATCAATTTTCTCACTTTTTTCTTCGAGGGTTTATAAAAATGATTGAAACTTTGCATAAATATTCTAGTGCTTAAAACAAATACAAATAAAACATCCAAAAATTTTTTTGAGCAAAGAACCAAGTAGGAAATACAATTTCAATTTTGGACTAAGGACCCTAGTCAAAATCAATTTTATCACTTTTTTCTTCGAGGGTTTATACAAATGAATTGAAATTTGCATAAATATTCTAGTGCTTAAAACAAATACAAATAAAACATCCAAAAATTTTTTTGAGCAAAGAACCAAGTAGGAAATACATTTTCAATTTTGGATTAGGGGCGACCCTAGTCAAAATCAATTTTATCACTTTTTTCTTCGAGGGTTTATACAAATGAATTGAAACTTTACATAAATATTCTAGTACTTAAAACAAATACAAATAAAACATCCAAAAAATTTTTTGAGCAAAGAACCAAGTAGGAAATACAATTTCAATTTTGGACTAGGGGCGACCCTAGTCAAAATCAATTTTCTCACTTTTTTCTTCGAGGGTTTATACAAATGAATTGAAACTTTGGATAAATATTCTAAGGCTTAAAACAAATACAAATAAAACATCTTAAATTTTTTTTGACAAAAGTACACCACAGAAAATCAATTTTTAATTTTGGACTAGGGGCGACCCTAGTCAAAATCAATTTTATCACTTTTTTCTTCGAGGGTTTATACAAATGAATTGAAATTTGCATAAATATTCTAGTGCTTAAAACAAATACAAATAAAACATCCAAAAATTTTTTTGAGCAAAGAACCAAGTAGGAAATACATTTTCAATTTTGGATTAGGGGCGACCCTAGTCAAAATCAATTTTATCACTTTTTTCTTCGAGGGTTTATACAAATGAATTGAAACTTTACATAAATATTCTAGTACTTAAAACAAATACAAATAAAACATCCAAAAAATTTTTTGAGCAAAGAACCAAGTAGGAAATACAATTTCAATTTTGGACTAGGGGCGACCCTAGTCAAAATCAATTTTCTCACTTTTTTCTTCGAGGGTTTATAAAAATGATTGAAACTTTGCATAAATATTCTAGTGCTTAAAACAAATACAAATAAAACATCCAAAAATTTTTTTGAGCAAAGAACCAAGTAGGAAATACAATTTCAATTTTGGACTAGGGGCGACCCTAGTCAAAATCAATTTTATCACTTTTTTCTTCGAGGGTTTATACGAATGGATTGAAACTTTGCATAAATATTCTAGTGCTTAAAACAAATACAAATAAAACATCCAAAAATTTTTTTGAGCAAAGAACCAAGTAGGAAATACATTTTCAATTTTGGACTAGGGGCGACCCTAGTCAAAATCAATTTTGTCACTTTTTTCTTCGAGGGTTTATAAAAATGGATTGAAACGTTGCATAAATATTCTAGTGCTTAAAACAAATACAAATAAAACATCCAAAAATTTTTTGAGCAAAGAACCAAGTAGGAAATACAATTTCAATTTTGGACTAGGGGCGACCCTAGTCAAAATTAATTTTGTCACTTTTTTCTTCGAGGGTTTATAAAAATGGATTGAAACTTTGCATAAATATTCTAGTGCTAAAAACAAATAAAACATCCTAAAATTTTTTTGAGCAAAGAACCAAGTAGGAAATACAATTTCAATTTTGGACTAGGGGCGACCCTAGTCAAAATCAATTTTCTCACTTTTTTCTTCGAGGGTTTATAAAAATGATTGAAACTTTGCATAAATATTCTAGTGCTTAAAACAAATACAAATAAAACATCCAAAAATTTTTTTGAGCAAAGAACCAAGTAGGAAATACAATTTCAATTTTGGACTAAGGACCCTAGTCAAAATCAATTTTATCACTTTTTTCTTCGAGGGTTTATACAAATGAATTGAAATTTGCATAAATATTCTAGTGCTTAAAACAAATACAAATAAAACATCCAAAAATTTTTTTGAGCAAAGAACCAAGTAGGAAATACATTTTCAATTTTGGATTAGGGGCGACCCTAGTCAAAATCAATTTTATCACTTTTTTCTTCGAGGGTTTATACAAATGAATTGAAACTTTACATAAATATTCTAGTACTTAAAACAAATACAAATAAAACATCCAAAAAATTTTTTGAGCAAAGAACCAAGTAGGAAATACAATTTCAATTTTGGACTAGGGGCGACCCTAGTCAAAATCAATTTTCTCACTTTTTTCTTCGAGGGTTTATACAAATGAATTGAAACTTTGGATAAATATTCTAAGGCTTATAACAAATACAAATAAAACATCTTAAATTTTTTTTGACAAAAGTACACCACAGAAAATCAATTTTTAATTTTGGACTAGCGGCGACCCCAGTCAAAATCAATTTTATCACTTTTTTCTTCGAGGGTTTATACAAATGAATTGAAATTTGCATAAATATTCTAGTGCTTAAAACAAATACAAATAAAACATCCAAAAATTTTTTTGAGCAAAGAACCAAGTAGGAAATACATTTTCAATTTTGGATTAGGGGCGACCCTAGTCAAAATCAATTTTATCACTTTTTTCTTCGAGGGTTTATACAAATGAATTGAAACTTTACATAAATATTCTAGTACTTAAAACAAATACAAATAAAACATCCAAAAAATTTTTTGAGCAAAGAACCAAGTAGGAAATACAATTTCAATTTTGGACTAGGGGCGACCCTAGTCAAAATCAATTTTCTCACTTTTTTCTTCGAGGGTTTATAAAAATGATTGAAACTTTGCATAAATATTCTAGTGCTTAAAACAAATACAAATAAAACATCCAAAAATTTTTTTGAGCAAAGAACCAAGTAGGAAATACAATTTCAATTTTGGACTAGGGGCGACCCTAGTCAAAATCAATTTTATCACTTTTTTCTTCGAGGGTTTATACGAATGGATTGAAACTTTGCATAAATATTCTAGTGCTTAAAACAAATACAAATAAAACATCCAAAAATTTTTTTGAGCAAAGAACCAAGTAGGAAATACATTTTCAATTTTGGATTAGGGGCGACCCTAGTCAAAATCAATTTTATCACTTTTTTCTTCGAGGGTTTATACAAATGAATTGAAACTTTACATAAATATTCTAGTACTTAAAACAAATACAAATAAAACATCCAAAAAATTTTTTGAGCAAAGAACCAAGTAGGAAATACAATTTCAATTTTGGACTAGGGGCGACCCTAGTCAAAATCAATTTTCTCACTTTTTTCTTCGAGGGTTTATACAAATGAATTGAAACTTTGGATAAATATTCTAAGGCTTATAACAAATACAAATAAAACATCTTAAATTTTTTTTGACAAAAGTACACCACAGAAAATCAATTTTTAATTTTGGACTAGCGGCGACCCCAGTCAAAATCAATTTTATCACTTTTTTCTTCGAGGGTTTATACAAATGAATTGAAATTTGCATAAATATTCTAGTGCTTAAAACAAATACAAATAAAACATCCAAAAATTTTTTTGAGCAAAGAACCAAGTAGGAAATACATTTTCAATTTTGGATTAGGGGCGACCCTAGTCAAAATCAATTTTATCACTTTTTTCTTCGAGGGTTTATACAAATGAATTGAAACTTTACATAAATATTCTAGTACTTAAAACAAATACAAATAAAACATCCAAAAAATTTTTTGAGCAAAGAACCAAGTAGGAAATACAATTTCAATTTTGGACTAGGGGCGACCCTAGTCAAAATCAATTTTCTCACTTTTTTCTTCGAGGGTTTATAAAAATGATTGAAACTTTGCATAAATATTCTAGTGCTTAAAACAAATACAAATAAAACATCCAAAAATTTTTTTGAGCAAAGAACCAAGTAGGAAATACAATTTCAATTTTGGACTAGGGGCGACCCTAGTCAAAATCAATTTTATCACTCTTTTCTTCGAGGGTTTATACGAATGGATTGAAACTTTGCATAAATATTCTAGTGCTTAAAACAAATACAAATAAAACATCCAAAAATTTTTTTGAGCAAAGAACCAAGTAGGAAATACATTTTCAATTTTGGACTAGGGGCGACCCTAGTTAAAATCAATTTTGTCACTTTTTTCTTCGAGGGTTTATAAAAATGATTGAAACTTTGCATAAATATTCTAGTGCTTAAAACAAATACAAATAAAACATCCAAAAATTTTTTTGAGCAAAGAACCAAGTAGGAAATACAATTTCAATTTTGGACTAAGGACCCTAGTCAAAATCAATTTTATCACTTTTTTCTTCGAGGGTTTATACAAATGAATTGAAATTTGCATAAATATTCTAGTGCTTAAAACAAATACAAATAAAACATCCAAAAATTTTTTTGAGCAAAGAACCAAGTAGGAAATACATTTTCAATTTTGGATTAGGGGCGACCCTAGTCAAAATCAATTTTATCACTTTTTTCTTCGAGGGTTTATACAAATGAATTGAAACTTTACATAAATATTCTAGTACTTAAAACAAATACAAATAAAACATCCAAAAAATTTTTTGAGCAAAGAACCAAGTAGGAAATACAATTTCAATTTTGGACTAGGGGCGACCCTAGTCAAAATCAATTTTCTCACTTTTTTCTTCGAGGGTTTTTACAAATGAATTGAAACTTTGCATAAATATTCTAAGGCTTAAAACAAATACAAATAAAACATCTTAAATTTTTTTTGACAAAAGTACACCACAGAAAATCAATTTTTAATTTTGGACTAGGGGCGACCCTAGTCAAAATCAATTTTATCACTTTTTTCTTCGAGGGTTTATACAAATGAATTGAAATTTGCATAAATATTCTAGTGCTTAAAACAAATACAAATAAAACATCCAAAAATTTTTTTGAGCAAAGAACCAAGTAGGAAATACATTTTCAATTTTGGATTAGGGGCGACCCTAGTCAAAATCAATTTTATCACTTTTTTCTTCGAGGGTTTATACAAATGAATTGAAACTTTACATAAATATTCTAGTACTTAAAACAAATACAAATAAAACATCCAAAAAATTTTTTGAGCAAAGAACCAAGTAGGAAATACAATTTCAATTTTGGACTAGGGGCGACCCTAGTCAAAATCAATTTTCTCACTTTTTTCTTCGAGGGTTTATAAAAATGATTGAAACTTTGCATAAATATTCTAGTGCTTAAAACAAATACAAATAAAACATCCAAAAATTTTTTTGAGCAAAGAACCAAGTAGGAAATACAATTTCAATTTTGGACTAGGGGCGACCCTAGTCAAAATCAATTTTATCACTTTTTTCTTCGAGGGTTTATACGAATGGATTGAAACTTTGCATAAATATTCTAGTGCTTAAAACAAATACAAATAAAACATCCAAAAATTTTTTTGAGCAAAGAACCAAGTAGGAAATACATTTTCAATTTTGGACTAGGGGCGACCCTAGTCAAAATCAATTTTGTCACTTTTTTCTTCGAGGGTTTATACAAATGAATTGAAATTTGCATAAATATTCTAGTGCTTAAAACAAATACAAATAAAACATCCAAAAATTTTTTTGAGCAAAGAACCAAGTAGGAAATACATTTTCAATTTTGGATTAGGGGCGACCCTAGTCAAAATCAATTTTATCACTTTTTTCTTCGAGGGTTTATACGAATGGATTGAAACTTTGCATAAATATTCTAGTGCTTAAAACAAATACAAAAAAAACATCCAAAAATTTTTTTGAGCAAAGAACCAAGTAGGAAATACATTTTCAATTTTGGACTAGGGGCGACCCTAGTTAAAATCAATTTTGTCACTTTTTTCTTCGAGGGTTTATAAAAATGATTGAAACTTTGCATAAATATTCTAATGCTTAAAACAAAAACAAATAAAATATCCTAAAATTTTTTTGAGCAAAGAACCAAGTAGGAAATACAATTTCAATTTTGGACTAGGGGCGACCCTAGTCAAAATCAATTTTATCACTTTTTTCTTCGAGGGTTTATACAAATGGATCGAAACTTTGCATAAATATTCTAGTGCTTAAAACAAATACAAATAAAACATCCAAAAAATTTTTTGAGCAAAGAACCAAGCAGGAAATACAATTTCAATTTTGGACTAGGAGCGACCCTAGTCAAAATCAATTTTCTCACTTTTTTCTTCGAGGGTTTATAAAAATGATTGAAACTTTGCATAAATATTCTAGTGCTTAAAACAAATACAAATAAAACATCCAAAAATTTTTTTGAGCAAAGAACCAAGTAGGAAATACAATTTCAATTTTGGACTAAGGACCCTAGTCAAAATCAATTTTATCACTTTTTTCTTCGAGGGTTTATACAAATGAATTGAAACTTTGCATAAATATTCTAGTGCTTAAAACAAATACAAATAAAACATCCTAAAATTTTTTTGAGCAAAGAACCAAGTAGGAAATACAATTTCAATTTTGGACTAGGGGCGACCCTAGTCAAAATCAATTATATCACTTTTTTCTTCGAGGGTTTATTCAAATGGATTGAAACTTTGCATTAATATTTTAGTGCTTAAAACAAATACAAATAAAACATCCAAAAATTTTTTTGAGCAAAGAACCAAGTAGGAAATACAATTTCAATTTTGGACTAGGGGCGACCCTAGTCAAAATCAATTTTATCACTTTTTTCTTCGAGGGTTTATAAAAATGGATTGAAACTTTGCATAAATATTCTAAGGCTTAAAACAAATACAAATAATACATCCTAAATTTTGTTTGACAAAAGTACACCACAGAAAATCAATTTTTAATTTTGGACTAGGGGCGACCCTAGTCAAAATCAATTTTATCACTTTTTTCTTCGAGGGTTTATACAAATGAATTGAAACTTTGCATAAATATTTTAGTGCTTAAAACAAATACAAATAAAACATCCAAAAATTTTTTTGAGCAAAGAACCAAGTAGGAAATACAATTTCAATTTTGGACTAGGGGCGACCCTAGTCAAAATCAATTTTCTCACTTTTTTCTTCGAGGGTTTATAAAAATGGATTGAAACTTTGCATAAATATTTTAGTGCTTAAAACAAATACAAATAAAACATCCTAAAATTTTTTTGAGCAAAGAACCAAGAAGGAAATACATTTTCAATTTTGGACTAGGGGCGACCCTAGTCAAAATCAATTTTATCACTTTTTTCTTCGAGGGTTTATTCAAATGGATTGAAACTTTGCATTAATATTTTAGTGCTTAAAACAAATACAAATAAAACATCCAAAAATTTTTTTGAGCAAAGAACCAAGAAGGAAATACAATTTCAATTTTGGACTAGGGGCGACCCTAGTCAAAATCAATTTTATCACTTTTTTCTTCGAGGGTTTATAAAAATGGATTGAAACTTTGCATAAATATTCTAAGGCTTAAAACAAATACAAATAATACATCCTAAATTTTGTTTGACAAAAGTACACCACAGAAAATCAATTTTTAATTTTGGACTAGGGGCGACCCTAGTCAAAATCAATTTTATCACTTTTTTCTTCGAGGGTTTATAAAAATGGATTGAAACTTTGCATAAATATTTTAGTGCTTAAAACAAATACAAATAAAACATCCTAAAATTTTTTTGAGCAAAGAACCAAGAAGGAAATACATTTTCAATTTTGGACTAGGTGCGACCCTAGTCAAAATCTAGTTTTCTCACTTTTTTCTTCGAGGGTTTATAAAAATGGATTGAAACTTTGCATAAATATTTTAGTGCTTAAAACAAATACAAATAAAACATCCTAAAATTTTTTTGAGCAAAGAACCAAGTAGGAAATACAATTTCAATTTTGGACTAGGGGCGACCCTAGTCAAAATCAATTTTCTCACTTTTTTCTTCGAGGGTTTATAAAAATGGATTGAAACTTTGCATAAATATTTTAGTGCTTAAAACAAATACAAATAAAACATCCTAAAATTTTTTTGAGCAAAGAACCAAGAAGGAAATACATTTTCAATTTTGGACTAGGTGCGACCCTAGTCAAAATCTAGTTTTTCACTTTTTTTTTTCGAAGGTTTATCCAATTACAGTGAAACTTTGTGTGAGTATACTAATATTTATACAAAACAGTTTTAAATATCTAAAGCAAGAAATGTATTCTATATGTCGTCAGACCCAAATTTTATAAATTTGGTTGTACATTCAAAAACAACGTGACTTAAAATTTTGTCCAAAAAAAATGATTTTTATTAATTCAAAAATGTGTGACCTGAAGATTAGAATGCTCATACAAAGTTTCACTGTATTTGGATTTATCCTCGAAGAAAAAAGTGAAAAACTAGATTTTGACTGGACCTGTCCCAAGTTCATAATTGAAAATGTATTTCCTACTTGGTTCTTTGCTCAAAAAATTTTAGAATGTTTTATTTGTATTTGTTTTAAGCATTTTAATATTTATGCAAAGTTTCAATTCATTTTTATAATTCCTCGAAGAAAAAAGTGAGAAAATTGATTTTGACTAGGGTCGCCCCTAGTCCAAAATTGAAAATGTATTTCCTTCTTGGTTCTTTGCTCAAAAAAATTTTAGGATGTTTTATTTGTATTTGTTTTAAGCATTAGAATATTTATGCAAAGTTTCAATCCATTTGTGTAAACCCTCGAAGAAAAAAAGTGACAAAATTTATTTTGACTAGGGTCGCCCCTAGTCCAAAATTAAAAATTGATTTTCTGTGGTGTACTTTTGTCAAAAAAATTTTTTGGATGTTTTATTTGAATTGACATAATTCTGACATAAATCACATACCAATATTACTTTTTGTAATGCATAGCCAAAAAAAAATCGAAATCTAAAATTTCGACTACCCCATCTGAATTTTGTTCATACTCTTCACTGTGGAAACCAAAAAACAAATTCTTTATCTTAAAACACTTGACAAAATAGCGACATAATTCAGGATTAATTACTCTTCAATAATATTTTAACATTTATGAGAAAATGTGGTTCAAATAAGTCTGAAGTATGGCCGAGATTTGGACCAAAATCAGCTATACTGGTTCATAGTGTTCCCGAGGGTGACAAAATTCAAACTGGCCGTACTTCACGCCCACCCTTTAAACTTATGCTGAGCAAATCTTGGTCTATCTATAAGACTTTTGATGGTACGGTGTGAATATATCCGCATTGGGTTTCTACCCGATACACTAGTCTTTTAATCGTGAATTGAATAAATACCTACGGAAAAATACGCAAAAGCTTAAATAAAAGCATGCGAGTAAGAAAAGCAGAAGTTTGTATAATGAAAGAAGAAAGAATAACAAAAATAAATCTTAAGATGTTATCACACATGCGAGTTGAAGAAGATGGATGGTTAATGAAATCGCAATAGAAGAAAAAATAGCATGAATTTGCCGATTCTAGGGTATCCCTTTTGTGAGAAAAATTTCGCATCATCATTGATGTATTCATACAACTTCGGTTCCTTTAAAATTTTATGTAAATCCTAAATGTTGACATGAAGTTTAATTTATTTTTAAATTTTCCATGTAATTTTTATATTTTCTGGGTTTATAAATTTCAATGCTTGTGAAAAAAAAAGTTTAATGTATATAGATAACTTTATGTTCATTTTGCTTAAATATTGCTGTACAAATTATTTCATCAATAACATACATACAATATCATTGAATACAATAATGAGGAAAACAAATGACTGATAAATTTTCCACTATTTTTCCGAATCTCTTTTTTCTTGGTTTTTTATAGTTGAGTTTATGGGGAATGACATAAAAAGTCCTGTTCATAAATCGTTGCACCCGATGTATGTAAGCTATGCAAGTATACCAACTGAAGGCGCTTCAAATATACAAATCAGTACTAAAAATAATTCTAATCAGTTTGGTGTTGTTTTAACATCAGTTAATAATCCAAACAATACTAACTCATTGTCATTATCTTCAACTTACATAAAAAATCATAATAACACACCATCGAGCCTCAACAATATTTCAAAATCGACACAGTCACCAACACATTTTCAATTAATTGATCATCGACAATTAAGCAGTAGTAGTAATTTAAGCCAATATAACAGTAGAAATAATTTAATATCTAAAAGTGCCAGTTCACAACAAATAATAAAACGTAATCCAAGCTTTAATAATTCCGGTTCGAATCGATCCGACATTCGTTATACCGAAATTATTTCGACTGCTGATGACATTTTGAGTAGAGATGAAAAGGATGTGGATACAAATAGTACTAGAAGCTATTTTATGCCATCATCCCAAGCCTCAACCGCAGCTGCTTCTCCTATAACGAGTAATAAGCTTATGTCAATAAATTTACAGCAACAACAGCTTATCAGTAGAAGCTTTGGAATTCAAAATCCACTAAATAATTTGTTGCATGAAAATGATATACATAATATGGATTTGAAAGGACAAATAATACAACAGATGCAACATAGTCCAGTTAACACGCGAAAAATTAACTCTCCCACTTTTCGACAAGACACAAATAAACATCAATCAAATCAAATCTCACAACGAAGTAGCTGTAGCAATAATCAAATATCATCTCCTGATAAATATGCATGTGTTTCACGCTCTCCGAATTTAAATCATATGCCACGACGAAGACCATTACCTCCAATTCCACAAGATGAATGTTTATCTTCCGCAAATGTGTCTCTTCAAATGCCAATTACAATTGTCAGTAATAAACCGAGTGGCACAAATTTTTGTGACCAAATTCGTGAAAAGCCTATGCCATTGAGGTACAACTTAAATCAATATCTCCCTGAATATAATGTATCTAATCCTTTACCAGCAATACCTCCACATATGTTTCAACATCCTATGTACAGAGTACGTTCGCAAGATAGAATTGGAAACCGATTGAAAAGACAATCTGGTGCTCCTCAAGCTGGTGTATCTCCACATGAAAATCAACGACCACGTTCATTTTGCAATAATACAATCAATTATCAGGATTACAATGACATTTAATGAAAATAACAAAAAAAAGAGAGAATTAGAACAGTCGACTACGGATTGCTAAAGATTAACATGATGTATTAATTGAATTTTCGTGCATGACTGAATAATTCTTCCCATTATGCAGTGAAAACAAAAGGTCGATAAACAAGTGTGTAAAACAAACATTCACAAGAATAGTAGATAAAACATAACCACAGGATTTGCTCCATATTCGTTATATTTAATCTTTTAATTGTATTGCTCCCTAAAAATTTAATTACTTTCCTGAATTTGAAAAAAAAATAAGTATGCAAGTTCATTTTAGGGAAGTGACATTAGGTTACTTTTCTGTGAAATTTTATTAAAAAACCGTATTAAAATTTTATATTTATCTTCGTATGAATATAAAATTTCTTTTTTTCAAGATTAATTAGTTTAATTTTAGAATTTCATCTAATCCATGCTAGTGTTCTTTTTCTTTATAAATGGGACTGAAATTATTCTGAATTTGTGGAATATTGATTAGATAATTAGTATTTGAAAAACGTTTTAACTTTCTTGTTTTACTTGCACATTTATATAAAATAAGAAAAAAAGAATCATTACCAAAATTCAAGTTCACATTTTGGTTATCAAATTATCCTTTTTAAATAAAACAAAATATACTCCAAATTTTGTACCATGCATCCCACAAATCAAATAAGAAATGTTTACGAGCAGAAATTATTCTGAAATTTCCAGTTTCCCAACTCTTCAATCAAGAACATAGATTTCAAACGAATTTATCATACAAAACAAACAATTTAAAATTGAAATCTTATAGAATCAGATTAAATACTTTTTTTACGTATTAGGTTTTAGTTTTTTAAATTATGTTTTTTTTTCTCGTTCCATTTGAGAAATAAGAGCTTTTCTATACAACATTAGATATTTAAACCTTTTTTATTATAATAAGTTAAGCATTTAGACTTTAACTGCATAAATATTAAACTTTTTAGACTGTGAAAATATTAGGGATACAATAGGATGTAATTAATTGTTAACATTTAGAGGCTACTTGAGCTTGAAATGTAGTTTAAAAACAACAATTTTTATATTAAAACATTTTACATTACGTAATATTGAATACTTTTTAAGTTTGAAAAAATGATGCATCGAATATTCTAGTGATTGATTAAGACATTCCACTAAAACTTCATTGTCATCATCAAGGATGCTTATTTTTTCAAGCATAATGCTACATTTGCTATTTATACATAGAAATGTTTGATGGTTCCTCCATTTTTTGATGCCCCTTATAAGAATCAGGAATAAACTCAAAAATTATTAAATTTCTATCCCTTCATTGAAATTCCTGAAAAAATTAATTTTTGGATGATTTTTTAAAACCAAACTCGATGATTCAAACCTAAAGAAGCCTTAACAAAATAAAACAAGCAACCAAAAATGAAAAAAATTCAAAAGCGGTATAAACATGTTAAAATACAATACATTAATTTTGCAAATATTTTTTGGAGCAATTCACATTAAATTTCAATAGCTTTATAAACAGTCCAAAATGTAATAAAAAAACACAAAATATACCATAATTGTTGAGGATGTATCCTGTCAAGAAGTCCTAGATTTTTCTTGTTATTGTTAGACTTTAAATTCAATTCATTGTATCAATTAATTATAAGACACGTAGAAATATGAAATGTGGATCGTTTTACATGTAAAATTTAAAGTAATTTAATATTTAAAAATTTATTGTGATAGTCAAAAATCAATCAAAAAGAAATTTGAATTTGAGGAAATAAATTTCTATTCTAGATACCTATTAGATTGTTAATTTTTTCTATAATCGTTTTTGAAACTTGTAGTCAAAGATTTTTTTTTTTTTAAATTTCTTGTTGCTCACTTAAAGTGTATTGTAATAATTAGAATTTAGATAAATTTATAATTAAGTTCAATAACTGTTAATTTTTATAGATAAATTTTTATCGTCTTTTAGATATTGTAATTACTTCAGAATTAGTCAAGTTAATAAAATGTTTTGAAATATAGTTGACTGAATGAAATTAAATAAGGTATTTTGTTTGGCATTCTTTTTAATTTAATATCTGTATGTTGATTAAGCGTCCTTAGGTTTTGAATACTTTAGTTCTATTTTCTTTATACACTTTATCTTTTATATCGTTATAATTTACAATTAAATTAATAAGGGCTTTTTGCAGGAACAGGAAAGAATCATAAAATTAATATTAAGCATTATTTAACTTTTTAGCAAACACAAGTCCTTTATCATGCTGCTTTCATATTTTTAGATTTTCTTTATTTTATCATTCATAACCTTTTGTGATTCTTTCATTCTATTTTCTCTTTTCTTTAGTCATTTTCTTTTATGCTTAAGTGCGTGTATGTGTGTATTTTTGTATAATAGACATCAGCATGAAAATTAATTTTTTGTTTGCTTTTTTTTTCTTTTCTGTTCTGTTCTTATTCTTATCTTTTGTATACATCCATAAAAATTAACATTGATGTACGCATAATCATTCTTTCTTAATGATTTAGTGAGGAATAATAACAAGCAAAAGAGACACTCATTGTATACAGTAGAGTTTGGAGCTGCTCCTGTCGATGCAGTCAGAAGTGGTACGTTGAGTCACAACCGAGATGATTTAAGTCCAAAGGCACCGATGACACCACGCCGTAAGTTTACATTTTTATATTAATAATCTTATTAATGATTCCATGTCAAAAAATTATATGCTTCTTATTTTAAATCATTGATTCTGAAAGGTGTAAAACGACGATCTGTTAGGGGGACAAGTAGCAGACAAAGTAGAAGGTCTGATCGAGGCTCAAATTCTGGAGGTACTTCTCATAGAAGCAGTACAAGAAGTTCTCGGAGAAAAGTTCATCAGAATCCCGTCACTAAATTGATGGAACAACAAAATTCATTTCCATCATTTAAGCATAACTCCTCAAACTTGACTGAAAATAACTTAAAAACATTAAATAATGATTATATTTTGAACAATCAATATCAGCATCAAAATCCAAAGAAAGACATGATGCCATCAAAATCAGCACAAGCTTTAAATAGTTTTCAAAATCAAAAGCAAATGAATGAGCACACTGCAGCTATGAATCGTCATACTCCTACTGATCCTATTTATTATAATATGAATTCTAGCTCCCCTCTTTTATTACAACAAACCTCTTGGAATGAAGTTTCAACTCCTTCACCACAAGGTTCCAATAATTATCATCATCGTCATCAACATAACCATCCCTCAGATGCTGCTATTAGTTTAGGACATACAAATTTAACGTATGTTCATTCAAATCCAAGTTTAGTTGATGGTGAAATGAATGAATATTATCAGGCTGAAAGACCTCCTTCTGCAAGATCCAGCTACTCCAATTTCCATGGGACTCGACCATTAAGTTATAATGCAAATGCAGCAACCAATAATAAAATTAGAGAAAGTACAAAAGATAACTTATTTGCTGGTTTATCACAACAGCAACAGCAGCAGCAACATCAGCACCACCAACAACAACAACAACAACAGCAACAATCATATAACTCACACTCGACCCGTCCACATTCACTTTATCATCAACCTTCACAAGCAATACCACAAGTGCCAATGAAAAAAGGAACTGGTTCAAGAGAAAGTCTCAGATTCCTTAATGCAGCTCCTCCAGCATATCACCAATATAATCATACTCCGCCCGACTCTGAAACAACGATGTGAAAGGACAACTTTACTTAAAAGACTTTTAAATTGAATTATATTAAATTATAAAATTTTGTGATGTTCTTTTTCTCTTCGAATAATTTGTAAAATATACTATATTATGATGTGTTGTATATATAGTATGAACAAAAATGTCAAATGAAATTTATTGACAACGAGAACTAAATAGAATTAAGTTTTACCAAAGTATGATCGAAATAGTTTAAAATTAATTATCTAACGTAAGTGATAAAAACATGTATCAGTAAATTAACATGATGCATCAAACGATATACAAAATAGACAAAATTAAAGATCTGAAGCTTCTTAATAAATATAGAATAATGCTTTTTATTGAGAAGATTTATGTGTGAATATTTAAATAATTGTTTAATTAAGAAAGAATGAATAAAATAAAAAATAAAAAGAATTGTCAATTAAAAGTATCAATTGTTTTATTTCATAACTGTCATGTTCTAAATAAAATAGATCAATAATTTAAGGATGGGGGGTAAAATCCCCGAAAGATATTAATTCCACGATCCTGCGGGATAATAACCCCGAAAATCGCAAATTTTTAAATGTTCCCTGCGGGATAATATTCTCACTTAGAAATACACGTGGAATTATTATCCTTCCGGAAAGATAATAATCCCACCTATAATTACAAGTGGGATTATTATCTCCCAGGTAGATAATAATTCCACTTACATTTCTAAGTGGGATTATTATCTTTATGGAACACGATTAAAATTATGGATTAAATCAAATCCAAAAACTTATTTGTCATAGTGGATAATAATTCCACTTGTATTAATAAGTAGATTTATTGTCTAATAGGATTTTCATCCAAAAAAAATCCCACTTATTAATTTGTCAATTTCATTATTCCAAAAACTTAAATATGAAGAAAACATAAATATTGGTTGAATGTTTGCTTTTTAAAAATATATTATTCCAAATTGTTTAAAAAATAAAATCAAGGTGGGTTCAACTGATCTAAAGATGTTAGCTATTCCATATAAAATTATGTTCGAAATTCGCTCGAATGATTAAAGAAAATGTAGCCGTAATTCC
Source organism: Chironomus riparius (assembly GCA_917627325.4). Classification (NCBI taxonomy): domain Eukaryota; kingdom Metazoa; phylum Arthropoda; class Insecta; order Diptera; family Chironomidae; genus Chironomus; species Chironomus riparius. The sequence goes on from OU895877.1 coordinate 33,988,351, forward strand.
ATTTTGTTTCGCTTCATTCATTCAACTGTTTAAAAATCACAGTTTTGTTCAAATGTTTAGAAGTAGATATGTTAACCTCTAATGGGCAAAATAATAAATTTTCGATTCTTTCCTGAAATTTTCCAAAAGTCATTCAAATAATTGTAAATTGCCCTAAGGGGCCATTCACTTATTACGTAACGCTTTTAGGGGGGGAGGGGGTCTAAGATTTTGTTACGGTTCAAACAAGGAAGTTTTTTTTTCATACAAATTTGGTTACGAGGGGGGGGGGGGGGTCTAAAAAGTCATTTTTTCGCGTTACGTAATAAGTGAACAGCCCCTTAACAAAATTAGATTTATAAATATAATCATAATATTTGTTTACACATTTTGCTAAGAAAAATGTAAAGATTTAAACATAAAAAGGACGCAAAATTAAAATTCTGTTGCTCAAATTCTTATTAAATTAACTAGAATTTTAAAATGATGGCTGTTTAACCGTGTCTACAAGCCCCAAGAAGGTTTCCAATGGTTTTAGAACATTTAAGAGATTTGATTGTTTATAATCTCAAAATTTCGAAATTATTCGGATTATTCAGGTATACAGGGTTACTTAAACAAACTGATAGCCACAAATTTATTGAAAATGTTCAGCAAATTAAAGTGATTCGTACAAAATTCAAACGTAATATTTTGTAAGTTCTTTCAAACTTGAGCTCTTTTGAAGAAAAGCTTAAAATAAAACCTGTCAGAACTAGTGTATCGGGCAGAAACCCAATGCGGATTATATTCACACCGTACCATCAAAAGTCTAATGGATAGACCAAGATTTTCCCAGCATAAGTATGAAGGTATGAAGCAGTATGAAGCTTGATAAGTCAACTGAGCTTCGCTCAGCATAAGTTTGAAGATCTAAAACTCAACGAACATTCTTTAAAAGTTTTTAAAAAAAATTTTTCATCCAAACTTGAATTTTATAAAAATCACAGTCAACTTTTGTTTTAAAAAAATTCGTAAGAAAGGAAAGTTTTTTTGCTTTTTCTGAAGCAACGGCTGTTCCTACCTTGCCCAAAAACAATACAGCTCTTCTATAGAGCAGCACGGATCAAATGTAAAAAACTAGAAGTCTCTACGATGTCTCGTTATTGAGATTTCTTGCTGATTAACTTGCTTGTTTGCTTATTTGCTTATTTGCTTACAGAAAGCGTATTTTGCGATTTTCTCAGCAATGCCACAACCAATTTGAAATCTGTTTTTTGAAAATGATGTAAAATTTCAGGCACAAACTTTTCTTCTTGAACTTTTATAACCAATTTTGCTTCGTTTTCTCAAAAAATGCGAAAAACTGATTTTTCAATCTGAACAAAACCAATAGATTCACACGTGAAAACTATGTGAATATAAAAAAATTTTATATCCTAAAATAGATTTTATATTCACACCGTATTCACTTTATTTTTGTTCAGCTTGAAAAACAGTTTTTCGCATTTTGAGGAAAAAAAGCAAATGGGCAAAAACAGAATTTAAATTGGCTGTAGCATTGATGAGAAAATCGCATGATAGGTAAGCAAACAAGCATCAAGGCAAGTAAATCAGCAAAAATCTCAATAACGAGGCATCTTAGAGACTTCTAATTATTGCATTTTGATTCTTGCTGCGTTAAAAAGGATAAGGCTTTATTTTTTTATTGAGTAAGGTAGAAACAACCATTGCTTCCAAAAAAGCAAAAAACCCTGCATCCTCTATCCTGCATCACGTGAACTCAAATTTTGCCAATGACAAAAATGATAAAAACGTGATTTATTAGTTGCGCACGTTTTAAATTTTGAAAGACTTCATTTCAAAACTATTTGCAAAAACAAAAAATTGAAAATTTTTTGTGAATATGATTTCTTGAGTGAAAAGATCTTTGATACATTAAACATCTAGGCTCTAGGCTTTTAGAAAATTTACAAAAGGCATAAAAAACCAAGTTTTCAACTTAAACATTCAACCAATATTTATGTTTTCTTCTTATTTAAGTTTTTGGAATAATGAAATTGACAAATTAATAAGTGGGATTTTTTTTGGATGAAAATCCTATTAGATAATAAATCCACTTATTAATACAAGTGGAATTATTATCCACTATGACAAATAAGTTTTTGGATTTGATTTAATCCATAATTTTAATCGTGTTCCATAAAGATAATAATCCCACTTAGAAATGTAAGTGGAATTATTATCTACCTGGGAGATAATAATCCCACTTGTAATTATAGGTGGGATTATTATCTTTCCGGAAGGATAATAATTCCACGTGTATTTCTAAGTGAGAATATTATCCCGCAGGGAACATTTAAAAATTTGCGATTTTCGGGGTTATTATCCCGCAGGATCGTGGAATTAATATCTTTCGGGGATTTTACCCCCCATCTAATTTAAGTGCTAATAAATCTCTATTGGCGTGTTTCTGATATGAATGAGCAAATATAGGAAGCAACACGATATCCTTTTCACTCTTTTCTATTTTTCACATACATCGAGAAGAGATACGTTAATAATGAAATATCGATATCAAATCCAATTGAAATATATTGCGTGCTTTATAAGAGTAAACATGTTTTTCATTGTCAATTCATTTACCCTTTCAATTGACGATTTATTAATCTGTTACACAGTTATGATTTTTTTTTCATACCAATCAATTGACTAGTGACTTACATAAAAAATGCAGTAATATCTAAAAAAGAACAAATAAAGTCACATTGTTGGTAGATAATCCTATAGACCGGCTGTTATAAAAAATAGAAATGATTTAAAAACTATCAAGCAATGATGCTTGGAAAATGAACGAATCAGCACTTTTATATGTGAACCCATATAAAAAAATATATCACCTTGTAAAAAGTTAACATGAAAAGATGGTCTGCATGGAGCCTCTTGTTATTGATTCTTAAACTTTCTCAAAGTTATAAGAATGACATGATTTTCAAATAGAAGCTGTAAAAACTCAACAGTTTAGATTCCTATTTTGTTCATTACAGTATCATTGAATGAATTCCAGAGTTTTGTTGTTTGTTGAAGACAGTTGAAGCAAGGTAGATAAAATATTAATTATTTTTCATGTAAGTTTCTTTTGTCGATTTTTAGTAATATTAATATCCATTGGATTTGTTCACTAAAGTTACGCAAAAAAAACGCCTTTTAAGACCCCCTCCCCCCCCCCCCCCCTCATGTTACAAAGTTAGCATGAAAAAAATTTCCCTTGTTTGAACTGTTATAAAATTGATATTTGAGTATTTGAGCTCTTGAGCTTTCAAATTTTAAATATCTTTTATTAATTGTAACGGTCAAAAAAAAATTGAAATTGGCGATAAAAAAAAAATAAACGTAAACATCAATCCACATTTTCAAATTCAAAAGTAATTTTTACATATTTAATAAAATCAATTTAATTATTGCTGTTAAGTACAATTAGAGGAATTTATCAACATTTAATTTGTGCATGATTGTGAAAACTTTATAAAACGAGTTATAAATGAGTGGAAACAACAGTAAAATGATGTAAGTTTTCATAAAATTGTCGGCTTTTTATTGTATTTTTTTTGACGCTTGCATATTTTATTATATCATTTTAAACATTTGTTTTATTGTCCTACATTGCAGTCAATGGAAAAAAGTATATCAGTTAATATCTGGGACGTTTTATAATGAAAATCCAGAAGTGGTTAAGAAACGATTGTTGGATCTACAAAATGAGATCCAGAATGGACTCACAATTTTCAAAAAGCCAAAAAATGACGCAAATGAGGAAGTCGAGAAATTGTTGAGGGAGAAACAACAAGAAAAGCTAATATCATTTGCTCAAAAGTTGTATAAATTTCTGGATCTTGATGTTAGTCAATCGTATGAATTGTTATGCTATTATCTAGTTAATGAATATCGAGGATCAGCTGCTTCATTGCAGAACTTTGTTTCAAACGAGTCTTTAATGATAAAATTGCTAAATGATATATTTTTCTATTATACTCTTGAAAGAATGGTCTTACTTAAAGTTGTTAAGTGTATACTAGAAAATCACGAATCAAACAATCATCCTTATCGTCATGCTTTTAATGCTATTGTAGAAAAGATTGGAATAAGTAATATCCGAAAATCGTTCATTGATCAATTTGAGACTGTTTTAAAAGATGTTCATCATCCAAAATATTTAACTGGGGATATTTTTAATAGTCAACAAAAATTACAATGTTGGTCAGAAAGAAAGCACCGTGAAATGAATGAAATTTTACAAATCATTATGATTAGTACTTATTACGAAAAGATGAAACCTGAAGAAATACAGAGGATGCTTGATTTATTTAAACTTCATTCGTTCGGAAAACAAAACCAATTTTTGAATACAGCAAATAGCATACATATGGATTTAATTCAGCGCGTAAATTACAATGAAATAGCTGTTTTGATGGTTGCTTTATCTTTAAATAATATCGATTCAAACTCGTCATGGACGATTGAAGTTATTGATAAATTAGATGGAAAAATCATTTCAATGCATCATTATCAAGAACATGGACCAATTTTACTCTCATGGATGATTTACAAGTTTGCATCAAAAGGTCAATATACAGCTTTAAATGAAAATTTTGAAAACTATGGAAAATTGGGTGCAAGAGCTGTTCAATTGAATGTTTTTGATTACTTACTCAAAATGCTAATGCATAAGCAGTTCAAGGATAAAAGTTTAGCATCGAAAATTATAACGCGTTGCGTATACGAAAATATCATTTTCCTTTGTAAACTCTTCAATTCAGATGGTTCGATGGCAAATCATCCAAAAATTTTTGAAGTGTTTAGTGAAATTTTGAAAACACCTTCAATTGCTAAAGATTTTTGTAAAGACGAGGAGAGTGTGATAAGGACATTATTTAATTCTGCGATTGAAATGTTTCCAGTCAACTTTGTTTCCTTATCGATTCTTGCAAAGTCTCTTTCTAATGCATCAATATTATCGAATAATTGGATTTTAAATCACCTTCAAAACATGCCAGTTTATGCAGAGCAGCCGAATGATCCTTATTACGAACTTCGAAAAAGCGATGATGATCAAGAAGAAACATACATCTTACAAAACGATTATCAGCCATTTAGAAAAATACCTGATTTTATTATCCCGGCAAATACACAAGCAATTGTGCGTGAAGAAAAAGGAAAAATGTTTGTTCATTTTCTCACAAAACTCAACTATTTCCATGCATTGCATAATGAAATAAATGAGCTCTTAAATTGTGTTGTGAGCTTCTCGGAAATTCAAGACTCGAAATTACAACGGCTAGAAGCAGGTATCAATTTATTGGCAACTTTAATAACAAGACTTGAAAAACCAGACGATATAACAAATGAAATGATTCATCCAACTGAGATGATATTCGACATCTTAGAAAAGTTTAAAATTTTTCAAAGTCCATCATTAGGGATAATGGCAGCATGCTTAAATGTCTGTGCTGAGCTTGTTATTTTCTTTGGTGAAGAAATTATTAGAAGGTTCATAAATTTGAATATTGCTCCAACTGTGAATGCTGTTCATTATGATTTTCAAGCGTATTGTAATGGAAATTCTTATGAGTCGGGTATTGTTGGGTATTATCTGATAAATATTGAGCGCTCATTAGGACGATATAACTTCACAAAAGCTTATTTTAATTTTCTAAAAAAATGCACAAAAGTAAGTATTTAATATTTCTTACTTGCCTAATCAATTTCAAATTAAAAAAAACCTTTTTTCATTTTCTGCATTTAGCTGGAAGTTGGGAATATACATGCTGTTGAATTACCAGGACTTTTGTTTATCATACGAGAAGTCTTTAACAATGTACATACGTGGTGTTATGAAAATGAACAGGACAGAATGGAAATATTGTTGTTTATATTTGAATACATTCATTGTATTCTTACCCTTCCAAACGAAGTTATTAAGGATGATCCTTCAAAAAGATTATTACGTGACATTTGCGTGTATAGCCTTCTATATTTAGATAATGGCTCGACATTGCTAAGATATGTAGCTATTGGAAATCCTGGACTTAATAACTTTATGGAAAATGAATCCAATTGGTTTACTGCATCAGAATCTGATTTAAATAAGTTGGTTTTGAATGCAATACGTATTTTAATGCAGACATTACGGCTGAAGGAAACAATCACTAAAAATAATGACATTTTGACTCCATTAGAACAAATGATTTATACTCAACCAAAACAACGGGATACGCTTAAAATAATTCCAATTGTGGCCAACTATACAACATATTCATTTAATAGACGATTTCCTGTTCTTTCCTGTCGATTGTTGAGAAGATTTGCTATCGAATTTCAAAGTTCATTATCAGCATGTCTTGATTTAGAGCCAGATCAAATTCGAATGATGTTTTTGCAACGACTGCGTGATGACTTGGAGAGTGAAGATTTAAAAGTATCAATTTTGGATTTTGTCAATGCTTGTATCGATAAACAGCCTGGTTTAACTGAAGCCTTCTTTAAAGTATCTTATGAAAAAGATATGAAAAGTAGCTTCTTTATAAAACGATCAAGTGAAGATGAAAGTACATGTGACGGTATTATTTCGTACATGGAAGAATTCTTAGAAGCAGTTTCTAAAGATCCATCAAAAATAACAAATGACCAATTGAAGCGTATAATGAATTTGTTCCATGGGCTTTGGAAACAAGGATTACAGTCACTCGTTAGTAGTTTACTTAAGAAAAATACATTTTGGTCATCACTTTGCAGTCCAATATTGACGACACCAATTGAAAACTATCAATATTCACAATTGATCAATATAATTGGAATTGAATTATTCAAGCTGAGAGAAATTAATGTTGATAATGAAAATTTTAGAAAAGTCGTTGAGAAATTCTTATCACCAGATATATTCAAGAAATGGCTTTCTGTTGTTTTCGAGTTGCCATATTCAAATAATTCATTTAATGGCGAAGAAGAGACACCTGAGTGGTTATCGAGATTGCAATCTTTTAAAGACTTTCTTGTGTTGCTTTTCAAGAAAAAATCCATTTTAATGATGCCAACTGAATGCAAAAAAATGCTTTTGGATAATTCTTTGAAAACATTGTTGCACGTGTGTCATGATATGGAAAACGGAAATGATTCTAGACCTTTTATTGTACTTGCAGAACTTTTCATGTTGGTCCTCCAAAATCAAGACTTAAAATATACAAAAACTAATGAGGAAGATTCGATTTTATTAAATCAGTTCCAATTGCTGTTAAAAGCAACAAGCAACTGCTATGGAAGCTTACATAAACGTTCAAAAGATGCTATTTTAGCAATAGCAATTAAAATCTTAGATTTGGAATCTGATGAAATTAAAAATCATCCAGAAATTGCCAATAATTTAGTCATGTTTAGTTTAGAAATTTTAAGCAATGAGTTTTTCTCTATCGAAAATCATTTAAAGGAAGTGGAAAGTGTTAAGAATCAAGGATCAACATCAGCAATTTTGTCAATAAATCTTTTAAAGAAAATTCTTTTAATTGGAGAGGAATTTTATGGAAACTGTAATTATTGGTTCAACTATTACAAAATTTTCAATAGAATTTTAAACATCATCAGCTTAATAACGCAAATTCCCAGTCAAAGTAAAGTTACTGCAGAACTATTTGATCTACTTCTATTAATGGCTAAAGGATCATATAGTAAGAACATTATGTATTGTGAAATTGGAGACTATTTATGGATGAATTTATTGACACCAAAATGCTTATTAGAGAGGAGTAACAACAAATCATCTGATTGGACATCACAAGAATGGTGGCTAATTTATACAAAAGGAATCCAGCTTGTCAAAATTTTATTGGAGAAAGAAAAACATCTTTTCATTAAGGAAGCTCTTTTCTTTGTTGGAATTCATGAACAGTATCTCTCAGAAGCAATTGCACTTGCTAAATATTCTCTTGAACAAAACGCGATGATGCTTATAAAATCAACACTTGAATTGCTGTCTGAAATCATCAAATATGAACAGTTTTGGAGTTCTGACTATCAAATGACCATTGAAAACTTAATTGTAAGTATATATATTATATTTTAAATCATTTTAATTAATTTACCTAAATTACTTTTTTTACAGCGATATGTTCAATGTCTTTTGGATCATGCAGTTTCGTTATTATATCGTCCAAAACTTTTAAAACGACTAACAGAATCATCGAAAACTCACATTAAAGAGTACTCTGATGCAGTTCTTAGTGATCCAAGTGATGATTTCATTGGTGCAACAAATGGAATAATTGAAGTAATATCTCTGTGTTGTCAGTGTTTGCTTCACTTTAGTCCAAAACTAATCAATCTATTATGTGACGTAGAGTTCCATCAAGCAAAATGGATTCCATTCATAGAGGTTCAGTTTGGAGCACCAAAAATAAGTGGAACACCACAATTACTTTCTTATGGATCTATACTCAGTATCATAGCTTTATTGATTAAAACATTAAATCTTCAACATTTCAACTTTAAACAAACTCCCTTAAATAAGATTCCAGAATTTGGAGAATATGAAAATGAGTATGGAAATGAAACAGTTTCAATGATTTCTATTGGTGATACAACTCAACAATTAGGACTCCCATCATCATCACCATCGAAATCTCGTCGGCCTTTTTCAAAATCATTATCCATCAGCTCAATGACAAGTACTGTTATTCAGCCTTCAAATGAGCTGTTATTACATATTGACACAAAGATGTGCTTAAATGCATTGGAGCTACTATTAACATTGCTAGCGTCACAAAGTTTGCTTGCATTAAAAGCTAGACAACTGTCAAGTCGCGAGAAACAAATGATTCGCCGTGAACTGTCAACAGAATTGTACTGTTTTCATGATTTTGTCAAAAAGAAAATTTTAAAGGATACGACTAAATCGCCACTCTTCAGACAAAAGATAGGAATTTTTCATATAATAAATAGTAATATTCATAACGATGACAGTGATGATCAAGGTGCTGGACCATCAAGAGTGATTCCTTCTCAACGCAGAAGTCACGATTTGAGAGTAAATGTAGTGAGAAAACTACATTTGCAGCAAAAAACAGTGCCTTTCGAAATTCCACACACTATATCTCCTATATCTCTCCATCATGGAACACAAACAAAAGAACAAAATCCAACTGATTTAACTCCAATTCGAAGCACTAGCAATCCTACAACAAGTACTCATGTAAAACGAGTAGGATTTGACTTAAACTCAACACAAGTTAACAAAATTTCAGTTCAAGAGTATGACGAAGAGCCTTATGTTGTAAATAATGAAGATCCGTCCTTTACTGGACTATCATTCATTAAATTTGTTGAAGAAGATTACTTACAGCTTTTGTCAAATATTTTCATCTTTATATGTCAAAACGAAAATTAATGACAATTTGGAGTCTTACTTTAAAGTTTATACTTCTTCTTTATGTCCTAATAAATTTTTTTTAAAAAATAAAACGGTTTTTCTAATTTCCCAACATAATTTATTTTATTTTAACTCATTGTTTAACATCGAATTATTGTCATTAAATTTTAAGTAATGATTAAGCACTGCCTATATAATAATAAGTTATTGTCAAATGTTATGAATAAATTCTCAATTGTCATCAGTTGAAATATATTAGCAGAAGATCAAAAATAGTAGACATTATTTAAAGAAGCTTATCTCCATCACTTGAGGGAGGAATTGGTGAAGATGATTCACTTTTATCATACAAGCTGTCTTTTGATTCTGACTTGTTTAAAACTTCATGCTGAAATGATCAAATAAACAATTATTTTTTTGTTTTAACATTTGAAATTATTTGTTACCATATTAAGCGAAAATATGGGCTGTGAATTAATTTCTGATTTATCCTTATCATTACATTTTATAGTTCCTGCTTCGTACTCTCTCAAATATGTTTCTACTTTTTCATGATTAAACGTTTCCGCTTCGTCTAGAGGAGTATTTCCCCATCGATCTATTAAAAGAGTTACAATAAATTAATGACATTAATTAAGTTTATAAAATATTTCCCTAATACCTTTTGGATTGTGTGGGACCTGACAATGCTCCAATAAAAATTTAACGCAATCAAGATGCCCTTCTGCTGCGGCTAAATGTAAAGATGTTCTTCCGTCATAATCACTGTTCGAATTTAAAGACAAAAAAAAAAATCATGTGAATAAAAAAAAGAATTAAAATAATCTACAATAAATACCTCAGACTGATGTCCATTCCAGACAATTTATGTCGTCTCAATGCTGTAACATCTCCAGAAGCAGCAGAGAAGAGCAAGTTTACAATTGAAAGTCCTTTTGTCTCGTACCGATGTCTTCTCGGATCTTTCTTATTTGTTGCATGCTTCAAATTATCATAACGATGGAAATTAAATACATTCAAAAGTTCCTTGCAAAATTGAACACCTCTAACAGAATTGCCGCAAATGTCAAGAGGAGGTGACCAAGCAAAAATACCAGCAACATTAGGAATTATTAGCATAATACCGCCACAAACTCCAGATTTTGCAGGAAGGCCTACTTGAAACGCAAACTGTCCCGAATAGTCATACATTCCACAAGAATGCATTAAAGAGAGAACATCGCGTACAACATCAGGTCTAAATACCTGTATAATATGGATGAAATTATATCAAATAACGGTGTAAATATTTTAACTCCAAAAAAATGTTGTGAATGTACCTTTTCTTCAGTTATCGGACAAATACCCCCATTTGCTAAAGTGGAAGCAACAACTGACATAGAATCGGCTGTTGTTTCCATCGAACATATCTAAATATAAAGTAAACAAGCGTGATAGTCACAATCATAACAATATTGATTTAAGCATTTTACGTCAATGGTTTTATCAAACAACGTGTGGAACTTACTTGAAAATAAAAGTCTAGACATTCGCGTAAATTTGTCTTTTCTGGAAAGACGTTATATTCACGCATGTAAAATCCTAAGGCATAGTTTCGATCAGCAGCTTCACGCTCTGATAGAAAGACTGAGTTATTAAATCCAAAGTTTTCCATTCCTGCCATGCGTTCAAACCAATTTTGTGTAAAATCAAACTTTTCAGCTAAAGTCATTTCGGGATGAACTAGTGTTTGCATCAATGAACAGACAAGAATAGCACCAGCATTTATCAATGGATTATGTGGTTGCTTGTTATGATCTAAAACTAGTTCATTAAAATTCCTTCCTGATGGCTCCTGCCCAACATATTTGTGAACAATTTCTTGAGACAAGCATTCTAATGCAACAGCATACGTCAAAGGCTTACTGCAACTTTGAAGTGTAAATGGTACGTGAACATCTCCTATAGCAAAACGCTGTCCATCGATTGTGGTGACTGAAACACCCCAATAATCAGGCGATACTCTTGCCAATTGAGGAATATATGATGCAACTTTTCCATCGGTATTCGTTTTACACCTCCAATAAATTTCTTCGATATCCTTCGTAAAGCCCAAAAAATCCGGTATAACAAATTGATGACGAAAAGCTCTCGCAATTAACACAATATTTGGTTCAATAACTCTGTGGAGGAAATTTATTTTTAAAAAAAAAATTATGTGTGTCAGTTGTAATGACTTACGCTTTAAACGTTTCCCGATTCAAATTCAATGTCTCTGGGCTCCCACCTTCGTAATTATTAGTTTTAAAAACTTTCTTCAAGTTATCCATCATTTCAACAATTCTCGGATCAGTTCGACGAATGCCCGTTGTTCGCAATGCTGCTAAAAAACGACCCATCGACAAAAGTCCCGTCGATTCAGTTTTAAACATATCAAACAACGTGTCTTCAACATTTTTTTGATCATTCTCCCGTTGGCTAAATGCAATTGAATAACAAAAATGAGTAATAGGATTAAATCATTTCTTAAATAATATATACTTTTCAGATTCAACTTACTCACAAGAAATCCTTTTTAAAACAATTTATTAAGTTTGGGAAGTGGAATAAGGTGTAATGTAAGTGTTATGTTAAATTTTGGATATGTGAATTTTTCGTTGTTATATAAAGCACATGGATTGGAAAAGTTTAATTATACCTCATGAATCTCGATAGAAGTTTAATCAAATGATCTTTTTGAATGTCACTTGTAATATCTTTTGCTTTTGACATTTTTGGTTCTTTTAAATTAATATACTATATTATAGAATTATCAACCTTCTTATTTGTTACACTATTTTGATATGAAGGCATAAAGGCATTTCTTGAGGCTTTTATAGAAAAATCCCTTGTTGACATAAAATGTTTGCTTGCGCATTTCTTTAAAAGCCAGGCAGGCGAGAATTAATAATGTAAATTTTGATCATATGAGATCGTCTTATTTTTAGAATAAAATTAACAGCAAAAAGATCGAGATTTTTTTATGAAAATAATGTGCAGAGAGCATAGATGCATGTGAAAAATGATAATTAGAAAAGATTAGTCTATTCGAGTTCATAAATTGAAAAGTATAAAGACATCAACAAGTGAACAGGTTGTTGTTTCATTCTCGAGTCGAAACAGTTTGTTTTCATATTACTAATTGATCGTGTCTCGTCCTCAAAAACTAATGCAAGTCACATTTCTAAAGGTTTTTATGTGTGCTTGGATTTTAGTGTACACAAAAAGTTACCAAATTATTCGCAGATGAATAAAAAAAATATTTTATTACCTTTCATCTGGACCTGATCTATCATAAAACTTAACACGTTCTGAATAACTTTTCAGTTTAGAGATGAGTGATGAATCATCAGAAAAGTATCTGGATGGATTTTTTAATATAAAATTTGGATTATCGTGCCTTTGACTTTCAGAATTTAATGAAGAAGAGTGGAAAAATGATGTAATAATCCTTTGTGAATGTAATTTAATGTTTCTTGCAAAACTGGCAATTTTAAAGATACTCATGATGACGTTAAAATGTTATATTAATAAATAATTGACTAGATTTACACTATAAAATATAAATTCACTAATTTAAAGGAAAAATCTCCTTTAAGCTTTTTTAAGGACAAATGAAACTTTAACATTATCATCAATTCAGTAATAGATGGAGTAAGTGTCGATTAATAGTAACAGTTTTTTATATCCGCAAGAAGTTAATTTTATGCTTGAAAGTGAATTATCTAAATTTTAGAAGTCTTTCCAAAGGAATTTACCGGTACCCATTAAAATATAATCTATTTAATCATATACACATGTGATATCGCACGATGAACCACGTGATTGAGAAATTTTAAATTTGAACAATTTTGAAACGTAAAATTTGCTATCAGAATTTTTTTTGTCGTACTTCCTATATATTCTGTATTCTAATACTAATTTTTATGTTATAAAATTTACATTAATTACAATATGTTTTGCATACGTGCTTGTTTATTTTCACAACTCTGGAGCAAATTCAGAAGTAAACATTCATATTACATCATTACTAATGACTGATGAAAGCGCATTTTCTCTATATATTGCATCCTGTTAAGGTTTAAATCAATTAAAAATCATAAACCTTCGAGGATAATTACCATTGATGATTAGTAACGGCTAGAAACTATTTAAAAATTAAGAAACAAAAAATATTTGAAAAGTTTAAATTCCATGCTTAACCGATTTTAAAATGGCGACGTTATCATAATTAAGGCACAACTTCATATCTGCTTGATATACATGTATGTCTGAAAGAATAGGTGTTTGATTGAAATTTTTTGTTTTTTTGAAGACACACAGACAGAGCTTGGATAGCGTGTAAAAATTCAGAATTATATGTTAAAAACATCGTGAAACTGGTGAAACTATTCAAATATAAATTTCATTAAATCGCCAAAAATGCTAAGCTTAATTAATAGACCTCTTCAAAATACAAACTTAATTAGGAGTCTATATAATTCTACAGCTATTGTCATAAGAAATTATACTCAAAATATTGAGAATAATGAAGAAGTGATAGTAAAAAGTAGCCAAGAAAAAGGTGGATTTGCAAAAGCATTCGAGAAATTTAGTATGCCTGATCAGATTGAAAAATTGAAGGAACCAGATCTTCCATTTGCAACCCTTTTTAAAAACTCCAAATTTGTTGAAGTGAGAACATTTTTATAATTTAGTAAAGGATTTTAATTAATGATTTTAATACATTCTAGCTTGGAGATCCAGTGAATAAAGTTGTTGTAGGCAAGATTTTTCATATTGTTGATGACGATCTTTACATTGATTTTGGTTGGAAATTTCATTGTGTATGCACAAGACCTATTAAAAATTCATCAGCTTACGTGAGAGGTGCGAGAGTAAAGCTTCGAATCAAAGATTTAGAAATATCATCAAGATTTTTAGGATCGGCAAAAGATTTAACATTAATGGAAGCAGATGGTCAGCTTTTAGGAGTTTTGTCATCTCCAGCAACACCTCGTTCAAAACAATAAATTATACGTAAAGTACTTTAGAAATAAATTAATTAATAGACTTATTGATTTTCTCTTTTATTCACATTTATCGAATAAGTAATATCATATTAATAGTATACTGATTTGAGATTCAAGTGCAAAGGAACAAACAACTACCTTTTAAATTCTCAATCTAAATGTTTGATATATTTAATATTTTTGTTTTCAGTATCAGGAATGATTGTACGTGATCCTTGCTTCCAATTTTCAGGACAAACTTCTCTATGAGTATCAGTATATTGGAATGTTTACTGCTTTAAAATAGCGACGACTAAAACAAGATACAACAGTATAATCATCGTAATACATCTTCATCAACAATAAAAAGTTCTCGCAAGAGTGTGTCTTAAGATCCTTTAGATACACTCCATAATCTTGTGATATCTTATGATTCAAATCACTCAAAATAAGAATTTTTATGCATCCGATACCTCCTTGCTCTCTTGATGTTTTATCCATGCCAAATGTGTGAAAAGAGAATCAACTGAACTGAGTAATATAGCTTTACTTATATTTATTCTTCTATTCAATGTAAAAAAATCAATTAAAACAAGAGAAAGGTAAATGAATTTGAACCTAGTATTTAATACAGAAATTAATAAAATTATTATTAAGGTGAATAAAAATTCGAATCATTGGTGAATTTGTCGAGAAAAAAAATTATTTAAACGGTTTTTTAAATTTCAATTATTTGATTGTGGTGAATTTAATGTGAAACGTGCTCAATAAATTGCATTTAAAATCTCTATTTATTTAATAACAGATTGATACATTGCATCATTAGCATAAAGAATCTCATAGTGAGAAGTGCTTTCGGTTAAAGATATTACTTCATTCAATAAGTTGCTATTTTTTGAGTTCCGCACCCGTAAGTATTTTTTTGGGTTTGTTGATCACTGTACATGTTTATTTTCGAAATTATTATGCACATTTAATTAATTTGATCGCATAAACATTATGATAAACCTTGAACTCGGATGTTTTATGTATTTTTCCTTATTTCATTAAACAGGCAATATTGTTGATAATAATGGCATCTGAGAGATTGGCTTTAATTAGCGTAAGTGATAAGACTGGGTTGATTGAACTAGTCCGAGCATTGATCGAGAAGGGATTAAAAATAACAGCAAGTGGAGGTAAATTGCCAATATGTCATGAGGTAAAAGACAATTTTTAACTTTAAATATGCATGCAGGGACGTCAAAATTAATCAAGGATGCTGGTTTGGCATGTATAGATGTTTCAGACATCACTGGATTACCAGAGATGCTTTCTGGGAGAGTAAAAACTTTACATCCAGCTGTTCATGCAGGAATCTTATCAAGGACCATAGAATCTGATGTTGCAGACATGAATCGAATGAACTATAAATTTGTTCAATTCGTTGTTTGTAATTTATACCCATTTTCCGCAACGATCGCAAAGGAAACTTCCACTTTATCTGATGCTATTGAAAATATAGATATTGGAGGAGTCACACTTTTACGTGCAGCAGCAAAAAATCATGAAAGAGTCACTGTAATTTGTGATCCAAATGACTACGATAAAGTTTTAGATGAATTGAATCAATTTGGCGATACACAAAACTCAACAAGACAATTGTTAGCATTGAAAGCATTTACACATACTGCGGATTACGACTCAATCATATCCGACTATTTTCGAAAGAATTTTTCATCGGGCACTTCTCAAATCAACTTAAGATATGGCATGAATCCACATCAAAAACCTGCTCAGATTTTTACTACACTCGAGAAATTGCCATTGAAAGTGTTGAATAGCGCACCAGGATTTATTAATTTGTGTGATGCATTGAATGCTTGGCAATTGGTCAGAGAACTAAAAGCTTCTTTAAATTTACCAGCTGCTGCCTCTTTTAAACATGTCTCACCTTCCGGTTCAAGTGTCGGAATTCCTCTAAGTAAACAAGAAGCGTCAGTATGCATGGTCGATGATCTGTATGATATGTTGTCACCAATTGCAATTGCTTATTCTCGTGCACGAGGTGCTGATCGAATGTCATCTTTTGGAGATTTTGTGGCTCTATCCGATAAATGTGATGTAATTACAGCTAAAATCATATCACGTGAGGTTTCGGACGGGATAATTGCGCCTTCCTATGAACCTGAAGCTTTTGAAATTTTAAAGAAGAAAAAAGGAGGAAATTATTGTATTCTTCAAATGGATCCAAATTTCGTGCCAAATGAAATTGAAAGAAGAACATTATTTGGCCTACAATTGGAGCAAAAACGAAATGATGCCTTAATAGATGAGAAAGTATTTACTCAAATTGTTTCCAAAAATAAAAAACTGCCATCTGATGCATTAAGAGATTTAATTGTTGCACAAATAGCTTTGAAATATACACAGAGTAATTCTGTATGCTATGCTAAAAACGGGCAGATAATTGGAATTGGCGCTGGTCAACAAAGTAGAATTCATTGTACTCGTTTAGGTAAATTAATTATTAAATTTATTCCCTAATTTCATTCTATATTTTTACGCATAGCCGGCGAAAAAGCAAACATTTGGTGGCTCCGTCATCATCCAAAAGTTTTATCAATGAAGTTTAAGCAAGGAGTTAAACGTGCAGAAATTTCTAATGTAATTGACAATTTTGTCAACGGAACTATCGGTCAAGATATGCCAATAAAACAATTCGAATCAATGTTTGAGAAGGAAAACATTCCAAAATTAATGACTGATGATGAAAGACTTGATTGGATTAAGAAATTAGAAAATGTTTCGTTAGCTTCTGATGCCTTTTTCCCATTTAGAGACAATATCGATCGCGCAAATTTGGTACGTAAACTTTCTCTTTTATAACGAAGTACTGAATTATGATAATGTAATCAAATTTATTAATGCTGATCATTGCCTTGTTCTTTTTTTTTCAGAGTGGTGTAAAGTTCATTGGATCACCCGCTGGATCTACAAATGATCAGGCTGTTATTGATGCATGTGATGAACACGGAATTGTTTTAATTCATACACCTTATCGTTTATTCCATCATTAATTTCGTAAAAATACAAAAAATTACGTAATAAATGTTTAAAAAATAAAATAAAAGACATTCAACATTCTTGCCTTACCGGCATAAAATTTTTATAGCTTGTTTAGAATTAAGGGATAATAAATAAATATGCATCAAGAAAATCAATAATGAAACGGAAAAGAATAAACTCATGAAATGAGTAGAAAATGAAACTGATACACATTTTTTTTCTTTTGATTCTCTTGTGTGAATTGTAAACTTCTGTGTTCATTCAGTCAGTCTTTAGTCGACAAACGAAGAGATAGCACAACTCATTGCCTTTAAAGAACGGAATTTTTTTCCAAAGAAATTTCTCAATTTAAAGTTTTTTTGTTCCTTTCATTTCATTCAGTTCTTTTTTGTGAATAATCTTATATTTAATTAGTGCCTCCAAAGTCGAATTTTTTTTATAAAAAATATTTTTAAAATTTTGTATATAATCCTCGTGAAAATTTGTATCAAGCTTTTTTAATACAAAAGAACAGCAAATAATCGAGAAGGAAAGTTGGTTGAATGAGAAAATAATCGATATTAAAGAAAACGATTTAATATCAAAAGTGCAATAACTTGCAGCAAATCGAGAAGAAAGTTTATGAATGAAAAATAAATGACCGAAAATTGCTTACATAACACGATACTTTTTTTTCCCGAAACGAGAAGTTTAAGCAGTACATAGTTCAATATTTAAATCATAATATTTATGATTGGTGGAAACAAGTCAATGCAATTTTATTCGTCTTTACATTGCCAAAATTATTAAAGAGAAGGAATTGGAAAGAGGATAGAATATCAAACGACAAAAAATAAAATCATTAACTGACATCGCTTGTTTGAGAGAAACACGTGCTTAATAGAAATTTACGTAATATACAACTCACACAAAGAAAAGTTTCATGAGTATTTGAGTTGTGCACAGTTTATACACATTTTGGAAGTTCCAACAAAAAAACAGTCTCGCTTTCCATTATTATGGGGAAAAACAAGAAAACTCGATGGCGAACATTTTCATTTGATGGCTCTAAAGGTAAGGAATATAAAATTAAATGATTTGAATTTAAAAATCAACCTAAAAGTGATACAAAATCAAAACTTACACATTTTGAAAGGAACATTGCTTAAAGTTAATGCTTAAATAGAAAATTTATGTATTAAAATTGAGCCGGCAAGGTTGAAAAAAATTTCTTCTGTACTTGTTTTATGAATTTACGCATTAACTTCCAAAGAGATGGGTCACATGTCTTGAAAATATTTTGCTTTAGAAATTAAAACAATTTCGCGACTATTGTTAGACAAAATTGAATACCAAGCCTTAGGATGTTGTTCCTTTCAATAATTGCATTGTAATAAAAGTAAAAAAATAGTCATTTATTATATATCTGTTCAAAACAATCTTAACATACAGTGACATCATAAGAAAAGTGAGAAAAGAACTAGGTAAATGATTTGTAGTAGGTGGCGAAGGCTAAAGAATTACGTAAAAACTTTTTCGCGAATATATGTATATATAGATAGATATATATATAAAAACAAAATCATGTGAATATTTAAATTAGTAACAAAAACAAAACGCCGCTTAATGTTTATTAGTCACCTCAAATATATGTCAGTGAAAAGTAAGGGAAAATTCCAACATTGGTGCCGGAAAATTGTAAGAGTTCATTAACCTTTAGTCTAGGAATTTCTCCAGACATAATCAGTTTCTGAAGTAATCTACGTTAAAAGGAATACAAGTTTACTTATTAGACCAGAACACCCAAAACAAAAAGATACAATGTTAATAGCTGTATAAAAATTCTTACTGCAATAAATTGTCTTGATTGTGAAATATTTGAGAAGAAGAGAAGAAATATTTTTACATACACACTGCTTATCTCGTAAGCTGTGATGTGCTATAATCTTCATCGAAATTAAATTAAATGTTAATTTGTCATTTTTTTCGGTGATTAATTTCTGTATGAAAAATAAATTGATATGATAAAAAAAATCCGGTGAAATAAGTACATACTTTTCTTTCGATTATGTAATCGCATTATTTTGTAATCTATTTCTAATTTTGAAAATGAGGAGCTATCATTTTGTTTAAAATGTTTTCTTTGTGTGTAAAGCATGCTGAAATATTTGTGCACCTTTCACTTGGCCCGTTCGCTTTTTAGGGGAGCTTGGGTCTAAGATTTTGTAACAGCTCATACGCAGGAAAAACTAGTGTATCGGGTAGAAACCCAATGCGGATTATATTCACACCGTACTATCATAAGTCTTATGGATAGACCAAGATTTGCCCATCAGTAGTATGGAGGTATGAAGCTTGATAAGTCAACTAAGCTTCGCTCAGCATAAGTTTGAAGTTATAAAGCTATCGCGTAAGCTGAGCTACGCTCAGCATAAGTTTGAAGATATAAAGCTAGAGTGTCAGCTGAGCTACGCTCAGCATAAGTTTGAAGTTATAAAGCTATCGCGTAAGCTGAGCTACGCTCAGCATAAGTTTGAAGATATGAAGCTTGATAAGTCAACTAAGCTTCGCTCAGCATAAGTTTGAAGTTATAAAGCTATCGCGTAAGCTGTGCTACGCTCAGCATAAGTTTGAAGATATAAAGCTAGAGTGTCAGCTGAGCTACGCTCAGCATAAGTTTGAAGTTATAAAGCTATCGCGTAAGCTGAGCTACGCTCAGCATAAGTTTGAAGATATAAAGCTAGAGTGTCAGCTGAGCTACGCTCAGCATAAGTTTGAAGTTATAAAGCTATCGCGTAAGCTGAGCTACGCTCAGCATAAGTTTGAAGATATAAAGCTAGAGTGTCAGCTGAGCTACGCTCAGCATAAGTTTGAAGTTATAAAGCTATCGCGTAAGCTGAGCTACGCTCAGCATAAGTTTGAAGATATGAAGCTTGATAAGTCAACTAAGCTTCGCTCAGCATAAGTTTGAATTTATAAAGCTATTGCGTAAGCTGAGCTACGCTCAGCATAAGTTTGAAGATATAAAGCTAGAGTGTCAGCTGAGCTACGCTCAGCATAAGTTTGAAGTTATAAAGCTATCGCGTAAGCTGAGCTACGCTCAGCATAAGTTTGAAGATATAAAGCTAGAGTGTCAGCTGAGCTACGCTCAGCATAAGTTGAAGTTATAAAGCTATCGCGTAAGCTGAGCTACGCTCAGCATAAGTTTGAAGATATAAAGCTAGAGTGTCAGCTGAGCTACGCTCAGCATTAGTTTGAAGATATGAAGCTAGAGAGGCAGTGGAGCTTCGCTCAGCATAAGTTGAAGTTATAAAGCTATCGCGTAAGCTGAGCTACGCTCAGCATAAGTTTGAAGATACAAAGCTATCGAGTCAGCTGAGCCACGCTCAGCATAAGTTTGAAGATATAAAGCTATCGAGTCAGCTGAGCTACGCTCAGCATAAGTTTGAAGGTATAAAGCTTGAGGAATATGCCAAATATTCTTTAAAAGTTTTTTAAAAAAAATTTTCATCCAAAGTTGAATTTTATAAAAATCACAGTCAACTTTTGTTTTAAAAAATTCGTAAGAAAGGAAAGTTTTTTGCCATTTCTGAAGCAACGGCTGTTCCTACCTTACCCAAAAACAATACAGCTCTTCTATAGAGCAGCACGGATCAAATGTAAAAAACTAGAAGTCTCTACGATGTCTCGTTATTGAGATTTCTTGCTGATTAACTTGCTTGCTTGCTTGTTTGCTTACAGAAAGCGTATTTTGCGATTTTCTCAGCAATGCCACAACCAATTTGAAATCTGTTTTTTGAAAATGATGTAAAATTTCAGGCACAAACTTTTCTTCTTGCCCTTTTATAACCAATTTTGCTTTGTTTTCTCACAAAATGCGAAAAACTGATTTTTCAATCTGAACAAAACCAATAGATTCACACGTGAAAACGGTGTGAATATAAAAATTCATATAAAATGTGTAACGAGAGGTGAAGGGTCTTATAAGAAGTGTTTTTTTTTGGCATAACGAAATAAATGAACGAGGCAATGTCTAAAATTTTGTTATTTTCAAATGTCAGAGGAAGCAATTTCCATAGTGAAATTTATTTTATTGATTTTTATCCAGCAATAATTTTTATTTCTTTCATTCTTCGTTCTGTTTAATTTTAACCATCAATACATGTATATATATGTATTTTTTTTTTGTTGATAAAGATGAAACCCTCATTTCGGATAGTAAATTGAATGATATTGACACTCAGCATAATTCGTCAGAAACTCCACATAAATATTCACAAATACTTGGTGATCATCATATAAATTATACATCTCCAATAAATAGAAGTACCATTCATAATTCTAAAACGCGAAACAGCTATAACAATAAAGAAAATTATTACAATCAACGAAGTGCTGCTAAATTAGCTTTATCAAAAGTTCCATTCGGTTCGCATCGTACTCATAAATTTCCAACAACTGCCTCAGCAACTTTAAAAGACAACAAGAAACCTGAAGAAAATGGATCATCTGAATGTAAAGATGTTCCAGCAATTACAACCGAATCTATAAAATTTAATGAGGGTAAGCATAAAAAAAAAAGTATTAAAAAACCTAAGTAAATGTAATTGCATTCTACAGATGAGTACACGCGCATAACAACTCCTCGTCAGGACGTTTTGTTCAAAAAAGGTTACCTGTCACGGATGAATAATAAGACTGTATCACAACCAGCTGTTGTATCAACAACAACAGAATCTACTGCACCAAACAGTTCTATCACAACGACGAATAGTGACCAAGAATCAAGTGTAAGTACATTATCGCCAGCAACTACTCCCTCAATGGATTATGGACAAATAGATGGAATGGATTTTACTGCTCCACTTTACTACCCCGGCTACTATTATGATGAAAATGGTATAATGGTTATTCGTAAGTATTAAACTCTTACACGTGTCAATTTAATTCCTAACATTTCATATTCTTAATAATAAAGCAGCAATGTATAATGGATATAATTACTATCCGAATACATCATCAGCAACTTCTCCTGTTTATTTGATGCCTTATCCGTACCAATATGATCCATTCTTTATGGCTCCAAACACAGAAGTTCCATTATCGTCAGAAAAGGACAATTCGGAAGAAGCTCAAGACGATAGTGTTGAATCAGTTGAATCTAATGAGAAGTCTGAAAATGAAGGTGTGAAAGCAAACAGCTCAACTGCTGAAGAAGAAAATGTAAGTTTTTTTATTTCATTATCTTATTCTGATGGTGCTACAAGATAAAATGATATGCAGTTATAAAGTGAATATAAGTATTTCGGCAATAATATTCGCACTGAAAATGTCAAATATATAAATCAGGCATTAGAGTCGTTTTCTTTCTTGGAATTCAAGTATTCCAGTTTGTACGTGCCGCTTTGATCGTATTTTGCTTCCAATTTATCCCAGTCCTCGGGACGATTGTCAATGCTTTAAAAAATCAAAATATACACTTCTTAGTTCAAAATTTAGGTGTTAAGCTTTTACTCACATGAAATGCATAATTTTATCACTGTCAGCCTTTTGCTTCTCAGAACATTTTGAACAATTAGTTGCAGTTGCATCAGGTAAAGTTTCCTTTAAGTCACGACCATTTTCAGTGCACGGACCTTCTTCCATCAAACAATTGATATAATTTGTTAACAATCGTTCACTCCTCAATATTTCGTCAATATTAATATTGTCATACTTAATGTCGTAATTGTTTTCCTCACAATGGACAAAATGTGAGAGATGAAGCAGACATATTGTCAAAATAACACAATAAAATGCAAACTTTGGCATTTTGAAAATATATTCTCTTTAGTCTTTAGTTTAATTTCAAACTGGATGCAATTTCATTAGAATTCTGGTCAATATATAGTCATCGTTTTGCATGAATTTAATTGGAAGATTTTGATATCAAAATTAAATTACCATGCACATTCAATTATCTTTTTTACATGCATGAAATGAAATGATTTTTTAAAGCGCTCTATTAGTACTTAAAAACAATTTTAAGCAGAAATTACATAATATTTGTCGTTTTTTTTTTCTTTATTATAAAAGTGACTTGATGCTCACAAGTCAGTTGGAATTATTTATGCATCACGCCGGTGTGTCACTTGTTCACAAACTATTATTGGGCTCAGAGAAAAATTCATTTTACTAGGGGTTTAAAAGGTCGTAAAGAGTGGTATTGAAACCATATAGGAGATCAGTCAACAATATTTCTTTGTAAAGGATGGTTTTTGTGTTTCCGTTCTCAATGTTTGCATATCTAGTTAACATGTCTAAATTATTTCATCATTGCGTGAAACCAACTGGATCGTTTTTTTGAAGAAAAAAAAAAAAGATAACAGAATATGAGTTCGTGAAGATAAAATGAGTTTCTTCTATTTATGTTGTGATTATCATCGTAGAGCTAAATACTGTTTTACACTAAAAATGCTTCTTTTTATCATCAATGAAACACCAACAAAAAAAGAAAGTCACGATTTATTCGAGAAGTATATATGAAGATTTTCTTCTTTTACTCTATTTCAGGGTGCTAGAATGTCAAGCGAAGATGCAACAAGCAACAGCAGTCAACGTGAGGAAGCAGAGGTATTTTTAAATATAGCATGTTGTTATGTGACATTATTTTAAAAATATTTTCTAAAATTGACTAATTTATAGTCCCCACGAAGATACAATGCAAATTTCCATTATGTAAAGTATTCTCTCAAAAGTACGAGATATTTCATTTGTACATTCAAAAAATGATGCATTTTTTTTCTTCTTTAAAGTATGCACATGTGTGTGATGAATATTTTTAACATGCAATTGTTTTTGACCTTCCTTTTATTTTTTTTTTTTCTTCTTTTATTTCTACACAATTTCATTCACGTTATGTACATATTATGCGATGTTCTTTTGTTTTCTTTAATATCTAATGTACTGTGGGAAATGTCGCATTTACACATTGACCATAATATTATCTTTTTAATTTAAAACTCTTGATTCGCATAAATATTTCAATTCCAAATGTGATGACTGAAAATTTTGTAGTCGCGTGTGTTCGCATAAAACATTTTCGTTTCATTTCTTTCTGCTATCTTTCAATCAAATGAAATTATGGACATCATTAGACATAAATTTAATATTTTATAGTTTTTTTTTTCTATTTATCGTCAAAGTTATCACCGGGAAAAATTTCTCATACTTGAAAGAAATATCCACCTTATATGATGAGAACTACAGATGTAAAGTTACGAGTAAATTGTCTAAAAATAATTTTAACAAATTCTCTACTCAAAATAAGTAGAGAGGTCCTCTAAACTCTCTATTTATTGCCATTTTATTTTATTTTTAAGTGTATTAATCATGAGCACATGAGTTCAGTTTTTGATTAATACAATTATTGAGTTTTTTCTTTATTTTTCTTCGATAGAGCGATGAAAAAGATGCAAAGCAAGAGCAAACGGAACAAAATGAAAACTCAGTGAATGAACAGTCATCAAAACAATATTTGCCCTTTTATCCTGGTAAGCTAGTATAATAATCCTAAAAGATTAGATTTTGATTAATGAATAATTTATTGAATTAGAATTCGGTTATGTGTATCCGACATACGGCAATGGTTTTTATAATGGCTTGTGCTATTATAATGGAATGCCTCCTCAAAATCGTCAAACAAAGTTGAAGAGACGCAAGCGATTTTTAAGTGCTCGAAATTCCCATCCGTCTCGTTCCACTGAAACAACAACTGATTACTCAGATGATGATGTTGGAAATTCAACAACATATTCAAATAGACGATATACACCTAGACATCATAATGGATGGATGTATCATCATAATAATCATTACAATTACAATCAGTATCATTACAACTCGAAATATCATAAAATGAATGTAGATAAAAATGTAAGTATTACTTGCTGTAACAAATTCATGGTGAGTAGACTTGTGACTTAACAAAGGATTATTGCACCTTGAAATATGCAGCTTATTTGATCTGATAAGTATACTAATTATTATGTATATATTTAGGCTAATGAGAGGACACCGCATTCAAATTTGAACGTAAATGTTCAAGAATTCTATCCACGTGACATTCAATCAAAGGATGAAGAAAAGGAGCAGGAAACTCCAAAATCTGATGTGCCAGCAAAATCAACTAATGATCTCCAAAATCAGAGTGTACCAAAAACAAGAGGTGAAATGCCGATAAAAAATAAAACTAGTCACACATCCAAAGTATCAAATGGACGTGTAACCAAAAAAGAAATTATTGATGGAATCAAATCAATGGAACAACAAAATATCAATTTAGTATCTGCATCGAAAATCCAAATAAATTCATCTAATAACAATAATAATAGTAATAATAATAAAGTTGATGACGAATGGAACATTATTAAGAATGGAAAGAAGATCAAAGTTTTAAAGGATACTGCTAATGGCTTCTTAAACTCAAGTGAGTCTGACGCAATTATAGTCGGAAATGTTGTTGAAGACAATACAGAAATCATTAAAGAGGATGCTAAACCAATTGTATTACCTCCTGAAAAAATAAATATTAGCATCAAAAAGACTACGCAACAACCTCAACTATCAAAATCTACGCTACATGCCTCAAATAATTCTAAAGCAAAAAAGAATGCGAAAGGCAAGAAAAATAAGAAAAAGAGTCATTTGATGGCAAAACAGCAGGATGGCTTTGAAATAATCGAGCCAGAATTTGGAAATAATTCAGACGAGCACAAAAAGAGCGAGGAAGAAGCGATAAATGGAATTATCGAAGAGGATGGAGACTCAGCATCCGAATATTCCATAGAAAATATATCGGACACAAACATTGAATGTGAAATATCTAATGTTGTTACTGTTAATGAATGTGAAAATATAAATATTGTGAATGAGTTGGAGCCAGTTAAGGAGATTGAAGAAGATGAAATAGTTTTAAAGGTACTTAATGTGCAGGCATCTCAACCGTCTGACAATAGTAAAAATAAGGATGTTGATGATGCTATTATTGACATAAGTGATGAAGAAATTTCCAGCAGAACAAGTATTGAAATTGATTTATCTATTGCTCATGAGATTGCTGAAATCGAGAAGGAGGAAGTGAAGCAAGGAGATGAAAATAATTCTAATGATGTTTTTGATGATATAAACTTTTTTGAAAATCGCAAGAATATTGCAGAACTGGAACGTGATTTAATGGAAAATTTAAAGATGTTGGATGATGGAATTGATATTAAAAGTCCAATTATTAATCCATTATATGATTTCCCAATAACATCAGCTGTCCAAAAATGGCTACAAGAAAAACAATGCGAGTCATTCGAGAGTTTATTTCGAATAGAAAATTTTAAAAAACTCAGCGATCTTTATGATGATTGTGAAAATGATGATGATGAATCTGACATAAGCGATTCGCCGATCAAAAGTGAAGCCACGGACTCTGATTATGCAAGTGATATACAAGTTAAAATTAATGGATCACCAGCAAGTTCAAATGCCAAAATTGATACAAAAATTACATCAAGATGCAATAATAAGATTATAGTCAAAGAGTCATTTTGTGCACTCATGTAAACTTTTTCCAATATCATGTGAATTACGTATTCTATGCTTGCACAAAATAATCCTAGCAGCTATATATTTTACACATAAGCATCTATCTATATAGCAATTTATAATTTTCTTCTCATTGAATTTTCGCCATTCTTAATTAGTTTTTATTACTATGCATTCTAGTTTTGAGAGTGAATTCTTTTAAGTGGAGTGGATCCAACAATAGGAACATTGATTGTGATTAGAGCTAAAATACATAATTGGAATTAGTATGTTTTGTCGTAATTTTCTAAAACAGAAGATATCAAAAAAAAAATTAGAAGAAAAACTTTTTAAAAAAATAATGAAGTAGGAAATTTAATCATATTTTAATATTGAATATTCATTACTGGATCTATTCTCATAAAGAATATTTAGGGGCTTCATGCGATATTTTTTATATGAATAAGATAAAGATCGGTCAAGATTGAAACAATGCTGAAAACACTACTCAAATTATCATTATGGTTAATGAAATATTCACAATAATTAACATTATTAATATAATGTATGGTCTCTATCATCTTTAATATTAAATGAAAATCACGGATACATAATTAATAATAAAAAAAATAAAAATTAGAAGTTTTACAATATTGTTTCACCACTGATGAACTTAAATACTACTACGCAAAATATCGATAAATACCCACCAAATATCTGAATTCCCTTACACAGGAAACGAACTGCTATCATGCTCAGTCGCTTAGATTACTACTAAAGCAATTACATAATGCCTGACAAACAAAGAACAAAATATTGAGAATATACACCTAAAATGATCAATTTTTCTATTTTATAATACTTGAGTTTTGCTTCCAATTTCTAAAGGAAAACTGAAGCAAGCATTATTTTTAATTAAATTGAAATCGAATCCTTGCAATAAGTTTGATAAAACGATGAAACGTACTTCCCAACAACAAAAAAATGTAGGCATTGAAACATAAATAAAATCATAAGAAAATAAAGTTAATATTAATGAAAAAATACCTTCAACATAAAAATGCAAAACAAATTTGATTGTTAGAACTGCAAAGTAATATTAAATAAAAGTTTAAGAATTTAATTGCTTCTATTTCATCATTTTGCAGCATATTACAGCATTATCAAAAAAAAAATACAGACAGGTTTGCAATCACTAGACCAGCGTTTCTCAAACTTTTCATTTGCAGTGCACTCTACTTTGACACGTTATGAGCATAATAAAGCGTTGTTGCTATCTAAATGTTTGGATATTTCCGATAAAGTTTAAATGATCTGTGACTTAAACTGATAATAGAAATTTTTTATTTTATAGTGCCGCCATACACAAATTGGGAATCATTATTTGTCATTGAATATATTTTAATTTTTGGTCTACGTAATAGACAACTACTTTCATTAAACTATAAGGAAAACACATGTGCTAATGAATTCTTTTCAGTTCTAATTTATGTAGATTGAAACTAACAACTGATTAGCTTATATTTTAAAAATAACACATTTTAATTTTATTAAAATCAGGTGATGATAATTTTCTTCTTGACTATTCAAGCACAGAGACTTCATATGTGACTTTATATAATTATATGGACAATAAATAACTCATGTCATTCATTTGATAATTTAAACAGGGCATTAATCCCAAAAAATTAACAAATGGACCTGCTAATAAAGCAATGCAGTCAAAACTTTATAATCAGCTCTGACGTATGAGAATGCAAAAATATCATCACAAAACTACTGATAACGATTTGCAGGGGGGAGATAGTCACATGAGTAGAATTTGCATTCTCACATTCACTTGTTTCAAGTTACAAGTCTATTAATCATAATAAACTTAAACTTGTGCTGAATCGATGAAAATACTCATTCAGTAAGAATGCATTTCCTAGCTTTTTTTGTACACTCATAGAAAAAAAGTAACCATAATATTTGTTATATGTTTGTTAAACTAGTTTAACAAATTATTGGTTAAGTTTACATGGGTAAAAAAAATTTCAACCAAACTATTTGTTAAAAATTTTACAATTGAGTTTGTTAAATCAACAAATTTATTTGTTAATAATTGATTTAATTAAATTTTAATTTTTGTATTCAAAACTCTTGTTTGATTAATTTCAAACGATTCCCATTAATTTATTGCGTTATTTTTAATGAGAAAACTGCTTTAAATTGAATTTTGTTGATTTTGTTTAACAAATTAATTTGTTAATTTTAACAAAACATTTGTTACAATGTTTTTATTTGTAATTTGTTTTGGAAAATAATGATTTACAAACCAAATCGTAATTTAAAAATTAAATTTGTTCATTTTTTTAAGTCCTACATTTCTATTTTATTATTCATAAATTAATTTTAAAATTTGGATATATTTTTTAAAGAATTATTTATATTGGTTCTGAATCAAATTTTATAAGTAAAAGTTTACAAGCAGCGGACTAGCGGATCATCAACAGGAATTCAGAAGTTAAGCAACCACGGAAACATTTTAAAATAAGATGGGTGACCAAATTAACAATTTTCTGGTTAATATTAACCGAAAATTTGTTATTTTTTTCTGTAAAAAAAAATTTTAACAAAAAGTTTGTTAAATTAACAATTTTTATAGTTAACAATTCAACCTTACAAATAATTTGGTTAAATTTAACAAATAAGTTCGTAAACACTATTTTAACGAATTGTTTGTTAACATTTTCCATACAAGTTACAAACATTTTGTTACTTTTTTTCTATGAGTGTATAAGTTGAACAAACAAAACAGTCATTAATTTGTGCATTGGAAGTTACTAGGGAGGTATCGTTGTTATTCATTTTTCAGTTTGTTTTCCACGTTCGTTCGAGTAACTTGTTATTATGACTTTATAAGAAGAAACAAAAATATTTTCCATCACATCACAACATTTACAGTTCGCATGTCATAACGTTTTTGAGCCTTTAGCCTTTGTTGATATATATATTTTTATATACGAGGAAGAGATTTACGTTAAAGACATCACGAGTTTACGTTGATACACGAAATAATAAAATAATTTATGAAGTTGTGACGATTATCTAAAAATAGGTGAGATACTTTTTTTTAAAGACCTGTTTAATAGTTTTTGGAAGTAAGTTAAACTGTAAATATTTTCAAAATATTATATGAGATAACAAGTTTTTCGAATGACCTCTGGATCAGTCTTTCTTACTGACCGTGAAAATATTCCAAAAGTACTTGCGCATAGACACTTTCTGAGAGAAAGATACGTAAATGTCAGAGAGACAAAAAAAAAGATAAAACTCTAAAGCTGAGTGAATAATGAGAGAAAATTCATTCATAGAATAATAAACAATACAAATTTTCCAATTAATTTTCGTCTGTGCTGCAAATGAAACTTTATGCAAAAATAAATGAGGTCAATAAAATCATCAAAAAAAAAGAATTGATAAGACATCGTATAGCTAGAAACCCAAATATTCATATTTGTTGTTATGACACCGTTTGTGAGAAGTTTATGTCTGTAATCTTCAATTACTTTAAAATTCTGGTTCATACTGAATCTCTTGAAAAATGATTTAAAATTATCATTAAAAATATAAGGTTCAATTCATCAACCTTAATCCGGCAATTTCCTCGTACAAAATATATTAATGCTGAATTTATTATATTATTTATGATTGGACGAGAATTATTGAATGTCCATGTGATTCGCATATGACATAGCAGATGTGATGAAAAAAAAACGTTAAATAAACCAAAAAAAAAACTAGTGTATCGGGTAGAAACCCAATGTGGATTATATTCACACCATACCATCAAAAGTATTATGGATAGACCAAGATTTGCCAAGCAAAAGTATGAAGGTATGAAGCTTGATAAGTCAACTGAATTTTGCTCAGCATAAGTTTACACGTATAAACCTAGCGAGTCAGCTGAGCTTTGCTCAGCATAAGTTTGAAAGTTTAAAGCTTGAGAAAAAAAGTTGAAAGTTTTTAAAAAATTTTTCATTCAATGTTGAATTTCATAAAAATCACATTAACCTTTGGTTTTGAAAAATTCATAGGAAAGGAAAGTTTTTTGCTTTTTCTGAAGCAACGGCTGTTCCTACCTTGCCCAAAAACAATACAGCTCTTCTATAGAGCAGCACGGGTCAAATGTAAAAAACTAGAAGTCTCTACAATGTCTCGTTATTGAGATTTCTTGCTGATTAACTTGCTTGCTTGCTTGTTTGCTTACAGAAAGCGTATTTTGCGATTTTCTCAGCAATGCCACAACCAATTTGAAATCTGTTTTTTGAAAATGATGTGAAATTTCAGGCACAAACTTTTCTTGTTGGACATTTTATAACCAATTTTGCTTCGTTTTCTCACAAAATGCGAAAAATTTATTTTTTCAATCTGAACAAAACCAATAGATTCACACGTGAAAACGGTGTGAATATAAAAAAATCATTTTAGTCATTTTCTTATCAGAAATTCCTTCCTTCCTATTAAGTTCTCAATATTTTTCATTTGTTTCTATGGTTTTTTTGTTTACGTATATACCAGACACAAAACGCAATATTGGTACTTTCTTTTTCATCTTCTCAATCTCAGTATATATAGCAGAAAACATTAATTGAGTAGCATCAGTCTCGTGAAGTATTTAAAGTAGTGATAACAAGTTTTATAGACTTATTCTTTTAAAATCTGTTGACCAAGTAGTTTTTCAACTATTTAGTATTGGAAGCTCATGGAAGCAAAAACGTGTCGATCTAGTGCTATTTTAATGAATTATATATATTTTCAAATTTAAGTGCCAATAAACTTTGTAAAAAAAACAGTTTTCAATTAAATTAAAGAGATAGTGCTCTACATTGCTCTACATATTTGATACATTTTTCGACCTTAGTAACTGAAATTTAAATTACACTCCAAAAATGAATCGGTAAGAAAATATTCATCGTCAGTGAAATACTAAGCTTGGTGATTGATTTTCATGATTCCTGCATAAAACTTATTAAAATAAAATGATATTAAAAATGCACTAATTGTATTATTACAGTTGGAACAAATCGTTTGTAAGTTTAGTGGCGATCGCTTCGTCGACATCAAATGGTTCAAACTCATTAATACCTACAGTCATGCCTCAGATACAGTCATTAGTGCGCAATATTAATACTTCAACAACCGGTTCCAAAGTATCAGCTGATAGTAATAAAACAAAGCGTATTTCAGATGCTAAAAGAATCATACAATCATCTGATATTATTTGCTTCGATGTCGATTCAACGGTTATTGTTGAGGAAGGAATTGATGAATTGGCAGAATTTTGTGGAAAAGGTGAGGAAGTGTCAAATTTGACAAAGGAAGCAATGGGTGGATCTATGACTTTCCAAGAAGCTCTTCGTCGTCGATTGGACATTATTAAGCCAACTCAATCACAAATTAGACAGTTTTTGATAGAAAAGCCCAGTACATTATCTCCTCATATTAAGTAAGTTGAAAATACATGACTAATTGACCTAATACATTTGACATATAATCAGCTGATTGATTATTACATTGTTGAAAATAATATATGAACTGTTTTTTTTTCTAGGGATTTTATTGACTATCTTCATAGCATGAACAAGAAGATTTATTTAATTTCCGGAGGTTTTCATTCTCTGATTGATCCGGTAAGCATATAAAGTTTGATCACTGATTTGACCTAATAATTAATTATTTTTGAAGGTTTGTCAAGAACTTGGAATTCCACTGACGAATTTGTTTGCCAACAAGCTTCTTTTTGATTATAATGGAAACTATGCTGGATTCGACACAAATCAGCCAACCAGGTAATTTAAATATAACATGCTTATTCCACGTGCACTGTTTGTCATATTTTGTAATTTTATTCTTATGACTTAAACGCATTTTTATTTCCAGTCGAAGTGGTGGAAAAGGAGATGCAATTACTCATATTAGAAACTTTAACAAAAGTCAATTAATATTAAACAATCAACAAGTCATTGTCATGATCGGAGATGGAATAACAGATTTAGAAGCCTGTCCACCAGCCAATTTCTTTATCGGATTTGGAGGTAATCAAGTTCGTGAGAAAGTGCTATTGAATTCTCAATATTACGTGACAGATTTTACACAACTCATGTAAATTCTATTGGTCCAGAACCTTATCTCAATATATTTAAAACGAGATGATTGACTTCATTACATAATAAATTATTATATTTCATCATTTGGACAATTTCGGAAAAGAATCGACAGCCTACAAATGTAAAGTTTCAATTATATTTATTATATAATAAAATTTGGTGATAAGAAAATTATTATATGAAATCCATCTAATATTGATAACTGTATGAATTATATTAATTTAATTATATTTTATAATTTTTTGCTGCAGTCAAATAAATTTTTCCAGCATGGTTGAAGTTCCAAAGTAGCCGTTAATTATTTAAATTATGAAAAAAGCGTGAAGTTAAAAGACATAGGAGTGGTTTTGTTGCATGAATATTTCAAATCATTTTATTCTGTCTCATTTTTGTTTAAAGGATATTTACAAGATAAGATTTAACATACAATTCTTTATCTCTTAATATACCTATGAAAAATAATTTCCTTCATTTTTTATAGGGTTCAAAGGCCTAACAATATATGTTTCTCATTTATCGGATTATTCTCTTCTTCTTCTTTTTTTTATTATTAAAAATCTAAACTATAATTAAGAAAGAATAATGAAAGAGTTTATAATTTTGAAAATAGTTCTTTTTCTGTAAAGTCCTTATTTTTGATATTACTTAATATTTTTAACATTTTTTTTTTCATTTATTTATTAATTTCAGATACACATAATTAATATTTTTGCTGCATTTTGTACATAGCTAGTACACAGTGCATTTATGTTCTATTATTATTTAGCTTAGAAATGTAAAAACTTGAATATTTTTTTTTTGTGAATGTTATAAAGGGGGCATCATTAAAAGTGAAGATAAAAGAAGTAAAAGAAAAATTTATTTTGTAAGAAAAAGATTAGTAAATTAATTAATATTCACAATCTCACAGAAAATGTGAGTTGTCTTCACATCCTTTAATCATATTTCTGAATGAAATTCAACTTACATAGTAAAGCATCATAAACTACGTCAACATTCTAGCTATTGTTTTACTTTTTCTTATTTTTTCATTAAGATAAGATTACTTTCTACTATATGTTTAATTTTTTTTTACAATTAAAAGTCCTAGTTTTCGTCAGACAAAACGATAAGAGTGACGAAAAGAAGTAACCAATAATAACATTATTTCATCATCTTAGGCGAACGAACTAGTACAAGCATAATTTGTTTTACGAAGGATCGTGAACTTTCTCAACTCTGTTTCTTTCTATTCTGTATGATGAGTTTTTTTTTATCAAGCTATTGTAATGGATGTATTCTTGTACAGAAAGTTCTCAACAGCTCACTGAAATTCACTGAAAATAAAATAAACATAGTGTTATAGCCTGTTCCAGTATGTATGTTTATCATTAAAGTCATACTTTTTCTATGGATTCCTTATCGTCGTCTTTTTCGTCTTCTTTGTTTAATGCTGTATCTTTGTTTTCACTTTCGTCCGTAGCCTCCAACTCTTTTGATTTATTATCGTCATTATTGGATTCGACTTCGAGGACGACTTTTTCTTCTTCAGATGCAGCAATTGGATTCTCTGTTTCTGTATTATTTTCAGGCATCGTTGATGTGTCCTGTGAACTCTCTTCAAGTTGCATGGCTGTTTCTCCTTCATGTGAAACTTGTTCTTGACCTTCTGTCATTTCGACGGGTTGTTGGATGAAAATCTGCTGACCATCTTCTCCAGTTCCTGCCATTGTGACTGTTATTTGACCATCACCACCATCACCAGTAAATGATACAGATACAGGAATGCCATCAGCAGTTGTAAGCGTTGTCTCACCATCGGCTCCTTGTTGCAATACTAAATTACCGCCTTCTGTTTGAAGCATCGAAGCATCAATCAACTGACTCTCTCCATTTTCGTTCTGTACGAGAATCATTTGACCCTGTCCACCTTCGCCAAATTGAAGCGTTGCACCCTCACCGTCAATTCCTTCACCATTTCCTTGTAATTGAACAAGTACTTGATTTCCATCAACGCCAACACTTTGTAATAGATGCTGCAACTGTTCCTGATTCGTACCTTGCACTAAAATTTGATTTCCCTCAGAGTCTGTCGTTAAAATGTGATTATCCAACTGTAAAAATTGTCCATTTTCGTCTACAATGAATTTCAATTGTTGCCCTTCGGCAGCTTGTTGTAATTCTTCGAGATCCATTGGAATTTCTTGACCTTGATCTCCTTGCAGATTTTCCGAAGTCTGTTGCTGTTCTTGGCTACTCTGTGTATTTTCATCGTCATGTAAACTTGGCATGCTAACGGGAGCACGATTCAGCGTTTGTTCTGTTTCATTCTTATGAGAATCATCTCCTGTATCGTCCAAATTTGGCATGTCAATACGAACTTTTTTCTGCAATAAAAATAAAAATCATCCTAAATGTCAGAATTTATGACAACAAATTATTGTTTAAAGTAAAGTACCTGTTCATGTGGAATATCATCTTGGGGAATAGTGATGTTGTATGTGATTCCGCCACTATCTTGTGTTGTAATCAAGATATTTTCATTGCCATTATTCGAACCATTTGATATTGTGACATTTTCAGAATGCATTTTCTCAAATATACTTTCCAAATCTCCCTCTGTAATTTGAGATTTACTCTTGCCATAAGTCGTTTGTGACTCCTCAATTCGTACAGAAGAAGGACTCTCATGTGTTTTCATGTGTTGAGCGTAAAGTTTCTTGTTAACAAATGTCAACGAACACAAATTACATGAATGAAACTCGATGAACTCATTGACGCCATCCTGATCCTCCTCGCTCAATGCTTCCTTTATGATGTCAGTTAAAGGCTTCTGAACTGTTCCAATGCTTTCAGTGCTCTTATTCATTACAATGACTTCTTGTTGTGAGACAGTCTTGAACTTTTCATGTGTCTTCATGTGAGCTTCAAACACCTCTCTTTTGATGAATTGACGATTACAAATTCCGCACTTCATTCCATTTCCAGAATGAATTTTAGCATGAGTTTGTGCAGCTTCTCGTGTGGCAAATCGTTCCAAGCACATGCGACATTTAAATGGTCGAAGCTTCATGTGATTACGCTGATGATCAGCAAACAAATTTCGATCATTTGTCTTAAACTCGCACTGCTGACAGCTAAATTGAGATGAATTACTGCTTCGAATGATTGTAGTTCTGCCTACTTGCTGTGAGATTGGAGATGATACTACCTTCTGTTGCTGCTGCTGAGGACTATTTTGATATGCTACACGATTAACTCGATTTTGCGGAGACATAATAGTATTTGGTTTTGTTTGTTGCTGCTGCTGCTGTTGTTGTTGTTGCCCTTTACAAACACTCGAATGCGGCTGAAAAGCATTCAGATCTGTTGTCTTAAAGTCACATGCAATGCATTTGTAGAGCTTAACTGGACCGCGTTGTTTTGAATTAGCTAAATGCTTTAATTGACTCTCGGCGGTCTCTTTATTGACTGAAGCTACAACTGCTGGAACTTTACGAGTTGGAGACTCATCAACGCTATTGTTTTGCCATCGATAATTATTATTAGTGTTATTATTATTGTTGTTGCTGCTGCTGTGAACACCAGACGATTGTTGCTCATTTAATCTTTGAATTTTCACAGGAGGCTCTTCAGGCTCTTCAATTCCATACTTTTTGTTTATGAATCCCCTTAAACGAGTTTTTACATTCTGAATATCAGATTCGTACTTATCCATAGTATTAAACAATGTAAGACAACGCCTACAAATTACGTCCTCTTCTGATACAATAACACAAAATTCATCACCAACTAATCTGGCAAGTTTCTTTGTGACTTTCTCACGAGATGTACTGGTTTCAGTTTCTTTAAGGCTTGTCGGTGCTCCCATGATATTTTCATCGCATATAAAACACTTTATGTTGGTCTGAATTTGTGGAGAAGCATAAATCGTTTGTCGAATCACTCGTGGTGAATTTGATGGAGATACGGTGACATTCGATAAATTGCTCACTTTATTCACTGCGTTTAAACTTTGTGAATTTTCTCGTGGCTGAATTACCTACAATGATATAAATTAACATACTTTATCAAACAATTCACTGATACATTTAAAGATTGATAGTTGAACGATAAAAAAATAAATAATTTTATGCCAAAAAAATTAAGTTGAAGCAAAAAAATGAAAGCGCGTCCCCTTTTCATGAAAGCGCTAATTTTAATTCAATATCTTCAACATAATCCATCCATTTAGAAACAAATTAAATTCCTTACACGACGCATTATCGTATTATGTTGTGGTTGCATTATTGTTGGCTGTACTCGCTTCATTATTTCGGTATTTTTTAATTAATTTATTCCCTGGCTAAACTATGTATTTTTTCAATATGGACGACATGAACTCGCGATAATTCCTATGCTCGAATTGTCTAAGATTTTAAATTTTCTCGAGCCGTTACGATTTTTTAACTTCCGCGTGTATGATGTGAATTACAACTTCTCGAGACCACGTTTCACGAGACACTAAAATCCTCTCATCAACTTACTCGTAAGTAGAAAACTTTCATGCTACCTGAAATAAATCACAAAGTTCAAAAAGACAAAACAAACGAGAGATTTTGAAGAAATTAGAAACAAGAATCCAGTCAAGAAAGTATTTATTTAATAATTTTATGTTAGTAACAATTTTTACATGTTTCTTTCTCTATGTTAAAGTTAAAGTTTTTTTTTCTTTTCAGTTTCAAATAATTTATGACATTTATTGTAAATCATATCATGATCATGTTCAGAATACCAAAAAAGTATGAATTGATGTGTGTGAACATATTGTTAAAAATATTGTAGAGTACTGTCAGTGATTAACATTTCTATGAATTTTTTTATGACTTGTAAAATGGAAATTTCTTCTGATTGAACTATCTATTATTTAGGCATTTTGAAATATCTATCGATTCTATGTTCTTTCTTGTATTATTGAGATACTCATATCTTTTTTTATCTATTTAAAAAAAAATATGAATAATGCATTGATTGTACAAAATAATTAAAGTAAATTAGTCGTTTTTCTACTTCTTCTTCTTCTTCTTCTCCTCGTTACTGTTAAATATTATAAATAAAATTATTATGTTTTTTTCGTAATTTTGCTTTGCGTTCATATTCTGGGAAATGGGGATTTGTGATTGAGGATCAGGATATAAAACTATCTTTAATAAATAAATGAAAGGAAATTAAAATATTCTTCATTTTTTTAATATTCGTTTTTTCTTCCTTGAAATAACTATAATTTTAAGCGAACGTGATGATAGAAGATTCAACAATATAATTATTTTTATTGTTATTATTATTAGGTATTAATTTAATAGATTTTTCATCATTTTGTTTAAAGGTATCTCGGAAAAATTCGTATAAAATATCGTTTTCAAGTGTTGTTTTGTCAAACAGAAAGCTTAAAGCTTCATGAAGAGAAAATCAAGGAGCTAGCCAGAGATGAATTTAGAGACTTTTTTTTTATAAATCAGAGTAGTAAATATGTGAAAGATATGGATATTTAATATTATTAAAGCAAGTGTTGATTAAAAATAAACTAAAAAGCGTAGCTGCCTTAACAGTAACAAAGCTTATATAATCGAGTCTTTTCGTGTGGATTTTCTTGAGTTTAGCAAGAAATGTGGGTGGCGAGTCGGTATCTACATCTTTGGACACTCCATAATTTTCTCATCATCAACTTGCTGTTTTTATCTTTTAAGTTAAAAGTTTTAACGTGTTTGCTTTTGTCCGTCTATACATTTTGTAATATGTAAACGTCATATTTCTTTCTATCGTTTTTCTTAAGCTATGTACAGTTAAAAATTATAATTATAATGTGTTTTTGTTTAAATAATGCATTCCTTTTTCTCGTATGTATCGCGTGTGTGTGTGAATTTTGTTTTACTGATCTCATTTTTCTCTTCCATCGTCGCTTATGTTATTATTATTATTATTATTATTACTAATATTATTACTTTTACTAAGAGTAGCCTCCGATCGTGAAGATTGAAGTAATCTTTGTTCACAATATAAAGGATATAAAGGAGCAAGTGGAGATATTGGTGAAGTTATGCTTCTTGTGTACTCAAAACTATGATCGCTGGTTGAAAAGTTTCTCGTTATGAATGATTGTTCACCATCCTTATCGTTTGGAGCGGTGCTTAATGAAGTAGGCCTTCCCTCCATTATTTTTGCTGTTGTAACTTGTGCTTGCGTACTACTGCGATGTTTAATAGGAAATTTGTTGATCGTACAACTCAAATCTAGTTCCAAAGTATTGAAACGTCGCCTGCGAATCGGTCGTATGATTTCAGAGCCAGCACATTCTGTGTCTTTCTTCTGATGATAACCATGAATCTCGGCCGTAACTTTTTGTAAACTTCCCGGAGAATTTTTATTATTGTAACCAGTTGACTTCAAATTATTCTTATTATTAACTGAATCAACTTCATCTTTGGTGCTTTTCGGAGGATCAATCAAGTTTTCTATACTGCTTTCATGAACACTGGCTAATAAAGGTGATTTAATAGAATGCAATTTATGTGATAAAGAAATTGCTTGTGATGATGCTAATGATGATGATGATGGTGATGGTGATGGGGTATGATAACTTTGTATATGTGAAACATTTAAAATTTGTGAATTTATGGTTGATTGTGGTGATGATGTCGAGGGAAATGTTTTAGATGCATCCAATAATTTTTGATCGGCAAAACGTTGACGTGCCACATTTAAAATTAAATCAATGTCATTATTAAAAACATCATAGTTAAGATCCAAAAAAATTTCCTGAATAAAGCGACGCACAGTCATTCTATAATTACATATTCCCATATATTTACAAACTTCTGAATAAAGACAGACATCTTGAAACGATTGAGGATATTTTTGCCTTAAATCCATCAAAATTTTTCGACACGTTTTAAATAAAATTGGATTTGCCATTTTTTGAAAATTTCTCAAAATTATATTTGAGATGCGATCAGGCATGTTAGTGGTCATTGCAGAGTCATCACTGATGACACTTTCGGGCGAATAAAACGACACATCCGAAGAATCGCGAGTCTTTTGTCCATTTGTCGTTATTGTTATCTCTTTGGACTCTTGTATAATTAGTGATGTATCAAAAACTTTTTTTCGACAACATATTAAACATTCATCCTTATTATGTCTCTTGGTTCCGCCACCTGAACTCATTGAACGAATCATATTCGATTGATTATCATTCTCAATTGTATTCATATTCATATTTTGTTCAGTCGTTATTGCTGTTATTAATGATATTACTGGACGTCGCTTAGTTTTCTTATTGCCTCCTGATAAGTCTGATAAACTTGAAACAGTC
Organism: Chironomus riparius; assembly: GCA_917627325.4. NCBI lineage: Eukaryota > Metazoa > Arthropoda > Insecta > Diptera > Chironomidae > Chironomus > Chironomus riparius. Next base: position 34,028,794 of record OU895877.1, read on the forward strand.
GACTCATCAGGTCCTTGTCCTAAGCTCTCTCCAGCATTATCTATCGGATATTGGTGGTTCTTTGTAATAATAGACGAAATTGATAAATTATTTGACTCGAGGGTCTCAATGTCATGAATATATGTTCCATTTTGTTGATCATCTGGAAATAATTCAAGGATGTTCCGTGGAAGACAAATTCCTAGAATAAGCACACATAATTCGTTGGGAAAATTAATTTTAATTGATAAAAAATAAAATATATATAAATATATATTCACCTCTATAGCAAGGACCTTTTGTATCAATTTGTGTTAATAGCTTTGCAACATATATATTTTTCTGAATATCATCATCATATCTGTTGGGAAATGATTAAAAAAATAAGTTAATTTAAATTATCGGACAGGCAATTATTGTGCGTTAAATTACCCTGAATTATTGATTGCTTGAGATTTGACATTCTTTTTGTTAAGCTTTCGTTTCGAATCGATATTAAATGTATTTAGAAGACGATTCGCTGTCTTAGGATTCCCATCATTCTCAAATACATCCGCCAGAATATCTTCTGTGTTGGACTCGCTCAACATTGGCCTGAGATTTTGTCTAATCATACGTAATTTTTTGTATCCATGCACATCCTGATTTGACAACTGACTTGTATCTAAGATGTTTCCTGTCAAAGACACCCTTCTGAATCGCTCATCTACACAATTTGAAAATATATATAGTTTTAACCTATCGAATATAAATTTAATTCCAAAATTTTACTTACTTATTAGTGTCTTCGTATTAACTGAATCGCAGCTACTAAGTTCGGATGTGTTGGAATCTCCCGAATTAAATCTTGTTCGATTGCTTGACGAGCTTATTCTCATAATGCCATCTGTTGTTTTTGATTCCGAAAGTGACCGGATATGTTTAGTAGCGTTGTTGTTTCTTTGATACATTTGGGATGGTTGAATGTTGGCGGGTAGAGTACGCGATCGTTGAGTGGATGTTGTCATATTTAAATTGAGGGACTCATTTAGATCCTAAAAAATTATTCGTGTGCAATAAATATTTTATGAAAACACTAGAAAAAAAAAACTTAAAAATCACTTACGTCATCCTCTCGAATGGAGTCATTTGACTCCTCGATGTAAAACGATGGATTTAAATTACTGCCGCTAAGATTAATCATAATACTTTCATCCATCGTACCGTAGTTATAAGCCGGCATATGATGATACCGAATTGGGGATGGATTTTTAAGGTGCCAATCTTCTGGTTCTAACACTGGAAATTCATTATTGCGATCATGTCGAACACTTAGCCAATCAAGTTTATGAAGGATATTTGATCCGTTGACGGTTACACTCATAAGGCAAATGACATTAAATGCAGTTGAACGAATAGAATAAACTTCAGCAAATTTCGCCAAATTAATTACTTTCTCAAAAACTTTTGTTACTGGATTATTAAGGAAATCAATTCCATCACTGTTTGTTGATATGTGACCAAGGAGCCACAAAGCAGATTTAAGTTGTAGACATTCTTCGTCATTAGCACATTTTCCTTGAGTTAAGATGTCAATGTAATGCATAACGTTTCCATATTTTTGTATGTATCCCAGACCGGATTGAGTCTGAACAAGAGCTCCATAAAGATGACAAGGTATAGTTGTTGTCTTAATAAATTGTCTCTGATTAAAGGTATTTCGACTCATATAATAGCCATCTTCATTTCTTTGATGTAAAGTCATCGATGAATGAATCTCAGATTCAATAAACATGACATACTTTTTATTGTAAACATTAATCCATAAATCAATTTCATCTCTCACATTTGCTTTCGGATGATTTAGACCTCGAGGCGTTGAATAGAATCTCATCATAATATATTTCCCCATTTCATTATATTTGTCCAATTGTGGCCAAACATGTGCCAGTTCCAATAAATAAATATTTTCGTGACAAGCCTCTTCCAATATTTCCATTGCAGCTAGCATAATAGCCCTATCTTTATCCTTTAATTGATTCATTACGAAAGGAATCCCGTATTCTTCAAATGCCGGCAATCGCGCTCTTAATAAAACAAGCAAAAATTGCGTTGCATATAAGCGTGATGCTTGATTTGGCGATGCAAGTAAAGCTTTTTCAAGAATCAAACGTGGTAAACTCTGCGTTGAGTAGTCTAATCCAGAAACAATCAATTTTACATAAATTGTGTGATTTGTATTTGCTACAAGATACGTAAGGTGCTTTATAATATCGGTATTTTTCAAAATATCTATGCCTTTCTTTGATCGACACATCCGTCCAATAAACAAAAAATATTGCTGACACATTGTCGTGTTCATATGAGATGGCGAGAACAAACAATCCTAAAAATTAGAAATAAGTTTAATAGGATTAGTGATTAATATAATATAAAGAAAGAATATATTACATGAGCTTTCTTTTTGTAAATTGCTTGAAGATTGCTGCTAATGTCGGAGAAATAATCGGTTAGTATTCTCATGTACTCTAATTCATCAATTTGTTCGAGTAAATAGTCAATTAGCATGATTCCAGCGTGAACATTTGGAGGAATAATTCTTCCCATTCCAAGTTCCATGTGAGAGAATTTATTACTGCTTGGCTTAAAATATTGCGTTAGCGTTTTAATGAATTTCAACTGATTCTCATCCAACTTTGTGCTGAGATTTTTGTTTCGAAAAATTATTACAATTATCTCCCAATCCCATTTTGCAGGATCAACATGAGTCAAAACCAGTGAATCCTTAATCAATCGTTCATTTTCTTTAAATTTTTCAAAAAATCCTACGACTTTTTGTCGAATAAGTGTTGATCTTTTCGCTCGTTCTTTACTCGTTTCGTTTTCGCCACTTATATTCAAACTAGTGGTATCACGTACATGCTCATAATAGTTACTCGCATCAGCAGAGCCAATGGAATCGTGACGCATTCGTTCAAATAATGTAAGACTAGCAGATTTGGAAAGACTTTCAACAGCATCAATTTCACGTTTAAAGAGCCTCGATTTTATTAAATCACCATTTTGGATTATACAGTCAAGATAGAGACTGCACGCAGCTGGTCGATTCTTTATAATTGAATGATATGATTGTAATGCCGATATTGCGGCCCTCGCCTGATAATTTCCTTGAGTTGCTTTCGCGACTAACATAGGCAGTGGTGCATAATGGTCCGTATTGGATGGTAATGTCGTATGAATCAATTGAAGTAATCTGGCCAATAAGATTGTTGCACGTACAGATATAAAGGTATCACTACTGACTATAACTTCGACTAAGGCATTGAGCAAACCGTTTTCAATGAAACAGTATAGGAGGAAGGCTTGATGTATTTCAGAAATATTGGGCACTTTGTTGATAAAACTTGGTAAAATTGATCGACCTTCGAACGCGACAAATCCTTCAGATAGTCTCCATGAATCCTGGTAATCTGACGGATCAACTGCCTGTAATGCCACAGAATACTCGTCGGTCCATATCGTTTGAGGAAGTCCTATCAAATCATACATAAAGTCCAAAATAGCTTTTCGAACTTCCAACTGATTTAGGTACAAAATGTCAATGACTGCTTTCAGACCTGATGATTTGTTTGGATTACAAAACTCGACTGCACCATTATAGCTTCTCAGGACCGATAATAAAGCTAGCCGTGAACACTTAAATCTCAATTCTCGTGCATCTTTATTTTTATCCCATAATCGATAGGTAAAGTCGCAATATGGTGCTGCGAGACAATCCAATCGAATTCCAGATATCATTCGTGTATGAGGATATTCTAATAAATGCAATAAAACTCCAACTAAGCTTTCTGCCATTTTGGGTGAGTCACACTCCAAGACATTCCGAAGAATTACATGGACTCCGTTTGACATGATAAAAAGTGTTGGATTTAAAACACCCAATTCCGATAAAGTTGCTAAACAAGCCCTCACAATGCGATCTGGTTTTGCACCATCAATCGTTACTGTATCCGCTAGCGATGTTAAACATCTGACAATTTTTGGCGATAATTGCTCGGGTGATATTAAAATCATTTTTCTAATTAATTTTAATGCTTGAATTCTCTCTTCCTCATTTTTAACAACCAAATCAAGACTCCTGCAAACAAGAATCGGAAGTTGAAGGTTGTTAAATATCTGAAAAAAAAAATTACAGATTAGACACACATATAATAAGAAATAATGTACGCTATTATAAAATCAAATTTATTACTCATTACTTACCTGCAAATCATTTGGTGTTTTTAATAAATATCTTGACAATCTTAACGTAGCAGCTCTAATTTGTGGACATGATGGATGTACAAAGTTTTTGCTTAGGCTGAAAAGAGAGGAAAAACAAGTGTATGATGAATCGTCAATACAGTAGGTAGTAGAATAGAGCAGAAGAAAAAATAATAATTTTTTTAAGATATATAAAAGCGTAATTAAAAAAATAAATCTTTACCAATAATAGAATTCTTCTGTTGTAAATATATTGTTGCTGCTAGTATTAATTATTTTGGTACATGAATTAATTGCAGATAATCTTTTTTTCTCATTTGTGTTTTGATTTGATATTAAATAAAAATATTCTATTATACTTTCCGAGCAATTTAACTCGCCATAATTATTAATCGACTTCATATCATAATTATTTATAAAAAATTTACACTTTCTTTTATCGTATAATACACGCTTAACTTAATTAAATATACTTTTAAATTTTTCTAATATTACTCGTAAAAAAAGTTGAATAGGGCAAATCCATGAATAGCTTATAACATCTTTATTGAAAATTTATAATTTTAACTTGAACTATTTATAATTTGAACTACATGACTTTTCAAGTTCATTACAGCAAATAATAATGGTATTAAGTTATTAATGCTATTAAAATTCAATAAATATAAAGAAACTTTTCATTTAACCCTTGATAACATTTCAATTTGTTAACGACTGGTAAAAAGAATTCAATATTGATATTTGAAAATATTGTTTTATTTTTCTTTTTTTTTAAATAAAAGTTTTAAACTTTAATCAAAGTTTTAACTTTATTTATTTATATTACTTTGTTCTGAATTATAAATGGAGATAGGGCGTATTATTATAGATTATTAAGTGGGTGATATTAGTAAAATTTTACAGAGTCGTACCCCCTTCATTCGAAGAAATTTTTATAAGCGATTTAATTTTTCCAAAAAAATAATAGAATTAACTTACTAAGATGACAGATCCAATTCTTGTTGACATTTCCAATGCTTTTTACATCGGTAATTATCAGCATTGTATAAGTTTAGCTGAGAAAATAAAGGTAACTGAGAAAATATTCAATGAACAAGAAATCTTCCAGCTCATCATTTAACAATTCTTTTTTAAAGAAACCACTTTTGGAGAAGGATATATTCATGTATCGCTCATATCTAGCAACAAATCGATTTCGCATTGTTCTCGATGAAATTAGGTAATTATAACTAATTCACTTGTTAAAAGTAAGTAATTTGTTTCAAGACGACAAATTTTAGCCCATCTGATAGTGGTGATTTGCTGTCTATAAGGTTGTTTGCTGACTATCTAATGAATAAGAACAAGTTTGCTGATCTGATTGAGATTTTCGAAAAGAAGATTTCTGGATCAGATGATATTCATATTGTATGGAAAGTCATAGCAAGTATTATGTATATACAGGAGAATCAGCTCGAGGAGGCTCTGCGGATTTTAAACGGAACAAATGATTTGGAATGTCAAGCTATTCAAGTTTATGTATATTTGAAAATGTGCCGTCTAGATCTTGCTAAGAAAATTTTAACTGCAATGTCTGAAAAGAATGATGATGATACGTTAACACAATTAGCACAGGCATGGATGAATATTGAGATTGGTGGAGAAAAATTACAGGATGCACACTATATTTTCGATGACTTCAAAGATAAGCTCAGCTCGTCAGTGTTGCTTCTTAATAATTTAGCAGTCTGTGCAATCGGACAGCATAAATTTTCTGAAGAAGAAACTGCCAACTATTTACGAGATGGACTTGACAAAGAGCCGAATAATTATGATCTTTTAGTTAATTATATATTTCTTTCACAACAAACCGATAAAAATGCAGAAGTTACAGTTAATCGCTATCTATCATTATTAAAGGAAACCTGCAAAAATAGCGAGTTGGTTGATGAACTTTCCAAGAAAGAGACGGAATTCGATCGCTTATGTCAAAATTTTACTTTCAAGCCAGCAGAAAAAGTTACATCCTAAAGTTATAGTTGTCAAATATGCATGCTTTATTTTTGTATCAATGATATATAATATAAAAAAAAAAGGTTCCAATAAGTTTATTCAACATTTTTAAATTTAATTTAAGTCACATTTATTCAATTTAAGGAAGTAAATAGTAATGGTTCTTTTATAAATTACTTAAGGCCAATGCATATAATAAATTTTGAATTTCTCATACCAATTAAACTTTATAACTTTTTTTTCATATTCACACCAATTTTTCTTTTTAAATTTACATTTTGAAAGCTGCAAATAAAAGCTTTAAATCTTCTTTACAATTGATTTTGTTGAGAGTAGTACGTTACTCGTTGTTTTCAGATAGCTTACTTATTCTAGGAACTTAAAATTACTTTCGTTTTGTAGGTAGGTACATAAATGAACATCTCTGTTTCTTTCTTAAGTTTAGGTCACTTTTACGTGCAATCTTATGGCTTTAAAGCTGACATTATCAATAATGCAAAAGGTAAAATAAATGTTTGAAAATGCAAAAAAAATGACGCAAAATTATTTACTTGAATGTGATTGTAAGTTTTCTATTTCTTATAAAAAGAACTGTTCCAATTACATCTCTCCGTGAACTCGGAACCTATCCCGAACATACAAAGAGCATGCTCAGAAAAGTGAGCATATAAGTGAGTCTACTCAAAAATTATACTCATGCAAGCTCATTCAACTGAGCATGCTCAGGAGTTCATTACGAATGTACTCACTTTATTTTTTTGCAAAAAATTTATAAGCACACGTGAGGACATTCAACGAGTGTACTCATGAGAACATTAAGAACATACTTATGCGAATATACTCGTATAAGTGCACTTACTGAACATTCTCATAAGAATATTAAGAACATACTCACTTCTGTGTGACATAATTTTTTTTCGTTCTCATATGAGTGCACTTACTGAACATACTCATGAGAATATTAAGAACATACTTATGTGAATATACTCGTATGGGTGCACTTACTGAACATTCTCATAAGAATATTAAGAACATACTCATGGGTATTTACTCTTCTGAATACACTTCTTTAACATACTCATGAGCATACAATTAACATAATTATATTTATATGACATTTTCAAAAACGTCGACCAACTTAAAATTAAACTTAGAATACATTTTTATGTAAGTCGACATTTTCAAAAATGTCGACCAACTTAAAATCGAAATTAGAATACATTTTTATGAAAGTCGACTTTTTTTTGAAAAATGTCGACCAACTTAAAATTAAACTTGGAACACATTTTCATGCAAGTCGACATTTTTCAAAAAAAGTCGACTTGCATAAAAATGTATCCTAAGTTCGATTTTAAGTTGCTTCATAAATTCACTCTTTCTTTGAAATCATGTTAAACAAATTTTTTGTCTTGTTTTATTGTTTTAAGAGCATTCGCACAAATTGCTTTGTCAGTTTGAGCAATTTTTGTGAAGTTCTGGCAGATTTGTAGTCGAAAATGTTAAATAGTAGCTATTTATCCACTTGGTTGCATCATAAATTCACTGTTTCTTTGAAATCATGTTAAACAAATTTTTTGTCATGTTTTATTAATTTAAGAGCATTCGCACAAATTGCTTTGTCAGTTTGAGCAATTTCTGTGAAGTTCTATCAGATTTGTAGTCGAAAATGTTAAATAGTAGCTACTTTTCCACTAGGTTGCATCATAAATTCACTGTTTCTTTGAAATCATGTTAAACAAATTTTTTGTCATGTTTTATTGATTTAAGATCATTTGCACAAATTGCTTCGTCAGTTTGAGCAATTTCTGTGAAGTTCTGGCAGATTTGTAGTCGAAAATGTTAAATAGTAGCTACTTATCCACTTGGTTGCATCATAAATTCACTGTTTCTTTGAAATCATGTTAAACAAATTTTTTGTCAAGTTTTATTGATTAATGAGCATTCGCACAAATTGCTTTGTCAGTTTGAGCAATTTCTGTGAAGTTCTGGCAGATTTGTAGTCGAAAATGTTAAATAGTAGCTACTTTTGCACTAGGTTGCTACATAAATTCACTGTTTCTTTGAAATCATGTTAAACAAATTTTTTGTCATGTTTTATTGATTTAAGAGCGTTCGCACAAATTGCTTTGTCAGTTTGAGCAATTTCTGTAAAGTTCTGGCAGATTTGTAGTCGAAAATGTTAAATAGTAGCTACTTTTGCACAAGGTTGCATCATAAATTCACTGTTTCTTTGAAATCATGTTAAACAAATTTTTTGTCATGTTTTATTGATTTAAGAGCGTTCGCACAAATTGCTTTGTCAGTTTGAGCAATTTCTGTAAAGTTCTGGCAGATTTGTAGTCGAAAATGTTAAATAGTAGCTACTTTTGCACAAGGTTGCATCATAAATTCACTGTTTCTTTGAAATCATGTTAAACAAATTTTTTGTCATGTTTTGTTGATTTAAGAGCGTTTGCACAAATTGCTTTGTCAGTTTGAGCAATTTCTGTGAAGTTCTGGCAGATTTGTAGAAGAAAATGTTAAATAGTAGCTACTTTTGCACAAGGTTACTTCAAAAATTCACTGTTTCTTTGAAATCATGTTAAACAAATTTTTTGTCATGTTTTGTTGATTTAAGAGCGTTTGCACAAATTGCTTTGTCAGTTTGAGCAATTTCTGTAAAGTTCTGGCAGATTTGTAGTCGAAAATGTTAAATAGTAGCTACTTTTGCACAAGGTTGCATCATAAATTCACTCCCACGTAACCATAAGTCGACGAATGGAAGATTTTATGTATTACATCAAAATCTTCCATGTATGTTCCATATGTACATTCCATGTATCGTACATTGGACATTATGCTAATATGAAAAGGGACGATTTTTAGTCGATTTTACGTCGATTTCACGTCGATTATTTTTTTGAACCAAAATCAAATTTTTTTTGACCGTTACAATATAAAAACCGATTAACGGAAAAATTTTGAATTTTTTTTTACATGAAAATATTTTTTGTTAATTATACTATAATTTGTAGACAAAATCCAAAAACATTAATTAAGGATTTTGTCTTTGAAAAAAGAGTCGAAGTCTTCATTTAAATGAATGATTCGCATGTAATTAATTTAATTAATTAATCACACTTTGTATGAAAATTTGGCTGTGCCTTATATAAGTGATTTCTGATTGCACTTGTGAAGTATATAGCGGCTCAAGAAAAACGAATGTAATGGATGAAAAATCATTAACATTTAAGTCGATTTTTTCATTGACGGCGATTTTGGTTACGTGGGCTGTTTCTTTGAAATCATGTTAAACAAATTTTTTGTCATGTTTTATTGATTTAAGAGCGTTCGCACAAATTGCTTTGTCAGTTTGAGCAATTTCTGTAAAGTTCTGGCAGATTTGTAGTCGAAAATGTTAAATAGTAGCTACTTTTGCACAAGGTTGCATCATAAATTCACTGTTTCTTTGAAATCATGTTAAACAAATTTTTTGTCATGTTTTATTGATTTAAGAGCGTTCGCACAAATTGCTTTGTCAGTTTGAGCAATTTCTGTAAAGTTCTGGCAGATTTGTAGTCGAAAATGTTAAATAGTAGCTACTTTTGCACAAGGTTGCATCATAAATTCACTGTTTCTTTGAAATCATTATAAACAAATTTTTTGTCATTTTTTATTGATTTAAGAGCGTTCGCACAAATTGCTTTGTCAGTTTGAGCAATTTCTGTAAAGTTCTGGCAGATTTATAGTCGAAAATGTTAAATAGTAGCTACTTTTGCACAAGGTTACTTCAAAAATTCACTGTTTCTTTGAAATCATGTTGAACAAATTTTTTGTCATGTTTTATTGATTTAAGAGCGTTCGCACAAATTGCTTTGTCAGTTTGAGCAATTTCTGTAAAGTTCTGGCAGATTTATAGTCAAAAATGTTAAATAGTAGCTACTTTTGCACAAGGTTACTTCAAAAATTCACTGTTACTTTGAAATCATGTTAAACAAATTTTTTGTCATGTTTTATTGATTTAAGAGCGTTCGCACAAATTGCTTTGTCAGTTTGAGCAATTTCTGTAAAGTTCTGGCAGATTTGTAGTCGAAAATGTTAAATAGTAGCTACTTTTGCACAAGGTTACTTCAAAAATTCACTGTTTCTTTGAAATCATGTTAAACAAATTTTTTGTCATGTTTTATTGATTTAAGAGCGTTCGCACAAATTGCTTTGTCAGTTTGAGCAATTTCTGTAAAGTTCTGGCAGATTTGTAGTCGAAAATGTTAAATAGTAGCTACTTTTGCACAAGGTTACTTCAAAAATTCGCTGTTTCTTTGAAATCATGTTAAACCAATTTTTTGTCATGTTTTATTGATTTAAGAGCGTTCGCACAAATTGCTTTGTCAGTTTGAGCAATTTCTGTAAAGTTCTGGCAGATTTGTAGTCGAAAATGTTAAGTAGTAGCTACTTTTGCATTTGGTTGCTTTATAAATTCACTGTTTCTTTGAAATCATGTTAAACAAATTTTTTGTCATGTTTTGTTGATTTAAGAGCGTTTGCACAAATTGCTTTGTCAGTTGGAGCAACTTCTGTAAAGTTCTGGCAGATTTGTAGTCGAAAATGTTAAATAGTAGCTACTTTTGCACAAGGTTGCATCATAAATTCACTGTTTCTTTGAAATCATTATAAACAAATTTTTTGTCATTTTTTATTGATTTAAGAGCGTTCGCACAAATTGCTTTGTCAGTTTGAGCAATTTCTGTAAAGTTCTGGCAGATTTGTAGTCGAAAATGTTAAATAGTAGCTACTTTTGCACAAGGTTACTTCAAAAATTCACTGTTTCTTTGAAATCATGTTGAACAAATTTTTTGTCATGTTTTATTGATTTAAGAGCGTTCGCACAAATTGCTTTGTCAGTTTGAGCAATTTCTGTAAAGTTCTGGCAGATTTATAGTCAAAAATGTTAAATAGTAGCTACTTTTGCACAAGGTTACTTCAAAAATTCACTGTTACTTTGAAATCATGTTAAACAAATTTTTTGTCATGTTTTATTGATTTAAGAGCGTTCGCACAAATTGCTTTGTCAGTTTGAGCAATTTCTGTAAAGTTCTGGCAGATTTGTAGTCGAAAATGTTAAATAGTAGCTACTTTTGCACTCGGTTGCTTCATAAATTCACTGTTTCTTTGAAATCATGTTAAACAAATTTTTTGTCATTTTTTATTGATTAAAGAGCGTTCGCACAAATTGCTTTGTCAGTTTGAGCAATTTCTGTAAAGTTCTGGCAGATTTGTAGTCGAAAATGTTAAATAGTAGCTACTTTTGCACAAGGTTGCATCATAAATTCACTGTTTCTTTGAAATCATGTTAAACAAATTTTTTGTCATGTTTTATTGATTTAAGAGCGTTCGCACAAATTGCTTTGTCAGTTTGAGCAATTTCTGTAAAGTTCTGGCAGATTTGTAGTCGAAAATGTTAAATAGTAGCTACTTTTGCACAAGGTTACTTCAAAAATTCACTGTTTCTTTGAAATCATGTTAAATAAATTTTTTGTCATGTTTTATTGATTTAAGAGCGTTTGCACAAATTGCTTTGTCAGTTTGAGCAATTTCTGTAAAGTTCTGGCAGATTTGTAGTCGAAAATGTTAAATAGTAGCTACTTTTGCACAAGGTTGCATCATAAATTCACTGTTTCTTTGAAATCATGGTAAACAAATTTTTTGTCATTTTTTATTGATTTAAGAGCGTTCGCACAAATTGCTTTGTCAGTTTGAGCAATTTCTGAAAAGTTCTGGCAGATTTATAGTCGAAAATGTTAAATAGTAGCTACTTTTGCACAAGGTTACTTCAAAAATTCACTGTTTCTTTGAAATCATGTTAAACAAATTTTTTGTCATGTTTTATTGATTTAAGAGCGTTCGCACAAATTGCTTTGTCAGTTTGAGCAATTTCTGTAAAGTTCTGGCAGATTTGTAGTCGAAAATGTTAAATAGTAGCTACTTTTGCACAAGGTTGCATCATAAATTCACTGTTTCTTTGAAATCATTATAAACAAATTTTTTGTCATTTTTTATTGATTTAAGAGCGTTCGCACAAATTGCTTTGTCAGTTTGAGCAATTTCTGTAAAGTTCTGGCAGATTTATAGTCGAAAATGTTAAATAGTAGCTACTTTTGCACAAGGTTACTTCAAAAATTCACTGTTTCTTTGAAATCATGTTGAACAAATTTTTTGTCATGTTTTATTGATTTAAGAGCGTTCGCACAAATTGCTTTGTCAGTTTGAGCAATTTCTGTAAAGTTCTGGCAGATTTATAGTCAAAAATGTTAAATAGTAGCTACTTTTGCACAAGGTTACTTCAAAAATTCACTGTTACTTTGAAATCATGTTAAACAAATTTTTTGTCATGTTTTATTGATTTAAGAGCGTTCGCACAAATTGCTTTGTCAGTTTGAGCAATTTCTGTAAAGTTCTGGCAGATTTGTAGTCGAAAATGTTAAATAGTAGCTACTTTTGCACAAGGTTACTTCAAAAATTCACTGTTTTAATTGAAATCATGTTAAACAAATTTTTTGTCATGTTTTATTGATTTAAGAGCGTTCGCACAAATTGCTTTGTCAGTTTGAGCAATTTCTGTAAAGTTCTGGCAGATTTGTAGTCGAAAATGTTAAATAGTAGCTACTTTTGCACAAGGTTACTTCAAAAATTCACTGTTTTAATTGAAATCATGTTAAACAATTTTTTTGTCATGTTTTATTGATTTAAGAGCGTTCGCACAAATTGCTTTGTCAGTTTGAGCAATTTCTGTAAAGTTCTGGCAGATTTGTAGTCGAAAATGTTAAATAGTAGCTACTTTTGCACAAGGTTGCATCATAAATTCACTGTTTCTTTGAAATCATGTTAAACAAATTTTTTGTCATGTTTTATTGATTTAAGAGCGTTCGCACAAATTGCTTTGTCAGTTTGAGCAATTTCTGTAAAGTTCTGGCAGATTTGTAGTCGAAAATGTTAAATAGTAGCTACTTTTGCACAAGGTTACTTCAAAAATTCACTGTTTCTTTGAAATCATGTTAAACAAATTTTTTGTCATGTTTTATTGATTTAAGAGCGTTCGCACAAATTGCTTTGTCAGTTTGAGCAATTTCTGTAAAGTTCTGGCAGATTTGTAGTCGAAAATGTTAAATAGTAGCTACTTTTGCACAAGGTTACTTCAAAAATTCGCTGTTTCTTTGAAATCATGTTAAACCAATTTTTTGTCATGTTTTATTGATTTAAGAGCGTTCGCACAAATTGCTTTGTCAGTTTGAGCAATTTCTGTAAAGTTCTGGCAGATTTGTAGTCGAAAATGTTAAGTAGTAGCTACTTTTGCATTTGGTTGCTTTATAAATTCACTGTTTCTTTGAAATCATGTTAAACAAATTTTTTGTCATGTTTTGTTGATTTAAGAGCGTTTGCACAAATTGCTTTGTCAGTTGGAGCAACTTCTGTAAAGTTCTGGCAGATTTGTAGTCGAAAATGTTAAATAGTAGCTACTTTTGCACAAGGTTGCATCATAAATTCACTGTTTCTTTGAAATCATTATAAACAAATTTTTTGTCATTTTTTATTGATTTAAGAGCGTTCGCACAAATTGCTTTGTCAGTTTGAGCAATTTCTGTAAAGTTCTGGCAGATTTGTAGTCGAAAATGTTAAATAGTAGCTACTTTTGCACAAGGTTACTTCAAAAATTCACTGTTTCTTTGAAATCATGTTGAACAAATTTTTTGTCATGTTTTATTGATTTAAGAGCGTTCGCACAAATTGCTTTGTCAGTTTGAGCAATTTCTGTAAAGTTCTGGCAGATTTATAGTCAAAAATGTTAAATAGTAGCTACTTTTGCACAAGGTTACTTCAAAAATTCACTGTTACTTTGAAATCATGTTAAACAAATTTTTTGTCATGTTTTATTGATTTAAGAGCGTTCGCACAAATTGCTTTGTCAGTTTGAGCAATTTCTGTAAAGTTCTGGCAGATTTGTAGTCGAAAATGTTAAATAGTAGCTACTTTTGCACTCGGTTGCTTCATAAATTCACTGTTTCTTTGAAATCATGTTAAACAAATTTTTTGTCATTTTTTATTGATTAAAGAGCGTTCGCACAAATTGCTTTGTCAGTTTGAGCAATTTCTGTAAAGTTCTGGCAGATTTGTAGTCGAAAATGTTAAATAGTAGCTACTTTTGCACTCGGTTGCTTCATAAATTCACTGTTTCTTTGAAATCATGTTAAACAAATTTTTTGTCATGTTTTATTGATTTAAGAGCGTTCGCACAAATTGCTTTGTCAGTTTGAGCAATTTCTGTAAAGTTCTGGCAGATTTGTAGTCGAAAATGTTAAATAGTAGCTACTTTTGCACAAGGTTACTTCAAAAATTCACTGTTTCTTTGAAATCATGTTAAATAAATTTTTTAACATGTTTTATTGATTTAAGAGCGTTCGCACAAATTGCTTTGTCAGTTTGAGCAATTTCTGTAAAGTTCTGGCAGATTTGTAGTCGAAAATGTTAAATAGTAGCAACTTTTGCACAAGATTACTTCAAAAATTCACTGTTTCTTTGAAATCATGTTAAACAAATTTTTTGTCATGTTTTATTGATTTAAGAGCGTTTGCACAAATTGCTTTGTCAGTTTGAGCAATTTCTGTAAAGTTCTGGCAGATTTGTAGTCGAAAATGTTAAATAGTAGCTACTTTTGCACAAGGTTGCATCATAAATTCACTGTTTCTTTGAAATCATGGTAAACAAATTTTTTGTCATTTTTTATTGATTTAAGAGCGTTCGCACAAATTGCTTTGTCAGTTTGAGCAATTTCTGAAAAGTTCTGGCAGATTTATAGTCGAAAATGTTAAATAGTAGCTACTTTTGCACAAGGTTACTTCAAAAATTCACTGTTTCTTTGAAATCATGTTAAACAAATTTTTTGTCATGTTTTATTGATTTAAGAGCGTTCGCACAAATTGCTTTGTCAGTTTGAGCAATTTCTGTAAAGTTCTGGCAGATTTATAGTCGAAAATGTTAAAAAGTAGCTACTTTTGCACAAGGTTGCATCATAAATTCACTGTTTCTTTGAAATCATGTTAAACAAATTTTTTGTCATTTTTTATTGATTTAAGAGCGTTCGCACAAATTGCTTTGTCAGTTTGAGCAATTTCTGTAAAGTTCTGGCAGATTTATAGTCGAAAATGTTAAATAGAAGCTACTTTTGCATTTGGTTGCTTCATAAATTCACTGTTTCTTTGAAATCATGTTAAACAAATTTTTTGTCATGTTTTATTGATTTAAGAGCGTTCGCACAAATTGCTTTGTCAGTTTGAGCAATTTCTGTAAAGTTCTGGCAGATTTATAGTCGAAAATGTTAAATAGAAGCTACTTTTGCATTTGGTTGCTTCATAAATTCACTGTTTCTTTGAAATCATGTTAAACAAATTTTTTGTCATGTTTTATTGATTTAAGAGCGTTCGCACAAATTGCTTTGTCAGTTTGAGCAATTTCTGTAAAGTTCTGGCAGATTTATAGTCAAAAATGTTAAATAGTAGCTACTTTTGCATTTGGTTGCTTCATAAAATCACTGTTTCTTTGAAATCATGTTAAACAAATTTTTTGTCATGTTTTATTGATTTAAGAGCGTTCGCACAAATTGCTTTGTCAGTTTGAGCAATTTCTGTAAAGTTCTGGCAGATTTATAGTCAAAAATGTTAAATAGTAGCTACTTTTGCACAAGGTTACTTCAAAAATTCACTGTTTCTTTGAAATCATGGTAAACAAATTTTTTGTCATTTTTTATTGATTTAAGAGCGTTCGCACAAATTGCTTTGTCAGTTTGAGCAATTTCTGTAAAGTTCTGGCAGATTTATAGTCGAAAATGTTAAATAGAAGCTACTTTTGCATTTGGTTGCTTCATAAATTCACTGTTTCTTTGAAATCATGTTAAACAAATTTTTTGTCATGTTTTATTGATTTAAGAGCGTTCGCACAAATTGCTTTGTCAGTTTGAGCAATTTCTGTAAAGTTCTGGCAGATTTATAGTCGAAAATGTTAAATAGAAGCTACTTTTGCATTTGGTTGCTTCATAAATTCACTGTTTCTTTGAAATCATGTTAAACAAATTTTTTGTCATGTTTTATTGATTTAAGAGCGTTCGCACAAATTGCTTTGTCAGTTTGAGCAATTTCTGTAAAGTTCTGGCAGATTTATAGTCAAAAATGTTAAATAGTAGCTACTTTTGCACAAGGTTACTTCAAAAATTCACTGTTTCTTTGAAATCATGGTAAACAAATTTTTTGTCATTTTTTATTGATTTAAGAGCGTTCGCACAAATTGCTTTGTCAGTTTGAGCAATTTCTGTAAAGTTCTGGCAGATTTATAGTCGAAAATGTTAAATAGAAGCTACTTTTGCATTTGGTTGCTTCATAAATTCACTGTTTCTTTGAAATCATGTTAAACAAATTTTTTGTCATGTTTTATTGATTTAAGAGCGTTCGCACAAATTGCTTTGTCAGTTTGAGCAATTTCTGTAAAGTTCTGGCAGATTTATAGTCAAAAATGTTAAATAGTAGCTACTTTTGCACAAGGTTACTTCAAAAATTCACTGTTTCTTTGAAATCATGGTAAACAAATTTTTTGTCATTTTTTATTGATTTAAGAGCGTTCGCACAAATTGCTTTGTCAGTTTGAGCAATTTCTGTAAAGTTCTGGCAGATTTGTAGTCGAAAATGTTAAATAGTAGCTACTTTTGCACAAGGTTACTTCAAAAATTCACTGTTTTAATTGAAATCATGTTAAACAATTTTTTTGTCATGTTTTATTGATTTAAGAGCGTTCGCACAAATTGCTTTGTCAGTTTGAGCAATTTCTGTAAAGTTCTGGCAGATTTGTAGTCGAAAATGTTAAATAGTAGCTACTTTTGCACAAGGTTGCATCATAAATTCACTGTTTCTTTGAAATCATGTTAAACAAATTTTTTGTCATGTTTTATTGATTTAAGAGCGTTCGCACAAATTGCTTTGTCAGTTTGAGCAATTTCTGTAAAGTTCTGGCAGATTTGTAGTCGAAAATGTTAAATAGTAGCTACTTTTGCACAAGGTTACTTCAAAAATTCACTGTTTCTTTGAAATCATGTTAAACAAATTTTTTGTCATGTTTTATTGATTTAAGAGCGTTCGCACAAATTGCTTTGTCAGTTTGAGCAATTTCTGTAAAGTTCTGGCAGATTTGTAGTCGAAAATGTTAAATAGTAGCTACTTTTGCACAAGGTTACTTCAAAAATTCGCTGTTTCTTTGAAATCATGTTAAACCAATTTTTTGTCATGTTTTATTGATTTAAGAGCGTTCGCACAAATTGCTTTGTCAGTTTGAGCAATTTCTGTAAAGTTCTGGCAGATTTGTAGTCGAAAATGTTAAGTAGTAGCTACTTTTGCATTTGGTTGCTTTATAAATTCACTGTTTCTTTGAAATCATGTTAAACAAATTTTTTGTCATGTTTTGTTGATTTAAGAGCGTTTGCACAAATTGCTTTGTCAGTTGGAGCAACTTCTGTAAAGTTCTGGCAGATTTGTAGTCGAAAATGTTAAATAGTAGCTACTTTTGCACAAGGTTGCATCATAAATTCACTGTTTCTTTGAAATCATTATAAACAAATTTTTTGTCATTTTTTATTGATTTAAGAGCGTTCGCACAAATTGCTTTGTCAGTTTGAGCAATTTCTGTAAAGTTCTGGCAGATTTGTAGTCGAAAATGTTAAATAGTAGCTACTTTTGCACAAGGTTACTTCAAAAATTCACTGTTTCTTTGAAATCATGTTGAACAAATTTTTTGTCATGTTTTATTGATTTAAGAGCGTTCGCACAAATTGCTTTGTCAGTTTGAGCAATTTCTGTAAAGTTCTGGCAGATTTGTAGTCGAAAATGTTAAATAGTAGCTACTTTTGCACTCGGTTGCTTCATAAATTCACTGTTTCTTTGAAATCATGTTAAACAAATTTTTTGTCATTTTTTATTGATTAAAGAGCGTTCGCACAAATTGCTTTGTCAGTTTGAGCAATTTCTGTAAAGTTCTGGCAGATTTGTAGTCGAAAATGTTAAATAGTAGCTACTTTTGCACAAGGTTGCATCATAAATTCACTGTTTCTTTGAAATCATGTTAAACAAATTTTTTGTCATGTTTTATTGATTTAAGAGCGTTCGCACAAATTGCTTTGTCAGTTTGAGCAATTTCTGTAAAGTTCTGGCAGATTTGTAGTCGA
Organism: Chironomus riparius; assembly: GCA_917627325.4. Lineage (NCBI taxonomy): Eukaryota > Metazoa > Arthropoda > Insecta > Diptera > Chironomidae > Chironomus > Chironomus riparius. The sequence continues at coordinate 34,047,242 of OU895877.1, forward strand.
AAATGTTAAATAGTAGCTACTTTTGCACAAGGTTACTTCAAAAATTCACTGTTTCTTTGAAATCATGTTAAATAAATTTTTTGTCATGTTTTATTGATTTAAGAGCGTTCGCACAAATTGCTTTGTCAGTTTGAGCAATTTCTGTAAAGTTCTGGCAGATTTGTAGTCGAAAATGTTAAATAGTAGCAACTTTTGCACAAGATTACTTCAAAAATTCACTGTTTCTTTGAAATCATGTTAAACAAATTTTTTGTCATGTTTTATTGATTTAAGAGCGTTCGCACAAATTGCTTTGTCAGTTTGAGCAATTTCTGTAAAGTTCTGGCAGATTTGTAGTCGAAAATGTTAAATAGTAGCTACTTTTGCACAAGGTTGCATCATAAATTCACTGTTTCTTTGAAATCATGGTAAACAAATTTTTTGTCATTTTTTATTGATTTAAGAGCGTTCGCACAAATTGCTTTGTCAGTTTGAGCAATTTCTGAAAAGTTCTGGCAGATTTATAGTCGAAAATGTTAAATAGTAGCTACTTTTGCACAAGGTTACTTCAAAAATTCACTGTTTCTTTGAAATCATGTTAAACAAATTTTTTGTCATGTTTTATTGATTTAAGAGCGTTCGCACAAATTGCTTTGTCAGTTTGAGCAATTTGGGTGTGTTGCATAGGCTGGACTGAACTGTTCTGTTAAATTTAACAGAACTATTCTGATAATTTTTTTGGATTTGTTCTGTTAATTTAACAGAATTTTTCAGAACTATTCCGATAAGTTCTGTTAAATTAACAGAATATTTTACAGAACTCTTCTGTTATTTTATTTTTGCGATTCGCATTTTTAAAATTTTTTTTTTACAGAACTGTTCAGATAAAAACATCAGAATATTCAGCATCGTAATATCAGAACAGTTCTGATAATATCGGAATTCTACTGTTAATTATCTTCACTTTTATTATATTATTATCAAAGGTCATAAAAGCCAGTGTTGATAAAAAAGGTGCCTTCAAGCATAGTCTTGCCCATGACCAAGGCAATTGTCATGCAATTTCAACTTGCCTACGCTAGGTTTCACTTTTTTTCAAGACAGGTGCTGATCATCACCTTTACATGAAAGCTACGCGTAGATTTTTGACCTTTTTAATAATTACATAATGAACACCATTCTTAAACACTAACCTTCAGCACTTTGTTAAAGACATTCAGTGGCGTAGTCAACGCGGGTTTTTGGGGCAAAACCCTTTTTTTTTCGAAAAATTTCTGGCTAAACTTCTGAAGACATTATTAATCTAAGATTTCATTCCAAGCACTAGAGTTCAAACTAGCAGCATAAAAAACGGGAGAAAACAACTTCAGGATCTAAAATCTTTTATCAGATAAGGGGTCGTTCACTTATTACGTTTTAGCTTTTAAAGGAAATCTAGGATTTTCTAATTTATTTGTTCAAACAACTGATTTTCATTTCTTAGAATATTTACTATTTGGGTCAAGGTTTAAGTATTTGGGTCATAAAATTGTTAAAATTTTTTAATATAGGGCAAATCCGCGGACAATAAAAAGCTCCAAATTTTTGTTTTTCTCAAATTTCTCTTCTATTTGGCTATTTAAGTGATATTTTAATACCAAAACATGCGTATTTCCGACAAATGTACAACTTTCGATAACTTTGGCATGAAATAAATCATTAATTAAAGAGATATTTTGATTTTTCTGGCGTCAATCTCTCCTGCAATCGAAATTTATTTTCAAAAAAAGCAAAAATTTTCTTAATTATAAATCTAGACAGCACCAGACTTGTTTTATAGCATTTCAAATTTAATTTTCTACCACATTCTTTTATCAGGTGTTAAAAAAAGTCACTTAATTAAGAGAAATTAAAGAAAAAAGCGTCAATCTCTCCTGCAAGAACACTTTGTTGCAAAACATCAGTTTAGAGTATTTTTTCGTAACACACGATAAATTTTCAAAAGTTATAAAACGTTAAGATCATAATCAGTTGAAATATCTAAATTATGCAGTGACTTAAAAATAATGTTTATTTTTGTTCAAAAATTGTAGCGAGTTTTTATTTTTCAAATTTTTCCAAGTAGAGAAAAAATGAGACTACTCATAATTACACTGTGAGTTTATTTATAAATATTTATAAATTTCCGGAATAGTGATCTACATGTGAGGTTTTTAAGTCCAACTCCAGTTTGTGTCAGGACTTATAAACATCAAGTGTTTTTTTTTTGAGTTATACAGGAAGTTATATTTGAAAATGACGTTTAGACTTATGATTTAACTTCTTTTTATTATTATTTAAAATAATTTATTAAATATGAAAAAAAATTAACAGAATTCTGATAAATAACAGAACAGTTCTGAAAAATAATTGCGAATCGCAATTTTATTAACTGAACTTTTTAGCAGAACTTTTTCGATATTTATCGGAATTCTGATAATATTAACAGAACAATTCCGATAAATAACAGAATTCTGATAAAATTATCAGAACAGTTCAGTCCAGCCTATGCAACAGAAGCGAGCAATTTCTGTAAAGTTCTGGCAGATTTGTAGTCGAAAATGTTAAATAGTAGCTACTTTTGCACAAGGTTGCATCATAAATTCACTGTTTCTTTGAAATCATGTTAAACAAATTTTTTGTCATGTTTTATTGATTTAAGAGCGTTCGCACAAATTGCTTTGTCAGTTTGAGCAATTTCTGTAAAGTTCTGGCAGATTTGTAGTCGAAAATGTTAAATAGTAGCTACTTTTGCACAAGGTTACTTCAAAAATTCACTGTTTCTTTGAAATCATGTTAAACAAATTTTTTGTCATGTTTTATTGATTTAAGAGCGTTCGCACAAATTGCTTTGTCAGTTTGAGCAATTTCTGTAAAGTTCTGGCAGATTTGTAGTTGAAAATGTTAAATAGTAGCTACTTTTGCACAAGGTTGCATCATAAATTCACTGTTTCTTTGAAATCATGTTAAACAAATTTTTTGTCATTTTTTATTGATTTAAGAGCGTTCGCACAAATTGCTTTGTCAGTTTGAGCAATTTTTGTGAAGTTCTAGCAGATTTATAGTCAAAAATGTTAAATAGGAGCTACTTTTGCAGTCGGTTGCTTCATAAATTCACTGTTTCTTTGAAATCATGTTAATAAAATTGTTTGTCATGTTTTATTGATTTAAGAGCGTTCGCACAAATTGCTTTGTCAGTTTGAGCACTTTCTGTAAAGTTCTGGCAGATTTATAGTCGAAAATGTTAAATAGTAGCTACTTTTGCACAAGGTTACTTCAAAAATTCACTGTTTCTTTGAAATCATGTTAAACAAATTTTTTGTCATGTTTTATTGATTTAAGAGCGTTCGCACAAATTGCTTTGTCAGTTTGAGCAATTTCTGTAAAGTTCTGGCAGATTTGTAGTTGAAAATGTTAAATAGTAGCTACTTTTGCACAAGGTTGCATCATAAATTCACTGTTTCTTTGAAATCATGTTAAACAAATTTTTTGTCATTTTTTATTGATTTAAGAGCGTTCGCACAAATTGCTTTGTCAGTTTGAGCAATTTTTGTGAAGTTCTAGCAGATTTATAGTCAAAAATGTTAAATAGGAGCTACTTTTGCAGTCGGTTGCTTCATAAATTCACTGTTTCTTTGAAATCATGTTAATAAAATTGTTTGTCATGTTTTATTGATTTAAGAGCGTTCGCACAAATTGCTTTGTCAGTTTGAGCACTTTCTGTAAAGTTCTGGCAGATTTATAGTCGAAAATGTTAAATAGTAGCTACTTTTGCACAAGGTTGCATCATAAATTCACTGTTTCTTTGAAATCATGTTAAACAAATTTTTTGTCATTTTTTATTGATTTAAGAGCGTTCGCACAAATTGCTTTGTCAGTTTGAGCAATTTCTGTAAAGTTCTGGCAGATTTGTAGTCGAAAATGATAAATAGTAGCTACTTTTGCACAAGGTTGCATCATAAATTCACTGTTTCTTTGAAATCATGTTAAACAAATTTTTTGTCATTTTTTATTGATTTAAGAGCGTTCGCACAAATTGCTTTGTCAGTTTGAGTAATTTCTGTAAAGTTCTGGCAGATTTGTAGTCGAAAATGATAAATAGTAGCTACTTTTGCACAAGGTTGCATCATAAATTCACTGTTTCTTTGAAATCATGTTAAACAAATTTTTTGTCATTTTTTATTGATTTAAGAGCGTTCGCACAAATTGCTTTGTCAGTTTGAGCAATTTCTGTAAAGTTCTGGCAGATTTATAGTCAAAAATGTTAAATAGTAGCTACTTTTGCACAAGGTTACTTCAAAAATTCACTGTTTCTTTGAAATCATGTTAAACAAATTTTTTGTCATGTTTTATTGATTTAAGAGCGTTCGCACAAATTGCTTTGTCAGTTTGAGCAATTTCTGTAAAGTTCTGGCAGATTTATAGTCAAAAATGTTAAATAGTAGCTACTTTTGCACAAGGTTGCATCATAAATTCACTGTTTCTTTGAAATCATGTTAAACAAATTTTTTGTCATGTTTTATTGATTTAAGAGCGTTCGCACAAATTGCTTTGTCAGTTTGAGCAATTTCTGTAAAGTTCTGGCAGATTTATAGTCGAAAATGTTAAATAGAAGCTACTTTTGCATTTGGTTGCTTCATAAATTCACTGTTTCTTTGAAATCATGTTAAACAAATTTTTTGTCATGTTTTATTGATTTAAGAGCGTTCGCACAAATTGCTTTGTCAGTTTGAGCAATTTCTGTAAAGTTCTGGCAGATTTATAGTCGAAAATGTTAAATAGAAGCTACTTTTGCATTTGGTTGCTTCATAAATTCACTGTTTCTTTGAAATCATGTTAAACAAATTTTTTGTCATGTTTTATTGATTTAAGAGCGTTCGCACAAATTGCTTTGTCAGTTTGAGCAATTTCTGTAAAGTTCTGGCAGATTTATAGTCAAAAATGTTAAATAGTAGCTACTTTTGCACAAGGTTACTTCAAAAATTCACTGTTTCTTTGAAATCATGGTAAACAAATTTTTTGTCATTTTTTATTGATTTAAGAGCGTTCGCACAAATTGCTTTGTCAGTTTGAGCAATTTCTGTAAAGTTCTGGCAGATTTATAGTCGAAAATGTTAAATAGAAGCTACTTTTGCATTTGGTTGCTTCATAAATTCACTGTTTCTTTGAAATCATGTTAAACAAATTTTTTGTCATGTTTTATTGATTTAAGAGCGTTCGCACAAATTGCTTTGTCAGTTTGAGCAATTTCTGTAAAGTTCTGGCAGATTTATAGTCGAAAATGTTAAATAGAAGCTACTTTTGCATTTGGTTGCTTCATAAATTCACTGTTTCTTTGAAATCATGTTAAACAAATTTTTTGTCATGTTTTATTGATTTAAGAGCGTTCGCACAAATTGCTTTGTCAGTTTGAGCAATTTCTGTAAAGTTCTGGCAGATTTGTAGTCGAAATTGTTAAATAGTAGCTACTTTTGCACAAGGTTACTTCAAAAATTCACTGTTTCTTTGAAATCATGGTAAACAAATTTTTTGTCATTTTTTATTGATTTAAGAGCGTTCGCACAAATTGCTTTGTCAGTTTGAGCAATTTCTGTAAAGTTCTGGCAGATTTATAGTCGAAAATGTTAAATAGAAGCTACTTTTGCATTTGGTTGCTTCATAAATTCACTGTTTCTTTGAAATCATGTTAAACAAATTTTTTGTCATGTTTTATTGATTTAAGAGCGTTCGCACAAATTGCTTTGTCAGTTTGAGCAATTTCTGTAAAGTTCTGGCAGATTTGTAGTCGAAAATGTTAAATAGTAGCTACTTTTGCACAAGGTTACTTCAAAAATTCACTGTTTCTTTGAAATCATGTTAAACAAATTTTTTGTCATGTTTTATTGATTTAAGAGCGTTCGCACAAATTGAGCAATTTCTGTAAAGTTCTAGCAGATTTATAGTCAAAAATGTTAAATAGTAGCTACTTTTGCAGTCGGTTGCTTCATAAATTCACTGTTTCTTTGAAATCATGTTAAACAAATTTTTTGTCATGTTTTATTGATTTAAGAGCGTTCGCACAAATTGCTTTGTCAGTTTGAGCAATTTCTGTAAAGTTCTGGCAGATTTATAGTCGAAAATGTTAAATAGTAACTACTTTTGCACAAGGTTACTTCAAAAATTCACTGTTTCTTTGAAATCATGTTCTGTGAAGTTCTGGCAGATTTATAGTCAAAAATGTTAAATAGTAGCTACTTTTGCAGTCGGTTGCTTCATAAATTCACTGTTTCTTTGAAATCATGTTAAACAAATTTTTTGTCATGGTTTATTGATTTAAGAGCGTTCGCACAAATTGTGTTGTCAGTTTGAGCAATTTCTGTGAAGTTCTGGCAGATTTATAGTCAAAAATGTTAAATAGTAGCTACTTTTGCAGTCGGTTGCTTCATAAATTCACTGTTTCTTTGAAATCATGTTAAACAAATTTTTTGTCATGTTTTATTGATTTAAGAGCGTTCGCACAAATTGCTTTGTCAGTTTGAGCAATTTCTGTAAAGTTCTGGCAGATTTATAGTCGAAAATGTTAAATAGTAGCTACTTTTGCACAAGGTTACTTCAAAAATTCACTGTTTCTTTGAAATCATGTTAAACAAATTTTTTGTCATGTTTTATTGATTTAAGAGCGTTCGCACAAATTGCTTTGTCAGTTTGAGCAATTTCTGTAAAGTTCTGGCAGATTTGTAGTCGAAAATGTTAAATAGTAGCTACTTTTGCACAAGGTTGCATCATAAATTCACTGTTTCTTTGAAATCATGTTAAACAAATTTTTTGTCATGTTTTATTGATTTAAGAGCGTTCGCACAAATTGCTTTGTCAGTTTGAGCAATTTCTGTAAAGTTCTGGCAGATTTGTAGTCGAAAATGTTAAATAGTAGCTACTTTTGCACAAGGTTGCATCATAAATTCACTGTTTCTTTGAAATCATGTTAAACAAATTTTTTGTCATGTTTTATTGATTTAAGAGCGTTCGCACAAATTGCTTTGTCAGTTTGAGCAATTTCTGTAAAGTTCTGGCAGATTTGTAGTCGAAAATGATAAATAGTAGCTACTTTTGCACAAGGTTGCATCATAAATTCACTGTTTCTTTGAAATCATGTTAAACAAATTTTTTGTCATGTTTTATTGATTTAAGAGCGTTCGCACAAATTGCTTTGTCAGTTTGAGCAATTTCTGTAAAGTTCTGGCAGATTTGTAGTCGAAAATGTTAAATAGTAGCTACTTTTGCACTCGGTTGCTTCATAAATTCACTGTTTCTTTGAAATCATGTTAAACAAATTTTTCGTCATGTTTTATTGATTTACCCGAGTAGCACCAACAACAACAACTGGTTTTACGTCGACGTCAAGGCACCATCATGTGGAAAAAAGCACGTCACGCCGCAAATTTACCGTTTTGGCAACGCAAAGGCTTCTTCACGCACGATTTCGCCCCATTATTTCATTGTTCAAATGGGGCGAAATCGTGCGTGTAGATGCCTTAGCGTTGCCACAACGGTAAATTTGCGGCGTGACGTGCTTTTTTCCACATGATGGTGCCTTGACGTCGACGTAAAACCAGTTGTTGTTGTTGGTGCTACTCGGGTTAAGAGCGTTCGCACAAATTGCTTTGTCAGTTTGAGCAATTTCTGTAAAGTTCTGGCAGATTTATAGTCGAAAATGTTAAATAGAAGCTACTTTTGCATTTGGTTGCTTCATAAATTCACTGTTTCTTTGAAATCATGTTAAACAAATTTTTTGTCATGTTTTATTGATTTAAGAGCGTTCGCACAAATTGCTTTGTCAGTTTGAGCAATTTCTGTAAAGTTCTGGCAGATTTATAGTCGAAAATGTTAAATAGTAGCTACTTTTGCACAAGGTTACTTCAAAAATTCACTGTTTCTTTGAAATCATGTTAATAAAATTGTTTGTCATGTTTTATTGATTTAAGAGCATTCGCACAAATTGCTTTGTCAGTTTGAGCAATTTCTGTAAAGTTCTGGCAGATTTATAGTCGAAAATGTTAAATAGTAGCTACTTTTGCACAAGGTTACTTCAAAAATTCACTGTTTCTTTGAAATCATGTTAAACAAATTTTTTGTCATTTTTTATTGATTTAAGAGCATTCGCACAAATTGCTTTGTCAGTTTGAGCAATTTCTGTGAAGTTCTGGCAGATTTGTAGTCGAAAATGTTAAATAGTAGCTACTTTTGCACAAGGTTACTTCAAAAATTCACTGTTTCTTTGAAATCATGTTAAACAAATTTTTTGTCATGGTTTATTGATTTAAGAGCGTTCGCACAAATTGTGTTGTCAGTTTGAGCAATTTCTGTGAAGTTCTGGCAGATTTATAGTCAAAAATGTTAAATAGTAGCTACTTTTGCTGTCGGTTGCTTCATAAATTCACTGTTTCTTTGAAATCATGTTAAACAATTTTTTTGTCATGTTTTATTGATTTAAGAGCGTTCGCACAAATTGTTTTCTCAGTTTGAGCAACTTTTGTGAAGTTCTAGCAGATTTATAGTCAAAAATGTTAAATAGTAGCTACTTTTGCACTCGGTTGCTTCATAAATTCACTGTTTCTTTGAAATCATGGTAATAAAATTGTTTGTCATGTTTTATTGATTTAAGAGCGTTCGCACAAATTGCTTTGTCAGTTTGAGCAATTTCTGTAAAGTTCTGGCAGATTTGTAGTCGAAAATGTTAAATAGTAGCTACTTTTGCACAAGGTTGCATCATAAATTCACTGTTTCTTTGAAATCATGTTAAACAAATTTTTTGTCATGTTTTATTGATTTAAGAGCGTTCGCACAAATTGCTTTGTCAGTTTGAGCAATTTCTGTAAAGTTCTGGCAGATTTGTAGTCGAAAATGTTAAATAGTAGCTATTTTTGCACAAGGTTACTTCAAAAATTCACTGTTACTTTGAAATCATGTTAAACAAATTTTTTGTCATGTTTTATTGATTTAAGAGCGTTCGCACAAATTGCTTTGTCAGTTTGAGCAATTTCTGTAAAGTTCTGGCAGATTTGTAGTCGAAAATGTTAAATAGTAGCTACTTTTGCACAAGGTTACTTCAAAAATTCACTGTTACTTTGAAATCATGTTAAACAAATTTTTTGTCATGTTTTATTGATTTAAGAGCGTTCGCACAAATTGCTTTGTCAGTTTGAGCAATTTCTGTAAAGTTCTGGCAGATTTGTAGTCGAAAATGTTAAATAGTAGCTACTTTTGCACAAGGTTGCATCATAAATTCACTGTTTCTTTGAAATCATGTTAAACAATTTTTTTGTCATGTTTTATTGATTTAAGAGCGTTCGCACAAATTGCTTTGTCAGTTTGAGCAATTTCTGTAAAGTTCTGGCAGATTTATAGTCGAAAATGTTAAATAGTAGCTACTTTTGCACAAGGTTGCATCATAAATTCACTGTTTCTTTGAAATCATGTTAAACAAATTTTTTGTCATTTTTTATTGATTTAAGAGCATTCGCACAAATTGCTTTGTCAGTTTGAGCAATTTCTGTAAAGTTCTGGCAGATTTATAGTCGAAAATGTTAAATAGTAGCTACTTTTGCACAAGGTTACTTCAAAAATTCACTGTTTCTTTGAAATCATGTTAAGCAAATTTTTTGTCGTGGTTTATTGATTTAAGAGCGTTCGCACAAATTGTGTTGTCAGTTTGAGCAATTTCTGTGAAGTTCTAGCAGATTTATAGTCAAAAATGTTAAATAGTAGCTACTTTTGCACTCGGTTGCTTCATAAATTCACTGTTTCTTTGAAATCATGTTAAACAAATTTTTTGTCATGTTTTATTGATTTAAGAGCGTTCGCACAAATTGTTTTGTCAGTTTGAGCAATTTCTGTAAAGTTCTGGCAGATTTATAGTCGAAAATGTTAAATAGTAGCTACTTTTGCACAAGGTTACTTCAAAAATTCACTGTTGCTTTGAAATCATGTTAAGCAAATTTTTTGTCATGGTTTATTGATTTAAGAGCGTTCGCACAAATTGTGTTGTCAGTTTGAGCAATTTCTGTAAAGTTCTGGCAGATTTATAGTCAAAAATGTTAAATAGTAGCTACTTTTGCACTCGGTTGCTTCATAAATTCACTGTTTCTTTGAAATCATGTTAAACAAATTTTTTGTCATGTTTTATTGATTTAAGAGCGTTCGCACAAATTGTTTTGTCAGTTTGAGCAATTTCTGTAAAGTTCTGGCAGATTTATAGTCGAAAATGTTAAATAGTAGCTACTTTTGCACTAGGTTACTTCAAAAATTCACTGTTTCTTTGAAATCATGTTAAACAAATTGTTTGTCATGTTTTATTGATTTAAGAGCGTTCGCACAAATTGCTTTGTCAGTTTGAGCAATTTCTGTAAAGTTCTGGCAGATTTGTAGTCGAAAATGTTAAATAGTAGCTACTTTTGCACAAGGTTGCATCATAAATTCACTGTTTCTTTGAAATCATGTTAATAAAATTGTTTGTCATGTTTTATTGATTTAAGAGCGTTCGCACAAATTGCTATGTCAGTTTGAGCAATTTCTGTAAAGTTCTGGCAGATTTATAGTCGAAAATGTTAAATAGTAGCTACTTTTGCACTAGGTTACTTCAAAAATTCACTGTTTCTTTGAAATCATGTTAAACAAATTTTTTGTCATTTTTTATTGATTTAAGAGCATTCGCACAAATTGCTTTGTCAGTTTGAGCAATTTCTGTGAAGTTCTGGCAGATTTGTAGTCGAAAATGTTAAATAGTAGCTACTTTTGCACAAGGTTACTTCAAAAATTCACTGTTTCTTTGAAATCATGTTAAACAAATTTTTTGTCATTTTTTATTGATTTAAGAGCGTTCGCACAAATTGCTTTGTCAGTTTGAGCAATTTCTGTAAAGTTCTGGCAGATTTGTAGTCAAAAATGTTAAATAGTAGCTACTTTTGCACAAGGTTGCATCATAAATTCACTGTTTCTTTGAAATCATGTTAAACAAATTTTTTGTCATGTTTTATTGATTTAAGAGCGTTCGCACAAATTGCTTTGTCAGTTTGAGCAATTTCTGTAAAGTTCTGGCAGATTTGTAGTCAAAAATGTTAAATAGTAGCTACTTTTGCACAAGGTTGCATCAAAAATTCACTGTTTCTTTGAAATCATGTTAAACAAATTTTTTGTCATGTTTTATTGATTTAAGAGCGTTCGCACAAATTGCTTTGTCAGTTTGAGCAATTTTTGTGAAGCTCTAGCAGATTTATAGTCAAAAATGTTAAATAGTAGCTACTTTTGCACAAGGTTGCATCATAAATTCACTGTTTCTTTGAAATCATGTTAAACAAATTTTTTGTCATTTTTTATTGATTTAAGAGCGTTCGCACAAATTGCTTTGTCAGTTTGAGCAATTTCTGTAAAGTTCTGGCAGATTTATAGTCGAAAATGTTAAATAGTAGCTACTTTTGCACAAGGTTACTTCAAAAATTCACTGTTTCTTTGAAATCATGTTAAACAAATTTTTTGTCATGGTTTATTGATTTAAGAGCGTTCGCACAAATTGTGTTGTCAGTTTGAGCAATTTCTGTAAAGTTCTGGCAGATTTGTAGTCGAAAATGTTAAATAGTAGCTACTTTTGCACAAGGTTGCATCATAAATTCACTGTTTCTTTGAAATCATGTTAAACAAATTTTTTGTCATTTTTTATTGATTTAAGAGCGTTCGCACAAATTGCTTTGTCAGTTTGAGCAATTTCTGTAAAGTTCTGGCAGATTTGTAGTCAAAAATGTTAAATAGTAGCTACTTTTGCACAAGGTTGCATCATAAATTCACTGTTTCTTTGAAATCATGTTAAACAAATTTTTTGTCATTTTTTATTGATTTAAGAGCATTCGCACAAATTGCTTTGTCAGTTTGAGCAATTTCTGTAAAGTTCTGGCAGATTTGTAGTCGAAAATGTTAAATAGTAGCTACTTTTGCACTAGGTTACTTCAAAAATTCACTGTTTCTTTGAAATCATGTTAAACAAATTTTTTGTCATGTTTTATTGATTTAAGAGCGTTCGCACAAATTGCTTTGTCAGTTTGAGCAATTTTTGTGAAGCTCTAGCAGATTTATAGTCAAAAATGTTAAATAGTAGCTACTTTTGCACAAGGTTGCATCATAAATTCACTGTTTCTTTGAAATCATGTTAAACAAATTTTTTGTCATTTTTTATTGATTTAAGAGCGTTCGCACAAATTGCTTTGTCAGTTTGAGCAATTTCTGTAAAGTTCTGGCAGATTTATAGTCGAAAATGTTAAATAGTAGCTACTTTTGCACAAGGTTACTTCAAAAATTCACTGTTTCTTTGAAATCATGTTAAACAAATTTTTTGTCATGGTTTATTGATTTAAGAGCGTTCGCACAAATTGTGTTGTCAGTTTGAGCAATTTCTGTAAAGTTCTGGCAGATTTGTAGTCGAAAATGTTAAATAGTAGCTACTTTTGCACAAGGTTACTTCAAAAATTCACTGTTTCTTTGAAATCATGTTAAACAAAATTTTTTGTCATGCTTTATTGATTTAAGAGCGTTAGCACAAATTGCTTTGTCAGTTTGAGCAATTTCTGTAAAGTTCTGGCAGATTTATAGTCGAAAATGTTAAATAGTAGCTACTTTTGCACAAGGTTACTTCAAAAATTCACTGTTTCTTTGAAATCATGTTAAACAAATTTTTTGTCATGGTTTATTGATTTAAGAGCGTTCGCACAAATTGTGTTGTCAGTTTGAGCAATTTCTGTAAAGTTCTAGCAGATTTATAGTCAAAAATGTTAAATAGTAGCTACTTTTGCACAAGGTTGCTTCATAAATTCACTGTTTCTCTGAAATCATGTTAAACAAATTTTTTGTCATGTTTTATTGATTTAAGAGCGTTCGGACAAATTGCTTTGTCAGTTTGAGCAATTTCTGTAAAGTTCTGGCAGATTTGTAGTCGAAAATGTTAAATAGTAGCTACTTTTGCACAAGGTTACTTCAAAAATTCACTGTTTCTTTGAAATCATGTTAAACAAATTTTTTGTCATGTTTTATTGATTTAAGAGCGTTCGCACAAATTGCTTTGTCAGTTTGAGCAATTTCTGTAAAGTTCTGGCAGATTTGTAGTCGAAAATGTTAAATAGTAGCTACTTTTGCACAAGGTTGCATCATAAATTCACTGTTTCTTTGAAATCATGTTAAACAAATTTTTTGTCATGTTTTATTGATTTAAGAGCGTTCGCACAAATTGCTTTGTCAGTTTGAGCAATTTCTGTAAAGTTCTGGCAAATTTGTAGTCGAAAATGTTAAATAGTAGCTACTTTTGCACTCGGTTGCTTCATAAATTCACTGTTTCTTTGAAATCATGTTAAACAAATTTTTTGTCATTTTTTATTGATTTAAGAGCGTTCGCACAAATTGCTTTGTCAGTTTGAGCAATTTCTGTAAAGTTCTGGCAGATTTGTAGTCGAAAATGTTAAATAGTAACTACTTTTGCACAAGGTTGCATCATAAATTCACTGTTTCTTTGAAATCATGGTAAACAAATTTTTTGTCATTTTTTATTGATTTAAGAGCGTTCGCACAAATTGCTTTGTCAGTTTGAGCAATTTCTGTAAAGTTTTGGCAGATTTGTAGTCGAAAATGTTAAATAGTAGCTACTTTTGCACAAGGTTGCATCATAAATTCACTGTTTCTTTGAAATCATGTTAAACAAATTTTTTGTCATGTTTTATTGATTTAAGAGCGTTCGCACAAATTGCTTTGTCAGTTTGAGCAATTTCTGTAAAGTTCGGCAGATTTGTAGTCGAAAATGTTAAATAGTAGCTACTTTTGCACAAGGTTGCATCATAAATTCACTGTTTCTTTGAAATCATGTTAAACAAATTTTTTGTCATTTTTTATTGATTTAAGAGCGTTCGCACAAATTGCTTTGTCAGTTTGAGCAATTTCTGTAAAGTTCTGGCAGATTTGTAGTCGAAAATGTTAAATAGTAGCTACTTTTGCACAAGGTTGCATCATAAATTCACTGTTTCTTTGAAATCATGTTAAACAAATTTTTTGTCATGTTTTATTGATTTAAGAGCGTTCGCACAAATTGCTTTGTCAGTTTGAGCAATTTCTGTAAAGTTCTGGCAGATTTGTAGTCGAAAATGTTAAATAGTAGCTACTTTTGCACAAGGTTACTTCAAAAATTCACTGCTACTTTGAAATCATGTTAAACAAATTTTTTGTCATGTTTTATTGATTTAAGAGCGTTCGCACAAATTGTTTTCTAAGTTTGAGCAATTTCTGTGAAGTTCTAGCAGATTTATAGTCAAAAATATTAAATAGTAGCTACTTTTGCACTCGGTTGCTTCATAAATTCACTGCTTCTTTGAAATCATGTTAAACAAATTTTTTGTCATGTTTTATTGATTTAAGAGCGTTCGCACAAATTGCTTTGTCAGTTTGAGCAATTTCTGTAAAGTTCTGGCAGATTTGTAGTCGAAAATGTTAAATAGTAGCTACTTTTGCACAAGGTTACTTCAAAAATTCACTGTTTCTTTGAAATCATGTTAAACAAATTTTTTGTCATGTTTTATTGATTTAAGAGCGTTCGCACAAATTGCTTTGTCAGTTTGAGCAATTTCTGTAAAGTTCTGGCAGATTTATAGTCAAAAATATTAAATAGTAGCTACTTTTGCACTCGGTTGCTTCATAAATTCACTGCTTCTTTGAAATCATGTTAATAAAATTGTTTGTCATGTTTTATTGATTTAAGAGCGTTCGCACAAATTGCTTTGTCAGTTTGAGCAATTTCTGTAAAGTTCTGGCAGATTTGTAGTCGAAAATGTTAAATAGTAGCTACTTTTGCACAAGGTTACTTCAAAAATTCGCTGTTTCTTTGAAATCATGTTAAACAAATTTTTTGTCATGTTTTATTGATTTAAGAGCGTTCGCACAAATTGCTTTGTCAGTTTGAGCAATTTCTGTAAAGTTCTGGCAGATTTGTAGTCGAAAATGTTAAATAGTAGCTACTTTTGCACTCGGTTGCTTCATAAATTCACTGTTCTTTGAAATCAGTTTAAACAAATTTTTTGTCATGTTTTATTGATTTAAGAGCGTTCGCACAAATTGCTTTGTCTTTTTGAGCAATTTCTGTGAAGTTCTGGCAGATTTGTAGTCGAAAATGTTAAATAGTAGCTACTTTTGCACAAGGTTGCATCATAAATTCACTGTTCTTTGAAATCATGTTAAACAAATTTTTTGTCATGTTTTATTGATTTAAGAGCGTTCGCACAAATTGCTTTGTCAGTTTGAGCAATTTCTGTAAAGTTCGGCAGATTTGTAGTCGAAAATGTTAAATAGTAGCTACTTTTGCACAGGTTGCATCATAAATTCACTGTTTCTTTGAAATCATGTTAAACAAATTTTTTTGTCATTTTTTATTGATTTAAGAGCGTTCGCACAAATTGCTTTGTCAGTTTGAGCAATTTCTGTAAAGTTCTGGCAGATTTGTAGTCGAAAATGTTAAATAGTAGCTACTTTTGCACAAGGTTGCATCATAAATTCACTGTTTCTTTGAAATCATGTTAAACAAATTTTTTGTCATGTTTTATTGATTTAAGAGCGTTCGCACAAATTGCTTTGTCAGTTTGAGCAATTTCTGTAAAGTTCTGGCAGATTTGTAGTCGAAAATGTTAAATAGTAGCTACTTTTGCACAAGGTTACTTCAAAAATTCACTGTTACTTTGAAATCATGTTAAACAAATTTTTTGTCATGTTTTATTGATTTAAGAGCGTTCGCACAAATTGTTTTCTAAGTTTGAGCAATTTCTGTGAAGTTCTAGCAGATTATAGTCAAAAATATTAAATAGTAGCTACTTTTGCACTCGGTTTGCTTCATAAATTCACTGCTTCTTTGAAATCATGTTAAACAAATTTTTTGTCATGTTTTATTGATTTAAGAGCGTTCGCACAAATTGCTTTGTCAGTTTGAGCAATTTCTGTAAAGTTCTGGCAGATTTGTAGTCGAAAATGTTAAATAGTAGCTACTTTTGCACAAGGTTACTTCAAAAATTCACTGTTTCTTTGAAATCATGTTAAACAAATTTTTTGTCATGTTTTATTGATTTAAGAGCGTTCGCACAAATTGCTTTGTCAGTTTGAGCAATTTCTGTAAAGTTCTGGCAGATTTATAGTCAAAAATATTAAATAGTAGCTACTTTTGCACTCGGTTGCTTCATAAATTCACTGCTTCTTTGAAATCATGTTAATAAAATTGTTTGTCATGTTTTATTGATTTAAGAGCGTTCGCACAAATTGCTTTGTCAGTTTGAGCAATTTCTGTAAAGTTCTGGCAGATTCGTAGTCGAAAATGTTAAATAGTAGCTACTTTTGCACAAGGTTACTTCAAAAATTCGCTGTTTCTTTGAAATCATGTTAAACAAATTTTTTGTCATGTTTTATTGATTTAAGAGCGTTCGCACAAATTGCTTTGTCTTTTTGAGCAATTTCTGTGAAGTTCTGGCAGATTTGTAGTCGAAAATGTTAAATAGTAGCTACTTTTGCACAAGGTTGCATCATAAATTCACTGTTTCTTTGAAATCATGTTAAACAAATTTTTTGTCATGTTTTATTGATTTAAGAGCGTTCGCACAAATTGCTTTGTCAGTTTGAGCAATTGCTGTAAAGTTCTGGCAGATTTGTAGTCGAAAATGTTAAATAGTAGCTACTTTTGCACTCGGTTGCTACATAAATTCACTGTTTCTTTGAAATCATGTTAAACAAATTTTTGTCATTTTTTATTGATTTAAGAGCGTTCGCACAAATTGCTTTGTCAGTTTGAGCAATTTCTGTAAAGTTCTGGCAGATTTGTAGTCGAAAATGTTAAATAGTAGCTACTTTTGCACAAGGTTACTTCAAAAATTCACTGTTTCTTTGAAATCATGTAAACAAATTTTTTGTCATGTTTTATTGATTTAAGAGCGTTCGCACAAATTGCTTTGTCAGTTTGAGCAATTTCTGTAAAGTTCTGGCAGATTTATAGTCAAAAATATTAAATAGTAGCTACTTTTGCACTCGGTTGCTTCATAAATTCACTGCTTCTTTGAAATCATGTTAATAAAATTGTTTGTCATGTTTTATTGATTTAAGAGCGTTCGCACAAATTGCTTTGTCAGTTTGAGCAATTTCTGTAAAGTTCTGGCAGATTTGTAGTCGAAAATGTTAAATAGTAGCTACTTTTGCACAAGGTTACTTCAAAAATTCGCTGTTTCTTTGAAATCATGTTAAACAAATTTTTTGTCATGTTTTATTGATTTAAGAGCGTTCGCACAAATTGCTTTGTCAGTTTGAGCAATTTCTGTAAAGTTCTGGCAGATTTGTAGTCGAAAATGTTAAATAGTAGCTACTTTTGCACTCGGTTGCTACATAAATTCACTGTTTCTTTGAAATCATGTTAAACAAATTTTTTGTCATTTTTTATTGATTTAAGAGCGTTCGCACAAATTGCTTTGTCAGTTTGAGCAATTTCTGTAAAGTTCTGGCAGATTTGTAGTCGAAAATGTTAAATAGTAGCTACTTTTGCACAAGGTTGCATCATAAATTCACTGTTTCTTTGAAATCATGTTAAACAAATTTTTTGTCATGTTTTATTGATTTAAGAGCGTTCGCACAAATTGCTTTGTCAGTTTGAGCAATTTCTGTAAAGTTCTGGCAGATTTGTAGTCGAAAATGTTAAATAGTAGCTACTTTTGCACAAGGTTGCATCATAAATTCACTGTTTCTTTGAAATCATGTTAAACAAATTTTTTGTCATGTTTTTATTGATTTAAGAGCGTTCGCACAAATTGCTTTGTCAGTTTGAGCAATTTCTGTAAAGTTCTGGCAGATTTGTAGTCGAAAATGTTAAATAGTAGCTACTTTTGCACAAGGTTACTTCAAAAATTCACTGTTTCTTTGAAATCATGTTAAACAAATTTTTTTGTCATGTTTTATTGATTTAAGAGCGTTCGCACAAATTGCTTTGTCAGTTTGAGCAATTTCTGTAAAGTTCTGGCAGATTTATAGTCAAAAATATTAAATAGTAGC